>CM057380.1:88807500-89407500 GCA_030015415.1 Cynopterus sphinx
CATTGTTTGGAGGCAGAGAGGAATCAGGTAGCAAGCAGACACTTCTGCTATTTCATGGAATGCAGAGCTCTCCAGGTTTTGTGGAGGTAGGAACAAAATCTACCTACAAGATGTGGCTGAAAGGGGAAGAAGCTAAGTCATTACACACTGTTACCTTTAACTTCTAGCAAGGTGTGGAGTTGGTATGGTGACATTAATATAGTAGGAATATCTAAGTAGATCATTAATCAGAAATCCCCCTTGAGTGCCTATGAAGTATAGGAAGTGGTGAGAATTTACAACAAATTGAAGACAGAAGACTTGCCTTTAACCACAGACTATGAGAGGAGCAGTAGATGCACAACTGAAAAGGGAACATGCTACATTACTAAGGGTGGAGTGGGAGACACTTGTCAAAGGGTTAAAATATTAATCTAAAGAGTAATATGCTCTGAAGAAAACTGATACTCAAGCAATTTTCCCCATTTCCTTAATTAGGACAGCTTGAAAAAGGAGATGACCTGGTATGGCTTTGAATAGAGAAGCAGGGCAGACAGTGCAAACTGTTGGAGTCCACAACTTGGTTAAACTGTGTATGCCTGGTGCCTGCACTGTTATTCCATAAACACAACAGAGTTGCAAACAGCTGTGAGTTCTGTGCTGCTGCATTTATCTGGTAAATTTAATTTCCCAGCACACTTTTCTGTTTGATCCATCCTATATCGTTTGCATGAAATGGTATTGTCACTGCTTTAGCTCTGTTACAAAAGGAAGAAAAATGCATTGCCAACAAGTGCTGATTTCTGGTAGGAATTCTGCCTCCCCATAAGGGAAGCTGCTGCATGCTTGTTGATTGATGACACCAAAAAAGAATCAAACCATAATGTCCTCTGGGGACATTACTTCAAATTTATAATGCTGAAACTTGTTCTTTTTTGCCATAAACCATCCTATGCCACCAGCTCATTATAGATTAAGAATTTACTTTCTATATACAATTTGCATTTGATAAGGGGAATCTTTATTCAACATTTACTGAGTCCTTACTATGTTCCAGGCATGGAAGATACAAAGAGGAATGTGATAGCCACCTGAGAAACTCAGCCTAGTGTGGGAAGTGGGAATGTAGGGGACAGAACAATATTGTTAGGGTGAGGATCACAGGTGGAACCTAACAGAGTCTGCTGACCAAGACTGAAACAGGAAGTGTTAAATGTGTCTTCCATCTTCCTCTCTACCCTACTCTGTGCCCTGGTGGTTGGCTTGTAGAAACTGCATCAATACTCTCAGTGCCTACTGCTTCTAGTTGGACTTGACCAATGGGGAGGCCCAGCAAAAGATGAGCAGGAAGGAGGAGGGCAAGTCTGGGGTGTTAATTCTCTGGAATTTCTCCTTTTAGAATCAATGCAGAGTGGCTATATCTCCCTCTCCCCAAGGATGCAACTCCTGTCCAGTGGCCCTCACCATACATCTCTTTCCTCTGGGATCTAGTACCTTCTCTCTCCTAGCTATGGGGTATTGTGCCTTCACTTTTTGGTTTCCTTAAACCCTGTTTACATCTTTATAACTAGTCCTCTTCTTCCTGCTGGATCCTGAAGTTATGGATTTCCAAGGAGCGGTAATGCCTGAAATGAGTGTGGCGTGGCAAGCAGAGTGATTTGGGTGAAAAAGGAGGAAAGGTCCAATCAGAAGCAGCAATCAGCTCATGCAAATACATGGAGGGAAGAGAGCTCATGGTGTTTCCAGATGCCAGGGCATAAACTTTGAACTCTCCTTCACCCCCGACATCCACTTGGACACCAAGCCCTGCACATTCTACTTCCTCACCATCATCCAACCTCCCCACTTCTCTCCATCTCTGCCACCCTCATATTTTATTGCCTCAGTTACTACCCCAGCTTTGCAATCATTCTCATATCCATGCTAACAATTCTACTGTCTCCTCATAACTTTCAGGATAAATGCAGATTCCTGCTCAGGGGGTGCAATGAATAAAATCTCAGTCCCACCACCATTTACTAATTGTATGACTTCAGCTTTAATTTTATGCCAGTATTCCTCGGTTACTTTTTATGTAAAATGAGAAATAATAGTACTAATTTACACAGAGGACAGATGTCATCATCACATGAGAATAATATACATAAGCAGATAGCTCAAACTATAGAAAGCTTTTATAGTGTAAAAGTAAAAAACCCTGACCAATCTCAGAAGAAGAATTTCCCTCTAGAATCACATTTCTTTGTCTTTAGCTTTCAAAACACAGATGAGCCCCTTAACCATTAGATATAGTGCATGTGAAAATTTTGTGTTTATTCTAAAATCAGAAGAAAAGAAAAGAAAAGAAAAGAATAATAAATATGGTCTGGATGATATTCACCTTTATCCCAATACAATTATAAAATATGATTTTAAATCTTTTTCTTTAAGTGAAGTAAAGATCCATGAATGCATAGGGCCCATGAAAGTCATGTGTCCCTGTTTCTCTCATTGACCTACTATTCTTATTCCAATGGGTAATCTGATTCAAATGACCATTAACAGACACTGTGTTATACAGAGTGAAATCTAAAGAAGAGTGAGAAGGGTGGGGTGCACAGTCGGCCCAGTATTAGATAATGGTAGAGCAATGAAGGAAAACATACAGAGATGGAATAACCCAGAGAGAAGTACTGTTTCCTCAAAAAGCCAATGATGTGGATGGATAGGAAGATCCTAACACATGATCCCAGTATGATGAACTCTGTGTGTCGGGAGGACAGTGACACAGCATTGTAGCATTATATCATTTTCCAGATTAGGAGAATGAAGCTAAAAAAAATTAAATATATAGATGATAAGATAGAGCAATAAAAGTATAATTTTCCTTTTTGATGCTTGTAATGTGTCATGTTAGTATTAATCTTGATTTTGTTGAAATACCTAATATATAAACTCTGAAAGAAAAATTGTAATATGTAAAATGTGAGGACATCAATGGGTTTTACAATATGAGTATCCAGATAAAATTTTGATCATTTGGGCAAATATGAAAATAGAAAAAAATTATCAGAATACTGTAATAAGTGTTCTATCAGCTCTGGGATGGAGTCCTATAGTTTATTTCTAGGAAATGGAATTGTGAGTTATTTTTTCTTGTTTTTGCTTATCCCTCTATTTGCTTCTGTTTTTACAATGAACGCTTGCAAATTTTCACTCCAAAAATTAATACAATTTTCCAAACTCAACTGTACAAATTACAATGTCACACAATGAGAAAATTATTTCAACAATAATAAGATGTACATGAGGTTTTTTATAAAATTGACAAATTGAAAGAAGTTAAATATTAGTCAATACAGAACTGATTAAATACCTTTTCATCTGCCTTTAAATGGTCATTAAAAATTATTATTTAGATATTTATTGATGTAGGAGGCAATCATAATATATTGTTGAATATAACAGAAAAAAAGTGTAAATGAGTAGAAACAACATAATTCCTTTTTTAAAAAATTTAGATACCCTTTTTAAAGCCATTATGGGTATACATTAAAATATCAGCAGTAATTTTATAATGTTGGAAATACAGGTAATTAAGTAATTGTTACTTCTTCATGCTTCTTTGTTTCTAGTCCTATTTTTTAGCTTTATATTTTTATTCTTTATTCTTTTCTAACTACAAAAAAAAAAACCAATTACACTATTTTTACTTTTAAATTGTAGTTGAAGAAGATTTTAAGATGCCCATCAAATAGTCCTAATAAACATTTTCCAGTCCTTGAACCGTTGAGCCTTTGAGTCACTCTTCTCTTTCTCAGGTCTGCTTCCATGTCTGAAAGTGTACTATCACTTCTAATAAAACTATTCTTTTCTGCTTTGAAAGAAAGAAAGAACAAATGAAAGAACGAAAGAATAAAAGGAAGGAAGGAAGGAAGGAGGGAAGGGGGGGGAGGGAGGGAGGGAGGGAGGGAGGGAGGCAAAAAAGAAAGAAAGAAAGAAAGAAAGAAAGAAAGAAAGAAAGAAAGAAAGAAAGAAAGAAAAACATTTCCCCTGAATGATACATCTTTCACTGAAATCCAATGTGATTTTGAGAAAAGACACAAATAAAAAAAAAATACTATTGCCACAACTTTTATATCTCCAAGATTTACCAAATCATTTCCCCATCAAATTTGCTTCTCCTTTATGCTTCACTTACGTGATCATTTTCAGCTCAGAAACTCAGGCACTTATTTCCCAAACCAATGGGTTACAATAAACTATAACAGCCTTGTGGCAAAATGAGGTTAAAATGGGCTTAAGGAAAAGGCATGCCAAGCAGGAGGAATGGCATGGACAAAAGCTGGAAGTTGAGGATATGCACACTGTCTTTGGAAAATAGCAATGAGGCCCTTAGTGGATAACTAAAGAGTTTGTGAGAGGAATGATGGGAAGTACAATAAAGTGGGCCACATTATAGGGTCTGAAATATCAGACTGAGGGGTCCTCAGTTTACTAGGAGGTGACAGGGCCATTGAGTTTTTTTGGGTAGAGGAAAAGGAAATTTAAGAAAGACCCATCTGAGGGCTAGAAGAAAAAGATCAATTTTACTGCAGTTGTTTGTTTCTTGGATGAGAAAAGTCTGGATTAAGACTGAAGCAGTGAGAGAGAAAAGATAAAAAAATGAGATACCTTCTATATTAGGGTGTTCCAGAGAACCCATATACACATATATAAAGAGAGAGAAAGAGAGAGAGAGAGAGAGAAAGAGAGAGAGAGAGAGAGAAAGAGAGAGAGAGAGGATGTGTGCACAAGAGAGAGGAAGTGTGCTTTATTATAAGGAATTGGCTCACACAGTTATGGAAGCCAACAAGTCTCCAAATCTGCTAACCGGAGACCTAGGAGAGCCAATGGTGTCAGTTCTGGTCTGAAGATGAGTAGAATCAAGACCCAGGAAGAGCTGATGTTTCAGTTAAATTTAAAAGGCAGGAAAAGACTGATGTCCCAGTGCTAAGGTAACCAGGCAGGAGGAGTTTCCTCTTTCTTGGGGGAGAGTCAGCCTTTTCAGGCCTTCAACTGATTGGACGGAGCCCACCACATCAGGTAGAACAATCTGCTTTAGTATACTGATGTAAATGTTAATGTCATTCAGAAACACCCTCACAGACACACCTAGAATAACATTTGACCAAATGTCTGGACACCTTGTGGCCCAGTCAACGTGACACAGAAAAATTAACCATCACACTTTCCAAAGGAAAAAAGTTTTACTATTTGTATTCAGGATGTCCACATGCAAGGAGTATGCCCACAGGTTTTTCCCACCTCCAGGAAGACACATGCCTGACATCTCAGACACAATCCTGACATTTTTTCATCCTACAAGGGCAATGGCTGTGAAGTCTACCATTGAGCCATCAGGCAGGTGTCACAGTGGTGGCCATCATCAGAGCTACAAGAATGTCTGTGCAGACATACCTCAGAACATCCCAGTGAGCAGGCCTTATTGTGTTCTCCTTCCACTCAGTTTAAAGGTAAGGAAAACCAAAGCCAGTAACATTTAAATAGCTTGCTAAAAGTTTCACAGCTATTAGGCAGCAAAGTTAGGACCAGGGAGAGAAACGAACTCCTGAGCATCCCTATGGATTTGACAAGGGGACAGGTATTCCTCTACCGTGGTTAACCTCACAGTAACCCTAGATGCTATTAGTATCCCCATTTTATAGATGAAGAAATTGAAGCTTAGAGAGATTAGAACTCTTGCTCAAAGTACACTGGGAAACTTGAATTGGAACTCGGGTCTGTTCACTGATTATGACACGTCACAAGAGAGCAGACGAAAAACTTAAGCAAAGGCAATGATCCAATCCATCCCAAATGACGGGAATTAATGAGCCAAAAAAATTCTGATTTACTTTTTGATATCTGTGAAGTACATTCTCCCACTGCTCAGCCCTGTAGCTTAGCCCAGAGCTGTCTCTTAACAGTTTCCTCTTCTTTCCCATGTAGGCCTGTATTCAAATGCTCACTACTACTTGAAACTATAGAAGGGCTCAACTTTTTTTGATCATGACAAAGAAAAACTCGGTGTTCACAAACTGAAAGCATAAATTCTGTCAGAGATAGTTACACTTTGTACAATGACTATTCCCTTAAAAGGCAAGTAGTCTTAACCCACCAGCTGTCTGACTAATTAATGAAATAATCTTTGCACAGACAGAACTCAGAAGCCTCCAACAATAGAAGCAAAATCAGCTCTTTGGAACCACCTTTCCTCCAAACAAAATGTTTTATGAACAACTTTCACTGGGGTCTTAAATGTAGTTTCTTTAACTTGGAGTGATCATTGTGTGGATGAAAAAAAAAATGCTGGAAGCTCCCTTGAGAGTTCTGTTAGTCCTTTCTGTCAGTTTCACCCCCATGTCCCCTTTTGGGGTTGGGTTAATGGGAGAACAAGAAACTAAAGTAAAAAGGATTTGTTGGGACCATACTGTTCATGTTTACACTGAAATGGGACATTTGTTCTATCCTTCACCTACATTTACCTAGTTTCCTGAAGATCCCTTCTATGATCCTAGGGTCTAGCTACCCCCCGCATTTAAAAATTCAAAAAAGAAAGAAAGAAAGAAAAAGAAAGAAAGAAAGAAAGAAAGAAAGAAAGAAAGAAAGAAAGAAAGAAAGAAAGAAAGAAAGAAGAGAAGAGAAGAGGAAAGAAAAGAAAAGAAAAGAAAAGAAAAGAAAAGAAAAGAAAAGAAAAGAAACCACTGCTAACATTTACATGACATAAAAATGTTATCTCGTCGACCTTACTGAAAGGTATTCTGTCCTAGTGTATGAGAGCTTCCTACTCCCTATACACCTGCCAGATATACATTACCCACATCCGTCTACACTTTCACATAACTGTGATAGAACGCTCTCTATGACTCTCCCCCAAAATCAGTTTCCTTTCTCACATCGAACCTCTGATCTGGCATGTCTGTCTACACAAACACATGGAGAGGGCCTCTCGGTGAGACAAGAAAACAGAATTGTATGCCTAAGGCAGTGCTGTTACATGTGCATGTTGCACTCTCTCTAGCTCATCTGTCTAGTTCGGTCTAGTCCCTGGGGGTAGAAACCTGTGCCCTGTGCATCTGAGAGTACCCTCGTAGAATCTAGTCTGTGAACGACAGTCAGTGGGTAGATAAGAAGTTAGAGCTAGAGAGAGCAGGCCAGGGGACAGGCAGGACGGTGGCAGGAGAAAGAACCCATTGCGGAAGAACTTCTGAAACCCAAGAATGAGCTGCTTCTGCAGAACTCATGATAATGCTGACTCGCATCTGATTTTGCCACCCAGTTCCAGTCGTGCAGGAACAATGCCCAAGGCGGTGTCAGATGGCTGCAGCAGGGAGGCAAGGCTACAGCCCTTTGGCAACTACTGACCAGACGAAAGGAGAGAGGGTTCAAAGAAAGCAGTGAGTCGTCTCTGCTTCTCCCTGCCAAAGCCTGATGCCTTGGAAACAATTGGTGAATTTGCCACAGTTACCAAAGTCCTCGGCCCCTTGGTTATGTGGCCCTGATCTATGACAGTCTCTGAGTCTTTGTAGGCTTTGAGAGGGCAGAAGAGACATTTGCCTTTGCATGGGTATTTCCATATTTAAGATGGGTGTCTTGGCTGCTATTTTGGAAACAGTCTGTCCCAACTAAGCTATGAGTGTTTCTATGTTGTAAAAGATACTTTTTTGTTTTTCATTTTGATGGGTGATTCATCTAGATCTTACTCTATTTGCGGTAGTGGTAATGATTATAAAAGCAGGATTGTTTAATTTATATTTAAGCAAGAAGCCAGGGTCCCTGATCTTCATTTTGAAAAGTACCTACCATGTTTGTTGCAAAACCAGGCGTTTTACAGGATACTTAGTGGTAATGGCACCTCCAAAATTTCCATACAGGAGGAGTTAAAGGTGCTGGTATGTTTGGAAATAGAAGAGGAGGCTAGAAACTGCATTTGCATGGCACCTTTCAAAATATTGAGCAAACCTCAGGTGTCCCTATCAAAGAGTAAGTGGGAACTGAAGTCCCCCTAAGTACAATCTCCACCCCCTTACTCCTGGGCCCTCGCTGTTTAGCTTAATTATGATCTGTAATCTTGTCCTATTCTTCCCAAGGGAAGTTTTGTTTGCTTTTAACATTTTACTCTCAAGTCAATTTTGCAATTGATTTTCAGTATGGTTATTTCAGCCTACAAGTTCGATAGCAATATGAATTGTCTTTGATGCCTCTCTTCTGAATCCACACTCTCTTCTCTATCTCTCAAAACCACAGCCTAAAATCAGATATCCATCATCTCTCTCTTAAACTATTGTACAAACCTCCCACCTTGCTCCCATTCATCCTGTCACCTGAAGGGTCTCTCTCAATGTGTATTTGAGTGAGTCACTCCCCTTCTTTATCAGTTCTCTGCGGTATCCAATCTGACTTCCTTAGGATGACATCTTTAGGCTTTTATGATGTGACACCTTTCTACCATTTTCAGAAAAATGAAAATAGTCCTTTCTGTTGTTGCAGAGGTTAACAAGGTACTGAAGGCCTTTGTAAAAGATCTCCCAATTAGGGCTTGCTGAATCTCATCAGCATTTGGCAGCTGCCCCAGATGACTTCTGCTTCCAGGGAGCAATCTCTGTCCTAGCAATAAAGACAATCATTTGGTTCTATATGAAAATGAACTTTCTTAAGATCTTCCCAAGGACAGTCCGACAAGGGAATGTGACTTCACATGTGACATTCCTTTCCCAAGTAAATACCTTTTATCTTGGTAGCAGACAAAGGTTTATGAATACTTTTTACCATTATGAAAGCTTTGAAGAACTACAATTGAAATAGTCAATCTAATTACCAGCACTATTCAGAAACTTTTGACTTAAGGAAGGACAAATATATTAAACAGCAAGAGAAAGAAATCCACATTGGCCTAATTTAGCCCACAACTGCTGGGGTTTTGGTTTGTCCTAAAAGATTACTTATGCACTTCACTTTGTACTTGGCAACTGAGGTCTGTGGGTAATACTTTCTCTTTGGGCCCATATTGATTGCTTATTAAAGTGAGTGGAGGTAATGGCAGGCAAACATGCTGATGAGAGACCCATGTTGCCCTCAGAACCAAATAAGCACGATGGGGCCAACCCTTGGCAAAATGCTCAAATACAGTTTGTGTACCATGCCACAGCCTCCCACTTGAGGTCCTTTCATGACACCTTGCCAGAGTGATGTTGGGATGGTGTCAACATTGTGAAGTCATCAGACCTGGCTTTGAATCTCTTTATATATGGTCTAATGCAGGGGTTATCAAACTGTATATAGCCTCCCAGCCAAATCATGCCCACCACCTGATTTGATAAATAAAGTGTTATTGGAAACTACAGCCACGCTCATTTATTGATGGATTGTCTGTGGCTGCTTTTACACTCAACAGCAGAGGTGAGTAGTTACACAAAGACCATAGACCAAAGATTAAAGCTTTTACTATCTTACTCTTTAAAGAGTTTCTAGACCCCTAACCTAGAGCAAGTGCCTTAACCTTAATTTCTTTATCTGTAAAGTGCAGATAACATTATTCCAAAAAGTTTTATGGTCATGCTAACAGATGTTGAACAAAAATAAGCACATTTGGAAAACTCTAGGTTATTAACCTTAAGTGTTTCTTTACTGGAGGCCCTGTCAGAGCTTTAAGAAGCCAATAAGGAAATATGAGATGCATTTCCCAAATTAACCTCGGACGCTATAGTAATGGAGTAATATACAAGAGTTGCCTCGATGCTGGGTTATATGTACCTCAGGAGTACATGAAGACTTCCCAAAGTATACAGATAATTTAAAAGGAATCAATTTCTAAATCTAAATTTCATATGTACTCTTTCATAAAGCTGATCTACCTGAAATTAAAATTGCCTTCTCCTTTAAAAAAAAAAAAAAAAAAGGCTGCTTTTTGACTTAACCAAATCTTACCACGAGACCTTGCACTGATACCCAAGTATCTTGGATTGCCTTTTCCTTTAATGTTAAATCATGGAACCTATAAGGTTCCCTATCTTAAATAGATTTTTGTTAAGCCTGGAGCTTTGCATTGGTGCAGTGTTTGGGGCATGCTGAGATGCTCTGAATATCTAAAGTGGTACAGGTTTGTGTTGTATATTTTGGAGCCTATAACTGGAATGTTTTTTGAGACTACCAAATTTTTTGAGATAAAGCAAAGAAAACTTATGAATGAAAATTTCAAGTCATTTTTTTTAGATTTGCTGCTTTTTATTCAATAAGCTAATTAAAATTTATTTTATCTAGTCATATTATGAAATATTAATGTCAATTGAGATCAATCCTCCCCTGATTTCCTGTTATCAAATGTTTTATGTTTTATGTCTACTACTATTAAAAAAAAATCTTTGACTTATGATGAAAATTTTAGATATTAACTTAAAAATATATTAAAAAGTACATGATTATTAAAAATTCTCTTAAGAATTAGGTGAGCAAAAAGTTTAGAGACCTGTCTCTTGCAGGACTAGCTTTCTCCTCACTCTCTCTGGGAAACACTAATTTAGACTATGTATATGAAGAGTCCATCAAAAAGCCAACTTGCTGTGGCTACTCACTAACAGTCCTTTCTTCTTGGTCTCTTTCGCCAGGCTGTTTGCTCCGTGCATTCACACTCTCCCTCCCCTCTCCAAAAGCCTACACTGCTCTCAGGAAAGGGTTTGATGAAATACTTCATACTAAGAGATGACTGATATAATTTAGGGTGCATACTCACATCACTTACAATTTGTGTTTTAATACTGGAAAAAAATACAAGCCAATGGAAGAGGAATGTTGTTACTGAGGCACTTCCCTTGCTGTCTGACATCAGGCCACTAAAAGGGACTGCCTATTTGTGCAGCTTTCCTTTGCAGGTGACTCTTCACTGGGATGAGTGGGTGCTTCAAGAATCCCAAGGAAGGAGTGCTTCAAAGAGCAGCCTCAGGGCATGATTCTGGTCCCTGTGGGCTGGAAGGCTGAGGCTTCAGGGTGCATCCAGGTCCCAGGAGCACATTCCCTCTGGAAAGAGCACATTGCGGGGCGGGGGGTGGGGATGGAGGGTGCCTTCTACCAGGAACACTTCTGCGCCTTCTTCTGGCACCACCCACGCTCAGCCAGCTTGTGGTATTTGGGGCTGTCTTAACTTTCCCGGAAGTGAGAGAACAATCAGGCTGGGCCAATTTTGTGAGTTTTCTCTAACCTCACAGATGAATTCAGCAAAACTTGTAAATGAGTACAAAATATTCTGACCTACCTCCTACCCTTTTATGAAAGCCCAGAAAAGAAATCAAATAAAAGTGACAACATTCTCACCATTCTCCAAACATCATTACTGGCCTTGTTCAACCACTGTTCAGCTTTTGGTAAAGGATGCTGCTTCCACAAAGCCTCCACCCAGGTGCCCAGATCTCAAGTAATATTCCAAATCACCATCCCTGGATAAGCCAGGAGGATTTATTTTTTAAAAGACTAGATTCCTGAAATCAATTAGTTCGGTTTTTGTAGCCCACCAAAACCCCTCTTATAGGCTTTGCTTCTTCCATCTTTCCGTAATACATCAGTTAAGACTATATTGAAAGACAACAGAAAATCTTATTCAAATTTGTTCAAATAACAATAATAATAAATGTATTTGTTCATGTATCTAAAATTTGTGATAAATAGTATGTCAGGTCAGGTTTGATCTGGAAGCTCAGGCAATGCCACTGAAGTCCTCATTCCTGCCTCACCATAACATAGGCTCCAACCCCAGCCTCCATGTGATGTGGGCCTGCAGTCCACCTGGTCCCACATCCTCCATCCTATCATCTGTGGGCCTCTCATAGTCATATTCCACATCCCAGAGGAAAAATATCTTATAATTGGAAAGGAAAAGGTTTCTTTCCTAGGAGTCCTAGCAAGCATTCTGTTTCTTATTGTCTCAGATTGTACTATGTGCCTATGAACCAATCACTGGATTAAGTCAACTAGGACCAACCCCTGTTGTGGGGACCGAATAAATTCCACCTAAACTACAAGTAAACCCAGTTTCTTCCTAACCTAAGAGCACCTTCTTGCTAAATACAACAAACCTGGTCACAAGTGTTATTCTGACTGACCTGTTGAACTCTTGACTTATGCCTTGCCATGACCTCTAAGATGGAGCCTCTCTTCTGTGCCTCCTGATGGATATCCTGGCTTCTAAATTTCTGTATCTTCTGGATCTAATGTGGGTCACTGATCCTAGACTAGAGACTTAATAGCCTGCCCCATTGGACTGGAACTTAGTTTTGAGATGAACATTAGTTCAGTTCTCTCTTACTTCTCCTAAAGAGCTTTCCCTTTGTAACTTGGCTTCAGGGCCAGTCTTCTTTAGCACAGTGAGAGGGAGTTAGTGAGTGATGGGTCCACAGCCTCAGTTACTCTGATAACTTAGCATAAACAGAAACCATCTCAGTCTCTTCCAGACCATCCTCCCTTTGGTCCTTTCCAGTTAGCTTTCTCACTTCTAGTTCCAGCCTTTGACGAAGGAAAACACTTTATTTCTGCCTTTACATTAAGGGCTTCTTCATTAAGTCAGCTGTTTGCATTTCTCTCCAAGCAGCTTACTCAGAGATTAGTTGTTACCAGATAGGATTGGAATAAACCCCTGAGAGTATGGCAAAGGCTTGTTTTACTTGTTTCAAGTTCCCCAGAGGCTCATGTGGACTCCGTTCCTTCCTTGCAGGAATCTGGATCCATGAACCTCTGCTTTCCCCCTGGGTCCTACCTCTCATCCCTGTGTGGTACACCCTGTATGGGCACCACTTCACCCAGACTCCACTCAGTGGCCACATCAGAGCTCAGCCTGACATACACACAGCTAAGCCTTCCTCTGACCCTTGGTAATGGCTCAGCCAACCTTGGGAACAACTCACTGTGCTGCTTCCATGAGCCGCATAGCTGATCTGTCACCCAAGGTTTAGGTGCTCTGTTTACCTGCCTGAAAATCTGCCTGTCCTCCCTAGCACTGATCATTGAGACTCTAGGGTAACAATACATGAGTCCTTTCCTATCTAAGCCTCATGCCCACTCCTCAATTTTAAAACACATGCCGCCTCCCCAGGCACACTGGTACCCCAGGATTATGGCAATAGAAATTCGCTAAGGCAGCCTCCTGTCTGTTCTAATCCTACACTGCTCCTCTCAGATGAACCCCCAGTCCCAGTCAACGTATCCTGCTCCCCTTTCTAAGCCTCTTCACTTGTTTTGCCTCCTAAAAGCCACAATGTTTCATTAAAACTTGACAGTCTACTTTCTTCCGCCATATTCCCATCCTAAAGCTGCAAGGTAGTCTGTCAAGGAAAAGTATTTCACTCTCCCATTTTACTTTTGATGTACAAGTAGTGTTCTTTCCTCTTATCATTAACATATTTAAAAATCCGCCTTTATATTTTTCACTGCAATTTTGTTCTGTGGTAACACAGCAGTCTACTGAATGCAAAGCTGGCTCACAATTTGCTCCCCACAGTCCTACTTTGCACAAAAAATGTTCTAGACTTTAGAGGAGCCTAAAACTTAATTTTCTTTACTCTTCCTTGAGCCCTTGGGTATCCATTTTACACAACCATGTTCCTATGGCTGTCAATGCAGGGTTTTTCCAAAGGGGATATTTGAATAAAAACAAATGTGCTTGAACGCTACCTTTTCTGAAGCTGTAGTTATGAAAGCAGGCTCTTGCGCTGGATCTCTAGGCTGGGGAAGAGGCTCTTAGCATAATGTGCTTCAGAAGATAGGCTAAAAGGAAGTGAGTGGTGAAAACATCTTGTAAAGGACTGAGGAGTTGGGGTGGGAGGAAAGAGAGAGTGGCATGAGGGAGAGGGCCTGCGGAGATGTTGCCTGCTCATCAAGGGTATTCACTAATGTGCCTGACCATCTGTACCTGAGACAGTCAAGTTGATGCAAAGAGCATTAGAGAAACTGGATACTTATAGGCAATGAAAAAAATAGAAGAGATTGATAGATTAGATAGAAAGCTGGTTACGAAACCATAATCTTTGAGATTATCTTTTCTACCAGACAGAAATCATTTACATTTCTACCAGACAAAAACATCTACAAGTTAACATTTAATTTCACAAAGTATGGGATCATTAAACATTAATAAAAAAAAAATAGAAGAAGTCAAATGAAGATATATTCCCCTAAACAGTTAAACACCCATTGGAGAGTTTGTTCAGCAATGCCCTAATAACTTGATATTAAAAAGCTATGTGTACTTTCTAGATCTTATTTACAAGTTATAGTTGATTGTTTTTCTTAATAACACATTAGAAAACCTATTGTAATAGTGTCAAGGTCTTTGACAAGGGTGGGTCAAAGTTTTATGGTACCTATTATGTAATATTGGGGTCTCTCTTTTTTAAAAAAATAGAGAAATATTTTAATTTTCCAAATATTACAAAAATATATGCACATGAGAATATGTGGCTTATATTCCTCCAGAGCCTTAGAAAGGCCATACACAAAAGGGTCCTAAGATTTAAACTTCATCAAGCCTTATCTTAAATTGATTCTGCCTTTGGCCATAGTATTATTTTAGTATAAAAATAATAAAGTGGAAAAAAATTTTCTTTTTATTTTAAGTCTCAAATATTCTGTAATTCAGTACCTTTAACTCTGGTTTAGATAATGTATCATCAGCCTAAATACCTAGAATTTTTTGAGTTACCTAATATTGTATATCATGTTAAGATCTTTCAGCTCACTGGTCCAAGTTATTAACATGGGCAATTCAATTGAATAAATTCTCCACACCTTGCAAATTGTCTTTAAATAGGAAAAATATGCAGGCATTGAATTTTTACAGGTTAAGAGACCTTAATGGCTAGTCTGAATAAAATGATTCATTTGTGTTTAGTCCACAAGTGACAGACAATGCTTTTAACAAATGTGTGTTCTTGCCAGACTCTCTTCTATCCCCATTCAGTAAGAGGCTACTGCCATCACTGGTTCAGTTACTTCCCAGCCTCAAGTTCTGTCTTTGCCAGACTAGTTCTTCCACCTTTTGGTGGAGACTTGAGGTGGGAGAACAAGGGTAAGAGAAAGAAGGGAGAAACAAGGAGAGTATGAGAATGCAAGTGTAAATTACTGAGTACTAACTATGTGCCAGACATCATTCTAAAAGTTCTGCACATGTTAACTAACCTAAGACAGGCATTACTCTTATTCTTATATTACAAAAGAGCAAAAATGATTAAATAACTTGTCCAGGTAAAGCCAAAACCTGCACATTTCCATTCTAGAGCAAAGTTATAGTCAAACAAACACAAAAGATTTTGTGGGGTTTTTTTTGTAAACCCTTTGATAACTTAAGAGTCCTTGAAAAACTGTACCTACACATTAAAATCCATTGGCTTCTCTAATGGCTTTATATGACAAAAATCCAACTCAAACTTTCTCAAGCAAAAGGATTCTGTTGAGGTTCTTATAACTAGTAGTGTTTTCCCTTCTAGTATGGCTGGATCCAGCACCTTTGGTGATGCCATGAAAGCTGTGTGTGTATCTCTATCCATCTCCTGGCTCTGCTTTCCTCTGTGTGGTAGTTTTATTCTATAGGCAGCTTCTCTCACTCCTGGGGAAAACTACCTCCTTCAGACTCAGGCTCATACAATCTCTACTCTAAGAAATCCCAGAGTAAAACAGACTTCTTTTCTTTATCGGTGTCCGTACATCATGTCACAAGGAAAGTCAATGCCCTAAAGAATTGAGACCTCCAATTGGTCATATAGGGCCATTGGGAGGTGGAAAGGTCTTAGGGAAACTTAATCCTTCTATGATCTTTGCTATTATCATGAAATATGATAATATTTCTTCTCTGACAGAGAAGAAAGATACCAATCAGACGTGATCAACAGATGCCCATGACATCCTGAAATGCTCTGCACTTCCTCCCTCTACTTACCTAGAACTCCCTCTCATTCATGCTATTCAGAAACTACCATCTCACAACCCAAAAGGCCTGCATAAGTCCAATCTACTCAGAGCACTCAAGAGATTATACTTCTGGTTTCCTATTCCCCTATTCCATGACCTCTTTCTGATTTAGAAGTACATGTTAATCATTGACATTTTAATGTGATTTTTTTCACTAATGTACTGCCTCCCAATAATATTTGTATTTAGCGTCTAACCAAGCAATTAAAACCCTTCATTCCTTCTTAAATTAATTTTAACATGGCAAACAGGGAGGGAGGCCCTTCTCTGCAACACATGAACATCCATCAGATGTCTATTTCCCTATGCAGCCATTGTCACACAGAGCCACTGATGTCAAATTCTCCCACTAACCACACACCAGATAGATCATCAAGGTAGAAAATCAGAATCTGACTATAGCCTATACACAGAATTCCTTCCACAAACAGTCATAGGGTTTCTTTTAGGTCTGAGACACATGGGCAGCTGCTTCTCCTCAAGGAAATTTACTAGGGCTCAGAATGATCCTACCTTCTCTGGTTACCCAAACCAAATAGTTGGCTCTACCACATTTCATCTGACGTTACCATATCTGAGCAGCGCTCTTAAATATTCTTGCACAATTCTCTTTTTGTTTATATCTCCTCTTTATGTAGTAGCAAAAATACTTTATAACAGCTCACTTTAGTTATTTTGACCACTTAATGCCTTTTCATTTATCTGCAAAGTAAATCTTTTAGATGAGGGCTGCCTACAGCAACAAAGGAGGGAGAATTATACTGGCAGGATGATAGAGCAGCACCCCAGATGCCACTAACAGTGGGAGTAAATAGAATATGACATCTCTTCCCTGGTGTTGGCCAGAGGAGGCTATTATTAAATCAAGTAAGGGCTCATGCCTAGAGCAGCAGCCATGAGATCCCACTTCGGTTTTATAAAAAATTCTGTCTTCAGGTGGCCCAATGTTTTCTCCAAATTATTTCTTGTCAACATATGAGATTACCCCCTCACACCCCACTTTTCACCCCAAAGTGTTATAAGTTCAACCTCTACCCTGAAAGCAAAACAAAAGTGTGCATTTCTAGTGGGGGGAAATGCATAATTCGTTTATTTCTTCAACATTCTTCTTGGATTGGCATTGATTCACATAGCAAACTTATTACCCAAGGAAAGTCTTTGCTAAAATAGGAATGTTAAACAGTCTGCATATTACCAGAGTTTATTTTCTTCATTCTATGATATGGGGCCCTATGAGCCTGTAATCAGTTACAGATTGCTATTTCCTTGCTGTAAAACGCTTTGCTATAAAAAATTGCCTCCCTTTTCTCTCTTCCTTAGAGCAATGTTTCTCTGTCAACCAATACCATTGTCCCTGGGATCCCAAGGACAGCTTAGGCTGTGTTTCCAGGAAAATTCAGGCATGTCCAGTTCCTTTTGGAATGCTGTGGACCAATTAGAGAAGGCTGTTTCCAGGTTCATTTGCATGAAGATCCAAGAAGCTAATGGGAGAAGACTCATAAATAAAGGAGAACTGGTGTGCTTCAGCATGCAAATGTGAGTTGGAGAGGGGTGGTTCTGAGTGCAATGGAGAGTATGAGCCCACATTGCCCTCTGAATTGGCTACCTGCTCCCTCCTGCCTTAGCTATTCCCTGTATTCCCTCTCTCAAAGGTCTCTGGCTAGAGTAGGGGTGAGGTGGTTGAAATATAAAAACTAAGAGTTGTTTCAGTAAAACCTCTGGTAGGCTTTGCTAACAGAAAAATACATTACCTTGTGGCCTGCGTTACAGATTGTAACACAAATGGACAATAATGTATCTTCCCCATTTCACAGGGGCAACCTCCTGGGAGCCCAACATTGCAATCTAGAGCAGCAGAGCCAAAGGCACCCAGCACAGGCAAGTGCTATCACATGGAGAAAGCTAGGAGGACATCACAGGGAACATACACAAAGCCATGGAGACACATTATGATCATGCCTCACTGTGGCTGCCATATTCTTCACTATATGGGAATAATTTGGTAGAGAGAGGGGAGGGAAAGAGCGCATAGCTAGAGTTCTAGTAATTCTATGAATGAAGGCTGAGTTGAAAAACTATTATATTTCCGTGATTCTGTTTTTTCCCATGTTTGGTGTGAGAAAATACGAAGTTTATAAATTATGATAAAAATGCATTTGGTCAGTTGTCTGTGCTCCTGCCACCCCAAATATGATTTTGACTCTAAGCTACTCCATTTTCTAGCTCATAAATGAGCTGAGATTTGAAATCAGTCTAGTTTTTTATTGGTTTTGTAGTGTATTTCTAAGAGGCCCTTAGAGGTGCCTAAAGTCAAAGCAGGTCCAGAGATTGCAATATTGGTTTCAAATAACACATACAGTAACAGTGGGAAAGAGAGCTGGCAAAATCTTTAGCCAAGCTTCTACTGGGTGTCCCATTTTTAAGACTGCAATTTTCGATGCCTGCAATTATTTGCGTTTTTGTTACTAATTACTCCTGCCATTGGTATAACCAACCACTTTTGGGTGCAATTACCCGCTCATCGGAGCAATTACATATGAAAACAGTTTTGCACGTGCAGCTAATGGTGACAAAACAAAAGGAGGGTAATTTGGCTCATCAAATCACAACTCCAGTTTCAAATACATGCCAGCTACAAGAAGGCAGAACAATGGGACAGGGTACTAACACCTACCCTGGGTGTTATCGGCTACAGCACTGCATCCACTCTTTACTAATATATTGTTAAAGAATTAATTGTGTATTTATTTAATTAGAAAAGAACAACTCTTCTAGGCTATTCACTAGCCTTTTGCTAAAATAGCTTCTAGATACCAAATCAAGCCAACGAGCCCTCTAATTAAGCATCCGGACTTTTAGATAATGCCAGATTCTATTGAAATTCTGTTTTTCACAAAGAACACTGACACATCCATCCCACTGAATTATAATGTACACACAGGTCTCGCCTCCCATATCTCTCTATTAGACGTGTCAACATAACTTCTTCAGCCTTAGGATTGGGAATTATGGCTTAATGGGCTGACACATGAGGGCTGATTACCAGGAGCAGTGACCCCAACTGGCAAAATATATCTAGCATTCCAGACAATCCATCTCCAGGTTTCTATACAGTTCACATAACAAATAATTTTCAAATTATACCTTGTTGCCTGATTCAAATTTTAGATTTGAAATGAAAAATGAGAGTGCATCTAAGTCTATCATCAGATTATATTTCTATTTCAGTCAAATACACACACACACACACACACACACACACACACACTCACACACTGTACCTTTAGCTATTTTGTTTATGGGAGGCAGGTAAATGCACAGGCTCTGGTGCCAGACTGCCTCAATTTCTTACTCTGTAAATGAGGGCAGTAATAGGCCTGTCTCACAGGGACTAAAAGAGCTAATACATGAAAACTCTTAGAACAGTGCCCAACACTCCATACATATTAACTATTTTTAGCATTACCTATAATATGTTATTGCAATTGTTATTTCTAGATTTGTCTCCTCTCTGAATTAAGAAAAATTATCCAAAACAAGATAACCATAGCTTTTCAAGTAATAGTCAAGTATTACTTAACATGCAGGCAGGCCTAAGGGGAAAGTAACTTTGACTTACTATTTTCTATTGATTAGAGGCCAGAATCTGGAAACTTAGATGTTAATTTGTAGGTTGATAAATAGAAACTGATTTTTATCCAGTAACAAGGAAAACTCCAAGCAAAAAAGATAAAGACAAAAATAAAAAATAAAAATAAAAATAAAGACAAAGGTTAAGGTTTATAGGTTCCCATAGGACATTAACCAGTCTTGTACTGAACTTTGCGATCTTACTCCAGCCTTTTCTTTTCTCCATTGACTATATTTGCCATTTTTCCTATCCTCTTTTGAACCAGTTTTGACATTTTGTTGATCCCCTCATTAATTAATTAGATAAATCTTTGACACATACTTATTATATACTTTTCTAAAATCTTTTTACCTTTTTTTTAAAATTATTTGCAAAACAAAACAAGGGTATTCTTTACCATGATCCAGGAGTTCTTTGCACATAGTCATCTTTGTGTCTTAGTTCCATGTCTCTTAAGCTTTAATGCACATCCAAATCAGCTGAGGCTTCAGTGGGTTTGGGGAGAAGCCTGAAAATATAGCATTTTAGTGGATACTGCTGGCCTTAGTCCTGAGCACTTTGCCTGGATCTGGAAAACATAAGTGTTTGTCTAAACATCCACCTGTGAAAACAAATCACATTTTTTACTCTCTCCAATACCTAGTCGTTATTATCCTTTACCCTCAGTAATACAGAGGGTTTCCCTTGGGCAGGGACACAATTAGTAAACTCTGCTTATCACAATGACCAGTTAAATAAAGGGTTAATGAGAGGGTAAGGAAAGATGGGTGAAGATTCACTAATAACAGGAAAATACAGTCAGTTAGGATGTCAAAACTAGGCCACCTACAGTGGTACAGTTGTCCAACCTTTGCAGACACATCACTGGCCTCTCAGTGGCAGGGCCACCCTAGTGGCATTGCCTGAGTTCATTTCACAAAAGCCAAGGGGCCCCTCTCTTAGGCAATCGTAGGCTTCAGAGAAGTGAATCAAAGGTGCTCTCGTCAACATTGAGTGGACTTAGTGTTCAGCTTCTGCTCTCTTGGGGCACCCCGTCTTTGTGTACCTTCTTGTACATATAATTAATAGCTAATAAATGACCCACTATTAAAAAAATAAAAAAATTAGGTGCTTATGTGTTTTTAGGAAGAATTATGAATGTCAACCACAGTGGTTCTCAACCCTGGCAGCATGTTAGAATGCCCAGAGTCTGTTGTATTGCTTCTGGGGTGGGACCTGAGTAACAGTGTTTTTAGTATTGCACTATGTCTTTAGGGGATGTAGCCAAGTTAGCTGCATTGTCATTGAGGTAACTGGAGGCGCTGGCTATCAACTCCTTCAACCATTCTAGCAACACAGTCTATTGCCTCTAGTCATTTTAGGAACACTGCAAATTTTCAAAGATAGTAGTTCTAATTCTCCGTACTTTTTAATGTGAACATATTAAAACTTTTTTTGAGGGGAAAATACTAGATGCTACAAAAGGTCTGATGTAGGCAACACATGAAGCCTGGCCGTGAGGTGTGACTTTCCAAGCACCCGGAAATAAGAGGAATAATATTTCATCTGAGGCTGAAACTAATAAAATCCACACAAAATGAATATAATTTTCATTTAAGACAGCCAAGAAATTGTAAATATGTGATTATGAAATGTTCTTTGGTATTTTGTACAGAATGCTTTTATTATTGAAATACTCAATTTTCCTAAAAATAATAAATTAATTTGAAAAAAGTTATATGAGATAACATAAAGTTTCCATTTTCTATACCTTCTTTCACTCCCCATCACCATTTCTCATTCTTTACCAAGAATCATGGCTTAGAAAGTCTTACAAAGGAGTGAAGGAGCATTCACCCTGAAGCTGGTGGGCATCGGCACCTCTGTTAAGGAAGAGGACACTGTGTATCACACCCACCCTTATCCAGTAGGCTTCCTCCAGAGACCAAACAATCGAGAAGGCACAGATGAGGTGGGGGATGTTTTGAGACATAATATCTAACACCGTGGAAAATGTCATTATATACCAACAAAAGGAATGTCACATGCATGCGCCTGTTAAGAAAGGCTGGGAGAAGAAAGAGGAAAAGGAACAGAACAACTTAAAACACAGAAAACAAATGCAAACAAGCAATGACAGATTAGTAGCAGCTACCAGGTTCTGGTGCTTTGCCATGTGCCTCATAGGTGCTATCTTATACAGTTCTCAAAAGAGCCCAGTGAGGCAGGGGTCACAATCTACACCTCTCAGATAAAGGTCTGTTTTCTGTAGCAGCAGATGAATCAGGATCTTTCCCCACTCAGCCAATTTTAGGTAATTTTCAATTTTCTTTTTTTAACACAGCACCTGGTATTCCTAGGTGGTCTCCCATTCAAATACTAACCAGGCCCAACTCTGCTCAGCTTCTAAGATCAGACGAGATCGGACATGTTCAGGATGGCATGGCCATAGACAGGTTGTTTCCAATTTTGACGCCAGCAAGAGGAGGGCATACCAGGTGCCTGAGCCTGGATGCTACTGACAAGATGGAGAGGATCCTGAGGACTTCAAAAAAAGTGAAACCCTAAGGAGGAAGGATACTGGGCCCCTAAATGAGGTTAGGGAAAACCAACAAACCAGGAACACCCACACAAGTCTAAGAGAGCAAAAAACAAATTTTTATTTATTTGTTCATTCATTCAGCGACCACTTATATAGATTTACAACATGTTGAGCACTGTTCCAAGACTTTTTAAATATAACTCATTTAATACCCCAAACAAATTATGAGGCATGTGCTAATATTATCCCCATCCTACAGATGAGGAAACTGACACACAAAGAAGTTAAATAACTGTCCAACAGCACCAATATTGTTTTAAGCCACTGATTAGAAGTTTTATCTGTTAGAGCAGTGAAGTTACACTAATTAGTACAGTGTCGCTATGTTGATATTTTCTATTCAGACTGACAGGACTAAGAAGTGTACAAAGCCCAGAATAGTGACTTCGAAGACATTGGAAGTGAGTTTCAAAGGACATCTCACATTCTGTTGTGGCGTGGTGCAAAACATTTACAAGGACATGTTCATTTGGATGGTGTAGAGGGAAATAATTGACTACTGATGATCTTTATAAAGGGATCTCTACAATTTAATCTACAAAAATCTTTTGTGAAATTCACTTTCGTTTAAATAAAATTAGTAAGTTCATCTCTCAGATCCTGGTGCCTGTATTAAATGAAGGATAGTGACTGATGAGCTTGGAAGTAACTCCCAGAATCAACATGAAGCTAACAGTAATTGCTTTTCATGAGCAGGTCACAGACTCAAGACCATATCTGAGCCTCTGGCCCCAGTCTTAACTCTGAGCCCATAGGTATGAAGAGCCTGTGTAAGAATGGGAGCATAATTATAGTCACCTTTCTTTGCATGAAAGGATGCAGTACTGCTGCACCTTACTTCTAAGAGAAAACTATCAGATCAATAGGGACAGTCTGACTTTCTCTCCCTTCAATCATTTTGTTTTCTCCTTTTAGTTCCTCCTCATCAGAGGCTCTGGCTCTCTGATTTTGCAGTTCCATCATTTGACATTGAATTCACCTTTCCATCTGATAGGCCCTATTGCTCTATATTTTTTCCTTTTCCAACTCTGCAAAGATAAAATCTCATTTCTCAATGAAACCTGAAACTCAAATACAAAGTACAACTGGGAATTAGCTTAATTGGCAAAGTAAAAAGAAAATGGTTGAATAAGCCAGATAACTGACTCCAACCCAAACTCAACTTTAAATTTGGCATAATTATTATCTTTTTTTAAACTCAGAAGTGAACCCAAATTACTACTTCTTGAAGGTTTTGTGAAATTTAATCAAGCATTACAGTAGGGTATGTGAATGGTGACATTTACAACAAGAATCAATTGAACAACCTACACTGTCACTGGCTTGAATCTAAACCAAACTGGAAAATTTTGAGTGTAACTAGAAACTAAAACTCAAGCAGAAAATTTTAAGGCCCTGCTCCATGTAGAGCTAAAGCAGCAATTGTTGTTAATTTTATCGAGTAGACTTAGTAGTCTCTAAAAACAAAAACATATTTGAGAATTTTATTTTACCTTTCATATAAGTTGGTTCTCATTTATGCAGGAACTAGTTAGATACCAAATCTAATCTCTCCCTATCCCACCACCACCAGCCCCACCACCTTTCTCTCAAACCTTATCCTTCTTTCACGTTCCCTCTCTCCTCCCAGGTCCACTCCCTCTTCCTTCTTCTCTCTTTTTTACCTTTGATTGGAGGAGGGGACATCCTCTAAGGCTCAGTCTTCTTACAAGTTTTCCATTAAGGGATCTAAACAATTCTCATGAATTCTACTCCTTATCTCAGTCTATAATTTCTACTCTGTGTCTCTAGTTCTATCCTCTCACCTCAATTCTAGGGCTACAGTACATATTTATACAAATGTTGTTCTATCCTGTCTCCAAGAAAGATGCATTAATTCCTTTTTTCATTGAAAGGTGGAATCTATTCCTTCACCCCTTTAGATTCAGGGGGTGGGGCGAGGGTGGGCTGTGACTGCTTTGACCAACAGAATATAGTGGATGTGACATGGCAAGATTTCTAAGGCTAGATTTTAAGAAGTTGGACAACTTTCCCTGGGTCTTTTGGAACAAGAGAAGCAAGCCCCGGGGGAAGCCAACCACCATGAAAGAATACAACCAACCACCCTGAGACTACCATGCTTTAAGTAAGCCCATGCTAACAACAGGGAGAAGCCAAAGGGAGAGAGAAATGCCCAACCAGTCCCCAGATATCCCAGATATCACAGGCCAAGCAACAGACCCATGAGTAAAGAAGTTAAAACATAACTCTAGTTTTGGCTGCCAACTGACTGCAATCCCATGAGGAAACCCAAGTGGGAATGACCCAGTGGTGCCTATCAAGACTGTAGAATGGTTAGGGATACTAATAAATGGTTGCTTTGCATTACAAAGTTTTAGGGTAGGTTGTTGTGCAGAAATAAAATAATTGGAAGAGATATCTAGCTTTCATTCCATCATCGACTCTTCCATTCATATAACTATTGTTTTGAACACTTACTGTATGTGCAGCAACTGATAAGGCACTAGAAATAAACAATAAACATGACAGGCCCAATTCTTGCTAGAAAGAAAGATGTTGAATAAAAATTTATCAACCATTTCAAACTTCTAATACCCCCACCCTTGCTTGGTGATAATAGAAATAATCAGGCACAAACTTCTTTGCAGACCTTCAATATGGACTCAACCTACCAACATCTGTGTAGAATTCACCATCTTCTCTCTTGTTACTCTAGATAAGTATCCCAGAGGTCACCCTATCCACTTGAGCTCTGAATCTCATCTCCTTTACAATGAATTCTTCTCAGACCACCCAAAGCATGATGAAATTTTTGGTATAGGACTGGTTACTCTCTGATATGGCTCATGCTTATGTATTTTTTTAACTTATCTATTTTCCATTTGTCTTCCACATTAGTATCTTTATCACTGCTATCTCCTCAGCACCCAGAACCATACCTGGTCTACAGTAGGTGCACAGTAAATTTGTCAACCAACTGAATGAAACCATCACCAGTCTGATGAGAATTATGAAGAAGAGAGCCAAATGCTATAAGAGAAAATTGTGAGTGGACTAACCTAGTTTCAGGAATATGTGGGGGAAACCTTGAGAAGGTGGTAGTCAAGCAAAGATCAAGTGATACAAAGGATAAATCCAGAAAAGCAGGGGGTGGGGAGGAAAACAAAAGGAAGTGCTGAGAAAAACAACAGGTCAGAAAATTTCTGACTCTTCTAGGATATGCAAGTTCTCAGGGAGGGAGACTGGCAGGTTAGGCCAGGGCTAGGCCTCACAAGCAGACCCTTAGAGGATTTTTGTGCTTACAGGTCACTCATTTTCATTCTGTCTGGGCCTTGCTCACCTTTCTGCCAATTTGGATTGTGCCTTTTTGAATTCATCAATGTGCCTTTTCCAGGCCTACTGCATTCTCCTACAGGGTCTTGGTACCCTGAGGTCACCTTTGCTTTCTCTCAGTTGAAATTTTGTGGTCCACGAGAGATATTGTCTAGTTGGTCAGCCCCCTCAAATCTCTCATTGGCTCTGTGACCCCCATTCCCACTGCCCATATGGCAGAATGGAAAACCTTTGCCTCATTCAAATCCTTAGGCCTTTGTCTCAGACCCTCTGAAAGCCTTCTATCTGATCCCCTGATCCCAAATGTCTCCTGATCCTCTTCAATTTCCCTCCCCTTACCCCCCACACACATCAATTTTGTCAGCCTGTGGCTCTACACTAAATCTTCTGGGAAGTGGTTTTCATCACACTTCTTCAACCAAAGACTTGAGTGGCTTCTTAGTTCCAACAACATCCTCTCTAAACCCATCACCAGGCTCTATACTTCCCATCTAATCCAATTTTCAGCACCCCATCTAAAGGGTGCTACTTCATAAGGCAGTGAACACACTAAAATCATTCCCTTCTTCATTTTCACACTTTCCCCAGAATGACCTCTTTTCTTCTCTCAATGACTTGAGTCTTGTTTTTTCATAAAGCTTCTGCCCATCACATAGCTCATGGCTGTGTTTAAAAGCTCTGGGTCTGGAACCAGATTGCACAGTGCCATCCTTCACCTGCAGTGAGATCGAGTCACTTAGCCTCTCTGTGCTTTATTTTCCTCATCTGCAAAATGAGAACAATAATGGTATCCAAGTCATAGGGTTTTTGGGATGATTACATGAGTTCATTTTATATATTGTAAAGTATTTATGACAGTGCCTGGTATCTTGAAAGCTCTAGGAAGTGTTTACTGCTATTGATGTTGATGTAATGACTCCATCTTTTCTGTTCTAAACTCATAAAGCTTATAGAATATTCCAGATCACAAATTTAATTCTTAATTTTATTCCAAATTATATTTTCTCCTACTGTTTCTTGACACCCCAGTTGGATTCTCATTTCCTTGAAGACAAAGAAACAACAAAGGTTTTGTTATATGCTAGCAGCCCAGGGAATGCTGTGGTGAATCAGACAGCATCCTGGTCCTTGAGTTGCTCATGGGCCAGTGGAAAGAGACCAGCCTGTAACCACCATTCAATACCATAGAGTATGGAAGTGTGATAAAAAGATAGGCATGGGGGCTGTGGAAGCACCAAGGATGGGCTTTCAATGCCTGAACTGTGGCTTGAAAGAAGACCTACCAGGTCTATGCAAGCCACTCCACCCACACAATCCAGCCTCCTCTTCCTAGGATGACATTCAATGGAAGCACTAGCTCAACATCAAAAAAGCACTGAAAAGGATTTTAAAACTCTCCTGAAATATTTAAAACAGGCCAAATGCAATATAAACTACATGACTCACAGTAAATTATCCTAAAATCCCTTCTCAGTCATCCATGACTGTCTCCACAGCAGCCTCTCAGAAATCTCTTTTGGCCCCATACCCACTCTCTCTCCACAAACCCTGCTCCTGAACTCCTCCAGGTTTTGCTGTTTCCCTCTCCTTCCTCACTTCTGCTCAGTTCTTTGCGAAGGAGGCACATTTAATTTTCTAAGCATCTTTCAATTCATCTTTTATTCTTAGCAGCAACACAAAGCCAGGCTCCAAGACCTTAGAAAAGAAGGAGGAGCTGCATACATTTATTATTCTATACTTTTTCTTTTACCTTATCACAAATTATTTCTAGTGAAAGCTTTGCAGGTCATCTTCCAAACTCATAACCCATCCAGAATACTTCCCGTAACTTTTCCCTCTAATTTGGTTGAGGCAGACTCTCCTCTGACATTCCAGAGACCAGAAGTGGTGGGGTGGAGGACCCAATCTATAAGGGCTGGGTCCTTCAGTTTTATATAGAACAATGATTTTTGATCTGTTTTTGAAACTCATTATAAGAAGTACATTTTACGTTGCAGCCAAGTATATGCATGTGCACTCTCACAACTGAAACAAAAGTTTGATAAAACATTACTTAATTGTCACTCTCTATTTTCTATTCTATGTGTGTCACTTAAAAATGGTAATAATCATCTTTTAGGACTATATACCAAAGTATTTACAGATAAAATGACATGAGGTCTGGAACTTGCATCAAAATAATTGAGATGGAGGGCTGGGCTGTAGAGGAAATAAGATTAACCGTGAGTTGATAATTGTTGAAACTAGGTGATAGGCACATGGTGGTTCATTATATGGTTCTCTCTAATACGTTATATATTTGATATCTTCCATAATAAAAAAATATTTAAAACAAACAAAAATATTGGTCATGTCCCAGTTAATTGATTTTACAATCCACCAACAGGCCAAGAGCTACAGTTTTTTAAATACACTCTAGAAAATCAAGGAGTTGGTAAATTTGAAACTAGATAGCAGGGAAACACGTCAGCATCTAAATTTAATCTAATACATATACCCCACCACAAACAAGGTCTAATTCTTTTTCTGGGGTTGAGAGGTGGGATGTTTGTTGACTTCTGTTTCCCCTAGGGTACAGTTGCTTGTCAGATGTCCATGTTTGTCAAAAATGAACCTACACAGTAGTTATCTCCAATGACAAAGATTTTAGTCAATTTCTCATGAACTAAAACCTCCTAAGGGATTTATTTCTGAGACCCACAGTAAGCCTGTCTATGACCACTCCAGTCATATTGGAAACAAATTAGGGAACAATGTGATTAAAGCTCTGCAGAGAGAGCACAAAAGACTCTGACAGTACACAAAACCCTGCTCATTCCTCCTCCACAACCAGCTGGTAACCACTTCTGGCTGCTCTGGTATACTGCAGTACCTCCCTGGTGGTTTCTGAGGACCTCTGTGGTCACTCCATCCTTTTTTTCACTTGCAGTTTGTTTACTAAAGTGAGATTTCAGGCAGTCCTTTGGTGTGTGAAGGTTGTCTGATATTGTCAGTGCTGAGCTGAGCAAGAAGAGAAGGTTTTGGTGGTGAGATGCCCATTTGGAAGAACGCACAAGAGGCCAACATGAGAATGAAATGGCAAACAGCAACTTTATTGTGGGGAGCACAGTTCTATTGCAGGGAGTGAGCTTCTGCTTCTGCTCTTCTGCTCTCCTTCTTGTGCTCCCCTTCTGCTCCCCAGGGAACTGCATGGCTCCACAGGTATCAGAGTACAATAGTGGCATTCAGCCACACATGCATAATACAATAAGCTGAAGTATGTTTACATATTTTAGGAGCAGGCACCCTACGACACTAATGTAACATTCTAAATCTAGGATCTTATTCTTAGCCATGAGCCTGGATCACAGCCAGACCTGGGACCAGCCAGGCCTGGGACCAGCCAGGCCTGGGAACCACAGATATCTCTTAGTTATAGGGTTCTTTGAACAAGCTTTGACTCTGCTTCTCCATAATTCTCTGTCACACTGTGCTAAGTGGATGTTACAGCCACTTCTTGTAACAAAAAGTACATGTGGACCAATTCTCTGTTCCCTTTAGTATGCAGCTATGAACTCTACATAGAAACCAGACTTCAGTCAAAAAAAAAATCTTCTCATAGATGAAGCAATTGGGCCATAGCTTCTAGATTTCAAGTTCACAATGCTGACCCTATAGACCCACATTTCTCCCACCAGAAGCCTGTCGTTTTCATAACTTAGAATTCTTTCCCCCACTTTTGTCTCCAATTTCTCTGCTATCTGACAGCAAATAATCCCTACTAGTGGTTTCCAAACCCTTATCACTCAAACCACCACAGTGGCCCAGTGGTGCCAGATACTATTAATATCTGTAAGGAAAAAAAAATAATATGGCACACCAATGCTCATAACAGCTTTCTTCACGGTGTCCAGGACATGGAAGCAATTGAAATGCCCTACAATAGATGATTGGCTAAAGAAGCTATGGTACATATATATAGTGGAATATTACTCAGCCATAAGAAGAAATGAAATATAGCCATTTGCAACAACATGGATGGACCTTGAGATAATCATGCTAAGTGAAATAAGCCAGACAGAAAAAGTTGAAAGCCACATGATACTGCTTATATGTGGGATATAAACCTAAAAGCAACAAGCAAACAAGATAAACAAACAGAGACTCACGGACATGGACAATAGACTAGTGGTTACCAGAGGGGAGGGAAGGAGGGGGAAGGGAGAGATAGATGTAGTAAAAGTATCAAATATGTGGTGACAGAAAGAAATCTAATTATGGGTGGTGAACACACAATGCAATATAAATATATATATATATAAATATATATATGCCTTACTGTTGAACTGTATACCTGAAACTTACTAAATTTTGTTAACCAATGTCATTGTAAAAAAAATTGCAAGCAAAATTTCAACTAAATCTTTTGTGTTAATTTGTGACCAATATTGAAAATTGAGTATGATTGACTTTTTTTTTAGTGAGAGAAATAAATATTTCTTCTGTTTGGTTTTACCTCTGATTATAAGAGGATTTTTTCAGCTGTGACACCTACTAAATGCAAGTATTAAAATAAGCTTAACTTCTAAATAGACCTTTTAATTGCTTGGACAAAAGATTTTAAACCAGGCTTTTCAAAAATATAAGTTCTGGTAATACAAAATAAAATTTAAGATGGAAGGGAAAAAATAATAATAATATAGCAGAGCAGTGAAAGTGCACCAGAAAGTTATTTAAAACTTCAAGGCAATCCGGATAGTGTCTGTTTCAAAAAAAGAGGTGACTGTCACACCCAAACTAGATGTGACAATAAGCTTTACCAGAAATTGACAACTATGGTCATCAGTCAGTCCTTTGGGAATACTTTATAAAGTTTATATTTGATGTCAAGTTGCTGGTCACTTGAGATATGATTGCCTTGGTTAGACGTTACTGCCCTTAAGAAATAAGGCAAGCTCCTGATTGAAGAAGAGTAGATGGTGCCTGTTCCCTATAATGTAGAAAGGGTGGTCCCATGTCTTATCTAGATGGCTATATAGCTTGATCTGAGGCTGACTCCGCCACCCCAGCTCTCCTGGGTGGCAATGACTGGACAGTGACAGATTTGCCTCAGGAGGGCCCTGACTGTGTGGCTCCTAACAGTGTACCTGCAGTGCTTGAGTGGAGACTGGCATGCAAACCCCAGCATCATCATTCCTGGAAGCCATCAGCAAAATATTCAAGCCCAATCCTCCAAGTCCTAACTAGGTATACAGGAAAAGAGACCCCTAAATATGCTATTGAATTATTCTGAGTTTATTTTAAAAAGATTGCAGAAGGGTACTCCTGTCTTATAAACATGGAGACTACCTCCTGGAAGAAATTACAAATCATACCCATTCCCATAAAGTGGACTGTGAAAAGCTTGCCATCATCCTTCATAATAACTTACATCCAAAGTCTAAAGATTGCAGTTGACCCTTCTTCACCACGTTGGCAATCCACCATGGTGGGACCACAGTGAACCTTCTTATTTTATTTACTATGACCCCCTACAGGAACCTATTCCCTAACCTGCCATTGAGCTGCCACCACCAGCTTCCTTGGAGATGTCCCAGATGTAGAACCCTCTAGAGCATCACTTCCTCCAGTAGGCTAAGAGAAGTGCTGACCTGCTCAAGGTGACTGTGAGTGTTGAAAACTCCACATCCCGGTCCAGAAAAAAAAAAAAAAAGTCACACACACTCAGCAGGCTGCTTCTATAAGCTGTGACATGGTTGCTACTATTGTTCATAAATGGACATTAGCCCAGCCCCCAGAGGCAGGGAAGGAAGTCTGGTTTAAGACTAGGTCATAGTATTGTTCCTTGGCTTTAGACAACCCTGCTGTCAGTCTTCATCACATGGTGTACACTTGTCAAGTGGCACCAAATGTCCCCACAGAATGGGATGAGCAGCTTTCTGCAGGCACAGGGACCCTTGGCAGTATGTACGCTCCTCACACTACCCACTGCTGATAGCCACTTCTGACTTCTTTTCTTATCTGGAATGGATTCGCATTTCAAAAATGATGTCTATGGAAGTTCAGATTTAAAAACCTACATCAAGCCTACAAGCAGATGAGGGGTGGACCCTGTCAATCTAAAGCAGAATCTAGAGGCCCTGGGCAAGTAGGATCCATCAGTGCACCAAGCCCTGGATTGGAAGGTCCCCCTAAAGCTGGTCTCATTGTTTCCCAAGGGGTTCCACGTTTTCCTAGGTTTCTGAGGTGCTGTTCCACAGAGAGAAGCTGCTGTACTGAGTTAGCACCATAAGTCCATCAGTTGGCACTCTTGGTGAAGGTGACCTTGAAGCTCATTTTGGCGGGAGATCGAACTCAGTGGCTGGCTGGGACCTCACAGCCAAGGGCCAGGACACCATCTCCCAGTTTTGCTGGATTGGGCACACAGAGTGGCTAAAACCAAAGGAATCAGGCTAGGAAATACCAGAAGAATGTAACTTAACTTTTCTCCTTTCCTTTGCTGCTGATTTCAGAGCATTGAGGACTTAAGGGGGAGGACTGAATTATGGCTTTTGAGGAACTTAGAAACTTTTATCTTCAAGGGCCTTTTCCTCCATAAAAACATTAAAATTTATATTTCACTCTTATATTGTTATAAAGGACAAATATGTTAGCATTACATAGCAAAACATTTTCTTCAACCTAAGAGTTATTAATTTTCTTCTGATTTTAAAAGAAAGTAAAGCATTTTTACGCACCCTTAAAAATATTGTAGGTCCTAGGTACTGGGCTTGTGGGCCTAATAGATGTCAGTCATGTTAACAAGTGCCCACTAAGTACCTGTAAATGGGTGGGTAGATTAAGGGCAAGAACATGATATTCAGCAGATGGAGATTTGCAGAAAATTCTTCACTGTGTTTCCTTCCATCTGTCCACACTGCCTCAAGCTTACAGTTCTCAGCTGTGATGACTGCTGAATCTCCAATTCACTTTGAAGAGTGGAAGAGTATATGTGAAGGGAAGTATCATTTCCCACATATGAGTGAGTCACCACGATATTGTAGTAATAGATGATTATAGTTTCCAGTTTGAAAGAGAAATTTATTTATTCATGCTAACAGAAATATTATTTTAGAAATAAATCTTGTCCTTTATTGCAAATACCACCACAGATTTCCTAGTATTAGTCATGAGAAAGACCCTTTTAAAAGACGTTTCCAAAGATACCTACAGAATCTTGTGCTTTGTTATCATAATATTTTCAGCTGTTGATTAATTGAGTATCCAGTCTTATGATCCACTGAGTTGCAAATAAAAAAACCTTAAGATTGGCAATGGCTCCTACAATATTTCACATTTGTCATTTTTAGAATTTATCACTTAATCAATTTATTATCATTTTCTTAATGTAGTTGTAATTCACTTTTCCCTGTCTTATTCTACAGGCCTACAGATTGTAGGAATCTAAGATGGAATCCTGAAATTTCCTATTCTTTTTAAAAAATATTTACCTTAACACAGAGATAGCAGGCAGCACATTTAGTGGTGCGTGTCCTCCAATGAGGGTGGAGTGTGACAGAACTAGAGAGCTGAGCACTGCTCTTAATATCATTAATACTAAGTGAACTGAATTATTACTGTTGGGGATGAAAAAATAACTTTCCTTACCCTTCTAAGTTCTTGGCTGAGACCCCCTGTAATTAAAAGATTAACAGGAAAAAAATTTTTAATTGTGTATGTATGGGAACCCTACAAAAAAATGAGACCCAAAGGCAACCAAGCAACCATCCTGAGCTAAGGAATGGGTTGGAGGCCTAGGACTTCAAAGGAGAAGAAGGCAATTCATAGGAAAGTGAGAAGAGCAAATGTTTGGTAGATAAATATTTGCCCTGCCAACAGATAAGTCTCAGATGAAAAAGTTATCCTTGGTAATAGTTCTCTTACTGATATAGGCTTTCTTTCTAAATTGTTTTAGGCATTTAAGAGGAAGGTAAAAAGCTTTTCCTGAGTCAGCTGGGTCTTGATATCTTCAGCTCAAAATAATCCACATGCCAAAGTGGTATATTCTGGGGTGACTTATTCAGAACCCCCTCATTATTTTAGCAAGACTACAACCTGTGGACCAAATCTAGCCTACCACCTGTTTTTTGTAGAGTTGAGGAGACAAGCCCATTTTTTTACATTTTTAAATGATTGAAAAAAGACAAGAGAAGAAAATATTTAGTGACATGTGAAAATTGTGTGACATTCAATTTCCAGTCTCCACAAAGTTTAATTGAATCATAATCATGCCAATTCACTTATAGATTATCTGTGGTGGCTTCTATGCTAATGGGTACAGTTGAGTATTTTTGACAGGGACCACATGTCCCACAAAGCCTAAAATTTTACTCTTTGGCCCATTACCAAAAATGTTTGTTGACCCCTGTCTTAGGGCATAAAAATTCCTACACAAGATCAGAGTCACAGAGTTTCTTCTAGTAATCACATTATAGGAACTCATATCCATGAATAATATTGCTAGTTAACTTCCGTTTACCTCTTATTATATTCTGGACCTATGTTAGGTATTTTTATCCATTATCTGATTTAATCCTCACAACAACCTGGTGAGGTAGACAATGTCATGACCTCCATTTCATACATGAGAAATATAAAGCTCAAGGAGATTAATCAGTTTGTCTAAAGTCACTCTTAGCAAATGTTTTAAGATTAAACTCAAGACCATCTAACGCCAAAGTTTATACATATCACAAAGTTTATACATATCCTGTGTCATTCTCCCTCACTCCCCAAGCTTTTCTTGGTGTTATGGTTGCACCCAGCATGTAGTCTGCAGTAAAGATTTGCATAAAACTTACTAACTACTGGGCAAATTAAGGCTTCCTTTTGTGTGCACTAATTTGCACGTTTTCTAATTTCACAAGGGAGCTCTGGGTTCATAAACTCATTCTTGGTGAGTTTGTTCATCCAACCATACCCTCTCCTGTTGTAGATATCTGAGTCCCATATGCCTCCAAGTCTTTTTCTGGGAGAAAAGGGGTATCTCTGATCTCAGCATATGAAAGTCCTCTCTATTATTCTTCACGCTTGCTATGATTTTGTTTTGTTTTGTTTTCTTCCTCTAAATGCAATGACCAGAACAACATATGATATTTCCAGGTTCAATAAACCACTGGAACCAATCACATTCCTAGATCATAACTTTATTTGCTAAAAGCTAAGGGTCCTATTATGTTGCTCACATTAGTTCTCTTGGAATAGTTTGAATATTATTTTCCTGCATAGTTTAAAGTTTTTAGTTCTCATTCTAAATGGAAATGAACCACACACATTCCTTTACAGGAACTAGAGCTTCCAAAAATCTCCCCATGAACACCAAACACGATCTAATCTCTGAACTGAAAATCAGCAGACTGTTCCCATGACTCACAACTCTAGATACATCTTTTAACAATCAGGTCTTAACTTCACAAGGATGAAAGTGTCTATCACCTGAGCAATGTGGATAAAGCAGATCCTTTTTAAAGGTTCTCATTTATTCTAAAGAATAGAAACAATATTTTGATTTGGATATACTTCACTCCTGTCTCCTTAAACATATTTTCCAAAACATATATTTCTGCCAGTTTTATAGGTAAATTTTAATATAAGCATTTTTTCCAAATGCCTCAGCATAATTGTTGGTTTGTAATAGGAGGCTGACCCTGACACAGCTCCTGACAGGACATTTTTCGGTTCTCTGTGATAATCAGTTTCATAGGCTGTGTGATTATAGATGCTGTCTTTCAGAAAGCTAGATGAGAAAGACTATGTGATTCCTGACTAGAAATTTCTCTCCAGAATAAAAGACTCTTTCTGAACATTCACACACTTTTTCAGTTTATTTAAATGTTTCTTTTTTTATATATTTCTCTGTAATATTCATGTGTATTCTGTCTAATTGGCTAGTTCTTTTTCTTTATGTATTAACTTCTCTCCATTTCTTTTTGGAAGACTTAACAAAAATTTCATCCATTCTCATTATTCAACACATTTCCTATCCTTTATTTGTTTTACATTTAATTTTGTTTTGTCTTTTAGAGAACCAAGCCAAGGAAATGCTTTTGTAATAAGCATTCATTCCCACGTACCTATGTCCACTGTACTTGGCTATCTTCCTCATCCAAGATCAGCATCACAATGTCCTGAGTTCTCACATGTTCCCTGTACCAAAGAGTGGTTCTGCGCTGCCCCCATGTAATAAATTTCAATTATGATAAACTAATATTTAAGGCATTGCCTTAGGATTTATTTTTATAACTGTGTAATAGAGGAACATAATAAATTCCTGTGTGAAGATAAACGAAATACAAACAGAACATATATATTTGCTTATTAAGAACCCTATGGAGTAAAATCTTGTTTCACTCAAAGCAAAGATTCTAAAATCAATGTGTAATAAAAAACTTATGTAAAATACAGTGTTCTTTTGAAAATAAGTTATAAATCCTATAAAGTACACTGTATATGTAGCTGTATGTCTACAGTGTATGCAGGAATGTACAGAAAATAATAAAGAATACGTATACCAAATGCTTTTACAGTATTTTGATTCCATGAGGAGATAGTTGAATTGAACTCATAAAATGCATATGTAATATGACTCCACTATATCTCATCTCCTCTCAGTAACAACAACAACAAAACAACAACAACAATAACAATAATAATAAAAGATGTTTAAAATGTGCACATGGCCATTTGTAGACACTAGTTACTGCTATAATCCATGCCCTGCTCAGATCTCTTTCCATGCTGTAGGATCAACCTTGACCAAGGCTAAAATGATGCCGACAAAGTTCAAAAGTAAACTAATTTAAGCATAATATTTCAAATGTCTCAAAATAATAGCCAGCCCAAACTTTGTATATCTCTAGTCCCTTTATTTTCTTGCTTTCCTTATAATTTTCTAAGATTGGCCAGCTCTTTTGGTCACCTCCATATCTCATCAATGGTCTGAGATAAGACTGAGCACAGACCTGAAGATGCAGCTTTCTTTGACATTTCTTCCTGTAGCCTGTAGCTCTCCTTCCCATTGAGGACTTCCATTGGGGAGTACTTCCAGGCTGGCTCTCTTTTGCTACCTTTAGGCTTAACTCCATCAGCTCAGCTTCTCATGTGCTTTGTGAGTGGAGATTCCCCATCCCACTCCTCCCCACAAGAGATTAACTAATGTGGAAATTATTAATTCATATTTATTACCCTTTATTAGATAAGATAGAAAGAGGAAAATTACAATCAGGTAGTTATGCTCATAATTCACGTGTAAAGTCACCTAGATTCAATCCGCTAGTATACACAGTTAAAACCTGGACTTGCTGAGGCCCGTCTCACACATTTCTCAGGTGATCAGAACGCCACAGAAAAGACGATGCCCTTACCTAGTTTTTTTTTTTTTTTTTTTTTTTAGAATTGATGCAATTTTATCAATAACATGTCATATATTGACAACGAATATATTCAAATTTGGTGCAGATATTGTATCACAGAACCAGCCAACAACTTCAGAGGATGCTCCAAAAACATTCCTTGACAATCAAAGTCCAAGGAACAGTGGATCAAGGTGAATGCATGGCCAGATTCAACCTGAAGCACAGAAAGCTGACTGAGAGCCCAAAATGAAAAAAGGCTTGCTATTCCTGGCCTCAAATGGGTCCTACAGGACATAAGTCCCCAACCCTTGGGCCTCAGACCAGTACCAGTCCATGGGCTGTTAGGAGCCAGGCCACATAGCTGGAGGAAAGTGGCAAGCAGGTGAATGAAGCTTCATCTGTATTTGCAGCCATTCTCTAGTGCTTCACCTAAGATCATCAGGCATTAGATTCTTATAGAAGCACCCATTCCTGGTGCCAAAAAAAGCTGGAGCCTGATATTGGACTAAAGCCTGGTGAAATTAGGAGTCACCAGCTGTGTTTGAATCCTGAGTCAGAATAAAGAAGCCGCAAAGCTGGCCAAGCTAGAAAAGACAAATTAATGCTTTCCGCCATGTCAAATGTGAGTCTCTAATCTTGTAATGACCTACAATGAATAAAATTCTCTAGACCTATAATGAAAAAAGTTGTCTAGAACTGGATAAATAATAGTATGTGGTCTTGAGATTTCTGTGCCCACAGGATGTGCAGTGAAATGTCTATTGAGAGGCAAGAACATATGAAAAGTTAAAAGTCCCAGAATTGCATTTTTTAAGGACATTCCTGTTCCTTTTAAGAATTACAGAATGTTAGCTATCACCTAGAGAGGCCACCCGGGATGGGGTTCTTTAATAAGATATTAGGAAACTAGGTAACCAGAGACAATCTTACATTAAGAGAGCAGTTTGCAGATAGCTCTCGAAACAAAGTATTTCTACAATCAATGTTGGTACCTCCCTGTTTTATTAAGATGCAGTATATAATTGAACTCTTATCTGTTTTAAAAACTTCTTAACCACAGAATACAACATTAAAAGAGATAGAATGAAGAGGATAAAGATGCAACCCTATGTTTAGTCATGTAGTCATTCTGTTTTCTACAAACAACTAGATAAGAAACTATTTGAAAATGACCAATGCTTTTTATATACCTTCAAAATTTCTAATTTTTTCTCTTTTTATATACTCATCAACTGATCCCCTAGATCAATATCATTTTGATAATGCATTGTATGCAGATAGGAAAATGTCATAAATATGGAACATTTGTACCTTAAAACCTGGTCTGAAGGATCATATTTTTATATACTATGTTCATCAAAATATACAATTGTATGTCATAATCTACTCAGTTTTGGAAACAAGGAAGATTTTGTCATATTGCAGCAAGCCTTTTCTATCTAGTTGAAATCTTATTTTTATTATTTTTACTTTTTTAAGTTTATTGGTGGTAACATTTATTAATACAATTATATAATTTTCAGGTGTACATTATAATTTGACATCTATATATTCTATTGTGTGATTGCCACCCAGAGTCAAGTTTCCTTCAGCTACCATATATTTGATCCCCTTTACCCATTTCACCCTCCTCCAACCCCCCTATATTTGATACCCTTTACTCCATCTACCTTTTCCCTCCTCACCCACCCACTATGCTCTGGTAACTACTAGTCCATTGTCCATGACCATGAGCCTCTGTTCTGTTCAATTGTTGCTTTTAGATTTATATCCCACATATAAGTGATATCGTGTGATTTTTAATTTTCAGTCTGGCTTAGTTCACTTAGCATGATTATCTCGAGGTCCATCCATGTTGTCACAAATGGTAGTATTTTATCCCTTCATAAGGCTGATTAATATTCTATAGTATATATGCACCACAGCTTCTTTAGCCAATCATCTATCGCAGGACTCTTCAGTTGCTTCCATGTCCTGGCCACTGTGAATAGTGCTGCTATGAACATCGGTGTGCAAATACCTTTTCTGTTATGCCTTTTCAAAGTCTTTGGGGCAAATACCCAGTAGACGGATTGCTGGATCATATGGTAGATCAATTCTTAGATTTTTGAGGCACCTCCATAGTGGCTGTACCAATTTGCAGTCCCATCAGCAGTGTATGAAGGTTCATTTTTCTCCACCTTCTCTCCAACATTTGTTATTACTTGTCCTGTTGATTATAGCTATTCTAACAGGCATGAGATGGTATCTCATTATGGTTTTGATTTGCATTTTCCTAATAGCTAGCGATGTTGAGCATCTTTTCATATATTTGTTGGCCATTGTATGTCCTCCAGGTAGAAGTGTCTGTTCAGGTCCTCTATCCATTTTTTGATTGGATCATTTGTTTTTTCATTGTTTATTATTGAGTCATATGAGTTCTTTGTATATATTGGATATTAGGCCCTTATCAGAGGCATTGCTTGCAAATATATTTTCCTATTTTTTTTACTTTGTTGAAAATTTCTTTTGCTGAGCAGATATTTTAGTTTGTTGCAGTCCCATTCATTTATTTTTGCTTTTACTTCCCTTGCCTTTGAGGTAAAATTCATAAAATCCTCTTTAAGTCCAAGGTCCTTGAGTTTAGTTCCTATGTTTTCTTCTATGTGTTTTATTGATTCCAGTCTTATATTCAGGTCCTTAATCCATTTTGAGTTAATTTTGGTGTGTAGTGATAGACAACAGTCTAGTTTCATTCTTTTGAAAACTGGCAGGTGGCCTTCCAATTTCCCAACACTATTGATTGAAGGAGCTTACTTTTCTCCACTGTATGCTTTTGGATTTTTTGTCAAAATTATTTTCCCATATAAATATGGGTTTACTTCTGGACTCTCAATTCTGTTTCACTGGTCTGTGTGTTTATTTTGCTGCCAATGCCATGCCATTTTGATTACTGTCACTTTGTAGTATAAATTGAAGTTGGACGGAGTAATATCCCCAGCCTCATTCTTTTTATTCAGCATTACTTTGGCAATCTGGCATCTTTTGTGCTTCCATTGAAATCTGATGATTTCTTGTTTCATTTTTTTAAAAACTGCCAATGGGATTTTGATGGGGATTGTATTAAATCTGTATAATGCTTTAGGTAATATGGTCATTTTAACTCTGTCGATTCTTCCAATCCAAGAACACAGAATATCTTTCCATTTCTTTGTATCTTCTTTGATTTCTTTTAATAGAGTCATAGTTTTCCTTAAATAGGTCCTTCATATGTTTCATTAAATTTACTCCTAGGTATTTTATTCTTTTTGTTGCAAAAGAAATTATTATTTCCACTTCTTTTTCTGATGCATAATTATTAGAGTACAGGAATGCTACAGATTTTTGAATGTTGATTTTGCATTCAGAGACTTTACTGAATTTGCTTGTTCTTTCTAGTAGTGTTCTTGTGGAGTCTTTAGGGTTTTCAGTATAGAGAATCATGTCATCCACAAATAGTGATAGTTCGACTTTTTCTTTCCTATTTGGAAGCCTTTTAGATCTTTCTCTTGTTGATTGCACTTACTAGGACCTACAGTGTTATATTGATTAGCCGTGGTAATAATGGATAGCCTTGTCTTCTTCCTCATCTTAGAGGGAAGGTTTTTAGTTTTTCACCATTAAGTATAATGTTGGCTGAGGGTTTGTCATATATGCCCTTTATTATGTTAAGATACTTTCCTTCTATACCAATTTTGTTAAGTGTTTTGATCATATATGGATGCTATCTCTTGTCACAGGCTTTTTCTGCATCTATTGATATGATCAAATGAGTCTTATTTTTTAGTTTATTTATGTGGTATGTCACATTAATCGATTTGCATATGTTGAACCATCCCTGTGCCCCTGGGATGAAGCCCACTTGATCGTGGTATATAATCTTTTGAATATGTTGCTGTATTTAGTTTGCTAGCATCTTAGTTAGGATTTTTGCAACAGTGTTCATGAGCAATATTGGTCTGCAGTTTTCTTTTTTGTGTGTTATCTTTACCAGGTTTCATTATCAGCGTAATAGTGGCCTCATAAAATTAGTTGAAAAGTATTGCTTCCTCTTTCATTATTTGGAAGAGTCTGAGGATAACAAGTATTCAATCTTCTTTGAATGTTTGGTAGAATTCACTGGTGAAGCCATCTGGTCCTGGACTTTTACTTTTTGGTAGGTTTTGGATGATTGTCTCAATTTCTATACTGCTGATCAGTCTATTTAGATTTTCCAGATCTCTTGATTCAGTCTAAGAAGATTGTATTTTTTTAAGTAATGGTCCATTTCTTCTAGGTTGTTAAATTAGTTATTATATACTTTTTCATAGAATTCTTGCGTGATCTTTCGTATTTCTGCAATGTCAGTCATAATTTCCCCTCTTTCATCCTTGATTTTGTTTGTGTCCTTTCTCTTTTTTCTTTAGTGAGTCTAGCCAGGTTTATCAATTTTATTAACCTCAAAGAAGCAGCTCCGTGTTGTATTTATTTTTTCTATTGTTTATTTGCTTTCAACGTCATTTATTTCTGCTCCAATTTTGATTTCTTTCTTTCTGACTTTAGGCTTCATTTCTTCTTCCTTTACTAGTTTTTCAGATGAAGTGTTGAATTGCTTATTTGGGCTCATTCTTGTTTTTGGAGATAGGTCTGTAATGATATGAACTTTCCTCTTATGACTGCTTTTGCCATGTCCCAAAAGTTTTGATATGCATTTCTATGCATCTCTTGATCTCTCTCTTTATTTCTTCCCTGACCCAGTTATTCTTCAGTAGTATGTTGTTTAATCTCCGTATATTTGTGATTCTTCCTGCTTTCTTTTTGCAGTTGATCTCTAGTTTCAAATCATTATGATCAGAAAATATGGTTGGCATGATTTCAACCCTCTTCTATTTGTTGAGGCTATCTCCGTGTCCCAGTATGTGGTCTATTCTTGAGAATGTTCTCTGTGCACTAGAGAAGAATGTATAAGCAGCTGTTTTTAGATGGAAGGCTCTGTATATGTCAATTATGTCCAGTTGGTCTAATGTGTCATTTAAGGATGTTATTTTCTTATTGATTTTCTGTTTGGATCTGTCCATGTCCAACAGTGGGGTATTAGATCTCTTCTTCTGATAGTGTTTTGGTCTGTTTCTCCCTTTTGTTCTGTTAGTAATTGCTTTACATATTTTGGGGCTCCCTGATTGGGAGCATAGATATTAACAAATGTTATGTCTTCTTGGTGCATAATTCCATTTATCATTATGAAGTGTCCCTCAGTATCTTTCTTTACCTGTTTTATTTTGAAGTCTATTTTATTCAATATTAGTACCACTACTCCCACTTTTTTCTAAATGCCATTTGTTTGAAAAACTATTTACCACCCTTTCACTTTGAGTCTATATTTGTCTTTGGTGCTGAGATGTGTCTCCTGGAGGAAGCATATGGTTAGGTTTTGTTTTTTGAGCCATTCTGCAACTCTGTGCCTTTTTATTTGTGAGTTCAGTCCATTTACAGTTAGGGTGATTATTGCAATATGAGGTCTTCTTATAGCCATTTTATCTTTTGTTTTCTGCTAGTTCTGTGTTTCTATTGCTTTCTTATCCTTGTGTTTTTGTTTTCTTTATTTTGGATGGTTTTTGCCTCTCTGGTTCTTCTTGTTTTATGTTATATACTTTGGTTATAAATCTTTGGTGTGTGGTTACCATTACAAATATAAAACACAGTTATATATATGGGGGTGGCCCTCTGGGTTGGGAGTTAGAGGCTGCAGCTCAGCCTTAGTTTTGCAACCGGGATCAGTAAAAACCAACTGTTGTTTCTCTACAGTCTCATCCCACTTCTCTGCTTTCTGCCCTAATGACTGGGCCCTGCTGCAGACTGCTAGAAGTTCAGACACTTCCAGGCAGGCTGATCAGGGAAGTTGTCGCACCTTCACCCCTCCTCTCTGGTAGCTGTGAGAAGCAGCTTCTTTATTTCTCTGAGTCCATCACCCAACACTTGGGTTCTGACCTGTGGTAGCTCTTATGTGCAGATTTCCACACTTAGACATGCTGAAGTGCTCTTTGGGTGTTTTTGTTGAGTTTTATAAGTACAGCTTATTGTTGTTTCAGGGGGAGGATCTGGGGATGTCTCTCACTCTGCCATGTTTCTTTGCTATCCAAACTTATTTTTAAAACATTTAATAAATTACATATTTCACACAGTCTGTTGATTGCTCAGTGGAGCACTTTGAGGGCAAACTCAATATGCAGACCTTAGTGTTCTATAACATAATCAAAATTAGTTCTTTTCTTTAAAAAATAATTTGAATCGAAAAAAATTAACTTGCACTTTAATATCAGAAATTGACTCAGAGATATGGTTTTCCTGATTTTTCTTTAGCAAAATTCTTTCCAATATTAATATTGCTAATACATCTATTAATGATTTATTTGGATGTCTTCATAAAATTCAATTTAGAGTTCTGGTCCTGGTAATGACAGATAAGTTTATATCAGCCTAATATTCTTGCAGATAACAACAATCAACTTTAGATGAAATATTTAAAAACTACTATTATAAAGTACCAAAGAGCAACTAAACTCTGGCAGAAACTGAAGAGAATAAGGAAGAACGAGGTTAGCATTAATACATTTTTGTCCCTGAAAGCATGTACTCTAGTTTTAACTATGCAGAGTGGCTAAAATTCAAATGGAAAACTAAAATTTTGTTGGCTTGAAATGTCAAAGTAAAAAATTTGAAAATTAAGGGAGGAAATCACAGGCAAGTGGGAGACATGGGGGAGGACCCTAAGTCTGTAGATAAGCTTGCCTCAAATCCTTGGCTGATTTCTGAACTGTGCTTGTGTCAAGACTTCAAGGAGCCCTGTGGAAAGTAACAGATAGAGGGCCATACAGTTAAGCAGGTGTTTCAGTCGCTGCAGAGTACAGGGAGACTAAATTTAAAAAATTGAGTCCTACAAAATTAGAAGGACTTGGTTGGTAAATACCCCAAAATTTCTACTGAAATTCCAGAATAGCCATACTTTAGGGAAAATTCCTGTCTTGGTACCGAAGGGTCTACCCTAGGAATAGGAAAAAATTGAAACAGACCTGCCCTCACAAGTATTAAACCAAGTCTACAGAAATTCAAGGTGCTCAGTCAATAATTAAGCTGGTGACTACAGGAAAAATTGATACTATTCATAGGAAGATAACAATCCCAAATCTCTACTACATATCAATCATAATACCCACTATATAATTTTCAAATGGCTAGATAGGCTATATAGATTACTGATCAGAGTCTAATCAGGAGACAGAAATCTTATACAGTAATTTAAACACAAAAAGTTTAATATAAAAATTATCTAATTATGATAGAAGTGTAATTATAAAGTTGCAAAGAAACCTCTAAAACATAAAGAAAACTTCTCCGAGGCTGAGAGTACTCAAGGATGAATAAACTTGGAAGATGTTTCTTTTCTCAAGACTGGGATTCAGACCTTATCAGAGAAGGTGTGGTAGTAGTGAAAAGGATGGCAGAGAAGTCCACTGGGTTCTTCAGTCCAAAGCTGGTCTACATCACAAGGCAGCAGGAAATGATCTTCCAGTGCACAGGTTAGCTGAGACTGGCAAGTGGGTACACAGAGGGAGTCAGAGTCTTAGGAGCCTGCTTGCTGGCAGAGTGATGCAGTGTCCATGTCTGGAATCTGCAGTGTCCATGTCTGGAGTGTGCGGTGTCCATGTCTAGAGAATCTTGGAAGACAATCCTCTGGGGTGTAGGCAAGCCAAAGCAGAGTCAGAGCACCACTACCAATTCAAGGTCTGAAGCATAGTGGTGTCTGCATCAGGAAGATAACAGGAAATAATTCTCTGGGATGTATGCAATGGAGACTAAAGGCAGCTACCCAGAGGGACTTGGGCACCTTTCCCAGTTCAAGACCTGTAGTGTCTGTTGTCCACATCAGGAAGGCTGCAGCATGAAGGTCACCAGGCCTGAGGTAGGACTGACAGGCCACCAAGGGACTGTGTGCTCTAGGCATACAATTGAGGTAGTGTACCACTGGATGTTCCCCAACACACACTTACTGGTAGACACTGAAACAAGGGCAATTGAAAACAATGAAGCCTATCAGAACCAAGAAGAGAAGTGCCCTCCCTCCTGCAATGTATTTCCAGCCTCCACCACTAATAAAACATAACATCATGTTCACTATACAGAAGAAATACCTAAAAATTCAATTCATTTTTACCAAGCAGGCACTAAAGAGTGAATCTAGAATTAAGAGACAATAAATTGACAACAGGCACACTGCAAAGAAACAAGAAAAAGTTATCTGAAGCTAAGAAGAAAAGCCTTCAGTAGAAATCAGCCTTAGTAGTAAACATTATAATTAGTGAAGACTTTGCAGCAGCTGATATAAATATGTTCAGGACTTAAAGGAAAAGATGTCATAATGACTGAATAGATGAGAAATTCCAGCTAAGAAATGGACACTATAAAAAAGAACTGATGGAAATAAAATATCAGAAATAAAAAAAAATATATACTTAACAGCATGTTAAAGAGGAGAAGAAACGGTTGAAAAACTTGAAGACAGATTAATATAAATTATCAAATCTGAAGAACAGAGAGAAAAATGGAAAAAATAAACAGAGCCTCAGTTATCTATGGGACAATATTAATGGGTCTAACATATGGTAATTGGAATCTCAGAAGGAGAAAAGATAGAAAAAATATATGAATTTGAAGAAATAATGAAAAACATTAATGTAGAGAGTCAAGAGTCTCAGCAAACTGGCAAGGATACAAGGAAAACTGCACCTAGCAAAATCTCAAACTACTGAAAACTAAAGATAGAAAATCTTAAAATCTGCTAGAGAAAAGTTATATTCCAAAAGGTATATTCCACAATACACACAGGAGAAAAATAACACAAATGACAGATCATTTCTCATCAGAAGGGGGAAATATGGGGGCCAGAAGACAATGAAATGGAGTCTTTAAAGTGCTGGAAGAAAATAAAAACTGCTAACCCAGACATTTTTAGATAAACAAAAACTGATAAATGAGTCATGAATAGGCTTGTACTACAAAAAAATGTTAAAGGAAGCTCTTCTGGCTGAAATGAAATAGCATCAAATAAAAATTTGAATCGAAAAGGAGAAATAAAAAGCACTGCAAGTAGTAAATATTTGGATAAATATAAAAGATTATTTTTTCTTCCCTTAAGTTATTTAAAAGACAGTTGTTTAAAGCAAAATTTATAACATTGTATTATGAGGTTTCTCATCTACATAAATGTAAAGTATATGACAATAATAGCACAAAGGATGGGGTGGCATAAATAGAATTATATTGTAGCAAATTCTATTTTGAATGAAATGATTCAGTATTAACTCTAAATAGACTATCATAAAGTAGGATGCAGATTACATTCTTTAAGCAACCAATAAAAATTACTAAAAGATATATCTAAAAAAATGTAGGAATCTAAATGAAATACTCAAATATATTTGATTAGCTCATATGAAGGCAATAAAAATAGGAACAGAAGATGCAACAAATAGAAAAGAAATAGCAAAATGTAGACCTAAATTCAACTCTATCAATAATTACATTAAATGTACAGAGATTATACAATCCAATTAAAAAGTATGGAACTATTCAGCTGGATTAAAAAAAAAAAAGACCCAATTATATTCTCTCTATAACAGATACGTTAACATACAATTTATGTCTGAAGAGATATTTCCCAATTCCAATAATGACAATGGAAGCATTCCTGGTATTAACTAAATGTGTTTTAGATACTTTTAGTTCAATTGAATTTCTAACAATTTCCTCTAAGAGTCACAACCCACTGAACAGATGGAAATTGAGGCTCTCATGAGACAAATTTGCTTCTGCTGCTGCCAATCGATTATTCATTCACATAACTTCCTGCCCCCTCTGTATCTATATGCATTAAAATGTCATATTTAAACTTCAAACGTGAGATAATATCTAAAACCACTTTTAAGCATATAAAATCATGGTTTAGAGCATATAAAATCAATGAAGACAGAAATAATTTATTTATTTAACAGAAATAATCAGTTAAATATACAAAGCATTGGACTGAGAATCACTTGATCCACAGCGGCACTTTCTGCTAATTTAGAGGCAACAAGGACTGATTAGAGACCTGGGACACAAGGAGTCCAACCAACCTTCTTACGACCACTTTCTCTTCTTACTGGTGTTGAGACCTGAGACAAGTGAGCTTACTTTTGTTTTTCTTACTTGTTCCCTTCTATGTTTAGGAAGATGACTAGAAGCCAGACTGTTTAGGTTCTAATCAAAGCTCCTCCTTCTAATTAATTAACTTTGCACAAATTATTTAACCTCTCTATGCCTTAGCTTCTTCATCTATAGAATGAGTATAACAGCTCCAACCTTATTATGGTTTAGATTTACGAGGCTGATGAAGTGAATATTTGTAAAGATTTTAGAACGAGGCCCGGCACATGGAAAACATTATGTAACTGTTTGCTAAATAAAATAAATGCCTTCCTTGTTGGGTTCTTGTAATGATTAAGATGATTTAAATAAATCACTTACCACTGTGTCTGACAAATAGTAAGTACTCAGCAGTAGTTGCTACTACTTTCACTGGAGGTGCTATGGATGATGGTGGCTGACCTTCAGCAATCATCTTGCTAGTATGCTCCCTACCATGCACTGAGGAGGTCCTCTCTGCTAATTCATAGTGTGAGTTGACAGCCTTTATGGTTTTTTTTCTCCTTTATAGACTATATCATGAAGTATCAAAGTGGTGATTATGAAAATTTTGTTTACAAGGAGATACCCTAAGAAATCAAAAACTAAGTGTGTCAGGAGGGGTTAAATGAGAAGTAACACTAATAAATATAAATTTGTAACTGTGAGTCTACAACCATGCCACCGTGAACACACCTGATCCTGTCTGATCTCAGAAGCTAAGCAGGGTTAGGCCTGGTTAGTACTTGGATTGGAGACCACCTAGGAAGACCAGGTGCTGTAGGTGTTAAAAAAAAAAGTTGTAACTGTGAAGACTTGATGAAAATTTCAGTGAAGAAGTAAAGCTTTAGGAATTGCTACTTTTGAAGTGGTTATAACTTAAGTTATAACTTAACTTCCCTACGCCTTAGCTTCCTCATGGAGTAGGAAAGAAAGCTTTAGAAGACCTTGGTTTACAGACTAGCAGCAACAGCATCCTCTCAGAGATTGTCAGAAATGCAGCTTCTTGGGCCTGACTAGAATCAGAATCAACTAGATCTCCAGTTGATTCTTATGCAAATTAAAAATTGAGAAGTGTTGTCATATAATACGTCCACTTCCAATGTTTTTCCCTCGAGTTTATTTTGAACATACCATATTAACAATCTTGAGATTTGAGTAAGATTATGTCTTTTTAGAGTGATACACTTTTCTCTGAAGATGCAACTTTAAAATTTGGTTCTACACATAACTTTATTATATCCTCGGGACAATTTTTCTAATCAAAAGCCCCTTTTAGTTTTATAATGCAAATTTCTGTGCAAAGAGTCAATAAGCAAGTTTCTAGTATTTATCACCGGCACTTCTCAGTTTCATTACATGAGGGTTGCATGTTTTTTAAAAATCATCTCTGAATCTCTAGAGCTCAGAATTTCATCACTTTTCATAGTTCATCCTTCCTCAGTCTGAAGATGAGAAATGAAAGATGAAAATAGGTCCCTGGTTCATGCTTCTTCTGTTCTAATGAAGTCACAACTCACCAACTTCTAAAATAGAATGTTTCGAGAGTAAATATTGTATTTGGATGTATCTGAAGATCTAAAATATTTCTATTGAAACTCTGTAAGGAAATATTTTAGATATGAAACATCTGTTTTTGGTCATTTCAATTAAAGACTAATATTTGCACAGAGCAGGGAGGCCCATGATGATATCATGCTGTTCTAAGTACAGTATTTCCATGATGTAGTATTTCTGAAGGGCTGAAGTATTCATCCCGTTAACATGGTTGAAACATTCTCAAAGTATTTGGGAATATGTACATCTGCAAAAATGCAAAACTTGCTTTCTTACTTTCTCTTTCCTTTTGATGACAGAGGATGAAGAGGGTGTAGGTGGGGTTGGATACAGCTGTGGAAACACTGTAGGTGCTCAATGCCTGGGAAGAGTCAAGGAAGACAGAAGTACTGGCCTCAGCATTTCCCAGGGGGGTGGTTACCACCAGTGGGTCTTTCATGGCCTTGAGCAAAGAGGACTAAGGGACCTGCCACTGACTCTGGTGTGGAAGTGGGGGCATTCAGTCCCCACCTTTTGCAGGGTTAGGGATCTGAAAGTCACATCCTACAGTCCAACTTTCCTTGTGCAGAATCCTGGAGCTCAAGAACACGTGATCAAATCTTTGGGTTTTCAACCTCAAGTGCACAATTAGAGTCATCGAGGGAGCTTTAAGAGTTACTGATGCCCAAGTTTCACCACAGACATTCTGATTTAGTTGTCCTGAGGTATGACTCGAGCATGGACATGTGACCAATGTGCAGTCACACAACCCTTAGGACTCGCCCTCCTGTCCCTTCCTCAAGATACCCCCTCCTGCCCTGTTCCAGCTTTTCCGATCTTTCCATTCCTTCTCTCCCTCCCCGGAATTGCCACCTCAGCAACTTCCTGAGGCTGAGTCTTTTTCCCTGCAGGGAATGAGTCCTCACCCAGTCTTTTGGGTTTCATAAGCTGTTAGGGGCTGAATTGTGTTTCTCCAAATTTCCTCTGTTGAAGTCCTAACATTCAGTATCTCAGCATGTGACTGTATTTGGAGATGGGACCTTTAAAGAAGGTAAGCATGGTAAAATGAGTTCATACAGGTAGACCTTGATCAAATGTGGTGAATTTATAAAAAAGGCAATTAGGCCACAGAAAGGCATAGGAGGGAAAACCACATAAGACGGCAGAAGAATGTCATCTACAAGCCAAGGAATGATGCCCTTGGGAGAAATCAACCCTGCTGACACTTTATCTTGGACTACTAGCCTCCAGAACTGTGAGAAAGCAAATCGTTGCGTGAGCCACCCAGTCCACGGTACTTGTTAAAGGCAGGCTGAGTTGACAGAAATTTTTCCAGCACACAGGGTGCCTTGTGAGTCATGGTCCTCCTCTCCCTAGAGGTAGATTCTGCTGGGTATTTGGATTACTCTTTAATATCTAAGGGGGCTTTTTACACACAGTACACCACAGTGATATGAACTTTGCTAATGCGCAATGGATTGAGCATGTTGGCTTTAATATAAAATATGGTTAAATTCCCTTAATTTAAATTGAAATTGCAAACCCAATATGATTTATTCTTTTGAACACTTTAACACCTTAAACAGCAGATAAAATACACAAATACGATAACAAACTTATTACAATGTTTAACTTTAAACTGTTCTAAATATCAAATACCATGTGTTAAATTTTATTTCTTCATTAAAATTGTTATACCTCCCTAGGACTACAGATGAACTTATTTTACAATCTCTTAATGTTTCAGTAATATTAGTTTGGTCACAATCTTCATCAGACTCCAAAACTCACTGAGGTTCTGAATTTTTAAAAATTTCTTGGTTGGGGCACAAATTCAGTTTTTTTTTCTCCTGAAGTGATTTAAATCCAAGCCAATAGTTCTAAGACCAAGCCTCTTTTTCTTATTGTAAAACTTAGTTGTTAGGTTACTACTTTTTCTAGATACTTTTATCACCAGAATTTGATGTTTGCCTCTGAAAATAATGTATTAAAGTCTCATTTGGCCAAGATTATGTAATTCATTCCCCCATATTGGGCTAGACTGATCTGGTCTATTATGGTTATAAACAATATATGTGTCTTTATTAGTGTTTTATTACCATTAGTAGAATCACTGGGATTTCATTCCCTAGGAGTTGAGTCTATGGCCTGGCAACCCTCTGCAGGATATTTATGAAATTTATCACCTTGAAATACACCACCAAACCCTCTTTTTATTTGGCTATTGTGAATGACCCTTGATACTGGTTAACCGTTGGGCCCCTTTCCATCTAATTATTCTACAGTTTTTATTAACTCATTAATTAGAACTCATAGACTCCACTTGTTTCAATTAACCTTCATGCAATGTTTTTATCCTGAAATCATCTCATCATGACCAGTGCCTGAGCTTGAATCACATGAAAAGTACCTAATAATTAGTTAACCTTGGAAGTGCCTTGTTTAAAGGCCAGACCTATCCCAGCTTCTTCCCATCCTCATTCCAACCTTAGGGGTGGGGGCAGGGAGAAGGGTAGTCTCGGGGACATATGCATGGGAACTTTTGTGATGAGCAGGTGAATAGAAGAAAGAGACAAGAAGGCTTCTCTTCTCCTTGGGCTAATTTTACACGCCTCCAGAAAGGCTAAAAGCAATTACAGATGGTCAAGAGGGGCTTTGTGAGATCAGCCCCGAGCTGAGCTGCTCTCAGGCTCCTGCAACAAAGCACAGCCCAGAGTCAGAAGGAAGGTACCCCTTGACCATGGCAATGATGAGGATGATGACAGCCTTTTATTACCTATTTACTTGTGCCAGTCCCTGTGATCTTCCTTTAGATATATATTATCTCACTTAATAGTCCTCAAAATAATCTTTTGAGTGAGGTATTCTCATGATTGTATAGATCAGGAAACTACAGCTTAGTGAGATTAGGTGATATCTAGCAAGTAGTGTGCAGAGATTTGACCTGCTAAATTTTTTTAAACTTAAACTTCATCATTGAAGTAAAATACACATGCTGAAAGTATTATCATAAGCATACCAGTTGATGAATTATTGCAAAGTGAATGACCTGTTATGTGTGGATCAGGGAAACAGAATGTTACTAGCATCCCAGAAAACTTCTTCATGCCACCTCTTGATCTTCTTACACTACAGATTAGCTTTATCTTGTTTTTTAACTTTATGTAAATCAAGTCATATAGTATATATTCTTTTGGGGCCTAGTTTTTTTTTTCTATTAAACATTATATGGTGAGCTTCCCCTCCCCACAACATTGTATGTAGCAATATTGCATTTATTACCATTACTGTATAGTAATATGTGAGTATAACACAATTTATTGATTCTACCTTTGATGGGCATTTAGACTCATAAAAATGCTGCTATGGACACTCCTGTAAAGGTCTTTTGCTGTAAAACTGTGGAGATACTTTTGTTGGCTGTGAATGAAATTGATACATCCAAGGATACGGGCACATTTAGCTACAGGAGATTTCACGTGCACCACATCATATCAGGGAGAACATAATAGCAACATGACTTATTATTGGTGATGTTAACCTTGACCAGTCTCTAAAGTCATGTCTGCCAGTTTTCTCTACTGTGAAGTTACGATTTTTTCTTTTCCATACTCAGTTCAGTAGAAGTGAGTCACTAAAGCCAGCTCACACTCAAGAGGGAGAAAATTAAGCTCCACCTCCTGGAGGAAGGACTATGAAAGGCTTTGTAGGCTTAAAACCACCACAGATACTTTGAGGCTTTGTTTTTCCTAAAAGTAACATCCACTAATATTAGCATTCATCAGTAGATCTTGCTTGCAGTAGTTATTATTGTGGTATTTTAGTGGTAATTTTCCATTTCTTTCATTCCTTCTATAAAGAAGATTTAACCCTCCTTCATTTATTTATATCAATATAGAAGTATATTTATTTTATTTCTGGGATTATAATCAAATTATTATTTTGTTGCTGAAATTATTCCAACTTTGGCCATTGCAAGCTCTTTTAATTGGCTCCTATGTAACTTTGACATACCCCATCTTTTTTTAAAGCACTTTTTCTTTCTTCTTAAATAGCTTTATTGATGTATTACTCATATGCCACAAATTTACTTGTTTTATGTACATGTTTATATTTAGTTGTGCAGCCATTACGACAATTTAATTTTCAAATATTCCTATCATCCCAAAAAGAAACCTCATGCTCATCTGCAGTCTATCCCCATTCCTATTCTCAGCTCTAGGCAATCTCTAATATACTTTTTGTCTCTATAGATTTGTCTTTTCTGGGTACTTCATTACTTTCTGGCACCATGAAATGCTCTAGGCTCATGTTGTAGTTTCTCTGGCCTTGAAACAACTTTCTTCAAGGAATACTGGTTCTGTTTGCTGGACAGTAGCATTTAGAACTGAGATCTGGGTGCTAGGTATACTTGTTGCTACTTGAGCTTCTTGCTTCCAGCTCCTCAGTGGACAGAGGTAGAAAATACATGTATGTTTACTAACTCATGTATACACACATACCTGCATTTATTTGTTCTTTCTCTCTGTACACATATTAATATAAGTTCATGCTGATGCCTGTGACTATAACCCAACACCACAGGGTTCATTCTAGCCTTTCCCCTTGCTTATTTGTAATTTCTTTCTCTAACAGTGAGAAAGCTTGCATTCCTTATTTACAATATATTTTCTTATTCAATTTTTATATACATGTGTATTGGGTTGATTGGTACCCTCAGAAAGCTAGGTCCATGTCCTAACCACTAGAAGCTGTGAATGTAACCTCACTTGAAAAAAGATCTCAAAACCCTTTTCATTGGGTCCCTAAACCCAATGACAAGTGTCCTTACAAGACACACACAGAGGAGAGACCCAGAGAAGAGAGCACCACGTGAAGAATAAAGAGAGTGCTGTAGGTTGTGGTGGTGATGTTAATATTCTTAAAATATCAGGTGTTATTAAATACAGAAAAAAAACTATATTTTAATATTCACCTTAAAATTTCTTTTAAATGAAACCTATTGTTTAATTTACAGTTTCAGTTCTCTAATTATGTTTGTGGATCCAGAAACAATTTTCCCTAGAAATCAAATCTGAGTTTATTTGAGGAAAACAAAACAAGAAAACATAAAGCTTAATTTTAATCGTTTTTTAAAAACACTATTTAAATTTCATTGCTTATCTTCTGGGACTAAGATAAAAAAAATTAGATGTGCTATCTCTTTGTGGGGAGAAATGGACTGCCTGCATTTCTCTCATATATCAGATAACCAGAGTTTTTACAAGCTTTGTGCTCTTTTCCATGGAATTCTACAACAAACATCTCTCAAGTTCAAGTGTAGCTATTTTTTAAAAAATGAAATACTCCACATACAATTTCAGAATCCTCTTTCACATCTGGTAAAGCAGAAAAAAAAATGAGTTAAAACTCACAAAACATTCCCTAATAGCTAGTATGACATTTAGGAAGGTATATTAAATCTTTAAAGCATCTAGAACATGATTTAATATATTACTTTACTGTGATGCAATAAAACTGGTGGACCAATTTTCCATGATGTGGCCAATTCAGTCTTTATTACAATAGGGATGCAAGTTATCTCTGGATAAACACTGCAGCCAAAAGTGCCACTGGCAAGTGTTCTCAGGGCAAACAGAAAATGAATTAAAATTTTAAAAAGAGATAATACCAAATATTGGTGAGGATGGAAGCAACAGAAACCTTCATCCATTGCTGGTGCCAGAGTAAAATTGTATAATCTGTTTGGAATATTGTTTGCTTGTATCTGCCAGACCTAAACCTATGAGCTAGCAATCCCATTCTTAGGTATATGCTTGCCTCTGATCACCAAAATACATGCACAAATGTGTTTATATTATATTAGCAATAGCAAAAACCTAGAAACTAACCAAATATGCACCAACAGAAGAACAGACAAATAAATTATGGCATAGTATTGTAATGGAGTACTATACAGAAATGAGAATTAACAAACTATAATTTGGTTGATTCTCACAAACATTTTTATGCAAAAGAACCCAGATATAGTCATATTAACTACCGTGTCAGTCCATTCACATAAAGTTCAAAATGGACAAAATTATCCTATGACTTCCAAGATGTCAGAAAAGTAGTTCAAATTCTGAGAGTAATGACAAAATGGGCAGAAAGAAAAATCCTTGGCTCTTGATATTGTCCTGTTGTTTGATCTGGATGCTAGCTAACTGGGTAGATTCACTTAGTGAAAATTCATCAAGATATGTATTTGTGATTGGTTCACTCTTCTATATGTATGCTATACTGCAGTAAAAAGAAGTTACAATTATATACTGCTGTTATAATGAGGGTGGTCCATCTTTTGTCTAAACTAAAGCCAAATCTATCTAACTGTGCTTTGGATTCCAGGGTTTTTTTTTTTTTTTTTTTTTTTTTTGTTTGTTTAATTTTCCAGAGCCCTGAGCATTATTTATCTTCCTTTTCTTTTATATTTTTAACATTTCCTTCTCTGTAGTGCTACCCAAGCAGCAGCATTTAATCATGGTCAAGACTCTCCAATTAAAACAATAACCACCACGACCATCACTCCCCTCCTTTTTACCCATGTGTTTTCTTTGGCTATTATTCTCTATCCTCTCCTTAAACTGTCAAAATTCTTGAATAAAGTTTCAGCTCCCCAACTTCCATTTTTTTCTTTACCCCTTGCAATTTGGTTCACTTTGCCATCATTCACCTATATCTGTTTGCCAACTTTCTAGAACAGCCTCTCTGTTGATAATCCAATGAACACTTTCAATCCTCCTATTTGATTTCTCAGCATTATTTGCTGCTCTTGAGCATTCCTATCATTTGAAAAAAAAATTTTCTAGGGCATTTATGACTTACTGGCTCCCGATTCCCCACCAAATTCTCTGGCTACTCACTCTGTTTTCATTATGAACTTTATGTCCTCTATTCATTTTTGAAATGTTACCTTGAGTCCAGATGTCTCTTCTGAACTAGAGCTATGCAACATTTTCACTTACATGTCTCACAAATACTGAAAAGTTAACAAAGCTTACTATCTCCCTCTTTAATGTTCATCTTCCCATACTCCTTGTGTCAGTAAATAACACCAGCCAGTACGCGAGCCTGGAAATCATGATCAATTCCTAATTTCGAATAAAACACAGAAGATGTAACATGTGGGTATGGTTTCTGCTTCTGGCATTATGGCAGACTAGATATTGTGGGGGAATCATCCAGCTGCAAAACAACTAGATGTTGGATCAAAAACATTTTTTTGATGGTTTGCTTAGCTCTCAGAAATTAGAAAATTTCAAAGACCCCTCTTTGTAACAAGTAAAAGATTTTTTTCAGAAGCTAGAACAGGGGTCTGTATGCAAGCTGAAGAGATGGAGTTGGTGTGAATGCAAACACCAATAGCAGGTATGTGAGATGAATCAGATACTCCTGTGCTTTGGAGACACCTCTGAAAGAGTTAAGTGGCCCCAGGTTGCTAGCAGATGTAAATCTTTGAAAGTGTCCTTAATTTAAGCCATTAGAAATCCCACATATCATGATCAAGGAAATATAAATTTGCAATCTAAGATCACCAAATATAAAAGAAAGTAAGCCGCTATGGGTGAGATAGATAAAAAGTAACACAACTGTGAGATTGTCAGATACAGCATATAGAAAAACTAGGTAAGAAATGTTTAATGAAATAAAGTATAGAATCACAAAGATCGACAAGCAGTAAGAGACTATCAGGAATGAGAAAGATCTGTATAACAACAAAATGGCACTTGTAAAAATAAAAAAAGATTTTTAGAAATGAAAAAAACTCAATGTAGGGTTTTAACAACAGGTGGAACATAGCTGAAAAAGTGAACTGGAACATCTGGCTGAAGAAATTACCCAAAATGCAGCACAGATAGGTAAGATGGAAAATAAGAAAGAAACTAAGAGATACAGAGAACAGAAGAGGAAAAGAAAATATTTATTTTCTAAAAGGAGAGTGTAGAGAGAACTGAGGAAAAGAAATAATTGAAGATGTAATGATTGAACATTTCCAGAAGTTATCACAGGTATAATCTATTTTTCCAAGCAGAGTAAAAGAAACCCAGGTAGAGATACAACATAGTTGAACTATAGAACAGAAAGACAAAAAGATTCCAAAAGTATCAGAAAAAAAGATCATCCATACAGACGTAACAGCAATGATGAAAACCAGAATAATATCTTCAAAGTAACTATCTTGCATTGTAGAACTGAACTATTTTTTTTAAGAATGAAAATAATAGAAGGAATTTTCAGATGAACAAAAACAGAGTTTACCACCAAAATAACTTCCAAAGATTTACTTTAGGAAGAAGGGTCATAGAATGATTGTCTGAGATATGAGAAGAAATAAGTAAATAAAATAGAAAATGTATATATCTATAAATACATATGAATAAACAAACGTCTGTGTAAAATAATAGTCTGGAGAAGGGTGACCAGATTTAAAGTGTCCTAAGGTCCTTGGATTGTCTAAAGGTCCTTCGATTGCCTGAAGGGAGGATTCAAGATATTAAATTTAAAGCTTTGTTTTATAAATATGCATGGTGAAATTTCAAGGGTAATAGTAAAAGAATAGAAACTGAACAAATTTCCCATGAATGAAAAATTAAAGGCTGGATTGCCTGCTAATTGAAGAGATAAAATCCAGCAATGTAAAGTTTACAACAGGCATCCAAAACTCAAGATCAGAGAAAGGAGTGGTGGGTGGGGAGAAAGGAGGAGTAAGAGGAAGAATAATAGGGAAAAGAGGGTGGGGGAGAGAAAAGCAATATCACATAAATATTAATAAAAAGCTGGCATAGTTACTTTAATTTTTGACAAAGTAGACTTTAAGATAAAAAGCAGTATTGGTGATAAAGAAGGCCACTGCTTAATGTAAAGGTTAAAATCATCAGAAATAAAATAACACAATTAATTATAACTTGTATGTATCTAAATAAATAACCTCAAATTATAAAAAAACAAAACAGAATTTCAGGGTAAAATGAACAAATCCAGAATTGTAGCTACTTCTTGTTCTTTACTATAAAAACCATGAAACAAGTGAATACATTCAAAAGATAACATTTGTATTTTTTCTCAATTTCTAAACTTTCTTCATTTTGTGACAATTTTACAATTAAAACACTTTTTTCAAAAACATGTATGGAGGTAAAAATTTTAGGTATTTGAGGGCTTAGGGTGGGCTTAGTTAATGATTGTGTTACTATATTTGGAGTGGTTATATTCAATAGTTTAGTTCCTATGCCAATGTTTATCTGTTTGAATACATTTTAACAATTATAATTTCTTATATCTTTGTATTTTCCTAAAATGTCAAATGATTTACTCTTGGACTTAAATGGCTCAGACATCCTTAACTGATATATTAAAAACCTGATTTACCACACTTTATTTTCCAAATAATTTTGGAGAGAATGCAAAATAATGTACTACAAATGTAAACATGTTATTATTGATTGTTAATGGCTAAATCATTATGGATAGCTGTATCTGCTTCTGCCCAGACATTTCTATTATCACTGCATTGATTAGTTACCCTTAAAAAAAGTAAGAAAGATACAAATTGGTAATTCTTTTTCTCATATTGATACTCCCTTGGACTTAATTTATATTGCTATTTCTTAAATTTAGTGTTCTACCTCTATCTATATCTTTTGAAACATGTTGTGTAAGCAATAATTATATGAAATAGAAACAGATCTTTATATAAAAAGAAAATAAAGCAGCATGCTGAGACATTAGCTCTGAAGAAAAGAGGCACAGAATTATTTTATCATAGTACTCAAAACAGACTTGGAATATATCACCTAAAAATCTAAACTGTAAAACCTAGTCTGTCATACAGAATATATTTTTAGTAGTTGTTTAAATTTTACTATATGTAGTTCTGGGAAAGTAATAACACTATGTTGGAAAGGTAGAATAGTAATTTAAAAATGTATTGTTACATTTTGAAAAATATAGGAAAAATGATAGAAATTCTAAATCTTATGAATGTCTTACTCAATAGATGTTTTAGAATCTTTTGGGATTTGACTATCCCAAATATTCAGTTGGTGTAATTCTTTTCCTGTTTAAACACAATAAAAGAATAAGAATGGAGTGCAGTTATTTTCAACTCTTTAACAGTAATAGTAGTCTAGAAATGAAATCTTAACTTCAGAGTCGCTTAATAAAGTTGTTTCAATATACTTTTTCGAGCTATCATTTCATTTTTCTTTCATCATCTGTATACTGCTTAAATTTATTGAATTATAGCATGTATACCAACAGCATAAAAAGCATAACCGTACAGCTTGATGAATTCTCACAAAGTGACATCCCTGATATCACATGATAATATATATTCACTTTTAAAGTGGGTGATAAACGGCTAAAATTGAAGGATTAAAACCATCAACAACCACTGCAAAAAGGCAGGGTAATAAAGAACAAGTGTAACAAAATCAAGTGGGAGGTACAGTTGCAAAAATGAAACCCTTTTAGCACACATTTTAATGCCACAGAGGTACTCCAAATTATCTGAACACGGACAGAATGTGTCAATCCGATGAGTTCCTGCCTTGGGGGTTTCAGCTGTACTTCGGCCCCGCCCCTTGCCCCAGGAGTAGCTGTACATTTCAAAGCAAACAGCAGAAAAAAGTAGAAAACTTTGGAACCAATGATACTGCTTAGAAACGTTTTGGTCTTCTTTCTTGAGCTACATCCGTGAAATCCTCCTGTCACAAACCATGACCCTACACGATACGACGTTTTAAATGCTTTCCCTTCTTTCCCTGGGCTGGCGGACTCTTTCCTGCTCACTTGAAAGCGCTGCAGTACGTCTCTTGGTTCCTTGCCTCGTCTTCACACCCAGCGGTTCCTTAAAACGATGAGAGATTCACAGGGACGCTTTCTTCTCCACCGCTTCCCTGGTCAACACAAGCCATTTTCAGATCTGGATCCCGAAGTCATTTTACCCTTCGAGAGCTGAAATATTCTGTTCATTCAGGGAACCTTTTCACTTTTCTTATTGTGTTTTCAGCAATTTCTTCAACCCACCCATACCTTTCCCAGTTAACGAAAAGTTGGGACGGGTCGCTCTCTGTCGTACTTTACGAGCCGTTTGGCCACACGTGATCGGTAGCGTTAACGTTGTCCCAAAGCGCCCAGAGGGCGAGAAGCCTGGCGCCCACCGCGCCCACAGCGGGGGCCCGCCAACGCAGGAGCGTTCCCGCGCGCACTGACGCCCGCCGGCTCCGATTCCAGGGCCCGGGGCGCGCCCGCTCGCTGCCTTCACCACCGAGGACCGAGAGGCAGAGGGGTACCGGGGAGAGGGCCACGCTGGAGGCGCCGGCCGCCCCCGCCGCAAACCAGGGTCAGTGCCGCGCGCCCCGTCGCCAGGGCAGCTCTGCGACCCGACAGCGAGGCTCGTGTCGCAGCCCGAGCCGCGGGACGCAGAAGCGGCGCGGCGAAGCCCGGCGCGGGGGCTCCGGGGCGTCCCCGCCGTCCCCGGGGCGCCCGAGGCCGCGGGGCGACGCCCCCTCCGCGGGTCCCGCGCTCCGCACCCCCAGACCCCGCCTCCGAGGGGCGGCGCCCCGCCTCGTCCTCCGCACGTGGCGGCCGGGACCGTCCCGGCCGTATCCTTCCGCGCCCCCGCCCCAGACTGCCCCTCCCTTGCCGGGACCCCCGCCCCAGGCGCGGCGGAGGGATCGCGCGCGCACGTACGCACGCGCAAGCACGCACGGACGCGCACGCACGGACGCGCGCGCCGACCAGCCGGGGCCGCGGAGGACTGGGGCGGCGCGGCGAGGCGCGGGCGGCGCGGGGCCAGGCGCTCCGAGCGCAGCGTTCCGCCGCTGACCGGCCGGCGCCGCGGCTGCGGGCGGGCGGCAGGGCCGGCGGCCGCGCTCCGCAGCGCGTCCCTCCGCGCGCGCGCCGCGTCCTCCCGCCGCAGCCGCTCGGGGAGGGGGGCGGTCGGGCCTGCGCAGAGCCACCTCCTCCCCGCCCCCGCCCCGCCTCCCCCCGCGCCGCCGCCGCCGCGCCCGCCGCTCCTCGCCGTCCGCGCTGCAGTGCGAAGCGCTCGAAGATGGCCGGTTGGCAGAGCTACGTGGATAACCTGATGTGCGATGGCTGCTGCCAGGAGGCCGCCATTGTCGGCTACTGCGACGCCAAATACGTGTGGGCCGCCACGGCCGGGGGCGTCTTCCAGAGCATCACGGTGAGAAGCCGCGGCGGCAGGGGGCTCGCGCCCGGACCTGAGCGCTGCGGGCGGCCGCGGGGGCGCCAGGGGCCGCCCCGGCAGGTGCGCGAGGCAGCCGGCGGCCGGGATGCGGCCGCGGGCGGCCGGGGGCGGCGGCCTTGCTCCCCGCGGTCTCGGAGCCCGTCTGGGTGAAGCTGGGCGAGGGGCGGGGGTTGCATGCTCCGCTCGGGAATCTCCCTCAGGTGCGCTGGAAGCCTTGCGGTTTGCTTTGCGCGTCCCGAGGTGGCAGCGGGGACCCGAGACCTGCCAGGCCGGCGCGCGCCCGCCGCGAGCGAGGGTCCCCGGGGGCTGGGCCGCCGCCCGCGCCGCGCTGCGGTGGGAGGCGGCAGCTGCCCGGCCCCCAGGGTCCTCGCAGCGACTCGGCGTAGGTTTGCGGGTGTCCGGGCCTCTGGGGTGTGGGAGAAATGTACGCCGCCTACGTAGGTGGATTCGTGAATCTCGACTTTAGCTCTGGCTCTATAGGATTTTTTTTCTTTTAATTCTCCAAGATGGCGAACTGCCATGGATTTCTCTCCTCCTATGGAGATTCATCGATATACCAGTTATCCCCAGTTACGCAACATAGCTCTCAAAACGGGGGTGCTCTTATGGGGCGTTCAGTAATCTGTGAAGACTAAGGGCACACTTCACTGCTGCAAGTCCCTCCCTCTGTAGTAAGGAACTAAAGCAGATTTATGCTTCGCAGTGATTCTGTGACTTGGTGGGTTCGACCTGGTTGCCACATGGGTGCGGAATAATTGTCACTAAGCCTCCAGTGCGGCTTTATTGTTTCGCCTGTTTCTGCACAAGGTTTTTCCTAAATTGTGACGATTCTGTCATATACAGTACCATTCCCTTAATCTTTTAGCCTTAGGCTCCTTTCCATCAAAGGCCAAAATTCAGGCCTCCTATTAACGGATGCTACCGGTTATTTTTGTACTGGTTATTTAACATGGTTTAAGATCTAACTGTGTAGAGCTCACTCAGCCCTTGATGCTAGTACTGTAAATGTCTCCCACAACCGCAGTGGACTACAATTTTTACGGAGACTTGGCCTCTGGCGATCAACTTTTTTTTCCTGCAGTCCTCTTGTCTTTGTGTGAGTTCCCGCTGTCTGGCTAGGAAGATTGCGGGAGTGTGCTTGGAAATGGCTGGGGCCTGCTATGACTCTGCAGTTCTGATGGGGGCGACGCCGTCGTTCTTATTCATGGAATGTTAGAATGCACGTTTTCTCCTTTTGGGTTCTGATAGCTACCTCAGTTTCTTTCCACTCCCCCAACCCCATTTTCTCTGTTCTTTTACCATTGCCTACTGCACTGCTACACACACAATCTCTTGCATTTGCCTAGATTACTGAGGGTGGGAGGGGAAGGTTAAGTTGGAGAGAACAAGGAGTAGTGGCTAGAAAAATAGGAGGGAAATATGAATTTGGGAATGCGCTGAGATCTAAGAGGGCATTAAGTTCATACTGTGGGGGAGATGTCACAAGCCGTTTGAAGCAGAGTAGAAGTGCTAAGCGTGGACTTTATTTTAGGAGACTTTTCAAGAAACTTTAAATTGGATGCAGTATGACTGTAATGTGACTATGATAGACAAGCTGTTGCTGAAAGTTTATAGATGAATCTTTACTATTTTATAAGCACTTCAAGTCCCACTTGACTTGATACAGTTTATAAATAACTTTGTAACAACTATTTAGAGAGATTCTTTTCATACACTAATCTTTAGATACCAGACTATACTGTTAACTGTGAAATGTGATTAATGTAAAATGTGTAATCATGTAGGATTAAGTAATTCTTTAGAAAAGACTAACTTGATTTTATATTCGTGAATGTCTTGTATTGGTTCTACAGACTTGGCAGCCTTTCCTGTTACACCAAGGCCTGAAAGGAATTAACTATAACTTCATGTGTTTTTTTTCCCCCCCTCTCTTTTTTTTTTTTGTGGGGGTGGGGGCAGCCAGTAGAAATAGATATGATTGTAGGAAAAGACCGAGAAGGCTTCTTTACCAACGGTTTGACTCTTGGTGCAAAGAAGTGCTCAGTGATCAGAGATAGCCTATACGTTGATGGTGACTGCACAATGGACATCCGGACAAAGAGCCAAGGTGGTGAGCCAACATACAATGTTGCTGTGGGCAGAGCTGGTAGAGGTAAGCAAGATACCCTCTTGGTTACAACTTGCATGCCACAATACAACTTATTAAGAAATTTCTTTAATGTTTTGAATGAAAGTGTTAGTCCATAATGGCTATTAAGGTGTTTTTTGTGAACTGCCCGGGCACTGAAGGGAGACACTCATTTAGATTTACTAAAATTTAACTCTACAGCAGCTGTATATATAGCTTAGTCTTAGAGATACTGACTTTATTCTAAAATAGAGTATTCATATCAACTCTCTAGTTTTAGTAAAACGAAAATCTAAATTTGTCTCCTGAACTGCTTGACACATCAATGAAAATCGTATGGTATGTCCAGATTGTTAAATTGTTATTTTTGGTTACTTTAGTCTCTGAGTCTTTGACCTTTGAATCACTTCCTTTTCTTTCTTGCTTACATTTTAAACACTTATTGCTCAATATAAAAAAAAAACCCAACACATTGGCTCATTTTATTATTATTATTATTAGAAACATTGAGGAAGAGAGACATAATTAGAATAGGGGTTTTGGAGTAAGTTGTCCCGTTACTAGAATATTTTCAAAGACTAAGTGTGTTTGTGATTTAGATTTGAAAAGTAGGAAATTAAATTTCATTTATACATTTGATTCAGAAATTGTGGTGTTTCAGAAATTCTTATTGTACTTAAGTCTCACTACTTTTTGAAACTTTGAAAATTGAGGTTTATTATGACACCTAATTTACAAACATACTAAATATATTAACCTGTTCAAATATTTTGTAAATAAAGAGGGCTTGTGTAGTCTCAGATAGCAGACTTGGCACATCTAAGACCAAATCTACCATATGAAGGAACTTGAAGCTACTCTCAGTTATATTATACTATAATGGTCCTATCAACTCCCTGTGATTGTCTTAAACATCACTCTTTTTCTAATATGAGTTAATGTATATGTGTACCTCTCTATAGGAAAATTAGGTGACTGAAATAATAAATTTCTAAATATTACTTAGCTGAACCTCAGATAAGTGTTAAAATACATCAACCTTGTGACAAAACTAGAATGAGATTTTCCAACCCTACAGCACTGCTGACATCTAGTGGCAGTGACTATAAAATCTGACATATACTTGTATTTTGGGGACTAGACCTTTGAACTGTATCATAGAACCTGTTGTTGGAAATAGTACATTTATTTCAGGATTTTAGACTGAATTAAAAAGAAAGCTAGACCAGTGAGGATATCAGTAAACATAAGCCTTAAGTACTTTTAATTGGTCTTTTCTGAATAGCACTGGAAATATTTAAAATTTGGTTTTGGTTTTCCTCTGGAAGTAATAATACACATTTAGCCTCACTAGTAAGACTTTAATAGTTAGTACTTAACCAAGATTGTTAAATTGGGAGAAATTTGAAAATAATCCCCTAAGTTTAGGATGATATTGTGAAGGCCTATCTAATGTTCGTCATACTAACCAGGGTTTTTTTACCCTAGAAGATAAATGATCACACTTCCCCCTCTCCCAGCTAGTATATTTTTTAGAGTGCTATAGCTGTATTGATCAGACTTCCAAGGTGCAATTAATAGTTATAGTGATTTTAGTATATAACTAGTTAGAAAGAAGTAGCTGACTTCAGTGCTTGACAGTTCATGGAAAACTAACTTAATGTTAACTTATTAATCAGGGTTCTTAGTCGGGTTCTGTCTGCTAAACGTATGTGACTTTCTTGATTAACACTTCTTTTGAAACACTTTTCTTCTTTCTCTTTCAGTCTTGGTCTTTGTAATGGGAAAAGAAGGGGTCCATGGAGGCGGATTGAATAAGAAGGCATACTCAATGGCAAAATACTTGAGAGACTCTGGGTTCTAGCTGCTAGGCAGACTGTTAAGTATTAGGGAAAAATTGCTCTTAAACTTTCCTAGCTGTAAGCTTGAGTCTTAATTCTGGAAATTTTATTAGCAATGCAGGGTGATGGGGTATGAACCTGTGTCTCCTTTGTATCCCTCTGTTGGTGGGGAAAGGTGTCTTTCTTCCTGCCCCACCCCCACCCCTAAATAATTCTGTTCACTTTTGTTTTGTTTCTCTGTGTACTCCAGCATTGGTTATAGTCATGGGAAAGGAAGGTGTCCACGGAGGCACACTTAACAAGAAAGCATATGAACTCGCTTTATACCTGAGGAGGTCTGATGTGTAAGCAGCCTCTCCCCATCTACCTAGCAGCTGTCTTCATCACCACCCCAATTATGGTCATAGTGCTACCAGACTGTATGGTAGCTAATTTCTTTACCTATTTTTTTAATGTCATGATTCCTGTTTGCCCAATGGATCATTTGTATGTTAACCACTATATGTAAATCAGTCCTTATCTGGCAACATAATTGCAGCACAATAATGATTTGCATGATACCTTGAAATTAGGGGGGAGGGGCATGCCAAGTTGGGCATCACTGTCTTAGCAATTAATGGGATACTGATTACTAAAATAAGTTACTATGAAGCAAGATGCTGATTGTACAATCTTTAATTTGATCAATGTCTTTTCAGTACTTTGAGCATTTACATAGCTCATTTAGTCTTCCTTTTGTAGCGCATAGTTGGGAGGAAAAAGTGCATGCATCTTTCCTTCATTCCTCTTTTCTCACCTTCCCCCTCTGCACATAGGAATTTGGTTTGCTTCCATCTTATTTTATGCCATGCTTGGTTTGTTTAACTAATTAATAATTTGTTTTGTTGATGAGCTATTGAGAGCTGCAGTAGTTTGCTTTTAGCATTATTGTTGCACTTGAATAGACAAACCTTTTTTTATAGTGTCTACAGGACATACAAATTGTGCAACTGCAAAATGAGAGCAAAAGGCACTTCCTCCCATAATCTTAGAGTAACCATACTGATTGACTCTACAGGAACATTCCATCATTGCGATAGCTCAGATTTTTGTTCCTTTTTCTTTGCACACCAGCTCTACTCTTGATTAAAATTGTAAAAGGCTGCCATTATGGACATTAGGTATCCCAACATAACCATCTGGAGTGTGTCCAGTTTGTTCTTCATAGGACCAATTTTTATTTGAAGCTTGAGTTTTTATATGAAGTTGCATCATTGTGGACTTGGCTGTCTTGTGATGAATTTTTTTCATATGTATTCTGTGCCATACTATTGTTAAAATGAACTGTTGCTATTGTGAGATGGATTTGAACTGATCTATAAAGGTTTCTTTTGAATGGCACTACGTTAGGGACATTCTAGTATTTGCTTCTATTGTTTGGGCCTTGTGGATAATGTACAGATTTAAAAACAAATCTTGTTGCTGATTTGTCCATTTCTTTCCCTGCACTTTGTTACATCTGGGATACAGTCTAACTCATCTGATTTAATATGCATTTAAAAAAAATGCCATAACTATTAAACACCTTGTTTACAGACAGATGAAATAAATTTATTCCAACCAAATACTCTAGGCTCTTGTTGTTTATATAAATTGCTGGCTTGCTATTTTTGACATAATGGGAATATACAGAATAGGCTCAACTCTGCTGCAAGCATAAAATCTTCATAAAATTTTTCTGGTAGTATTTATTATAAATAAAATGAGTGCCTGGGAATTTCTTTTTAAAGGGCTTCCATCTATTAAAAATGGCTTTTAGTCATCCCAGGCTAGTTTTTAGGCTTGTGAGAGGAAAATTGATGTATCTACTAGAAACTAAATATTTTTCTTCTGTTGCTGGTCTCTAGGTGTAAAATCTAGTGCAGTGAGGGGCCCAGTACCAAGAAGGGTTTCTGCATTGTGGATTCTTCTGTGTTGAACTGTCATATGCCTGTGGATACTGTGTTGGCAGGCCGAAGTCAGCCAGCTGGGACTCTCAAATGAGAGAAGATACTCCTAAGGCAGCATATAGGATAATTGGGGTATTCCTCCAATTTCTGGATTTGGAGTGACATGTTAACTATGATAGCTCTGTAAGTTACGTTCAGTCCCTGAGGGTATAATATCCCTGAGATGTACTGAAGTTTAGTAAATATGTTAAAAATCATTACCAAGCAGCTCAGAGCAGAGGTGCTCAAAAGTTGGAGGGTCTAAGTGAAACTGGGGAGCTGGTTATAATGCAGATTCTGGGCTCTGGAGTTTGACCCTGGAGATGGAGATTCCATAAGCCCCCGAAGTCCCTTTAAAAACAGTTGCCAGGCCAGTCTGATTCACCTTAAGTGGCCTGTATTCCATCCTTTGAGAAACAATGGGAAAGGAGATGGGAATTAATCTCCCTGCCTTACTTAATCTAGACTGTATATAACTAAAAAAAAATTTTTTTGACAATGTTTTGAGGCAGTTCTGAATTTGTACATACAGGGGTGTATAGAAGATAGGAATTTGGGGCTACTTTGGTAGGTGGGCATTACACTAGAAATTGTGAAACAACAAAAATCCCAACTCTTGGCCTATTAAGATCCCTGTGAGGAACAAATAACAATTTGTTGGTCAAATGAAAATTTGGTGGTTGGGTTGCAATAACTTGAGATTTTATCATGCTTTAGTTGTAAAGAACTGTTAGGGTACCTAATTAGAAAGCAATGACCAGAATTGTATGTAGGTTAAGGATATGTGTTTGAGGTATGAGCAGAAGATAGTAGACAGAAACTGTAACACTAAAATAATATATAATAAAACTAGATATTGTCCCCCTACTCACAATTTCCTTAGAAAAACATTTAGACAAACATGCATATATCTGTGCTTTTTACATAGTTCGAGGAATTTTACCTAAGGAAATGGAGCTATAGAAATTTATATACCAGAATCTGTCACAGCATTACTTAATTAAACTTAGAAAACTACAAAATTTACCTATCAGGGTTATGAGTTGTATAATTGATCATCCAGAGGATAAAATAATAATCATGGATAAAACAGTCAATGAAGAATGACATGAGAAAATGCTTATGAATGAATGTTAAATATAGGATATAAACACGTCACAGTACAGTTTATAATATGCATGTCTTACATATGTATTTCTGAAGACAAAATATCAAATTTATCTCTGCAGTAATTTTCTAGGTAACTATCCTTTTGTATTCACAAAAATTTTAAATTGTAAAATTATTTAATAGGAATCAGATTTAACTTTATTTAATGTCCCCTTTAAAAAGCTGTCGTTACACCATGAAGACATTGTATCAGAATATGTGGATATTAGAACTGGTAACAATCAGTGCTAAATAATGAAGAAACTTCGTAAATTTTAAAAGTAAAAGTAATAATTTATAGTTTCAAAAAGTAATTTTTGCTTCAGAAGAAACTAATTTAAAGGATCTAGGTCCTTGATCTGAACTGGATTAAAAACTGAGGGAATACAATATCTAATACACATTACTGTGACTTAACTTTTCCTCTTTAAAAAAATTGTTTCAGGTATAATGTTTTATTTTTGACTCCAATCATTAGAAAAGCTATTGTGTATTTTTGTAATAGACACCGAGGAGTTCAGTGTTTTGTCCTCACAGCCTACCTTAGGTTAAATGACCAAAAGAGGTTTAGAAAGGTTATAGGACTATACAAATATGTAAAATTCCAAAGCTTTGCTGACATCCATTGGTAAACTAATGTTCTGTTTTTCAGGCCTGTTTTATTTTTAAAAGGGGGTAGATTAAAATGAGGTAGTATCAGACAGTAGATACAGAATTCAGATTTTTATTTTCCTAAGTGGAAATATCTGTTTTTTGGCAGTTGATTATAAGAATTTTTCTAAAAAGCAACAAAGTGAAATTCTCACTACTAGTGTTAAATTTCTTTTAGAATCTGTTATATATATATATATATATATATATATTTTTTAACAACAAAAGGCTCATGTACCTAGTGTACTTATTCTCTAATATGCTTTTGTTCACTAACAATATCCCATGTCAGTGCAGTTATATTTAGATATTTACTTTATCCTTTCAAGACTGTAGCAGTCTATTGTAAGGATGTACTACAGTTACTACAGGGTACCATGAGGTGCACTACTGTTGGAATGATTTTGGCTGCAATTTTAACTTTTTGGAGAATTACCTAATTGCTTGTGAGCAGTCAGGTACCATGTATAAAATTCTAAGGTGTTGTGTGTTTATCTCACCTAAATTACCACAATCATACCTTTATAGCACTGTGCATATAAAAAGGCTAATATGAGTAATATTACAGTACAACAAATATTTGCCAGTTCTTAAAGTGGAAAATGTATTTATTAACATTCAAACTCCCTTCATACAAGGCAATATAAAAATTCTTAGCATTTTGATTATATGTAAGTCTATTTTCTACAGTTATGATAATGTATAATTTAGCTTTTCATAATACATAGTTTAACTACATCATTCTGTTAAACACAAGCAATTATTTTCAAATCCAATACTTGAACAATTTCTTTGTACATAGTTTAGCAGGGCAATTAGCATAAGGTGCTTGTTATTAAAGAAGTATGTGATCTGTGTATTAACAGTTGCTGAAGTTTGGTATTTTTGTACAGCATGTCCTTTTTGCTTTGATCACAACACAAAACCCTTAATGATAACCGAAATTCAGTTAGTTCAGAGACATACTGCTTTAGCTAGTTAATCAACTTCATATATAACACTAGTATTAAAAACCTTAAAACTTAAACTTTGCACTACTACAGACTTCCTATTTAGGATAAGACTGCTTGGGGGTAGAAAGGGAAAAGCTTTGGGTTTCTTTGGGGTGCTGATAGGAGGATAAATGCTAAATTACCTGTTGCCTTTCACTAATGATGGCAATTTGAGGTAATACCAGAACAAATATATTCCAACCCAACAATTCTAGGTAAGTAATTTGAGATGGAATTTGGCTTCTCTCATGCTAGGTAGCCACAGCACTGACCTTACGTGTAAAACGCAAAATGTACATATTGTGATTAGGTATTAATTGCAAGCTATACTGAGGATTTTAAAAAATGTTTTGGCTATATTTCATCCCAAACAGTTGATTTGATGCTTGAATTACAGCACAAGTCTGTTATTAGTGAAATGAAGTATGCTCTTGCCGATAAATACCAGATCAAAAAAACCTGTTTCAATAATCTGATTACACTAAAGAATATTAAAAAATAAGTTATTTCTACACCAATCTCTGAAGGGAGCAAAAAAATCAAATTATATACCTAAATAAACATTTTTAAAGGGAAATGCCCCGGTCACCCTCTGAAGGTCAGACGGTATTTGCTATGTTGTAATCCTGTTCACCATTAGACTGCAGCTGGACCACAACACTGTGTTCATTAATTTCGTTTTCTGCATCGCTACTGTCAGTATCTTCATTGTCTTCTTCCTCATAGTCTGAAGATTCTGTCAAGTTCTGATGTGAGTGGGATTCCGACAAAGCCCCAAATGACTGGGTGCTGACAGAAGCCAAAGGTCTAAGTAAAGGGGTATGTTCTGACACTTCGTTTTCTTCTTGACTGCTATCAGTGTCAGAATCTGAGTCGCCTTGAGAAGAAACAACTTTTTGCTTGCAGACTGGACAGGTTTTTTTTGTTTTAGTCAGCCAGGGGTCTACACACTTACAGTGATAGGCTGTTGAAGCAAGAGTATATACATCTTTAGGTATTGTACTGTGGTTGAGAACATTTTTAATCTCTTACCATGTTATTCATGTTCTGATATATAATATATATCATGTAGGGATGAGAAGAAAAGTTTGTAAATTTTTATAAATGTATCCTTATGAGATTATTAATTAGTATAGAGTGTAGCTTATGGTATACTTATAACTATTTTCTGTCTTCTAATACTGAACCTACATATAAATTTACTATGTGAATTCAAAGCAACATGTCATCATACCATGAGAACAGGGAAGGATTCTGAGCTTATCTCCATCTTCATATTCATCCAGACAAATGGCACATACATCATATTCATCTCCTATGACAGAAAATAGTAAATAAAATTCATGTAAAGTTGTAGAGAAGTATTTTTAACTTTTCAACCTTTTCAAGTTAGGTCTTCCTCAGTTATTTTAAATGCCTTTCGATTTATCTATAAAAGATACATTTTGTTTTCTGTCTGATCAGGGACCTACTTCAAGTTCAACTTCAGGAACCTGAAATTTAAATTATTAACCTTTTACCTAAAATAAAAAATGGATATCAAATTTGTTTACCTTGATTACTTTTGTAAAAGATTTTTATAAAAATTAATTCCATTAGTGTTTTATATAACTATTCAAATGCTGGCTTTTGAAGAAAATAATGGCAAAGTCAATGAAATTCCATTTTTTAGATTTCTTAAAGTCTCTGGGTCATTTTTTAAGTAAAAATAGAAATGTTAGAACACACTCAATTTTTTAAAAACTATATTAGTGGATAAAAACAAATTTAGAATGGACATATTGAGCTTCTAATTCCCATTCCAGCATTTACTACTTCTGTGGTTGGTGCCTGGCAAGTTAGCTTTTGACATCCAGTTCTGTTATCTGTAAAAAAGATTATATCTATGTTGCAGGTTTGTGAGAATGAATTGAAATAATGTCAGCAAAGGGCCAGGCATATAGGTATTCACTAAATGGTGTTTATTAACATCACTGCCCTTTTAATTTCTGATGATTGTACATCACCTTTAAATCATGAAAGTTGTTTAAATCATAGTTGTTTATGGAATTCAAATGTAGTTATAAGTTTTTAAAGAAAGTATCAGTCTTAGATCATATGGCACATATAGTCATTTTGAGTCAGTGGTGGCTTTGTATGTAGTGGCAATGACCATTCGTGACTGCTTTCAGTTCACTGTTGTTCATTAAATAAATGTTAGGTAGTAAAAACTTACAAAAATCTCGGGGAACTAACGACAGTTAAATTCATTGCCCAACCCACCACACAATAACAACCTTGGGAGCATGTGAAAATAAAGCTAGTAACTGGATAGAAAGGCTGGATGAACATGATACATGAAGATGGGATTGATAGTTCTATTGAAACAATCTTTAACTTCCTTTACTCATTTAAAATAGTACATTGAGGAGTCCTAAATAGAAAGCTTTAATGAAAATTACTCATTTTTGTACAGTATCTTGAATGTGGTTACTATCGTATCTCCTATCAAATACATTCTAAAACAAAGGTTCTGTGTTAGTACCTCTTGCTTGGTATTTGGTGAGAATAATACCCATCTCAAATTATTAAGAGACTAAATAACTTCAATATTTTTATAATTACCCAATTATACAGAACCATTTACATGGACTTTGAGGACAGTTTTAAATACATTAAGTAATTTAGTCATGACTGATTTCATACACATCTAACTTTGTCTTATAATTTTGTGATAATGTCCATTAGAAACATAAAATTAATACAGTTGAACAGGAATAGACTCATCCACAGCTATACCCAGGCTCTCAGCTTCATTTCATTAAGGTAAGGAGGGTATCCTGCATTATCCAGGTGGGTCCAATGTAATCACAAAGACCCTTAAAAGTATAAGAGGAAAAAAAGTTCAGGGAGGGAGATTGAATGTTAAAGGCTTTGACTATGGAGAGGAGGAGGGTCAAAACTGAAGAATATGGTGGTCTCTAGAAACTGGAAATGGCAATGAAATAGATTCTTCCATAGTCCCCAGAAAAGAAGCAGTCTTTCTAACATCTTGATTTTGGCCCAGTGAGACCTGTGTTGGACTTTTACAGAACTGTAAGATAATAAATTCATGTTGTTTTAAGCCACTAAGTTTGTGGTAATTTATCACAGCAATAGGAAATGAAAACAAGTAATATCTGGGTTAGCCTTATAAGGAATTGATACCTCAGGGTCACTAAATTATTCTAAGTACTGGATTTATATTGATCTCCCTTATTTTCTAGCCACTGCATGCACTTTGAAGATGACAGGTTGAGATTCAAAAGTGTAGTTTGTGATCATGGACCAGACTGGAGCCTGTCTAGTGCTCTGTAGAGCATTAACATCCATGGCCTTGGACTTGTGATGAAATGGTAAAGCACATCTTAGACGGCCTGGGTTCTTATCCTGATCATTTTATTACCTATGTAACCTTGTGGAAGACACTTAGCATCTCTGTTTCACTATTCTCAAAGAAAAACATTAACATATCTATGTTTTAGGATTGTTGTGGAATAAAAGTGATAATGCAAGTAGAGTACATAGTGTTTGGTGCATACAATGCTTCTTCACCAATCTCTACCTGATGAAACTGGCCCAAATAGACATACTGGCTTATGACAAGGCACACTGAAAGCTGTGGCTAGGAGGCTGCTCTCTAATACTCATGTGCTTCTGTCCCATCAGATGAATGTGCTTACAAAGAACTAGTAGCAGTGGTCACTGAACCCATTTGTTATACTTACAGTAACTGTATAATTTAAATACTAGTGGCCTTGAACTGTGACAATAAAATACGTTTGGTTTTATTTCAAAGCTAGGGTGACTATTAGGAAATCAATAAAAAACTAATTGCTCCTCTGATCCCTTTCCTGTCAAAATTTGATTAAGTTATGGTTGAGAAATCTAAAAGGCTGGATAAATATACATTAATAAAAAACTAGATTGAAAGCAGAATCCAATTTCTGACTCTAAATATTTTTAGTTTAAAAACTAAAAATGGAAACCGCATCATGTACTATTACAATTTGGAAATCTAGTCAGTAGATTAACAATCTAGATCATGGCAAACATCATGTGACTGGTGAATGGATTTATATTTATTTTTAACTTAAAGATTAATTTAAGGTATTTCTTTATGATTTACAACTTTAGCAGATTTTTAAAAATAACCAATTTGTCCACTGGTTCTGGTAGCATAAAAGGACTATAACAAATGCTAATAAATATTAGTTTTGTTAGTATCAGCACCATGCTAGAAAGTTTTATTGCTTAGTATAAAATGGTAGTTCTGAACTAGAGATGATTTTGCTACCCCACCCCCCTTACCCCCCACCCCAGGACATTTGGTGGTATCTACAGAGTTCTGGTTTTCAAAACTAGGATTTGGTGCTACTGTCATCAAGTAGGCCAGGGTTGCTGCTAAACAATCTACAATGCTCTGGACAGCTCCTCAAAGAATTATCCCATCTAAAATGTCAATGGTGCTGAGGTTGAGAAACCCTGATATAAAACCCCTCCAGGCTTTATCAAACACAGACTTTGCTAATTTACTAGTTTAGAAGTAGGAGGGGTGAGATTCGTGTTTGTTATGTTAAAAAATATGAAAGCACTTCTGCCTTGAATGTTTTTGGTATTACTGTTATTTGAATAATGTTTCAGAAAATTTTCAGGAAGGCACTTCAATCTGGCAATGTTATAATATGTAGGTAGACAAACTTTGATTTTCCCCTCTAAATCTATTCCTCCCTAGTTTTCCCACAAAACCTTGGGTCATCAGGTACAGCAAAGGCACTGACCCATCAGGACAGGAAACACACAAAGACTTTTAAGGCAGTCATTGCAGTCGTATGAACTGATTATTAGGCCTGTGTATAACCCTGATGCCTCTTTCTCTTAGAGCCTCCTCCATTCAATCTGTCACCAAGTCCTATAAATTTTTATCTGTAAAACACACATCCCGAATCACTCCCCTTCTGTCGGTTTCCTCAATTACTCTGGTCCAAAAGCCTAGGTTATCATAAGAGCCTCTCTAGTCTTCCTTCTGTTCTTGCCCTATGAGGTTTTTCTTCCATTCAGCCAGGGTTATTTTTTAAAAACATCAATTACATCATGTCAATCCCATTTAAATCATTCCTTATCTCACTAAGAATAAAATCTGAGTTCCCTATGATAGCCTTCATATAGCCATCTATGATCTGCCTCCCTCTCCCATCTCATCTTAACACCAGTCTTGCTTCAACCACACTTCACTCTTGCTTCAATACACTGGCCTTCTTTCAGCCTTGAACAAACGAATGTAGGTAGGGACCTGCACTATCCATGTTAATAATGAAAACATCTGGACATGGAATCAGATGTAGAGAGAGGGATCACCATTTCTAGAAATGACTCAGAAGTGATCTAGTTTGAAATAATCTAGTCATAACACATACAAACTAATGCAGAGCTTAACTGTTTAATTTTATAACAAAGTAGCCCAGGCCTAGGATAGGTTTCCTCAAAGTAAGAGAGTGAACATTTAGAGCTAACATGGCTTAATATGTACATTTTAAATAATTTTGATTAGAGAAAATGTTGCAATGGATTCATGAGCTTCAAAGCAAAAACTACCAATCTTGCAGAGAAAATGCCTTGCCATTTATTTCCTGCTTTGCAGTAAAGAAAACTGGTAGCTCTTTCTAGCAAATAAAAATAAGCAAATCTTCTTTTCTCCCCTTCTGCATAGCGGTTCCAAGAAATAGGAACAAGACAACAGGATAAAATATTTTTAAAGCCAGACCTGTTTGAGAAATCTTCCTGTTTATTTTTAAGTTCTGAGCAAAGGAACTAATATTTACTTTTAAGGTTAGGTTTAAAGGCAGTTAGTTAAGCGTGCCTTAAAAGGTAAAGAAATAAAAATTATAAAAGTTAAGGTAATACTCCATTTTTATGTAATCTGCTATAAAATGCTATATTGCTTTTTTCCTAGCCTCTGAAATAAAATCTTTCTCCTTCTATACATATCTTAGAAAATTTCAATGATGAAGCTATAAAAGAAAAATGCCTGGAACTTTAAAATTTCAAATATGAAACACCTTTTTTAAAAATCATTTCTATCTCAGGGATCTAGCTCCTTAATATACTTGATGGGGTAAGTGAGAAAGCTCCCACAGAGACATAAGGATTTTTCATCTACTGTGAAACATAGTATGTGGTAGCCAGTCTTATGGTTATAGACTTGAAAAAATGTATTCATTGAAAAACAGGAAATTCAGGAAACCACAATTTCAATAGAACAATTTTGAAGAGAATAATGAATGATGAAGAAATTTATAAGGAAGTTGGCTGCTTCAAAAGCCAGAAAACAAAAGGCTATTATGTGTGCTAGAAACAGCTAAGTCAGTTTTTAAATCATTTAAGTTTTAATCAGCACAGACATCCTGAAAGAGCTGCAAAGGTGAAGATCAATAAGGTAACTAGGAAGACGTAAGATGATGGTGTCCCCAAAGTGTGGCAAACATGTGAGAGTGCTGACTAACCTTTATAGATGCCCTCATCGTGCACGGGTCTTAAGTTAGTGGTTTCTGTGGGTTTCATTACAGGCTATGCCTATGGAAGATTTCCAAAAGCCAATTTTTTTTGGTTTGTTGGCAAATATTTCCAAAATGTTACAGATTCACCTAACATTAACATTTCCATTGCATTCTAAGCCTACAAGAAGTCTTTTAAGACTTCCATGGTTTGGTGCTATGACTCACTGGAGTGATGAGTACCCATAAAATTGTTGTATACATCCCTTCATGTTTTCGATCACCTAATAATTGCATCTACAGCTATAAGAAAACTGGCAATAATTGGGATTTTTTTCTTTCTATTATCTATACACACTTTGTCAAAACCATTAGAGTACACTAGAACATACATAACAAATATACCTATTTTACTTTAAATGCCAATCTCATCATAACCAAAGAATTCTAAAAGAAAAATATAACTAGTTTAAACTTACGGTCATTGGAATGAAATTCCAAGTATAATATTTATGAAGTTACATATTTTTAAGCTGCTTCATGATTTTGGCAATCTTTTTTCATCATAAAAGAAATAAACGTTTAATGACTGAATTTTGACATCACTAATATTTTCTTTATAATTTTTGTTTAAAAGGTCATTTTGTTTTTGTAATAATTGCTACCATCTTTTGAACTGTTGTTGCTGTGTGCCAGGCAATTATAAGCATTTTTCAATATATTGATTAAAACCTCCCAACCACCTTACGAAGTAGATATTGTCAGTCACATTTACACATGAAGGGATGTGTTCAGAAGTTAAGACACACAAGGTCACACAGCCAATAAATGGGTGATCCAGAATTCTAGCACAGGTCCGGTCTGTCAGACTCCAGAATCCATCATCTTAACCATTATACTGCATTATATTCTAGTACATGTACTTCACATTTCATGTTTAAATAGAATACTATGAATCCTCTTTGATTTATAGTATATAAAGAGTAAAAGATTAAGAAATACTCTTAAGCAGATAATTTTTAGAAATTAAAATGTTTCCAATTCATAAGCCAGAAATACTCTTTTGGTCTTCAAATTGTAATACATAGAGAGGGAATGAAGATGTTTCTTATTTCTATCTCTCGTGGTTTCTTATTTTCACAAACCTTTCTAGGATTCTACAAAATAGCAGCTATATTCTACAACTTAAAGGTCAAACATTTTGTATATATTTTGATGATGAAAGGATAGTGCCTGTGCAATAAGGAAGCAAATGACTCTACTGAAGGAAAGAGCATTTTGTTGGCAACTTCTTTTTTGGAAATATGGGAATTACTTCATTGAGAGTAAGAATAAAAATGATTGCCTTAGAGACCATAAATAAATCCATAAAATAAACTTAAAATCCAGGCCTAATCACTGACATCAGTATTGGCAAATTCCATTTTGAGTAATTAAAAAAAAAAAAATCCACTAGCTTTTCCCTATATTCTAAACAGCTATTCTATATTACTCTATATTGTTTCGAATTTGGATGCATTATGCAGATAGACTACAACTGCATCCAAGATTTTTCTGAATCAAACAAATTCAAAATTTGTCATTATCCTAAAATGAAAAAAATCAAAGTTAAAGATATTTTAGAATGGTAAATATTGTCAGACCTCAAGTACTTAAAAAGCACTTAAAACACCCTTTGAGAGCCAACTTCAACAATCTCAAATGTATGCGTATACTGAGACACATCACTTTACCAACATATGTGTGTATGTGTGTTTGTATAAAACATAAGGACTTTTAAGAAAACAATCACAATACTATTATCACATCTAACAAAATGAAAACTGAGTTCTTAATATCATCAAATACCCAAGGCATATTCAAATTTCCTCAACTGTCTCAAACCTGTCTTTTTTCAGATGATTTACTCGAACTAGTATCTAGTCAGGGTCCAAACATTACATCCAGCTGATGACTTGTCTCTTTTAATCTAAAAGAGCCCTGCCCCTTTTGTATGCATTGTTGTTAAACTGGATGATTTGTCCTGTGAATATTTCTTCATTTGGATTTGGATGACTGCACAGATGATTCATTTTAATACGGCTACAACATTACATTGATCACTATATTCATATCAAAAATTCTACTGGATCAATGGTTCCTTTATGCAAATTGGGGGAAAAAGCAACGCTTCCTCAAGGCACTGTATTTCTATCTACCAAAAAATAATTATCACAAATATAAAAACCTCTGATAAGGAAGAATGAGTAACTTTCCAGAGCTGTGCTTTGTACAGCCTGTGCAATCGTGTGCTGCAGCCCATATTCAGAATTCTTGCTAAAATAACTTCCTACAAGAAAGAAGAGGTATGTGAGATTTCTTGTTTGATAAACTACTTCAGTCCTTGAAAAGGCATAAAGAACATCAATTTTCAACACTGCCAATAACCCTAGATAGTGGTGAGACAGGCTTTTCTTATTCTCAGACTATAGCCTCCCAGGGCAAAGGAATAACTTAAAAAAAATTAAAATGGTCTCCAGTTCTGTTTATGTGGAAACCACTGATTTTATCCTTTTCATAATTAAGAAAAAAGTATGACTTTTTCACTGATAATTACAACTATCAAATTATATTTAGTCAAATTATGTTTAGTCTGCCACATTTAAGAGGAAATTCATCTATGCAGTGATTGGTTCTAAATTTCTCATAATTTGGTTTACAATGGAATACTCATAGGTATGCTGAGAACACAGTTTTATACTGTCAAATCACTGGTACAAATTTAAAACGATCTGTCAATGGATACAGTAAAGGGTATATTACCAAAGGCTTGGAACTCTGAAGGCTGATGGTAAGTTTAAGTAATATTTTTAGGGCTAGTGTGAGTGAATTTAAATGGTTTGTGATTTAACCATAATTTTGGGCAATGAGCAAATGTCTGAGTTTCTACTAAGTGCCATGCTAAGTATGACTGTTTCTTAGAATCTAAAAATAATTAACCTATGCAAAGAAAAATATCTTCAAGATTTAAATTAATGAATAATTTTAAAAACATGAGGCTTATTTCTTGTATCAGGACTTCACAAAAAGATACATTAAATGTTTCGTACACTATCTCTATTAATTCAATATTTAAGGAAACCTAGTATGAGATCTTTTGATAAATTTTATTAGAAAAACAAATATGATAGTTTCTTCTTGATATATTCACTATTGCAGCTCCACTGTTTCAGTAGAACAGTATGTCTAGAGCACAGCAAGTGCTACGTATTTATTTACTGAATGCATGAATAGAAAATTAAATCTGGAATTTACTATGTAGGTTAATGTATAAGCTACTTAAGGACAGTATTTTTTAAGTGTATTTTTAAAAAGCAGTCTCTATAAATCAGTAAAACAAATAATTTTGTTGGTACTAAAATACTAAATGAAGACCTCAGGTAAGTAAGATAGGTGGATATGAGAAGACCTAAAACTTTCTAAGGACACTGGATTGACATGGCAATGTGTAGAGTGACAGCAATTCTCATATACTTTCAGGATGGTTTATCACTGTGCAATAAATATGATGATATACACCCTATGACTTAGCAGTTTCACTCGTAGGTAAACAAATGATCTAGAGAAATACACACATATAACCAAAGTGGTATGAAATAGAAGTAGATATGACAGTAAGACTAGAAAGGTGGCCCCAGGGAGTGGCGAGATTCCCAAATTTTGGTCTGGCATGTGAGTAGCTTGGAAGCTGTCAATCCTGTGCTCACAATAAGGAAAAAGCTTAACAAACTGAAAATCAGTAACTCTTCTTAGATCTATTAAAGGATTGAGGTCCCAGAAAAAACTGCTGCCCCCATATTGGACAGATTGGCTAATATAAAGAATCACAATTAACTGGAGTAGAGCCCAGAAATAAAAAATCTGTGGGACCCAGCATCAGAGTAGAAAACATACATTACACCTGATAAATTGGTGGATGCTGAGTGTGGACAAGTTTGAGAGTTAAAAACTCCATGGGATGTTTTCTGGTCTCACATGAAAGTTGCTTAGAAAGTCACCAATTTGTCCTAACAAGTAAAAATCTTACCAATTCTTCTTAAATCTATTAGAAAAGTAAACTCACAGGGAAAACTACTGCCCCCCAAACTGTAGATATAGACAGGTAGATACAGAAGAGTACACAGCATCACAGCAGAAACCCCCATGAACCATACCAGGGTAGGAAATCTTGAATTATAATTGATGAATTGGCAGAGGCCCAGTCTGTACAAGTCAGAGTTTAAAACTCCAGGGAAGCCTTAACATTTTGTGGTGTATGTGTGTGTGTGAGAGAGAAAGAGAATTTTACCGTGTGGTGCTCTACCAGGATCTCACAGTGAATACTGGAGAAAAAAATCCCTGTGAACTCCTTTCTGGTGGGGGAAAGAGGGAAAGTAGCCATTTTGAAATATGCCAGAGCATTCTGCCCCCAAGAGAAACTATCTAACCAGATAATAACCTACTAGGGTTTTTATCAGAGTTTAACTGACATGGGAGAAGGGAAATACCTAACTTCAACCTCTCCAACCATCAAGCTCCATTAAAAGCTGGGGAAAAAACTGAGAAGCACTGAAGTTCAGAGCCCAAAGTCATAGGCTCACTAAAACTCTAAGACACAATCATACGACTATAGAAATGTCCCATCCCTGACAACTTACCATCGCATCCACGACCTATTTACTGGGGTCCCTTTCACTCAGAAATAAAGGCAAAAAACACAGTTTGAAAAGACAGCAAGAATCAGAACCAAATTCAGAGATGGCAAGGATGTTAGAATTATTATACAATGGATTTAAAACAACTGTGATTAATATGCCAAGGGATCTAATAGATAAAGCAGACAATATGTAAGAGCACATGGATAAGGTAGGCAGAGAGATGGAAATTCTAAAAATTAAAAAGAAATGCTGGAGGTAAAAACCACTATGAACTGAAGAATGCCTTTGATGGACTCATTAGTTGACTGGACACAGCTGACCAAACAAAAAAATAGAAAAAGAAAAAAAAAAGATCTCCGTGCTTTAGGATATATCAATAGGAAACCTCCAAAATTGAAAAGTAAAAAGAGACTGGAAAACAAAACCAAACAGAATACCCAAGAACTGCAGGACAACTAAAAAGTAACATGCAAAATGAGAATACCAGAAGGAAACAAAATGAGAAAAAGGAACAGAAGAAATAATCTGAAGCAATAATGACTAAGAATTTCTCCATATTAATAGTAAGACAGCAAACCAGGAATCCAGGATGGTCATAGAACACCAAGCAGGATAATTTCCCTCACCCCACCCCCCAAAAAAAATACCACACAGGCATATCATATTTAAACTGCAAAATTCAAAGAAAAAAAAATGATCTCAAAAGAAGCCAGAGTTAAAAAGCATCATACCTATAAAGGACAAACATAAAAATAACATCCAGTTCTCCTTAGAAACCATACAAGCAAGGAGAGAAGTGAAACAATTTAAAGTATTAAGAGGTAAACATCACCAGCCTAGAATTCTGTACCCTGCAAAACTGTCCTTCAAAAGTGAAGGACCGAGGAGTGGTATACACAAGACAGTAGAATAAGAAGCCTACATCTTCCTTCAGCCATGGAGACACAGACTTAACAATAACAAACAGACTGAATGCCTCTGAGAGAAATCTAAAAAACAGTTAAAAGGTTCCTGCACCCCAGGCAAAGGTGAAACCAACAGCAGAAAAGATTAGAAAATTTAAAACAATCACCCAGCCCAGTTATGATCTTTTGCAGTTCAGTCTGCTTGTGGCTTTAAGCATACTTCCATGTGTCGGAGTAACACTACATTGTCTCTCACCGCCCCCCAACAGTTTGCACTTCCCCATTTTTAGGAGAGTTTGTTGAGGCAACCGTTTGTTGACCTCACAGATTGCAAGGACCTTGTCAGTTTACAATCTGCTCTCCACAGTATTCTTCAGTTCCAGAATTTGGTTCTTCATAGTGTCTATCTCTTTGTTGATACTATTTTTTTATGCATCACTTTCCTGATTTTTGTCTAGTTGGCTATCTGTGCTCTATTCTAATTCATTGAGGACTTTTGACAGTACTCTTTTTCCCCCCATCAGCTTGTTCTATCAATCTGTTTTGTTCATTTATTTTTTTTTTAGATTCCACAGATAAGTGAAATCACAGTATTTGTCTTCCTCAGATTTATTTCATTTAACATAATACCCTCTGGGTCCATCCATGTTGTCACAAATGGCTAGATTTATTATTATTATTATTGCTGAGTAATATTCATAGATGATTGGTAGGAAGGTAGATAGATAGATTGACAGACAGACAGAGAGACAGACAGATATCTCTCAATATGTCACATTCTCTTTATCCATTTACCTTTTGATGGACATCTAGTTTGCTTCCATATTTTGGCTATTACAAAAATGCTACAATGAACATAGGAGTGGATATATCTTTTTGAATTAGTGTTTTTGTTTTCTTTGGATGATTACCAAAAATGGAATTGCTGGACCATATGGCAGCTCTAGTTTTAATTTTTTGAAGAATATCCATTTTGTTTTCTATAGTAGCTTCGCCAAATCACAGTCCCACCACAGTGTACGATGGTTCCTTTCCCCATATATTTGTCAGCACTTATTTGATTTTTTTTTTTTTTTTTTGATGATAGCTACTCTGACAGGTGTATGGTGATATCTCATTGTGCTTTTTTAATTTGCATTTCCCTGATAGTTAGTAATTTTGAGCACCTTTTCATATATCTGTTTGCCATCTGTATGTTCTCTTTGGATAAATGTCTATTCACATCTGCCCATTTTTAATTAGATTTTGGTTTTCCTTTTTTTTTTTTTTTGGATGTTAAGTTGTTTGAGTTCTTTATATATTTTGGATATTAACCTCTTACTGGATGCATCATTTGTGAATATCACAGGTTATTCAGTAGATTGTCTTTTTGTTTCATTGATGCTTTCCTTCACAGTGTAAAAAACTTTTTAGTATGATATAGTCCCATTTATTTACTTTTATTGTTGTTGTTGCCCATGCTGAAGGAAACATATTCAAAAAGATTCTGTTGAGAGCGACATCAAAAAGTGTACTGCCTATGTCCCTTCTAGTTTTATAGTTTCAGGTTTTAAACCATTTTTAGTTAATTTTTGTATATGGTTTAAGAAAGTGGTCCAGTTTCATCCTTTTGCATGTATCTGTCCAGTTTTCCCAACACTACTTATTAAAGGGACTGTTTTTACCTCACTGTAGATCTTGCCAGCTAGCTTTAAGACCGGACTTTTGAAATTTCCAAAGCAGTGGAACAAAAAAATTTTTTTAAATAATAATAAAGAACACCTACGGGACTTACAGGATACCATCAAGATGAACAGGAGATGCATTATGGAATTCCTAGAAGGAGAAGGAAGAGAAAGGGGCAGAGATCTTACTTGAAGAAATAATAGTAGAAAGTTTCCCAAATCTGGGGCAAGAAATGGACTTACAAATTCAAGGAGCCCATAAATCTCTAACTAGGATAAAGTTTAAAGAGACCTACACCAAGCCACATCATAATCAAATTGTCCAAGGTCAGATAAAGAATACTGAAAGAAAAGCAAGTCATCACATAGGAACTTATATTATTATCAGATTTGTCAGTGGAAACCTTGCAGGCTAGAAAGGAGTGGGATGATAAATTTGAAGTACTAAATAAATATAGCTGCCAAACAAGAATACTATATCTAGTAAAAAACTTATTCCTAAAACAAAAGAGAATTGAGACTTGGCCAGAACACCTACCCACCCTCCCAAAAAACAACCCAGGAAGTTCATCACCACTAGTCCTATGCTAGAAGAAATGTTGAAAAGAGTCCTATGAGCTGAAGCGAAAGGAAAATAAATAGAAATAAAAAACCAAATGAAAATATAAAATTCCCTTGTAAAAGTAAATATACAGACACAAATAGAATCCTGCAGTATTACAATTTAGTTGACTAAATCACATATAAATCTGGTAGAAAAACTTTAAAGCATAAAACAATATAAATCAATGTTAATAGATATATGCAATATAAAAACAATTTTTGTAATCAATAACAAATTAGGAGGAGCAGAGATGTAAAATAGTTTTTATGATTTAAATTATCAATGTTGATACATGACTTAAAGATGTTTTGCAATAGGGGCCACAAAGAAAATATTTTCAAAATATACATAAAGGCAAATGAGAAAGATATCAAAACATGTCACTACAAAAAAGGTTAATGAAACAAAGGAAGATAGCAAAAGAAAAAAAGAGACACCAAAAAGCAACAAGACAGAAAACAACAACATGGCAATAGTAAGTCCATTCCAGTAATTTAAATGTAAATGGATTAAATATATCAATTAAAAGACACAAATGGGTGGAATGAATTAAATAAAAAAGAAGATTCAAGTATATGCTGTTTATAAGAGATTCCTTTTACATCTAAAGATGTAAAGGGTAGAAATGAAAGAGAGAAAAGATGTTCCATGGCAGTGGATGGAAGCCTAAACAGAACAGGGGTGGCCGTACTCCTATCAGACAAAATAGAATTTAAAATAAAAACTGTCCCAAGAGACTAAGACATTATATAATAATGAAGAATCAATTCACCAGGAAGCTGTAACAATTACAAATATATACACAACCTAACCTTAGAGCACCAAAATACATAAAGCAAACAATGGAAGACTAAAGGGAAGACTAGACAGCAACACAACAGTAGTTGAAAACTTCAATACCCCACCTCAGATATGGACAGAACAAACACACAGAAGTTCAGCAAGGAAAGAAGAAATGTGAATACTATAGGCCACTAATACCAAACAGCAGGATATACATTCACCTCAAGAGTGCATGGAATATTCTCCAAGGCAGACCACATTAGTCCACAAAAGAAATATTAACAAGTTTAAGAAGGCTGAAATAATACAAAGTACCTTTCAAATGCAAGTGAAACTACAAATCAATATAAGGAAAACAAGAAAATCCACAAATATGGATAATGGCAATAGTAAGTCCTTCCAAGCAGTAATTATTCTAAATGTAAATGAATTAAATATATCAATTAAAAGACCCAATAGGTTGAATGGAATATCTTTTTTTACCCTTTCACTTCTACCCTATATGTGTCCTTAGATGTAAATAACTGATGGTTCAAAAAAGGAATCACAAATGAATTCAGAAGATATCTTGAGACAAATGAAAACAGAGTGATATCAGAAGCATGGCGGAGTAAGTGATGTCCCCAGAATTCTCCCCTTGAAACAACCATCTAAAACTCAAAAATAACACCCAACCTGCAAACCACCACAAACTACTACAGGTGAGAACCACAGAAGTTCAGTGGTAGACTGAGAGAAACAAAGAACCTGCCTCCAGGTAGCCAGATCTCCCAGCAGGCAGAGGGGGAGAGGAGAAGGTGTAGGGGGAACCCTGAACAGAACTATCTAAGAGAGCTGTGAGCTCACTCAGCAGCAGTGCCCATGGATCAGGGCATAAATCAGAGAAATGGGGACAGCAGAGAACTGGGGATGGCTAAGAAGCAACAGTTGATTTGCTTGATATTTTCAGCAAAAGGTTTTCAGAGAAAAATGGGAGATGAGGTACTACTAATTTCAGATGACATAGACTTCAAAATAAAAAAGGTAAAGAAAGATACTGAGGGACACTTCATAATGATAAAAGGAATCATACACTAAGAAGTCATGACACTTCTTAATATCTATGCTCCCAATCATGGAACCTCAAAATATATAAAGCAATTACTAACAGAACTAAAGGGGGAAACAGATCAAAACACTATCATAGTAGGGGACCTAACCCCCCGCTGTCGGATGTGGACAGATCATTCAAACAGAAAATCAATATGGAAATAACGTCCTTAAATGACACATTACACCAACTAGACAAAATTGACATTTACAGAGCCTTTTATCACAAAACAGCTGCTTATACATTCTTCTCTAGTGCACATGGAACATTCTCAAGAATTGACCACATACTGGAACACAGAGGGCCTCAACAAATATAAGAGGTTGAAATCATATCAACCATATTCTCTGATCATAACACTCTGAAACTAGAGATCAACTGCAAAAAGAAAGCGGGATGAACCACAAACACATGGAGATTAAACAACATTCTACTCAAGAATGACTGGTTCAGGGAAGAAATAAAAAGAGATATCAAGGAATACACAGAAATGAATGATTACGATAGTAAGTATATAACAGCAAATTTAATAACCTAGAAGAAATGGACCAGTACTTAGAAAAATACAACCTTCTTAGATTGAATCAAGAAACTGGAAAATCTAAATAAACCAATGAGCAGTATGGAAATTGAAGCAATCATCAAAACCCTACCAAAAAGTAAAAGTCCAGGACCAGATGGCTTTACCAGTGAATTCTACCAAACATTCAAAGAAGATTTAATACCTATTCTCCTCAAACTCTTCCAAAAAATCTAAGAGGAGGCAATACTACTTCCCAACTCATTTTATAAGGCCAATATCACCCTGATAGCAAAACCTAGAAAAGAGAACACACACACAAAAAAATGACAGACCAATATCTCTCATGAACACAGATGCAAAAATCCTAAATAAGATACTAGTGAACTGAATACAGCAACATATTCAAAAGATTATACACCGTGATCAAGTGGGCTTCATGAACCCAGAGGCACAGAGATGATTCGACAAGTAAATCGATTAATGTGATACACCACATAAACAAATTAATAAATAAGAATCATATGATCATATCAATAGATGCAGAAAAAGCCTTTGACAAGATACAGCATCCATTTATGATCAAAACACTAAACAAAATCAGTATAGAAGTAAAGTACCTTAACATAATAAAGGCCATATATGACAAATAAAGGACATAATAAAGTACCTTAACATAATAAAGGCTGTCAACATTATACTTAATGGTGAAAAACTAAAAACCTTCCCTCTATGATCAGAAACAAGGCAAGGCTACACTATTGCCACTGCTATTCAGTGTAACATTGGAGGTCCTAGTGAATGCAATTAAGGCAAGGGAAAGATATAAAAGGCATCCAAATAAAAGGAAACAAAGAAGTCAGACTGTCACTACTTACGGATGACATGACTGTCTATATAGAAAACCCTAAAGATTCTACAAGAACACTACTAGAAACAATAAGCAAATACAGTGTCTGGATACAAAATCAACAATCGAAAATCCACAATGTCCCTATACTCTAATAATGAAGTGTCAGAAAAAGAAGTGAAAAAAATAATTCCTTTTGCAATTGCAACAAAAAGATTAAAATACGTAGGAATAATTTAATGAGAAAAGTGAAGGACCTATATAATGAAAACTACAAGATCTTATTAAAAGAAATCAAAGAAGATACAAAGAAATGGAAAGGTAGTCTGTGTTCTTGGACTGGAAGAATCAACACTGTTAAAGTTAACTTATTACCAAAAGCAATATACAGATTTTATGATCCCCATCAAAATTCCATCATCATTTTTCAAAGAAATAAAAAAAAAAAATCAGATTTGTATGGAAGCACAAGAGACTCCGAATTGCCAAAGCAATCCTGAGAAAAACGAATGAGGCTGGAGGCATCACTCTGCTTGACTTCAAATTATACTGCAAAGTGACAGTAATCAAAACGGCATGGTATTGGCAGCAAAACACACACACTGACCAGTGGAATAGAATCAAGAGTTCAGAAATAAACCTATATTTATATGGACAAATAATTTTTGACAAAAACGCCAAAAACATACAGTGGAGGAAAGAAAGCCTCTTCAATAAATGGTGCTGGGAAACCTGGAAAGCCACCTGTAAAAAAATGAAACTAGACAGTTGTCTATCACAACACACCAAAATTAACTCAAAATGGATTAAGGACCTGAATATAAGACCTGAAACAATAAAATGCATAGAAGAAAACAGGAACAAAACTCAAGGACCTTGGTCTTAAAGTGGACTTTATGAATTTGACCTCAAAGGTAAGGGAAGTAAAAGCAAAAATAACTGAATAAGACTACATCAAACTGAAAAAGCTTATGCACAGCAAAAGAAAACGTCAGCAAGGTAAAGAGACAACCATCCAATTGGGAAACTATATTTGCAAGCAACGTCTCTGATAAGGACCTGATATCCAAAATATACAAAGAACTCATATGACTCAATAACAACAACAACAACAACAAACAATTCAATAAAATATGGGCAGAAGATCTGAATAGACACTTCTCCCAAGACAAACAAATGGCCAACAAACCTATGAAAAGATGCTCAACATTGCTAGCTATTAGAAAAATGCAAATCACAACCACAATAAGATATCATCTCACACCTGTTAGAATACCTGTTATCAACAGGGCAAGTAATAACAAGTGTTGGAGAGGATGTGGAGAAAAAGGAACCCTCATACATTGCTGGTGGGACTGCAAATTGGTATAGCCACTATGGAAAACATTATGGAGGTTTCTCAAAAAACTAAAAATTGATCTACCATATGATCCAGCAATCTCTCTACTGGATATTTACCCCAAAGACTTGAAAACATATCTGAAAAAAATATTTGCACACTGATGTGCATAGTTGCATCATTATTCACAGTGGCCAGGACACAGAAGTAACTGAAGTGTCCTACAATATATGACTGGTAAAGAAACTGTGGTGTGTGTGTATGTACACACACGTACACACACACACACACAATGGAATATTACTTAGCCATAAGAGATGAAATACTGCCATTTGTGGCAACATGGGTAGACCTTGAGACACTCATGCTAAGCAAAGTAAGCCAGACAGAAAAAGTTGAAAACCACATGATATCACTTATATGTGGGATATAAACCTTAAAGAAACAAACAGGACAAACAAACAGAGACTCATGGATATGGACAACAGACTAATGGTTACCAAATGGTTACTAATGGGGGTGGAGGGTGGAGGTAGATGAGGTAAAAGGGTCAAATATGTAGTGACAGAAAGAAATCTAACTATGGGTGGTGAACACACAATGCAATTTATATATGCCTTACTGTTGAATTGTACAACTGAAACTTACTAAATTTCATTAACCAAAGTCACCATAATAAGAATAAAAAATAATGATAATAAAAATAAAGGACATAGGAAATAAAAATAAAGGACATATGAACGAACAATTATATGCTAACGTATTAGATAATTGAGAAAATACAGATAAATTCCTAGAACTGTAAAACCTATCAAGATTGAATCATGAATAAAAAATCTGAACAAACCTATAACTAACTAACGAAGAGATTGTAGTAATCAAAAACCTCCCAACAGAGAAAAGTCCATTGCCAGACGAAATAACTGGTAAATTCTACCAAACATTTAAAGAAGAATTAACACTGAGCCATTTCAAATTCTTCCAAAGAATAGAGTAAGAAATATTCCAAAACTCATTCTATAGGGCCAGCATTATCCTTCTACTCAAAACAAAGACACAAGAAAACTACAAACCAAATATCCTAATGAATATTGATGCAAAAATCCTAAACAAAATACTATCAAACTTAATAGCACATTAAAAGAATCATACCCCACGACCAAGTGAGATTTATACATAGAATGCAAGGATGGTTCGAGACACAAAAAATAAATTAATATAGCACACATTAACAAAATGAGGACAGAAAACATGATCATCCCAATTAGTGCAGAAAGCATTTGACAAAAGTCAATACCCTTGATTTTTAAAAATCAATAAATAGGAATAGAAGGAAACTACTTCAACATAATAAAAACCATATACAAAAAGCTCACAGCTAACAACATCGTATGAAACAGGGAAATATTGAAAGCTTTTCCTCTTAAGATGAGGAACAGGTCAAGATGTCCGCTGTTGCCACAACTATTCAACAAAGAACTGGAAGTTCTAGCCAGAAGTAGACAATGTAAAAGAAAGAAAAGGAATACAAACTGGAAAGGAAGAAGAAAAATTGTCTCAGTCTGCAGACAACTTGATCTTCCCCATGGGAAACTGTAAGGATTTCCAAGAAAAACTTAGAATTAATAAGTGAATTCAATAAAGTTACATTCTATAAAATCAAAAATCAGTTGCATTTCTATATACAAATAATGACCGATCCTCAAAGGAAACTTAGAAACTAATCCCATTTATTATAGCATCAAAAAAGATAAAATACTTAGGAATAAATTTAATCCAAGTGGGGAAAGACATACAATGAAAACTAAAAATCACTGCAAAAAGAAACCAAATAAGTCACAAATAAATGGAAAGATATCATGTGTTCATGGGTTAGAATGCTTAATATTGTTAAAATGTCAGCACTATCTAAATGATCTGCAGATTCAGTGTAATCTCCATCAAAAGCCAAAAGGCATGTTTTGCAGAAATAGAAAAAATCCTAAAAGTCAGATGAACTCTCAAAGGACACCAAATAGCCAAAACAATGTTGAAAAAGAGTTGGAGGCCTCACGCACTGATGTCAAAACTTATTATAAAGTTACATGCATTACATGCACTCATTAAGATGGTGTGCTACTGGCATAAATATAAATATACAGACCAGTGGAAATGGATAAGTTTCCAGAAATGACTCCTTGCATATACAGCCATATGATTTTTGACAAGGGTGCCAAGATTACTCAATGAGGAAAGGACAGCCTTCAACAAATTATGCTGAGGAAACTAAATTCCACAGGCAAAATAATAAAATTAGACCCATATATAAAAACTCAAAACAGGTTAAAGATCTAAACATAATTCCTAAACTTATTAAACTGCTAGAAGAAAACATAGAACTGCTTCAGATCATTGGATTGGCAATGATTTCTTAGATATGACACCAAAAGCACAGGCAACACAGAACAGACAAAAGGAAATAAAAAATGTGTGTGTGTGTGTATGTATATACATGTATATATATATACGTGTATATATATGTGTGTTTGTATATATATATATATATATATACATACACACACACACACACATACATACACCAGCTTTAAAACATCTGTGTGTCAAAGGAAACAGAGTGAAAAGGCAACCCTATGAATGAAAGAAAATAACTGCAAATTATATATCTAATAAGGAATTTCTTTTTCTTTCAGAATTTCATGGATACAAGATTTGGCCTTATTGTAGATCTTAGCATCCTGAGCATATGAGTTTTTTCTTTCCTTATAAAGTTGAGAACTTTCAACTTTTTCACTTAAATTGTCTTATCTACAATTGCCAGCATCACTACTGTTGTGCTTTGGGGCCATCATTAAGTATTATAAAGGTTACTTGAATGCAAACACTGCCATACCATGGCAGTCAATCTGCTGAGACAGCTACTGGTAGGTAGTGTATACAGTGTGGATATGCTATACAAAGGGTGATTAATGTCCTGGCCAGGATGGCATGAAATTTCATCACACTACTGAGAAAGACGAGCAATTTAAAATTCATGAATTGTTTATTTCTGGAATTTTCCATCTAATATTTTTGACCAAAGCTGACTACAGGTAACTGAAACCACAGAAAGCAAAACCGTTAATAAGGAGGAGTCTTATAATCCAAGACTTCAACACCCCTCTATCAGAAAAGGACAGGTCAAGTAAGCAGAAAATCAGTAAGCATATAGTTTAACTCAACAGCAACAACAATCAACTGGATATAATTGACATATAGAATATTTCATCCAACCTAGGCAGAATACAGTAAATCCTCACTGAACTTCATCAGTAGATTCTGCAACTTTAAGTGAAACGATATATAACACAACAAATTTTTACTACAGGCTAAACAAGAGTTAAGTTCCTAAGGCATTTCAATAACATAATGAAACAACGTTACAGAAAACAATGTTTTTCAAGGACCAGCTACATATATTTTTTTCAAGCTCACTTGGAACATGCAACAAGACAACATTTGGAACTATAAAGCACACCTAAACAAATTTAAAAGAAATCATACAATGTTTGCTCTCAGACCACAGTGAAATTAAACTAGAAATCAGTATCAGAAATTGGGCTGGCAAATCCCCAAATATTTGAAGATTAAACAACACACTTCTAAATAACACATGAATCAAAGAAGAAACCTCTAAATAAATTTTAACATATTTTAACTAAATGAAAATAAAAATAAATCTTATTAAAATTTATAGAATGCAATGAAACTACTTTGAAGGAAATTTATAGCACTATATAATACACACACACACACACACACACACACACACACACACACACACACAAAATAAGTCTACACCTTAGGAAACTATAAAATAAAAAGCAAATTAAAGAAAGCACAAAAAATAAAAATTAGAAATCAATGAAATTGAAAATACGGAATCAATAGAGGAAACCAATGAAACAGAAAGCTCATTCTCTGAAAAGATCAGTAGTATCGATACCTGTAATCAGGCTAAGAAAAAAAGAGAAAAATTACCAAAATCAGAAATGAAAAAGGGGTCATCACTAATGGTTCCACGTGTATTAAAAGGATAATAAAGGAATGATGTGAACAACTCTGTACCCACTAATTTGATAACAGATAAAATGGACCAATTCCTTGAAAGACCAAAACTCACACAAAGAGAAATAGATACCAATTATTTACAATCTCTTCCAAAAAACAGAAGCAGAGTGACTACTTATAATTCATTCTAAGAGGCCAGCATCCCCTAACACAAAAACCTGACAAAAACATTACAAGAAAAACTACTAATATCTCATGAATGTAGATAAATTCTCAATAAAATTTTAGCAAGTTAAATCCAACAATGTATTAAAAAATTATACACCATGAGGAAGCAAGATTCCAGTAGGATCATATATTTAATGTAATCCCAATTCTGATTCCAGAACTTTTTGACAAACTAATTCAAAAGTTATATGGAAAGGCCAAAGAATAGCAAATACAATAGTGAAGAATAGAAAGGTGGACTGATACTATATCCCACTTCCAGACTTACTGTAAGGCTACAAATAAGTAAGACAGTAGGGATTTGGTGAAAGAACAGATAAATGGGACAGAATAGAAAGCCCAGAAATAGACGCACACAAATATAGTCAACTGCTCTTTGATAACAGAGGGAGAAAGGACAGTCTTTTTAACAAATGGGTATATTCCAATGTGCCACACAACTGGATATGCCATCAAATAAATCTAGATAAAACAGAACATAACATCAACATAATAAAGGGCAGTTTGAAAATCACATAGATAGTATCCTACTTAATGGTAAAAGACTGAAAGCTTTCCTCCTAAGTTAGGAACAAGACAAGGGTATATACTTTCACCCCTGCTATTCAACATTGTACTGGAGATTCTACCCAGAGAAGTTAGGCAAGAAAAAGAAATAAAAGGAATCTAAAGTAAAAGTAAAACTGTCTATTTGCAGAAGACATAATCCAACACATAGAAAATCCCAAAGAATCCATAAGAAAGCTATCAGAGCTAATAAATTCAGCCAAGTTGCAGGTTATAGGATTAACATATAAAAATCAGTTGCAATTCTCTATATACCAGCAATGAACAATCCAAAGAGAAAATTATCAATTCCATTTGCAACAGCATCTAAAAAAATAGAATATCTAAGAAAACACCTAACAAAGGAGGTGAAAGACTTGCACTGAAAATTATGAGATACTGCTGAAAGAAATTAGAGAAGACCTAAATAAATGAAAAGACCTAACATGTTCATGGATTGGGAAACTTAATATTGTTAAGATGTCATTATTTCCCTAAGCAGTCTACAAATTCATCACAATCTCTATTAAAATTCAAATGGCCTTTTTTGTTTGTTTGTTTGCAAAAATGAAAAGCTGATTCCCAAGTTCAAATGAAATTGCAAAGGATCCTGAATAGCCAAAAAATCTTGAAAAAAGGAAAACAAAGTTAGAAGACTCTTACTTCCTAATTTTAAAATGTGCTGCAAATCTAGAGTAATGAAGAGTAATCAAGAGTTATGTGGTGTAAGGATAGACATATAGACCCATGTATCTAGGGCCAATATTTTTGACAAGGGTGAAAAACCATTTAATGAGGAAACAATACTCTCTTCACAAAATGGTGCTAGGACAACTGCATTTTCACATGTAAAAAAATGAAGTGGGAGCCCTACCTCATACTATATGTAAAAATTAACTAAAAACTGATCAAAGAACTAGAATGAGCTAAAACCATAAAAGTCTTAAAAAAAAATAGAGGTAAATCTTCATTACCTTCAACTTGGCAATGTATTCTGAAATATGACACCAAATTCATGAACAAAAAAGAATAGAGAAATTGGACTTTGTCATTATTAAAAACTCTTGTGCTTCAAAGGACATTGACAAAGATGTGGAAAACTAACATCCTCTGTACATTGCTGCTGGGAATGTAAAGTGGTGAAGTTGCTGCAGAAGACAGTATGGCAGTTCAAGAAGGTAAACACAGAATTAACATATGGTCCAATAATACCATATTGAGGTATGTACTCAAAAAAACTGAATCCAGGAACTTGAACATATATTTTTACAGCAATTTTCACTGCAACTTATTCACAACAGCCAAAAGGTAGAAGCAACTCAAGTGTCCATTAACAGATAAATGGATAAACAAAATATGGCAAAAATCTAGAATGGAATTTTATACAACCATAAAACACAGGTAAGTTCTGAAACATGCAACAACATGGATAATCTTTGAAAACATATGCAAAGTAAAATAAACCAGACACAAAAGGACAAATATTATTGTTATTCCTACTTGTATGAAAAATCTAGAATAGGAAAATTCTTAACAACAGTAGGTAGATTAGAGACTAAGAGGAGATGAGAATAGGAAGTTACTGTTTAAAGGGTACATAATTTCTAAAGTGATGAAAAAGTTTTAGAAACAGACAGTGGTGATGTTTGCAAAAATACTGTGAATGTAATTAATACCATTGAATTAAAATGGTTAAGTGACAAATTTTATATAATATACACTTTACAAGAATATAAAGAAATATAAAGAATATAAAGAATCTAGACACAGACTACATCATTCCTAAAAATTCAGAATGGATCATAGACCTAAATGTAAAGGGTAAACTATAAAGCTTCTAGAAGATACCACAGCAAATGTAAATGACTCTGGATTTGAAAATTAGGTGTGTTTTTTGGGTTTTTTTTGGCACAACACCAAAAGATTGATCCATGAAAGAAAAAAGCGATGAAGGACTTCATTAAAATTAAAAACTTCTGCTCTGAGAAAGACATGGTTAGAAAATGAAAAGCCAAGCCACATACTGGGAAATATTCACAAAAGCCTTATCTGATAAATAATCTGGTATCCAAAATATACAAACAACACTTGAAGCTCAACAGTAAGAAAAAAAACCTGTTTTTGTCAGTTTGGGCTCCTATAACTAATACCAGAGCGTGGTTTAAACAACAGACATTTACTTTTCACAGTTCTAGAGGCTGGGAATGCTAAGATCAAAGAGCTGGCCAATTCATTTCTTGGTGAGAGCTCTCTTCCTGATTTGCAGATGGCCAACTTCCTGCTGTATCTTCAATGACAGAGATCTCTCTTTCCTGCATGACTTCTTATGAAGATACTAGTCCCATTCCTGAGGGCTCCACCCTCAAGACCTAATTACCTTCCAAAAGCCCTACCTCCAAATATCATCACATTGGGGATTATGGTTTCACCATATGAATTCTGGAGAGACACATTCAGTTCAGTGCACAACCCAATTAAAAATTGAGCAAAAGACCTCACCAAAAAAGATATACAATTGGCAAACACAAATAAGGACATGAAAAGATGCTCAATATTACATATATTTAAGGTAAGAGATTAAACTACACACAATGTGTTATTCAAAATGTCAATGTCTCATAAACCAAAGAAAGGCTTACTAACAAGTCGACATTAAAGAAACCTAAAGAAAAAACTACATGCAATTGGTGATACTAGACTGGACATTACACTGGAAGAAAAAATATAAACACTTGAAGCTCAACAATAAGAAATTGTTGGAATAAGTGGAATAACTGACAAAATTGGAAAAAGGACAATAAACTGGATTAAAAATCCATCAACAAAATTCCTAAAGTTGGTGACTTTAGTGCAGTCCAGTAAAAGAACCTCCTTATCCTTAAGATATACACATGAAACTATTTAGAGATAAAGGACCATGAAGTATGCAGCTTATTCTCAAAACATTTAGGTGAAAAATTCTACATACATACATACATACATACATACATATATACATACATAGGAATAAAGAGAGCAAAATTAATAAAGCAATGGGTTGACTAGTGGTCACTAAAAAATCACGTCCATCCAGAACCTATGAATGTCACCTTATTTGGATTATAGCTTCTTTAATGATATATTCAAGTTAAGATGAGGTTATACTAGATTTGGGTGTCCTTATAAGAAATGGAAATTTGGAGAGAGGGAGAGGGAGAGGGAGAAGATAGCTAGTAAGAAAGAAAAGAAAGAATGAAGGAAAGGAAGGAAGGAAAGAGAAAGGAAGGAAAAAGAAAAAGGAAGGAAAGAAAGAAAAGAAGGAAGGGAGGGAGGGAGGGAGGGAGGGAAGGAGGAAGGAAGGAAGGAAGGAAGGAAGGAAGGAAGGAAGGAAGGAAGGAAGGAAGGAAGGAGGAAGGAAGGAAATGGAGAGTGTTGGTAAGGATGCAGAAAAATTGGAACCCTTGTGCCCCGCTGGTGGAAATGTACAGTGACGTAGCCACTAAAGAAAATGGTATGGCATTCCTCAAAATTAAAAAGAAAATTGCCATATGATCTAGCAATTCCACTTTTTGGTATATACCCAAAAGAAGTGAATGGAAAAACTTGAACAGATATTTGTACACCCATGTTCACAGCAGCATTATTTACAATAGCCAAAAGGTAAAAGCAACCCAAGTGTCCGAACAACATGTGGCATATATGCAGAATATTATGAACATTATTCAACCTTGAAAAGGAAGTAAATTCTGACACACAGTACAACATGGATGAGCCCTGGGGACATTATGCTAAGTGAAACAAGCTAGTCACTTAATATTCCACTTATATAAGGTACCTAGAGTAGTCAAATTCAGGGACAGAAAATAGAATGTTTATTGCCATGAGTTGGCAAGAAGGGGAGATGGAGAGTTTCAATTTGGTGCGATGAAAAAGACCTGGAGGTGGATCGTGGTGATGACTGTACAACAGTGTGAATGTACTTAATGTCTCTGAACTTCACACTTAAAATTAGTTAGAATAGTCTATTTTATGGTAAGTATATTTTACTACAAAAAATATAATAGTTGTGTATATATGTGACCTTGACAAGTTGATTTTAAATTTACATGGAAATGCAAAATATCAAGAATAACTTAAAAAACTTGATAAAAAAGGTGGGAGGACTAATTCTAACAGATATCAAGAAATACCATAAACTTATAGTAACTGAGATAGTATGATATTGATATCAAGATAAACAAAAATACTAAGAAAAGTCCAGAAATAAATCCACACATACATGAATAATTGATTTATGTCATAGATGACACTGCAGAACATTATATTTTTAATAATTTGCTCTGAAATAACTGGATATCCTTATATAAAATATCAAATTGGAAACAACTTAAATACGACTCCCATTTTACAGAATCAGTTCAGGAGGATTAAATACCCAAATACGAAAGGCAAAACTAAAGCTCTCAGAAGATAATATAATGTTTATATGATTTTAGGGTAAGGAAGAAAACACTTTAAAACGTGCAGAAACACTGCCATAAAAGATAAGGACTTAAGTTCGTAGGGAAAAATGACATGAACTAGAAGACAGTTAAAACACATAAAATTAGTAATAGATTGATTCTCCAAATGCTGCAACTCTAGAGCAGGGGCTGTGAAAACATAAAGAATTCTTCCCTACATATGAAAAAGGGGGAAAGGGACAACCCTACAGAAAAGCAACATGAAAGGTACTTCATAAACATGAAAACCTAACTGGTAAATGAAAATATAAACAGGTACTTAACCTCACTGGCAAGAACAGAAATATAAATTAAAATCATATCTTTATAAACCAATCAGACTGACTAAAATTTAAGTCTATCAGTACAAAATGTTGGTAAATATTTTGTTATGGGACAACAGGAACTACTATACACTGTTGGGTGGGATTATAAATTGGTACCATCATTACTTTGAAAGTGATTTTGCATTTTCCAATAAAATTGAAGATAAGCATATCCCATGGTTCAGTTAATATACTTCTAGGTATATACCCTAAAGAAATACATGATCATATAAACCAAAATATGTGTTACAGAAATGTCCTTAAAAGTGTGTTTGTAATGGCTCTAAACTGAAAACAAATTAAAACAGACAACTATTAATAATAAAATGAATGAATAAATACATTTATACAATGAAATTAAAGTGCATAAAGTGGATTAATTGTTGCTAAAAGAGGTAACAAAAAAGCAAATGCAATTCAAAATGAGAAAAAATTAGATCATATTGTTTTGGAATGCATATATAAGTAGGTGGTAAAACTTAAGAGAAAAGCAATAAAATGATTATCATAAGCTAGGATAGTGATTACTTCCAGTGAGGAAAAAACTATTAAGATCTAGAAAGAGACATGGTAGTTTCTGGAATACCAGTAATGTTCTATTTTTTGAACTGGATGGTTCTCGAAATATATGTCATATACTTTTCTGCATACATGTTATACTTTGCACTTTTCAAAAAAAAAGATGGTAAAGATAATCCACGCCATACAGATAAACATGGCTCGAGAAAAATCAGTTTTGCTGACTGGTTTATAACCATGAACCTTAAAAGGAGGTTCAAGCTGCCAAGCAATCATATTATACTTCCCTAGTCCATTTGCCTGCCTACTCTCTTAGAATAATGTTTTATACCTTTCTGTTCTTAAATCTCCAACATTTCCTCTCCTATCCCCACCTTCAATTATGGTGGTGCTTCCTCTCCCACTGAGTTTTTGTTTTCCTGTTGAAACTGCTCTGCCAAAACTGCTCATCAAGATAATCAATAACCTCTAATGGTCAACTGTCACTCTCATCTTACTTATCTATCAGGACCATCTGACAGAGGTGATCACTCCTTGCTCCTTGACAGATTTGCATCACTTGGTTTCCAGTGAACCACTCTCTTCTTATTTTCCACTTATATAACTGCTTACTCTTTCTCAGGTTCACTGCTGATTTCCTCTTACTTAATGTTGGAATATCTTTCTATACTCATTCTTTTGGCAATCTCATCTAGTCTCATGACTTAAATACATCTTTATATCAATAATTTCAGTTCAGACCCCTCTCTTAAACTCTAGACTCATTAATAATGACTAGTAGATATCTGAAATCCCACATATCCAAAATTAATTTCCCAAATTTTCCTCCAAAACCTGATCCATCACTTATTAACCATCTTTATTTCTATTAAGGCAATGCCATCCTTCCTTTGCTGAGACCAAAAATTCTAGATTAATCCTTGTTTCCACTCCCCACATCCAGTCCATCAGTAAATCCAATCAATGTATTCCATCTTCCAAATACATTCAGATTTAATAAGATTTCTCCTCCATTGCTTCCACCCTACCCAAGCCACATTCATATCTCACTTTGATTACCACAATAGTCTATTCTGGACTCTCTGTTCATACCCTTGAGCCCTCTATACCCTATTCTTAACAGTGACAGCAGAAAAATCCTTTTAATATTTAATTTAAATCTTATCTCGCCTCTGTTCAAATTCCTACAATGGCTACTTGACTTACTTAGAGGAAGAACCAACTATGCATGCCTGTTTTATACTAGGACAATATCAACATCATTTTTTTTTACGCATTTTCTTTCTGGGTTTAGGAAACACAAATAAACACACAAAATGGAACCTAAAAAAGTGATTCCCAAAGCCAGTCTTCAAACTGCTTCTGGTCTATAAATAGTTTTTACTTACTCTTCACTGTATAAAGACAGCATTTTTAACTGTATCTATTTCTTTTAACATATGATTTTTCCTATTTTTTATTGTTAAATTTTATGTTTCTCATAAAATAATTGTTATTGTAATGTCAATGGTTGGTTTTTAAAACATTTTATTACTTGGAAAATAAAACTGGCAGAACTGTTTTAGTGACTTTTTCTCTATTTCGCCTTTCCATTCTCTGCTGAATTAAAGAACAGAATATTTTTACTAGCATATGAGATTGAAAAGTGCAGGCACTACTAGCCAAAAAAATTTAACAAGAATGTACCTGCACTAAAAGCTCACTAAATCATAGGAAGGAGAAACTATTTTGGCTAGAGTACTTCACCTACACCCCTCTCCATCTCTGTCAGTACTAGCTGTGTGACATAAGTTTTTTGCCTTTCAGACTATTCTTCATCTATAATATCTATTATAGTACCCATTTTATAGAAATGTAAAAATTAGATGATACATTTAAAATATACTGACACATAATAGCTACCTACATGTTTTGTTAATGCAATGTTAATAATACATTAGTGTGTGGTGGAAGAGAGAGTGGGGAGGTGAGGTCAGTGGGAGCAGAATACCCCAGCACAAAGGAGTATTTTATACACTTATGTTTAGAACTGCTGGTTATAAAAAAAAGCATTTGGGACAGTTTCACTATTGTTTTTAAATTTGCTGCAGACCATGGACCCTTTTTGCCTTTGCTAGGATACACCATAGCAAAAGACCATCCCTCACATTCACACATTAATTATGAACTGAATGTTAGGCATAGTGCATGGCAAAAATTTCAAACAGTAGTATTAAGAATATGATCACCATGTATTCTTAAATGAACCAAGAATAATTATTGATAAAGTACAATTATTCGCTTACCTTTTTTGAATTTATGTATAGGGAGTTTCTTAAGTTGATCTTTATGAAGTCTGTTTCTTCTAGCTCTGTGTCTATCCTGGACAAATTTTGTGATCTAAAAGGAAAAAGGAAAGAAAGGAATCACATATTAAACATGCAAACAGAAAATGCCATTAAAATAACAAAAATCTTTTAAGTATCTGGATAACTGCTGCAAATCAATTCTATTTACTTAATAAATCTTAGTGGCAATATTATTAAAGCATTAAATTATATTAGTGATTAATTACACCATTAAATTATCCTTTGATTTTTTATTCACTGATCTAAATTATCTTTAATTTACCCTGACAGAAACATTATAAATAACATATAACTGTTTGCAAAAATACAAATGGTAAACTATAGATTACAAAGACTCCACTGGGTCAAGAAGGGGAGAGTTGAAATACCTGCAAGTTATGAACTAAAAAAAAATTTCAAACATACACTTATTAGTCACTGCATTTTCAGTTCTAGCAGGAAATACAGAACATTTCTACTACAAATATTCAGATATGCTTGATAACATACAAATGATTTTTTTAACTATAAATTACTATGCTTGCAAGAATAAAAAGAAAACCCACAGGGCTAGAATCAAATGCTAAAAGTAACATCAATAAAAGAAAATTTAGACAGATTTTTCTATATCAATATTAAGGATTTCCTTTCTCAAATAACCGTTAAACGATAAAAGACAAGTCATAGACTGGGAAAATAATGTTTGCAAACTGCATATCTGATAAGGGATTTGTATCTGAAACAGAAAGAGAACTCAAAATTCAATAACAAGAAAACAAGTAAACCAAAACAAAAAAAAATGGGCAAAATATTTGAATAAATACTTCACCATAGAAAATACACAGGTGCCAAAAAAGTGCTTGCAGAGACGTTCAACAAAGTAGTCAACAGAAAAACAAAAATTCAAATTACAACTATCACAATACACCCAATAGAATGGCTAAAATTAAAAAGATGATATGAACTATTGGCAAGGAAATGGAGCAACTGAGACTCTGATACACTAATGGTTAACATAAAATGGTACTGCCATGTTGAAAAACAATTTGGTGGTTGGTTTCTTATAAATTTAAACACATATTTACCATATAACCCAACCATCCCTCTACTACCTATATTTACCCAATAGAAATGAAAGCATATATCCAAACAACAATTTGTATCCAAATATCCATGTCAGCTATATTTGCAATAGCCCAAAACTAAAAACAATCTAAGTGTCCATTAACAGATAAATAGATAAAACTGATATATTCATACAGTGGATAATAACTTGGTAATAAAAAGAAATGAATAATCAATGTACATTAACATATATGAATCTCACAATAATTATTCTGCGAGAAAGAAGGCAGTCACAGAGTACATAACTGATGATTCCATGTATAAAGTTGAAAAAAATCTATAGTGACCAAAAGCAGATCTGTGGTTGCCTAGTCTAGTGATGGGGGTGAGTGGGACAGGAAAAGGAAACTGAGAAATTGGAAGGGGTTAGAAAGAGGGGCTACCAAGAAGCATAAGAAAACTTTCTGAGCTGTTGATATTTCGTTATCTTGATTGTGGTGGTGGTTTTACAAATATATATGTTAAAATTTGCCAAATTAGATAATTAAATATGTACAGCTTATTATATGTTAATCATACATCAATAAATGCTTTTTTAAAAACTAACAATGACCATTAGAATAACAATATAATGTAAGCTTTCACACTAGTGGAGGAGAGAGAAGACAGAGACTGAGAAAGAATGAGAATAAATAAAAGGTGAGCAGTTCAAATTTGCACAGAAGAAAAAAAACAATAAAAAGTAAGCAACAGAAATTAGCCTAAATATATGTGTAATCACAAAAATGTAAATGGATTAAATTCATCAATTTTTTTAAAAGAGTGTATCATTTTGAATAATGAAAAAATTCCAACTATTAGCTATTTACAGGACACAAGATTAAAATTTAAGAACACATTCAGACAAAAATAAAGGCAAAAAATAAAGGGATAAAGATATACCATGACAAAACTTATGATGGTATATCAAGTAAAATAGAATAGTTATGACAATGCTAAAAAGGACACTTCACCTAGATAATGACAAAATTATGAGAAAGCACAAGTTTACAAGCTCAGTAATTTGTAGCTCAAACAATCAAAAAATTTAAAGATTATAGACCTATGCTGCCCACTATAGTAGCCACCAGGTATATGTGGCTCTGAGCATTTAAAATGTGGCTTATCTCAATTGAGATTTGCTATGAAAGTATATAATACATACCAGATTATAAAAACTAAGTAAAAAAAGAATGGAAAACATATTTTACAATTATTTATATTAACTATTGAAATATGTTTAAGATTTAGGTTAAATATAGTATTTAAATTAATCTCGCCTGTTTTTTACCTTTTTAATTTGGCTAGCAGAAAATTTAAAATTACAATAAATTTGTGGCTCACAATATTGTTCTACTGCTTAGCACTGCTTTAGAAAATAGAAGAGTGCAAAAAAACAGAAACAATTGTGATGACTGCACAATTCTATAAATATATTAAAACCCATTGAACTGTACACTTTAAACAGGTCAATTTTATGTTATGTGAATATTTCAAAAAAGCTGTTTTAAATATGGTTAAAAAAAAACAGGCAAAACAAAAACTAATACACAGGCTCAAACAAGTGGACATATATGGAACATTGCACGCCACAATTCTTTTTACACACATGGCATATAATTGAAAAATATAAACAAAAACCAAGTCTTTGGAAATAACAAAATAATCCATAACATATAATGTTTTCTGACCACAATACAATTGAATTAGAAATAGGAAAAACATAAAACAAAATATATATATTTTTAACATTAAAAAATTTTAAATACTTCACAAGTCACAAAAGAAGTCCTAATGGATATTTCAGTGTTTGAGGGACTCTTATAAGAGGCATGCTTTGCCACCTGTATTCTAAATAATTCGAGAAATAGATGGTGAACTGGCAGATGGAGACAAGTAGAGTATCTAACTCAGTGAAGAAAGAAACAGAACTTGTTACTGAACCACAGAATTAGTTTGCCTTACCCATCCAGATATAGACAAAGACAACTCTGGAATGAAATAGGTCTTCCCTTCACCTTCCCCCAAAATTGCAATACCAATTCTACAGCTGAAGAAAGGTTGTTCCCAGGAGAAGGTTGGAGCTGAGTCAAACATGCCATAATTTATTCTTCTCAAATGTATCACACAGATAAGATACTCCATCCCCCGTAAGATCAAGTGAATGAAGGGGTAGGTAAGGAAGGGCTAGGAGTCATAGTAATTGAGTTCCCCTTCCATATGGATGGAGACATCAAGAATGGTAAAGAAACATATACATAAAAGAATAAAAAAAATTTTTTAACTTAAACCAAATAAAAATAAAAATATTCTTCATGAAAATGAGTAACAGCTAAAGTGATTGTTAAAATTGATAACCTAAATGTATATACTAGAAAGAAAAATTTAATTAAGCATTCAGCTGAAGCTAGAAAAATAATATATCTGAACAAATTAGAAGAAACAAATAATTATGCTAAGAGCAGAAATTCATGATAGATAAAAACGAAAGTGAAGACTTTAGAATATAAGTTGCATAGATGTAAGCTGTTTGACATCAGGGATTTTTACCTATTTTATTCAATCATGAATCTGCAGACCCTAGAGCAGTGCCTAGCTCATCTTAGGTACAGAATAAATATTTGTTAAATAAAAGGAGAAGAAAACCTCAAAATCTACTCCTTTGAAAGTAAATACTTAAACTTTTGACAGCACTGTGTAAGGCACAGATGGATGTGAATAAAGAGAATACAAAAAAAAAAAGCAAGCAAATTCATTCCATATATAGTAGAAATTCTCTTTATGTTGTTATATATATAAATATTATAAATCGTTTTATGTCAGTTTCTTAAAAATTTGATGTAATATGAAGTAGACAATCATCTTAATGTCCAGGTAATTATGAAATAAGTCAGCAGACCTACATAATTTTATAGACAACCTTCACCAAAGTCAAGTAATAAATAACTCCAATTTTATAAAAAAACTATCTCAGAAAATAGAAAATAAGGGGAAGCTTCAATTTTATGGGGCTAGTTTTTACCTTGTCTAGTTATTTTTATGTTAAATGTACAGTTCTGTGGCACTAAATACATGCAAATGTTGTGATATCATCACCATCAACCATAAAACTCTTTTCATCTTGCAAAACTGAAACTCTGTACCCATTAAACAATAATTGCCCATTCTCCCCAGCCTTCAGCCACCTACAACTACCATTCTACTTTCTGTCTCTGAATCTGGCTATTCTAGATACCACATATAAATAGAATCATTCAGTATTTGTGACTGACTCATTCATTTAGCATAATGTCCTCAAGGTTCATCTATGTTGCAGCATGTGTCAGAACTTCCTTCCTAAGGCTGAATAACATTCCATTGTATATATATATACATATACATCACATTTTGTTTATCTATTCATCCATCGTTGGATAATGGGTTGCTTCTGCCTCTGGCTACTGCAAATAGTGCTGCTCTGAACATAGTATGACTCCCTGCTTTCAATTCTTTTGGGTATATACCCAGAATTGGAAATGCTAGATAATATGGTAATTCATGTTTAAATTTTTGAAGAACTGCCATAATGGCTGCTCCATTTAACATTCCTACCAACAGTACTCAAGGGATTGTCTAGTTCTGATGTCAGTCAAGAGCATTCTAGCTCCATAAAACCAACTTTCTCTTACCTGGATATTCAGATTGCTAATATTTTATTTAGGATTTTTTCATCTATGTTCAAGTGTAAAACTGACCTATATTAGAAGTCTGAATAATCCAAAATAAAAAGATAAAATTTATGCATAATAATCAAATAGAGTTCATCTCCAAAACATAAGAATTTTTAAGTTTACAAAACAAATTAATGTAATCCAACATAATAGAAGAAAAGCCAATGACCATTACAACAGATAGAATAAAAACATAATTCAGCATCCATTCATTTTTTTTAAAGCAAATAAAATTTTGGTTTCTTTATTTCTAATCCTTGTACTGCTTTTTTGTTTGTTTGTTTTACTAGAAAATATAACAATGGGTATCCTTTTTTTTGTTCCTGACTTTCAAGGGAAGGCTTCTAAAAATTCACCATTTAATGATATTTATTTTAAAAGTTTTTGGTCAACAATCTTTATTAGCTTATCTGTATTTACTTCTATTCCGTTTGCCAAGGGTATTTTTATACACTTCCTTGCTCCTACACTAAAAACCCATGAGAATCAACAAATTCAAATTATCAGAATAGGAGAATTCATTCAATAAGTTCACAGATACAAAATTAATATATAAAAATCAATATTGTCCAAATCATGGTTTATAAATAAAACTCCTGAATAAAAGAAACCAGGGCTCCTTAGAGGAATGTCTGACTCTAGGTCAGGGCAAGAAAATAAGATGAGACAAAGTTTATAGTACCAAACTCTACAGGAGTGCTTAAAAAACTAAAGGATGGATCAAATCAAAAGAATGCAGAAGCAAGCTTAAGAGTGTTTCCAAAAGCTCAAACAATTTAAACAACAAAAATAAATAATGTAGTACTGGATAATAACCCAAAGTATAAAATAAACATAAATGAGTACCTATTAATATAAATAAATGATTGGATGGATGGATGGACGGACAGATGGATGGACAGACAGATAAATGCCAAGGAGAGATGAAGCATCCTTACAAAAAAATTTTAAGTGATATATGTAGATAGATACTCCTTCCCACCCCCAGGAAATGAATTCCTGCCCTTCTCCACCTTTAGGATGGGCTACATTTTACTGCCTCACTTCCAAAGAAGAATAAAGAGAAAAATATTAACTTTATAGTGGAGAAGCCTAGCAAATATTATTACCTTAACCAAGTGAGAAAGGTTAACATCATCAATGATATTATGCAGATACCATCTACCCTCTGATATAATGAAAAGGATATTTCATTTTTGAAAACATATAATCCAGTCCAACCATAAGAAAAACATTAGGTTAAGGGACATTCTATAGGATATCTGGACAGGATTCCTTAAGACTGTCAAGGTCATGAAAAATAAGACTGAGAAACTGCCATAAATCACAGGAGACTAGGAAGACAAGATAACTAAATACAACGGGGTACCATGGAATAGGGTACATTAATGAAAAAAACTGGTGAAATACAAACAAAGTCTAGGGTTTAATTACTGGTAATGTACCAATGTCAGTTTCTTAGTTTTGACAAATGTACCATGGTAAAGTAAAATGTTAACAATGGGGAAACTAGGGGAGAAATGTACAGGAACTCTCTTCTTTGTAATTTTCCTATAAATCTTAATGTTATTACAAAACCAAGTTTATTGTAAAAAAATCAACAATGTTCTTATGGCTTAGTAATAACCAATTAAAAAATGCAATTTCAAAAGTCTAACAAAAGATGTGCAAAATGATTACAAAAAAAAATAAACCTAAACTGATAGATATGAAAGACCTAAATAAATAAAAAGAAACACCACAGCATCACAGAAGACTGAACATTTAAAAAATGGCATTTAATATTTAAATTAACCTATAAATTCAATGATAATAAACTCATTACATGTGATAGAAATATTCTTTATGAAAAATATACAAAAAAGTAAGAGCAGTGGAAATTTTTTATATACTTGCAATTCTCTTAATATCTATCTTAATAGAATATAGAAAGTCTCATATCTGCCTCTGCATTCAATTTGTTTAGCACATACCAAATAGCTTCTAGAAACCTCCACTATAAACCCTGAGACAATGACAGCGATAAAGGCAAATAATATCTTACTATTATTATGTAAATATAATTTTGACCTCAGAGTTCCACTAAGAGTCCTGGGACTATACTTTGGTAAACATTATTTTGGAGAAATAATGTGTCACTTCCCTTAACGTCAAGCCTTCATACTATTTTTTTAACTTACATTTTAATATAAAAAATTTTAAACATAGGGAAGAGTTAAAGAACTTTAAAATAACTACTCACTATAAATATCCACTACCAAGATTCTACAATTAACATTTTACTGTATTATTTATCACATATCTATCCATCCCACTACCCATCGATACACTTTTTTCTCTTAATATTTTACAAAGTTAGTTGCAGGAATAAGTATACTTTCCCCAAATACTTCACATACATATCATTACTTAGAGTTGAATTTTTTTAATTATGTTTTCTTCTTAGGTAAAATTTAAATACAATGAAGTAAACAAAATTTAAGTATACAATCTGATGATTCTGACAATAGTACAACCCAAACTTCTTTTAAGATAAGTAACATGACTCAAACCCCCAAAAGTTCTCTCATATCCTTCTTAATAATTGCCTCACTCCTCCCTAAGCACCCAGAAACAATCGCTGTTCTGATTTTTTTTTTGTCCAGACTATTTTGCCTTTTCCAGAAGCTGTCATATAAATGGACTCATAGAATACTCTTTTATGTAAAACTTCTCTCACTCGTTATGATGTTTTTAGAACAAACGACCTCCAACCTCAGAGCCACAGGCCAATACCAGTCTGTGGCCTGCTAGGAATGGATCCACACAACAGGTGAGTGGCGGGCAAGTACGTGTAGCTACTCCCCAGTGCTAGCATCACCACCTCAGCTCCACTTCAGACTATCAGGCTAATAAGATTCTCAAAGGAGCATTGGTCTCTGGTACCGAAAAGGTTGGGGATCACTGCTTTAGAGCTATGTATACTATTTTTTTAAGTATTTAAAATTAATTTACCTACCATGAAAATGACTATCAAGATGAGACAGATGCCAACTATGATGAGGAAGGGGATTAGGTAGTACTCCAGCGGAAGACTAAATTCTGGAACTAAGATAACATGGCCCCTGGAAGAAAACAAAGATTAATAAATGGAAAATATTAAGAGTTGACAAATTATGATGCTAATCAAAAACAAAAAATGAGACAAATCTCATTTTCTAATATATGATTTCCAACAACTTAAGGGATAATTTTTTCCAACTTTAAATCTATTTTACATATTTGTCAAAATAATCTGCCTATACAATTAAAAGGAGCTTCTAGACTGGGTAGAGGAAATCGGCCTATCAATATTTTCTATATCCATCCTGGAAACATGGTATTTACCGAATTTAGCAACCTGGGCAAAAGTATGCATATTTTACATGGAAAATTAGCATTAAAAAAATGGCAATACCTTGGGTAGTATGTAAACAAGAACTTCCACCACAATCAAATTACTTTTCATCAGTTCCTCCTACAGGAAAATTCTAGAGCCTCCATTGATGAAAATATATTCCCTCCTCCCTACAGTCTACGCATGAACTTGCTGTACCAGATACAACAGACACAGCCCCCATCCGCTATGAAATGGAAAACTGGTAAAGGAATTCACAGGAATTGTAGCTTCCTCTCTATTCTCCATCTTCTCCATTGCTTAACTGCGATCAAAATAGGCACACTCTTTGTGTTGCATGAGCAAATTTTCCATGACAGCAAAATCCTTCATTAGAAAATATCTTCAGTCTAGGGAAGGTTCTGTAAACTATTCAGTAATATGACTGATTTCTCCATTGTACTACTGTGCTAAATGACTAGTATGGTGCTAGCAACACTTTGTTAGCCTCTGCTGGGTTATTATTTTTTTAGGTAGGGAAGCCAGATTCTTGATAATACAAGGGTTAAATGAAAAACAAAAATTCTCAATTTTATAAGTGAAAATAACAATAGGGCGACTCCTTTTCCCATAGAGGGATGCTTAAGATATCATATTACTTAAGAAAAAATAGCATGAAAGCAAATTATTTCTATTCTAAAGCAATTTTTAAGTTTTCATGCTAATGTTTATTATATTCACATCCAAGGAATTATATCAAGCTTCACCAGAAACAAAACGAACAAAAAAGTTAATACCAAGAATTTCTCCTCCGTTTAAATTATTTAAATTATATTCTCTAAAATCCTGCTAAGATTGCTAGAATAAAAGTAGCTTTTTATTTCAATCACTTTCAAGAAGAATAGGGAGTAATAAAAAATTACATGAATTTTTGTATCTTTACATAAAATACTAGAGTGACTGATATATCATCAGTGTAAAAAAGAAAAAAGCAGGGCCTGGGGGCTGTTCTATTTAGTACCATCTCTCAGCATGAGGCCAGCTTGGTAAATAATGTCCTTGTTCTTGGCACAAACTCTCTGAAACCACCCCAAGTCAGGGCAGAGATACAGTAACAGAGGCCTTGCTTCTAAGTAGAAGAGCCTTTCCATGAGATGCTAATCCTCGGCAACCTCCCTACATCATCCCTGCCAATCTGCTGTAAATCAACATTGTTACGGTTTACAAACTAGTCTACTGAGTATTCTAAATTCAACCCAGGTAGCACCTAAACATCTTAGCAATAGGAAAGCTTACAACTCTTATATTGTTTTTTCTTCTCCTTTAAAAAATTCCTGAGAAACATTTGGCCTGAATGAGATATACAAATAAACACTGTGGCAAGTGTTATTTTTCCTGAAAGTAGTCCAAGGACTGCTCAGAAATAAACAAAACTGCTAGGTGTGAAGAAGTAAGCTAACAAACAAAGCAGGAACGCCCACTGAACTAGAAATTAGAGACTTTACTGGAAATTACCCTGAGTGCGTAACAAAAGAGAATCAATTCTACAATTTTCTAGTAAGCATGTTAGAGTTTATAGGCCTGGGCTCTAAATCTAATGTTCTACACGTCCTATTAATTGTTGCCTGTTATATCTCAAACCATTTTAGTTTACTGTGAAGATTTTTAAAAGGTCTACAACTGATAGGAGGTTTTAAGCATTTGAAACCAAAATATAAATGTACATTTAATATAATGCTTTTTTTAAATCGAAATGCTAATGGTGGGAGGGAGGGGTGACAGTAATGATACAGGGTGGAGAATTATAACAGAATACCAGTCCTCTAGTTTTATTTCTATTTCTTCTAACTGTCCAGACTCTCACAACTTAGCCTGCAGATTCATCCCTGTCCTAATCCCAGATCAATTTGTATTTGAAAAAGGGGATATTCTAACAGCTTTACTAAGTATCTTACCACACTACATACATGTTCACCCCAAAATACAATATACTGCATAAGCTCTGCAGCTAAGAGTTAATCAATGAAGTAGAATCCTAAACAACTGGGAAATAATGCCTTATTCTACTTTCCACAAACTCCAGGACTAATTTCAAACTGGGTGTCTATACTTAAACTTACTTGCCTGAACTTGCCCCTTTCAGACAAAACTGTCTGTTACCTTACCAAATATCCTACACCATTTACAAGACAGGCCCATTTCTCAACCTGTGTGTTTATTTGTGGCAAACCTTGTCTTGCTACCAGCACAACACTGTCTTTTGAAGAATCCTGAGGCAGCAAAAATAGCAGTTTAATTTCATCAACATTTACTTATTGTCTCCTTGATGCAATCACTGTGCCTGGTGCTAGGCACAAAATATGAAAAACTAGAGTCTCTAAACATGGGAGAGAAAATGGAGACTCTAGAGGTGAAAGGAACTTCAAGGATTATTTGTTCTAGGTCCATGAGAAAATGAAGAAGCGGGGAAAGGTGAGCAGGAGGAAAAGGGAGGAGAGAAGGAGAAAGGGGATCAGGAGAGAGGGGGAGGAAGAAGAGGAGGCAATGATCAATGATTGCTAACATAAAGTATTCTTGCCTTACCCTCCTGGCCTTCCAATAACAGTTGAATTAGAATAAACCTTGGGCTCTAATTAGCAATTTAAAGGGAAAATAAGTAACAAAGGAATATTCTAGACTATATCCTTAAGGATTCAATCAGAAGTCCAGAATGTGGTAAAATTTTACAGGACAAATTAAAAGAAACTTAAGACATAAGAACCATTGCAATATATAGACAGTATTTAAAATATTTAAAAAAAAAAAAAAGAATTTCAGACAGTTGGGAAAATCTGAAGACAAATACGTTTTGATACTGAAAGTAACATTTACTTTTTTAAAAAGGTATAATAATACAGTTATGTTTTTTTATATATAATCTTATTTTCTAGTGACATATTCTGAGATCATTTATAGTTGAAATGATGGGGTATCTGGACTTGCTTCAAAATAATCATGGAATGTGGAAGAAAGGGCGGTGAAAGGGAGCTAGAGATAGTCCAAATAAAATTGGCCATGAGTTGATAATTTTGAAACTGAATGATAAAATTCATTATGCTCAGTTCTTTACTTTTAAATGTTTTATAGTTTCCATAACAAAAAGTAGAATAAATTAATGAGTGGACAGGTAGGTAGGTAATGTAGGTGGGCTGCCGGCCAACTGGCAAATGTATGAGGCAGATCTATATATATAGGTTTACAGTCCCTTACGCACAATTCAGAAATCTATAAAGCTTTTAAAATAATCTTTGCAATTCATTTGATAATCAATCTGGACTTAATAAATGTGATAAAATACTCATACATTCATTGCAGGTATATATAATTTGTTTGATTATGGGATGCTCTCTCAAATCTTATTTAGAATGTTACTTGACTTTTAAAAATCTGAAAATTTTTTAATTCCACAATACATCTGTCCCAAGACTTGGGATAAGGAAATTTGTGGGCTTGTATTAATATGCAAAGGGCTGAAATATTAAGTAAATCAAGAATGTTACAAAATATTATGTATTTTATGTTTCTCTTTTATGAGTACATTATCACTAATTAATGTGAGTATCAATATGGAGAAAAAATTAAAAGTTTTCTTAAAACAGTAGCTATTGTTAGAGAATAGCATCACAGAAACTTTCATTTAAATGCTTTATACTTCTGAACTGTTCCATATTTTACCAACATGCATTACTTTTTAATTTTAAAATGTATGATTTTATAATTAAAAACAAAAAAAGACTTTAAAATATATTAAAATATACAGAATTTTTCTAATGAGGGAACAATATTGAGGTAAAAGCAAATATTAGTTCTCACTATTAAATGGCTAACAAAACAGCATCGTGATTAACTACTTTCAATACAACATCCAAAATTATGTCCCTAATGTAATAAAGATGTTCTGTGCATATATGTGAACAGTATTTCAAATATCAAAATGAAACATGGAAAATGGCAAAAACAAGAAAGAGAAAAACTTTCCCTTTTTTATACATGTTCAAACTCAAATATTCATAGATTTATTCCCACTGAATAATCAGAATTGGATTTTATTGTACTGGTTTTCTCTCTTGGCAAATGTAGATAATAAGAGATTATAATTACTTCTAGAGTGTTATTGTGAGACTTAAATGGATAACAAATATAACTCTTGGTTTGAGTGCCTGGCACATGCTAAATACTCAATAAATATTACTGCCTTTATTATTAATATTGTTATTGTTTCTCTTCATCCACTATGTTCTCATCCACTATGTTTTGGAGATCTATGTCATAGATGAAGCTCTGAAGTGTTGACTGCAGTATTTTCTATATTAGATGACATAGCTATGCCTTAAGTTATTTTTTAGTCTATGTTACCCTGATAATGAGATTTTGGGGAGAAATTCCATATAGAAGTTTTTCTTATAAATCAAACTTTTAAAACTTGTAAACAAATTTTTTGTCTCTGTAAAAGTTAATCACTTAATACAGTTTTGGATTCTGTGTTTATAAAATAAATTTTTTAAAATAAAATACAAACGTCTTAATGAAAAGTATTATATACATATAAATCACTTCTTTCTAAATATCAATATTTTGATTGAACTACAAAGTTTTATCTTTTTCATAACATGGTGCCTTAAACTCTCTAGTGGGAATATATTTTCAATATGCAATGATACACAGAGGAAATAGTACAATACAGTAAGTCTTAAAAATAATAATGACAAGAAATCATTTAGAACAATAGTGTTCATTCTAAAACATAACCTTAATTACAACTAATTAGTAATTTAATCTATATGTTTATTTTTTATAGCCATTACTTACCCTTTTTCATATATGAATTCATCCTTCAGGGAATTAGCTGATGATTCACCAATAAAGACAGATGGTATGTCAATTTTCTTTAGCACATCAACTGTATAAAATAATAATTAAATTATCTGTAAAAGCCTTAATTTTTAATGTACAATCAACTTAACTTTCTCCATAATAGCAACAAATGCAACTGCAAATAATTACAATGAACTCGAATTGTGTACTGGTCGATTTTTCCAATTGCAGATTTATACTATTATCAAATATCAAAACTGAATAGGGAAAATGGCAAAAACAGGAAACAGAAAACCCTTCCCTTTTCTTTTTACACATGTTCAAACTCAAATAGTCATAGATTTATTCCCACTGAATAATCAGAATTGGATTTCATTGTACTAGTTTTGTATGGTACAATGTACTGTACAAAAGAAACATTACAACATTTACAACAACAAAAGTTAACATTTTTCATTTATACATTACCATACTACATCAATAGTCCTATGAGACTGAGATATAATTATTTTTAATATTTCCATTTGATTTATTCCTTCATACATATAATTAACTATTAGAAAAGGAAGAAGAAAAAAATCTGTTTTCTTTCCGCACTTAATTCCTAAATAAAAAGTTCAAAGCTTTTTTTACATACCCATTCCCAGGAGAGATGTAAACCAAAGAATGTAAGAAAACACCACTTCACAACAGTCTGAAAAATGACACCACAGATTTACAGCTTTCCAGAGTGAAAGAAAAGCTGTGTAAATTTCTATTTCTTCCTAAGTCTGGAGTTCATGGCAAAGCTTTGTGTTCTGATTGGTATCTTAAGAAATTTCACACCTATACTATAAAACCAAAATCAAATGCCAAAACAAATAAAAAAGAAAACACCCCCAAAACTTTGTAGAATCCTCTTAACATTGCTATAGAAAACACAGCTTTATTTTCAGCTGTGAGTTAATTTAATTTAACAGATTTGGCTTTAGAGAAAGACCATTTGTTTTCTTTTGTTTTCTTTATCACAATAACTTTGTTCTATGTTTCTTTACAAAAATGTATATTCAGTATTTATTTTTAAAAAGAGGGGATACAAGAAATAAAAACAGAATACAATCATAATCCTTCCCACCTGAAGACAAAGGTTTTATATGAACTAACTGTTCTCTAAGTTTCAACGAATACGTGTAATTATGTAACCACCACCATGATCAAGATATAGAATGTTCTATCACACCCCAAAATCCTTTTTGCTTGTTTATAGTCAACTTCTACCCCAACCTCAGCAGCTACTGATGCGTTTTTCTTTAATCCTTATAGAGACAAGTTTCAAGGTTTTAAATTATTGGAAACCTTGGTACTTTATCAATGAGGTCAATAAAAATTTTATTTTTTATATTAAGTGGGTCATACAATAATGGACAAGAGTGTAAGCTTTATTTCTCACTTAATGATACACCTCAAATATCTTGTCGTATCAATAAAGATCCACCTCATTATTTGTAATAGATGCAGAGATATTAATATAATCATATATTTTAGGAAGATATTTCTATCAAATATCTTGTCATATCAATAAAGATCCACCTCATCATTTGTAATAGATGCAGAGATATTGATATAATCATATATTTTAGGAAGATATTTCTGTCTTGCTAAGAGATCTTTCTACATCACACAGTTTAAATTTTAGCTTATTGGATAATTAAAACTTGGAACTATATACCCTTTGTAAAATGAATATTTTATTCTTTCTTGAAGATACTCTGATAAACTCAAGGAGAAGTTTGGGGTTATAATTATTGAAAGCAACGTAACTTCTTTGACTTATGATAGCTAAAGGGATATAAAAAGCGCTCACTTTTGTCAGAAGATTAAGAAGGGGGAAAGCAATGTATACAAACGTGAATAGCCATACTGGAGTCTCTACAATGTTATTTATCTACTGAAAACAAAACCAAATATGTTCTAATTCACAAAATATTTTTTGAAACATTAAATTTTAATTCTGATCCATAAAACAACTCTATGAAGTATAAACTGCCAAACAGTACTATCATGACATCATACACAAATTATAATTTAAATGGCCAGTACCTCTCCCCCCAGATTCATATATCCAATTGCCTATTTGATTATCTCTAACTCACTGCCTAACAAATGTTTCAAATTTAACATTTCTCACACTGAAATCTCAAATCTCTCTATTCTCTCAATCAGGTCTACTCCTAGTCTTTCTCATCTCTGTAAATTGCATGACTATTCACCTAGTTTCTCAGGCTAAACATCTTGAAGTCATCCTTGACTCCCCTCCACCCCATCCTTTCTTTCATTCCTTATATCAAATCCTAGCAACTTCAAAAGAGGTCCATAATTCTATCATTTCTCAATATAGTCACTGCTAATGCTCCAAATCACCATTACCTCTTACCTGACTGGTGCAGCAATGTTCTAACAGGTCTGTGTTGGCACTCTTGCCCGTCTTTCACCTTCAGTCTATTCTCCAAAGAATAGATCCTTTTAAAATATAGTGATCCTTTTAAACTATAAGTCAGATCATCTCATACCTCTGTTGAAAACTCATGTAGAACAAATTCCAAAGTCCTACAGAAACGACATAATCTGGCCCCTGGCTCCCTCTCTAATCTCATCCACGGCCACTCTCTCTGTCCTTTGCTCACTCTACTCTAACCACTGCCAAACTTAGAAATAACAAGCATGCTTTATCTTTGAGCCGTTGCATCTGTCTGCTGTTCCCTTTTCTTGGAATACTCCTCCACCAGAAATCTGCATGGCTCAGCCTCTCACTTTAGATCCATGCTTAAATGTTACCACCTCATACATAGAAATCTTCTCTGACCACCTTATCTAAAATAGCCACCCCTCCTCATTCCTGTCACTCTGTATCCTTTTAGCCTAACATGTTTTTCTTCATAGCACTTGACACTACTTGACATACAGTAAACCTCCAACCCTAGAATGTAATAATAGTAATAGCAGCAATAATAATAATAATAATAATAATAATAATAATAATAATAATAATAATAGCAGCTAAATAACCATTGAATTACTACTAAGAACCAGGCAGTCTTCTAAATGCTTTATATGTGCTCACTCTGGCAGCACATATACTAAAATTGGAACAAGACAGAGAAGATTAGTATGGCACCTGCAAAAAAAGGACACACAAATTCATGAAGCATTCCGTACTGTTGTAATATGAAGACAGAAATTTGGAAATGACACAGAAGGAAGAATAGAGAGATTTGAGAGTGAAAAAATATAAAAGAAATCTACAAGAACTAACACCATCAGAAAAAGCAATATAAGAATAATGCGTATACCAGAAGGAGAAGAGAGGGAGAAGGGAACAGAGAGCATATTCAAACAAAGTCAATGAGAATTTCCCAAACTTATGGAAAGAACTGGATCCTTGAATTTAAAAAGCAAAGAGAACACCTAATTATCTCAATCCAAAATGACCTTCTCCAAGACACATTATATTAAAACTGACAAAAATTAATGACAAAGAAAAAATTCTCTAAACAGTCAGAGAAAAGATGATGGTAACCTATAAAGGAAAATCTATTAGAGTATCATTGGATTTTACAGTAGAGACTCTACCAGCTAGGAGAGAGTGGAATAAAATATTAAAACTATTGAAAGAAAAAAATGACCAGCCCAGATTTGCTGGTAATTTCTCCTTTAGATATGAAGGAGAAATAAAGACCTTTTCAGACATACAAAAGCTGAGGGAATTTTCTACCACAAAGCCTATATTACAGGAAATACTGAAAGGACAAAAAATACAAAACAATGAGTAGGATGATTAATGGAGAGAAATAGCAAACTGCAACCTTAAGTAAGAACAAGTTATTATGTACTTAAATACTGCATAATTGTTAAAAGTAAAAAAAAAAACAAAACATTAAAAAGAACTCACAGCATAGATAGGGATAATTTGAGACAACAAAACCAGAAAAGGGGAGGTGGTAAAGATCTGAATCTGCACAGGGGAATGGAGATAAGACAAAAGCAGATGGAAAAGAACTACTGTATATATGACACTTTCCTTTATACAAATTTAATGGTAACCACACATGCAAAAAAAAAAATCCAGAACTGAGACAAATAACATAAAACAAGAGGGATCAGGAGGAAAAACCATAGACCACCCCCCACCAAATTAAAATGTCAGGATTACAAGGACAAAGAAACAATGGAGACACTGAACTATCAAAAAACAAAGGTAAAATAGCTCTAGAAAAACTTCATATTTCAATAATCACTCTAAATGTAAATGGACTCACTCAACAATAAAAAGACAGAGTAGTATATTGGATCAAAAAACAAAACCCAACTATATGCTGCCTTCAAGAGACACAACTCAGCTGCAAAGACTAATACAGATTCAAAGTAAAAGGATGGAAAACAATACTCCAAGCAAATGGCATCCAGAGAAAAATGAGTGCAGCTATACTTATATCTGATGAAACAGATTTAAAAATTAAAAAAGTAACAAGACAATGATGGACACTTCATAATGATAAAGGAACCATACATCATGAAGACGGGTAACATCAATATTTATGCTCCCAATCAGAGAGCACCAAAATATATAAAGCAACTACTAACAGAACTAAAGGGAGAAACTGGAAAAAAAAATTATAGTAAGGGACCTAAATACCCTACTTTCAGAAATAGATAGATCATCCAAACAGAAAATGAATAAGGAAATATCACACTTAAATTACACTGCAGACCAAACATACATAATTGATATTTATAGGGTCTTTCACCCCAAAACACCAGATTACACATTCTTCTCTAATGTACATGGAACACTTTCAAGAAAACCACATGTTGGGACATAAAACTACCCTCAACAAATTTAAAAAGACTGAAATCATACCCAGCATATTCTCTGACCATAAAGCTTTGAAACTGGACATCAACTGCAAAAAGAAAGCAGGAAAAAACACAAATATGTGGAGGTAAAACAACATGCTACTAATGAATGACTGGGCCATAGAAAAAATAAAAGGAGAAAACAAGAGATACACACAAACAAGAATGTAAATACAGCATATCAAAATTTTGGGGATACAGCAAAAACAGTGATAAGAAAGTTCACATCATTACAAGTTTATCTTAAGATAAAAGGAAAATCCCAAAATAACAACCTAATATTATATCTTAGAAAAAAGAGGAATAAATGTCGCCCAAAGTCAGCAGAAGGAAATAGCAAAATTTAGAGCAGAATTAAATGAAATTGAGAACAAGAAAACAATAGAAAAAATTAATACAACAGAGCTGGTTCTTTAGAAAGATTTAAAAAATTGTTTCTTTTTTTTGACAACCCCCTGGTTAGACTTACTAAGAAAATAAGAGAAAAGAAACAATTAAATAAAAGAAGAAATGAAAGAGAAGATGTGACAGATACTACAGAAATACAAAGCATCTTCCTAGAATACTATGAAAAATTAGATGCCATCAAATCAATAACCTAGAAGAAATGGACAAATTCTGAGAAATATACAACCTTCCTAGACTGAATCATGAAGAACTGGAAAATCTTAATAGACCAATCAACAGTAATGAAATTGAAATGATCATCTAAATCCTCCCTAAAAGTAAAAGTCCAGGACCAGATGGCTTTGCCTGTGACTTCTACCAAAATTTAAAGATGATTTAATATCTGTTCTTCTTAAACTTTTCTTAAAAAATTTCAAAAGAGACAATACAAAATATTAGCAAATGAAATATAACGATACATAAAAAAGATTACACATCATGATCAAGTAGGCTTTATTCCAGGGGCACACAGATGGTTTAGCATACGCATATCGATAAATGTGATATACCACATAAACAAAATAAATGATAAAAACCATATTATCATATCCATAACACAGAAAAAGCATTTCACAAAACACAGCATCTATTTATGATTAAAACACTTAATAGGTATAAAAGGAAAGTTAACTCAACATAACGAAGGCCACATATGACAAACCCTCAGCTAACATCATGCTTAACAGTGAAAACTAAAAATGTTCTCTCTAAGATCAGGAATAAGACAAGGCTGTTACCTTGTTCAGAAGTAAACCCATATTTATATGGGCAAATAATTTTTGACAAAAGAGCCAAAACATACAGTGGACAAAGAAAAGAAAGCCTCTTCAATAAATGGTGCTGAGAAAACCGGAAAGCCACCTGCAAAAGAATGAAACTAGACAGTTGTCTATCATCAAAATGTACTCAAAATGGATTAAAGAACTGAATATAAGACCTGAAACAATAAACAGCATAGAAGAAAACATAGGTACCAAACTTATGTACCTTGGATTTAGACAGGATTTTATAAATTTGACCTCAAAGGTAAGGGAACTAAAAGCAAAAATAAATGAATCAGACTATATCAAACTAAAAAGCTTCTGGCACAGCAAAATCAACAAAACAAAGCGGTAACCACCTGAATGGGAGAGGAAAGGATATTTGCAAACAATACCTCTGATAAGCGGCTAATATTCAAAATATACAAAAAATTCATACAACAATAAAAAAAATCAAATTAAAAAATGAGCAGAAGACCTGAACAGACATTTCTCCCAAGAAGACATACAAATAGCCAACAGAGATATGAAAAGATTCTCAACCTTACTAGCCATTAGGGAAATGCGAATCAAAACCACAATGAAATACTGGCTTACATCTGTTAGAATGACTATCATCGACAAGACAAATAGTAACAAGTGTTGGAGAAGTTGTGGGCAAAAAGGAACCTTCATACACTGCTGGTAGGACTGCAAATTAGTTCAGCCACTATGGAAAACAGTACGGAGGTTCCTAAAAAATTAAAAATAGGAATCCCACACAACCCAGCAATCCCTCTTCTAGGTATCTACCCCTCAAATTTAAAAACATTTATTCATAAAGATATATGTACCCCAGTGTTCACAGCAGCATTATTCACAGTAGTTAAGACATGAGAACAACTAGAGTGTCCTTTGATGGATGACTGGATAAAAATGTGCCACATATCTACAATGGAATATGACTTAGCTATAAGAAAAGATGAAATACTGCAATTTGTGACAACATGGATGAATCTTGAGATTATCATGCTAGGCAAAATAAGTCAGACAGAAAAAGTTGAGAACCATGCAATTTCACTCACATGTAGGATATAAAACTGAAAGCAACATAAGAACATTACAAACAGGCAGAGACTCACAGACACGGACAAAAGTTTACTGGTTATCAGAGGGAGGAGGGAAGCAGGGAGGTAGATAGGGATAGAGGGGGTCAAATATATGGTAATGGAAGAAGATTTGACTCGGGTAGTGAATACGCAATATAATATACAGATGATGTATTATAGAATCGTACACATGAAACTAACAATATTTTATTAACTAATGTCACCCCAATAAATTTATAAAAAATACACAAATAATTATACTTAAAAAAAAAAACTTCCTGTCCTTTCCAGATATTAGAACCTCTGTTGTTAGGAGAACATGTGCACTATTTCTTGTGGTTATGGACCAAACCTTGAAAAAAGGGACAGATACATTTCTCTTTTAATAATCAATCCGTGTTTTCCTTTCCTCTAACAGTAACAGCAAAGATAAAAACAAGTAAATGTCTTTATAATGTTTATCTTTAGATATGTAAAATGTTGAAACACACACATGTGCAAGAATGGAGCAAAAAGTAACAAAATAATCCAAGCAATAATATCAAGAACCAAAATTCAGAGCAATCTTTAATATATAACAACTCAGCTGGAACATTTCTATTATATGGTTATATGCTACTTTTAATATATAGCACATTTTCCTTAGGAACTGACATGATTATTGTGATGATGTGCCCCTAGAAAGATGCAAGAAGGGGTTAAGACTAGAAGCCTCTATGCCAGCCGCCACAGCAGCCATATTTCCTGATTGAATACCTGGCAATTACATCGGTAGGCTATTGTTTAACTCTGTTCCCACAAGAAAGGGGAGGAGGAATTTATGGGAAACATGGTATGGGAATCTGATCTTTTAACGTTCCGCTTTCTGCTTCTGTGCCCCCGCTTACGCATTATATCAGACCACCATTTGGTGACGGGTAATGAATAGATGATGTATAGATCCATTGTGATTGGGATATAGTGATTAATAGATTCTTAGGTATAAAACTGTGGACCTGAAATGGGTCGAGGCTGCTCCTTTGGAAGGACAGCCGCCGGCTAATAAACTGCCTCTAATATCAGAGCACTCAGGTTGAGTCTGGTTATTCCGGTCACAACAATTATCATAAAAAGGTTTTATGGTATTACAAACAGGTGTTAAAGAGAACTGATACCTCCAACTTGCAGAATTTTTATAGGAAACGTCAGAAGAGTAAATAGATACTAAGTTTGTTTAACCCCAAACCCTTGAAGTCTGGAGGGTGGCTAAACCATGGGCTCAAGGCTTCAGCAAAACACACAAAGGGTAAATGACTTGTTCAAAGTTATATAGCTAATACAAATGGAAACTTGAATTTGAATTCAGGCCTATTTCTAGAGTGTGTATAATTTCCATTTCGTCAGTAATATATACAGGTCACAAAAGGTGCTGACCTGAGATATATCACCTGAAATAATAACTTTTTTTAAGGGAGATAGTTAAAGGAGAAGAAAAATATGTCAAATCTGCAGTACCAACAGAACTAGTTTATTTGGTAAGTAAAATGCCTTCATCAATTCCTCTAATTCTCAAGCAGTGGTTGTCAAACTTTTGTGAAATGCTAAGGATAATTCATGCATTCTATAATTAGGATGATTTTAGCTGAAAGATTAAAATAATGATTTAAAATAAAAAAAATTTAACAAACATTCCTAAATTTTTCTTTTTATATATTATTAATTTGCCTTAGATTACATTAGTGTGAGAAAGAAAAGAATTCTACTCAAATAACAAAAATAACAGTATCTTATGCTATAAAGAGATTTTTTTTAATCAAGGAATCCAAACTATTTCCTATTGAGAATGTAGTTATTTAAAGTCCTAAATACATTCCAATTTAGTATATCAGTCCATAGCTTTATATCTGTTCTTTGTTCCAAGCTCTCTGTTGCATTCATGACTCCATGGACCTTAGTAGTAAGAAGTAGTATAGTTACATACTAAAAGAAAAATAAAACTAAAATACCTAATCATGAACGCTGGCATTATATTTTGGGTTCTGAACTCAATTTCCAATTTGAGTGTGTGAGATCTCCTTCACACCGTTAAACAATTCAATTCAACTCAAGTCTAAAGTTTTATAGCCTGAGATATCAGATTCACAGGTAAACTAGCCCCCACCCATGCTCCTCCCAACCTAGGAACAGATGGAAGAGATATATAGGGCAAGGTATGAGGGAAAGGGCACAGAATTTCCATGCCCTGTCCAAGTACACAACTCTCCCAGTACCTCCATACTTTCACCTGGAAGCAAAGTGAACTTTTTTTTTTAATGGAGGTTTAATTACCTAGGCATGATTGATTAAACCATTGGCCATTAGTAATCAATTCAACCTCCAGTCCTTCACCGCTCCCTGGAGGTGGAGGGGTGGGGCTGGTATTTCCAGCCCTCTAATCACAGGATGTTTGATTCTCCTGGCAAACATCCCCTGTCTTTAGGCAGAGTCTAAAACTTAACTCATTAACATAACAGAAGACACCTTTTATCACTCACTAAATTAAGTGAAAGCATACAGCTTAAAAGTCAATCTGATTACAGCTAGTTATTTCATTAAAATTAGTTCATTTTCCTTACAAGCTAATATTTAGTACAGAGTAAGAAAAGATACTACCATTTTGAAAGAAAAGTTATAGGCATGCCAAGGTATGTTAAGGGGCTAATAACCAACTGGTGTAAGAAAGCAAAAGTACGTGGCTTTGAAATTCCACAAGTATACCATAGCTATTCAGTGTATCTTCATATCCTAAAATGTGATCTTGTGAAATTCTAAATAAATCGCAAAAAATTCTTCTATGGCATCTTGAACTCTACATATTTCTCTATTTAAAGCTTTAGTTTTCCTGTAGTTTTACTGAAATAGCAACATATCGTCTCAATTAAACACATAGGTAAAAGAAAAACACAAACAAAAACAAAAACTAACCATTCAGAAAAAAAAAAAGTCAATTCTACTTCTATTGTGAATATAATTGTCCCAAGGGGTTGAAAATTCAAAATTCTCTTTCTGATAAAGAAGAAATTTTGCTTTTTAAACAGAAAAAAAGAAAAATCCTGTTAAGTTTTAGTTCTTAAATATCTGTCAAACAGGAGAGAAGTGATACCTGTACTTACTGTTGTTGGATCCCATGCTAATGAGGTCATCAGAATCAACATTGTGAACTATGGCTGCTTTGTATCCTGCTCTCTGTGCATTTAAAACCTACAAGTCAGAAAATAGTCATGAGAAAGTGCTCTGTCAAAAGTCCCTCAACTTCAACAAACACAAATCAACAAGTCTAGAATTCAGTTCTAGGACTAGATTAAATATGTCACAAGTTATGTTCTTGACATATAAATCGGTATTTTACAATTGATTATCAAGGATTTCTGATATCTCTTGATTTCATTCATGGCATTAAGTGAAATGAGAAGCAAATAATAAAGGATAGAGATACAGGCTAAAATATTTAAAGGATCCAAAGCAGTAACCCTGTCTAGCTCTAAAAAGGTAGTGACTTACTGTGATCAAGCTCCTCATCAACTCTTGAAAATTCAAATATACCTCCACTACTTATTAATGGGATAAACTTGGGCAAATTATTTCTCAAATTCCCCAATTTTAAAATGAGAATGACAATATTTTTCCCATAAGTGAAAAAAAATTTTTTTTAATCTTTATACCACATCTAAGGCATACAAATGAGTCAAATAAAAGCAATTTTTTATTAGCTTCATCATCTACCATTTTTTTTAGATTCCTTTCTAAAGCTCTGAAAGAATGAACAATACTTTCAACCTAAATTTGCTTGCTTTGGTTCTATCTAGCTATTTAATCTTTCCTAAAGTTAGTCTCCAAAATAGTAATCTTTGCATCATAAGGATAAGGCTAGTTATATATGACATAATTTCCTTACATGAAGGATCTAAAAAGTATCCAAACAAGTATCCACACCTCACTTTCAAACTAACAGTATGTTTCCAATAAAAATAAACCCAGACCTAGGCTATTTATTTATTATATAACCTTTGGACCACTGGTAAAAATGATCAGATCATCATTTGCAAATTGGTTAAATAAAAACTGGGTAGATAAAAGCAAATTACATATATATATGTATACACACACATATACACTCACATTACATTATACACACACACACACACACACACACACACGCATTATGTAGTTCTGAATACATTAAAAACTATATATATAGTTTTGAATATTTAATATGGTAAGAAACTTGAAATATATCACCTTGCAATCATTATTTGGTGATGTCTCTCAAAGGGTTTATACTATTTATGTTTTTAAACAGGAAAATTAATTTTTAAAAAATTTCCCCAAAGACCTATGATTAGTTCTGTTTTGGTTATTAGCATTATAATGATTCAAAACTCTACTGTTAATTCAATAAAAATAAAAACTGAAACAAATTCCAAAGAATAAAGGGAAGCCCAGAGCAGGAATTCTCAAGAGTAAAAGGAATGCCCAAGGATTCAGACAGACTCTGGATTTGAACACTAGGTGAGAGAATGAGGCTTATGTGTTCAATTCCAATTAGGCAAATTAGCTTTGCACAGAGTAAAATTCTCTTCTGTATTACCCCTGACTTCTCTAAAGCTACCCCACAAATGCAAGTTGGATTTCTGAAAAACACAATGTGAATTAATCAGAAAATTTTTATCTTATCATTGAAAAAAAACTGAGCTGTCAGAGATGAGTGCCTCAAAAATTAATATTTTTTGTTCATCTTTATAGCCTCTATAGCATCTATGAAATAGCCTGACACAATACACTCATTAAATATTACTTGAATGAGTAAATGTATAAGATTACAAAAACAAGAGAGAAAATTAGGCAGAGATTTAAAAAAAAAAAACAATTAATTAAAATAGCATAAATAGTTGACCCACAGATCTCTTGCTCTAATGTTAGGAATAACGACAAGATAACAAACCAGCCAACAAAACTGTTATAATGAATGTTTAGCAATCATGAAAGGAAAGGTCAATAATAAAGAAAATAAGTCTACTATTTTTTGTCAATGTGTACATTTTATTTTTAGGTGGATTTTGTTATCCAACTAAAATTAAGAAAATGTCAGCCCCACAGACTTTTCCCCAGAGATATAACTCCTTTTCAAGGGGGTGGGAGGTGGGGAAGTCTCTTAAAAAGGATATTATAATTTCTAAACCTTATTTCTTATTTATATGTTAATCTATTACACAGCAGTACAGACTTCATTTATCTTTTATTTAACCAAAAGTATATTGCATTGGTGTTGCTATTAGTTTATCTGATGCTTTAATGACCATTTTAACAGTTTCCAAAAAGTTGAGGAAAAATATTCATTCACACCAACAAATCAAAACAAAACAAAAACACCTGTTCCCAGAGATATAATTTAAGAAATATACTATTTATATCAAAAACTGTTCTCCATTAATGTAAAATAATTTTACACTTCTTTTTAAAGCCATCTGTTGCACATAGTCATTGGTAAGAAGGCATAAAGTAATCAATTTTACAGGAGGCTTTCTGACCCCTAAATTAAGAACTACTAATATAAATTAATGAATTTACAATAATCTGCCATGTGTATAACTAAATCTGGCCATTAGATTCTTAAAACTACACCAAGCAACTAAGGAAAAATGTTTTTCTTTCACACATTCAAAATGGTATTATTTCTAAAAATACAATATAAAATTACATCAGTATTAAAAACTGTTCTCTGCTAAAAAATAATAAAATTCCTAAAATAGAAAACTTAGAAACATTAACATAGAAAGAAATTCTGTAAGGACAGTGTGAATTCAAAAAAATAGAAACATGCTTTCAAAAATATAACAAGAAGTCTTCCCCAAGAATTTTGTTGTTTTAATTTCTCAAAAAATGAAATTAAATTAAAAAAATTAACATATGGACCAACAGTCATATGAATACAAACAACAAAAATATGTTTATGAACTATAAACCTCATGTGTCAGTCAAATTAAATTACATTTTAAATTAAGCAGCAGCTGGTACATTTAAGAACACATAGGGCAGAAATTAAACCTGAATCATTTAGTAACCATGTGCAAGGTTTCACACTCATAAAATGCAACCTCAAACACATGGTGTCAGATGGAGGCAAAGAACTCAAAGATTCATGAATTAAAATCACAGTGATCAAATCTAAATTCTAAAACCACTATCAAACTTAAAATTAAATTTAAAAAACCTGAATTATACTGCCAAACTGCCTTTTTAAGGAGACTGATCAAGCTATTAGCCCAAATTGTAGTAAATACACTACATATTTTACATCTAATCAACAAATTAACCCACTACCAAATAATGTAGACCAGGTGGCACCTAAACAAGAGTTTTAAAAAAATATGGGACTGTTTATTATTATAAATAGCCTGTTAGAAGAGAGCGAACTGCTAACGGAAGAGCATTCAATAAAATAGGCACTAAAAGGAACCCTGGAAATGACACAAAAGCTCATCTTATCTGCACACTTGACAAACTGGTAATACTAACACTAATAAAAGAGGCTTGACTATACTGTCAAGATGATCATTGAGTAGAGAGATCTTTTAAGGACAAGTAGGCATGAGGGGTTGGGGTGGAAAACCTGTTTGTAGAATATATACAACAAGGCTCCAGACCAAAAGTTATATGAATAAAAAGGAAGCCTTTATGTACCAGTGCTTTACATATATTATCTCTAATAGCTATTACAACTTCTAATGTAGATACTCTTTTCTATATTTTAGAAATGAGGAAAGACAGGTAAATTAAACTTCCTTAAGGTCACACTTAAGCAGAGCTGAGATTTGAACACATTTATTTGATTAGATAAAGAACAGGGTTCACAATGAATCAGGATGAGAATCAAGATTATTAAGCCTATTTAACATTTTATAAATGTCTGGAAAGAGGAGTTGAAATGAGAAAGCACCAAGACTCAGAAAACATTAATCTTAAAATCTTATGGGAGAAATAAAACCTACACAGTTAGCCCCACTTTTCTGTGGTTTCACCTTCTACAGTTTTAAATACCTGTAGTCAACTGCAGTTAAAAAATAGTAAAGGGAGAGGGTGGCTCCATAGTGTAGTGGGTTAGCACATCTGCTTTACACGCAAAGGTGCTGGGTTCACAACCCAGATGGAGCCACTAACCATACCCCAGTGTGCCAGGCCCCCAGGGTGCACGCCGGAGCACATAGGAGATGCCCCACTTTCAAAGATCCAGTTCTTAAGGGGACAGCAACATTCATAGGTGAGGGGTGGAAGTGGTGGCAGGGATTAATTAGGGGAAAAAAGATAGTGAAGGGAAAATCCCAGAAATAAACAATTCATAGGTTTTAAATAGTGTGCCATTCCGAGTAGTGTAATGAAATTTCTTGCTGTCCTGATTCATCCTTCCTGTGACATGACTCATCCCTTTGTCCGGTACATCCACACTGTATACACTACCCACCTGTGTCACTCAGTGGCTATATGGGTTATCAGATCAATTATCAGAGAGAGAAAGAAACTACATTCACATATTTTTTATTATAGCATATTGTTATAATTATTCTACTTTATTATTAGTTGTTAATCTCTTATTGTGCCTAATTTATGTTAACTTCAGCATACGTGTGTATGTATAGAAAAAATGCTAAAATACTGTGATAGTTTATAGAAACTTAGAGGAGAAAATGCTGTGGACTAAAATATCTATGGCAGATTTTATAGGGCTCAAATTATTCTTTAACAGAGAGAAAATTTGGGTTAATAATGGAAAGAGGTGGGGGAAATTTCTCACATTTGAGTCAGAGAAAAATAACAAGACAAAAGGCAAGAACTAGTAAGACATATTAAAACACACACACACACACACACACACACACACACGAGTGACCTCAGTAAAGAACAGTGTTACTTAAAGGAAGAACGGAAGAGCAGTGAAAAATATAGATAACTGGAACTGTATTAACTAGACTCGAATTCTGACTTTGTCATGTACAAGTAGCACAAATTTAGGCAAGTAACTTTACTTGTATAAAACGAGCATGGTAATATACCTAACTTTTACATATAATGATTTATTATATATAAAGTACTTAAAATAGTGCTTAGACAGTAGTACTTGGCACATATTAAATAAGTGCTAGTTATTATCGTCACTGCTATTGTTTTTTACTGTTTACTAGTGGAGAGTCGGAGGTGAGGAGAAGTAGAGATAAAAGGATAGATTATACAGTATTTTGAAGGCCACTCAGAAAAGTAGATGTGAGGTCTCCTGTGTCACATTTGAATAAAGAGTTGACATGATTAAAGCAATGTTTTAGAAAGATCTGGTAATGCTTGGATTGATATGGAGAGGAGAGACAGGAGATTTGAAATCTATTATGACAAGGCAGGATAACAGCAATATGTGAAAGAACACTACCTTTTATTCTTTACAACCAACTTTTGAACCTGGGGAACTTGGGAAATGCACTTAAACAAAAATTAGAAAGCTAAGCAGCAGCTTGTTTTAATAAGGAAGAAGAAGGGAATGGTTTTGAGCACACTAAATTTTAGAGGTAGCAAGGTTTCCGTACACAGATTTCCTAGGTAGGTAGAATATAACAGAACAGGACTTCACAAAAAAATTGAGACTTTCAGCAAATCATTTGTTCATTCAACAAATATTTGGGGGAAATAAAGTCACCTGGTTGCTGAAAATAAGTAATTAAAAGCAAACTTCTAATAAAACATAATCCATTCATTTTTTTATTTACATTTTCTATAGTTTTCAATTCTTTTTAACAGGTATACATGAACTGAGTTACCTGTACTTTTTTATCCTGGGCAAAGACACTACAAATAAGCAGACCTATGTATATTTATGGGTTATAAGCCTACAAGAATGGTAAAAATGCAACCGAGGTGACTTTCCTTGATGGAAAAGAACCCAATTATTATATCAGTCTGGGTGCTCATGTAAAATTAGACACTTGGAACAAAAATATTTTTTATTCCGAATGTATTTAAAGTCCCAAAGGCTTTCTCTGAATTATAGTATTTTTTTACCCTTGCATGAAGAATAATTTGTAATGACTGACCAACCATGAAAAGGCTTGCTCAGAACCAGACAGATGGTATTAAAATACCATGAATACCATACATGCATCTCCTGAAAACACCCAGTGTTTCTGAGAACATCTGTCTTCAGGTGACGGGCAAAAAAAATTTGATTCAGAATAGCAGCCACTTAAAATAATCTTCTAATTTTAATAATAATAAAACCTTAAGCTTAGTTCATTATTTCAACATTTTATTAGAGTATAAAAAGGTCTTTTATTATACTTGGGAAGCTAAAAAAATATATTGAAATGTCAGATTGTAATTGACACAGAATAGAAAATATATGTGTTGTAGAAGAAAATTTCAGTGAGAAGTTATTTTATTTACCAAAACAAGTAAAGTAATAAGAATAGAAGTAGAGAAAGACATAAAAATATTAGGGAAATTCAACTATCCTGCCTTAGAAATAAATATTAAGAATACATCTATTTGAGATGTATTTTGAGTCCTTAATCAGAGAATGACTAAATTTTTTTGATCTCCCATTTAATCACATAATGCCTTCAATGACTTTAAAGCATCTTTATTTTCTTTTTGCTCTCAATCTGCTTTCCCACCCAAAAAAGAACTTGGATTCACATTTTAAATTGATATTTTAAAATATTTGCTATTAACTGTGTTATCTACAAAAAAAACAACAACAACAATTAACATTATATTTTCTGATAAAATGCTTTCTCCTGAATAATAGGGTTGAGGGAGGACTGGGAAAGGGGGAAGAAAAACAGAAAAGAGAAAAAAGGAGAGGAAGAGAAACAGAGAAAAAATGAACACAGATTACCTCCTCCCCTAAAAAAGATGCTCTTAATTTGCAAGTTGACATTATCATCTACTTAGGTAAATCTATAAAAAGAGTACAAAAAGAAACATTTTATTTTAAAATTCTATATCCAGCTAAACTCTCCTTCAAAACTGATGGTAGAATTAAGACAATAATTCTGATAAACAAAAACTGAAAGAATCTGTCAGCAGCCCTATAAGAAATATTAAAAGGAGTCCTTCAGGCTGAAATAAATAGAGTAGAGACTAACTTAAATCTACACAAAATAAAAAAAAAAAAAGCATCAGTAAATATACCTATATAGGTATTATGAAAAAGTAGAAAGATATTTCATTTGTAATTTTTTGTTTTAAAAGACAGCTGCATTAAAAAATTGTGTTGATGGGCTTATAACATATAAAGATGCAATTTTTATGACAATAACACAATAGTATGATAGAGGAGGTGGGGAATGAAGGTATATTGAAACAAAATTTTTATATACTATTTAAACTGAATTAATATTAATCTAGACTACATTGGTTTTCAGATGTTAATTGTAATGCCCAGAGTAACTGCTATGAAAAAAAAAAAAAACTTAAAAATACACAGTAAAAGAAACAAAGGAATTAAAATGCATGCTAGAAAATATGTATTTAACACAAAATGAAACAGAAATTGAAGAAAAAAGAAAAAAGATACAAGATAGAAAAACAAATTAAAAAGTGGCAGGTTAAATCCTACCGTAATATATTAAATGCTAACCGACTGAACATCTCAATTTAAAGCCAGAGGCTGGCAGAATGGATTAAAAAAACATGATCCATCTACATGTTGTCTATAAGACTCACTTTCATAATTCAAAGATGCAAATAGGTTGAAAATAAAAGGAAAGGAATAAGATATACCATACAAACAGTACAAAACTGGACTTAAAGGTAAAACTTTTTACTAAAACAAAGAAAAACATTTTATGTTTTACAGGGGAAAGATAAAGGTGCAATAAATATATATGCACCTAATTACTGAGTTCCAAAATACATAAAGTGAAAGCTGAGAGAACTGAAGGAAAAAATGCATTCAAAATAATACTTGGAGACTTCAATAATAGACAACTTTTATAACATATAGAACTAATCAAAAGATCAACAAGGAATAGAAGACTTAACACTATAAATCAACTAGACCTAACAAACACTATAGAACATTGCACCCCAAAATAAACATTCTTCTCAAGTGCACAATCTCCAAAACAGACCATATGTTAGGCCCTAAAACAACTCTTTATAACTTTAAAAGCACTGAAATCATACAAAGTATGTTCTCCAACCACAATGTAATGAAGTTAGAAACCAATATTAGAAGGAAATTTGGGAAATTCACAAAAATGTCAAAATTAAACAACACATCCTAAATAACAAATGAATGAAAAAAGAAATCACAAAGGATATTATAAAACTAATTTGAGATAAATGAAACAAAAAATATCAAAACTTATGGCATGCAGCTAACACTGGTCATTTGACAAAATTAATATACTTTCATGATAAAAACATTCAACAAGCTAGAAATAGAACCTCCTCATCCAGATAAAGAACAACACCAAAAACTCATAGCTAACATCATACTTAAAATGAAAAACTGAAACTTTCCCTCTAAGATCAGAAGCAAGACAGGATACTACTCCTGACACTTTTACTTAGTAATATACAGGAGGTTCTAGCTAGGAAAATTAGGCAATAAAATAAAAGGCATCCAGATTGTAAAGAAAGAAATAAAACTATCTTTTTGTGAAAATGACATAATCTTATACATAGATAAACTTAAAAATCTACAAATATACTAGAATTCAGCAATGTAGCAAAATATGCAATCAATATACAAAAATCAGTTGTTTCTACATACCAGCAATGAACAATTCAAATAAGGAAGAAAATCCCATATACAAAAGCAAAAAGAATAAAATACCTAGGAATAAGTTTAACAAGAGAAGTACAAGACTGTATACTGAAAATTATTTAAAAATTGAAAGAATTTAAAGATCTAAACAAATGAAAAGAAATTTCATGGGTTGGAAACAGTGTTGTTAAAATCACAATACTCCTAAATTGACATACAATTTCAAATTAATCCATATCAAAATCCCAGTAGCAATTTTTTTTTTACAGAAATGAACAAAACAATCCTAAAATTCATATGGAAATTCAAAAGACCCAGAACACTCAGGATAATCTTGAAAAAGAACAAAATCGAAGGACTCAAATTTCCCAATTGCAAAACCTTCTATAAAGCTAGAGTAATCAAGACAGTGTGGTACTGCATAACATAACACACTTAGAGATCAATGGAATAGAATTAAATTAAGACAGACGCAATATTTCATATGTAGAATTCCTGTCAAAAATGTTTAACTTGAATCTAGTCATGATGAAACAATCACAAATCCAAAGTAACGGGCATTCTGCAAAACAACTGGCCTGGATTCTCCAAGCTATCAATGTCACAACTACAGGATGGGGAAGCTTGGGAATCTCACAATGACAGAGTAACTGATATGAATTATCCTTCCTTTCATAAATGAGAAAATCAAACAAAATTTATAAAACAGCTGCTTTCAAACACTAGACAACAAACAGCACAGGACTGTGCTGCCTGAGAGAATGAAAATATGATGCCTACAAATGCCCTGGCTTTCCACCTGGAGAAACTTTGTGGATCACTTCTTAGCAGAGCAATACAGACTAATATAGAGCACAGTAGTCTCATCGAGTTATGAACACAGATCTGAGTTCAAGGTACCACAGAGAAGGGAAAGTACTTCAGAAATCTACACTGGGTCCCCTTGGGTCTGTGGCTGAACATAAAGATATGTATGCATACAGTGAAACTCTACGATGATGTGACAAACAATCCCAATGGGGAAAGAAAAACTATTGGGAAGTTTAAACATGAACAATTTCCAGAGTTCAAACAGAGTCAGGAGAATTTCTGACCAGCCAGAAAGGGGGAGCTATGTTAAAGATTCAAGATGCTCAGAAGATACCCTAGAAGTATTACAATTTAGTCAACTTAGTCATAGAGCTAAAATAGTACTAGAGTAAATGCTACTCTTTTATACATACATATACAAGACACACACACACACACGCACACACACACATATAATCTTTTATTTTTCAATCATGGTTGACATACAATATTATTGTCTCAGAGGAACAACACAGTGATCAGACACTTACATAACTTGCAAAGTTGATCACCCTGATAAATCCAGTACCAATATAAATGACCCCACACATAGTTATTATTGACTATATTCCCAATGCTATACTCTACATTTCATGATTATTTTTTTAGTACCAACTTGGACTTCTTAATCCCTGCCCCTTTCCTATCCCCCCATATCTACTATCATCCAACAACCATCAAAATACCCTGTGTCTATGAGCTTCTATTTTGTTTTTTTATTTTTAGATTCCACAAATAAATGAGATCATACGGTATTTGTCTTTCTCTGTCTAACTTCACTTACCATAATACCCTCTAGGTCCACCCATGTTGTTGCAAATGGTAAAATTTCATTCTATTTTTATGGCTTACTAAATATTCCATTGTATATATATGCAACTACTTCTTTAATCATTCATCCCTTGAACACTTAGGCTGCTTCCATATATTTGCTACTATAAATAATGATGTAATGAACATATGGATGCATGTGTCTTTTGAATTAGTATTTTGGGTTTGTTTGGATAAAGACCCAAAAGTGGGATTACTGGGTTCTTCTTTGTCTCATTACAGCTTTATTTTAAAGTCATTTTGTCTGGTCTAACTATTGTTACTCCAGCTTTTTTTGCTTTTCATTTCCATTTTCATTAAATATCTTTCTCCATCCCTTTATTTACAGTCTGTGTGTGTCTTTCAATCTAAAGTGAATCTCTTGCAGGAAGCATATGTAGGGTCTTGTTTTCTTATCCAATCGACCATCCTATGTCTTTCGATGGAAGCATTAAATCCATTTACATTTTAACTAATTGTTGAAAGATATGCAGTTATTGTCATTTTATTACCCATATCTTTAATATATTTCTTTTTCTTGAGGTCACTTTCATTTCTTCTAATACTGGTTTGGTGGTGATGAAATCCTTCAGCTTTCTCTTGTCTGGGAAGCTCTGTCTTTTGATTCTCAATGATAGCTTTGCTGGGTAATCTTGGTTGTAATTCCTTGCTTTCCATAACTTTGAATAATTCATGCCAATTCCATCTAGCCTGCAAATTTTCTGTTGAGAAAACAGCTGATAGTCTTATAGGAGCTCCCTTGCAGGTAAATGATTTTCTCTTGCTGTGTTTGAGATTCTGTTCTTAACTTTGCATTTTGATTATGACATGTCTCAGAGTGGGCCTCTTCTGAGTTTATCCTGTTTAGGACTCTCTGTGCTTCCTGGGGTTCTATGTCTATTTCCTTCACCAGGTTGGGGAAATTTTCTATCACTATTTCTTCGCATAGGTTTTCAATTCCTTGCATTCTCATTTCTCCTTCTGGCACTCCTATGATGCTAATATTGGTATGCTTTATGTTCTCCCATACACCCCTTAAATTCTCATTTTTCTGGACTTTTTTTTTTTCTTCTGACTGGGTATTTTCCAAATCAATGACTCAATCCTCTGCTTCATCTAATCTACTGCTCACTCTAATGTATTCATTTTTGACTAGTTCTTTTTTATGTTTTCTACCTTCCTTCTTATGTTTTCTCCTTCTTTGTTGAAGTTCTCATTGAGATCACTGAGCAACATTATAATTAGAGTTTTGAACTCTGCCTCTGGTAGATTGCTTGTCTCCATTTGATTTAGTTATTTTCATAGGGCTTTGTTCTGTTCTTTTGAGACATGTTTGTCTCCCCATTTGGGCCTCCCTGTGTTAGATAAAGCTGCTATTTCTCCCAGTCGTAGTAGAGTAGCCTCACGCAGTAGGTATCCTGTAAGGGCCAGTGTCATAGTCTCCCTGAGCCAGGTGCTCCAGGTGTATCCCTTGTGTGGGTTGTAAATACTCTCTTTTAGTTGAGCCATGGATTGTTTGCACATCAATGTGAGTTACTGACTCTCAGGCTGACTGGTTATAAGGAGTGGCCATGACTACAGTAGAGGAGCTGTTGTATAGTGGCTGTCCCTATGGAGCAAGATTTGCTTTAGCAGGGCTCTAGTACCTGCCCAGTCTGCTCTTTGGATGTCTTTCGTAGAAGAGGTTTGGTGATGTTCTGGTGTAGTCTAAAGCTGGCTACCAGGTGTGTTGCTCCTAGGGCCTCTTGGGAGGGGCTCTGTTGCTGACCAAAGTCAGCCACTGCCAGTGCCCTGCCCGAGGCCACTTGGAATAAGCTACAAAGTAATCTGCATGTGACTGCCACTGCGCTGAACTTAGAAGTACCTGGGAGAGGCTAAGCTGGGAACCAAGGCCGGCTGCCACTAATGCTGGGCTTGAAGCTGTTTAGTAAGGAATATGGGACACACTGAGGTCAGATATTACTTCTTTGAGTTTGTAAACCTTTTAAGAGATTTTAGGGAATTCTACATCATAAGCCAAGAGAGGCCATTTGTATGAAAAAGCCACTGAAAGAAGCTTGGGTGGGCCTCCACTTTGGGTAGAATGGAGTCTCAGGGAATCAGCATGGCGGGGTGAATGGTGTTAGCCAGGTTGATGGAGACTCAGATATGGCACCCACCTGAATCTGTATGCCAGGAGGGGAGAGGGCTCAGCAAAGAAACACAGAAATCTTCTAGCACTTCACTCTGGGAGAAAGCTACCCCTCCAGCCCTTGTCCTGAAGCCAGACAATTCAGTTTCTTCCTGTATGTCCCTGGCACCTTTCAAGCTGCTGCCACAGCACTGAAGCTCAGAGCAAGTCAGTCCATCAGTAAGTCCATGCATGGGCCCTTTAAGAGGAATATCGGGATTCCAGCAGCCCTCCATCTCACTCAGCTACAATCACCACTGGTTGTAGGGGTTTCTCTCCCAAGCACTGGAACCCTGGACTAGAGAGCTTCATGTGGTACTGAAACTCATCACTCCTCAAGGGGATCTCTGCAACCAAGATATCCCTCCCTATTTTTAAATGTCACATGTGGGCATGCAAACAGCCCGTTTTGCGTGTCAGTCTCGACTAGTCTCGACATTGCTTCTTCTGTATATCCTTAGTTATAAGACTTCTGTTCAGCTAAATAATTTCTCAGTGAAGGTTATTCTGTAGTTCAGTTGTAATTCTGATGTAGTCATTGGAGGAGGCACAGCGTTTACCTATTCCATCATCTTAACTTGAAGCCAAGTACAAGCTACTCTTGACCAACTTAGACTTTAAAAACAAACTTCAAAAGAACCAAGGTCATCAGCAAGTAGCTTAACTGCCAGCAAAACAAATTAAACGCTCTTTAAAGAAAGATGGCAAAACCCCTACACTCAACAATGTAACATAATAGCCAGCATCCAAGCAAAAATTACTAGACAGGCAAAGAAGCAAGACAATGTGATTCATAACCAGGAGAAAAATAAATTATATATAATTATAAATTATGTTCAAGGATTTTAAAGAATACATGAATATAACACTGAAACAGAGATACACATGCACACAGATACATAAGCATACACAAACAATTATTTTAAAAGATTTAAAAGAAATGTCTAGAGAAAAAATATACTTATCTGAAATGAAAAGTTCACTGGATGGGCTTAACAGAAGATTATAGTATAAAAGAAAAGATCAGTGAATCTGAAGATAAAGCATAAAAAATGGTCTAAACTGAAACACAGAAGTGGGAAAAAGGACCTATTACAGATTAAAAAAGACAGCTAATTCAATGTGTGATCCATGATTAGATTCTGAAATAGTTAAAACAGCGATATGGGCTATCTTGAGTACAATTAAGAAACTGAAACATGTACTCTATTATTCGATAGAATAAACTATTTAAAAAGTGCACACACACACACACACATGCACACAGATACACTATATTATTTAGACAGAGTATTTATCAATATTAAATATCCTAAGTGTAGACCTGGTAACGGCCAGAGGGGGTAGGGCTGGGAAAAAGCAGTGAAGAGTTAAAGATGTACAGATTAGTAGTTGATGGATGGTCACGGGTATGGGGAGCACAGGAGAAGGAATGCAGTAAAGTAATGGCTATGTGTAGGGCCAAAGGAAAGAGAATAATGAAAGAGAATAATCAGGGAAATGGTTTCATAAACTATATAAATGTTTAACCAATGTACTGTATACATGAAATAAAACGCTAAAAAAAAATCCTAATTGTGGGAAGCTGTATTTTGTGGACATGTAGGAGAATATTGCTGTGGGGAAAAGAAAGTCATAAGACATAAAAAATGAGCTATTTTAAAATAGTCTCATACAAAACACTTGAGAATTATGAACAATGGTAATTTCAACAGGATTTCTATGTTTTCATCTTTGTTAAATAAAACACGAAGTCATATCTTGAGGGAATTATTTTTTAATACCTATCTGGGTACTCTGACAACCTGATATGTTTTAATCAAGCCAACGTCATATAATTAACTTAAATAGAATACTTTTTAACTGCCACAGTGCATTAGTAACAAATGAAATCTAATTTTATCATTTCTCAAAAAGATAAAAGTAAAATCCTGCTTCACTTAAACATAAATGAAAATTATAATACTAGAAAACTAAATCTGTGATGATTTATTAAGTATTACCTTAAAAACTAACAAAAAGTCATTTTGTCATGCTTTTTGGTAAAAACATTAATTACCAGAAGACTAAGTCTATTACCACCTTGAAAAAACAGAGATCTGATAAAATAACATGTAAAGCAGTTTGAATGCCAGGCTTTATGTTCCTTAACAAAAGGAATTACCTTGTTTATTTGTATATATCTCAAACCTAGATGAATCTCTCTCACATAAGTACTTGTTTAATCAAACTAAATCACAACTAAGGTAACTGTCTACCCAGGCCTACCCAGCAATCTATATGCCACAAAAAATAAAATTTCCTTATAACTATTGGTTATTTCTCCTTTAAAAAGATGCAGAAATTTTACTTCAGTCATTGTAGATAAAAATTTTACTAAAATATTTTGCATTTCCCCAGCTTTCTTAAGTAAAAGGCACCAAATATAATACGACCTTTCCCAGTGACTTGGAGACCATGAACATATTTCACTAGACCTTTGCTGGTTTTTCTCCTTAATGTTAAGTGTCAAATACAACTTCCTCTCTCAGTACTTATTACTAGTAGACTACTAGTAATCACTCTAGCCTCACTCCACCCTTAGCAGAGAAACAGAAGTAAACCTCAGAATCTTAATCTTAAAAAAAAAAAAAAAAGTACATAATAGTTCCCCCCACCCCCCAAACAAAACTGTTAGGTAAAGTATATGGTTTTAGTGCTGAAGCTTATGATGTTTATTATAAAGCATGTTTCTTTCTCTTATTTTAGTTACATTCTGAGAGTACTAATCTTTTAGCAAATGGTATTTACAACCATATATGTTTATTCAGACTTAGAGATAAGTTGAATTTCTTTCATTAGAAAAAATTTTGGTAGGACTGACAAAATCTGTACGCAAAGCCATATTTGTTTGTTTCAAGTATAGCCAAAAACATAAGTCAGAATCCTTGGAACTTTAAAAAAATTCATATACCAGAGTATATGAAAAGCACTGCTTCAGGAAACTATTATTATAGGCTATGTGTTTTCTATGTACTAGGGCATGAGTAAAAATCAGTTTCTTACTGTGGATGTTAGTCAAAAAATTTGCAACATAGTGAGTCCTTAATGTTCTATGGGTTGTCTGCAAACAAAGAGATTTGTGCTTTTCTACCTACTGCAACAATATTCTATAAAACAGCATCACAAAACCAGTCATTAGCTCACAGGCCTCTGAATGTGGCTGTTTCCAATGAAGTTTTATATGATTATATGATTAGTACTACAGATTAAAACTAAAATAGTATTTTTTTTCTCAGTGACATTAAGAAAGCCCAAATAAACCTTTATGTGCAGCTATTTCTGCTGCATGCTAGTTTGAAGTTGCTGTTTAAAAATAAAACTTTCACTTTGTAATGAACTATACCAGTTAGAATAAACTACATTAGTTAAAAGCTGTCTAAATATTTGATTTTCAGAATTGCAATTTAAGTTTAACAAAGGTGTCATAGAATTTTCTCTACCTATGCATATTAAAGTGCATATTAAAATGAAGGATCTGAATTAAGTTCATATTTTTTGGATACAGATAAGATTCAGATCCAACCAAGCCTTAATTACTTACCATCCTAACACAGCAGAAACTTCATTTCAACCCACCTACTGCTGTAAACAAAGTTTGTTGGAGGAACTTTTTGTACAACAGAAGGATAACTCTCTGAACTTTCTAACAGCCTTCCAGGAATTTCCAAATAACGACAGAGACTCATACTGAAGAACTTGAAAAATAGTGACAGAGCAAATACAATGAGAATTTTGATGCTCAGTGCCACCCAGTGACAGATCTCTGATTATATCCTTCACTTCAATGTCTACTCATTTTGGTGTTCTAAGCACTGTACTGAAAGCTCAGTACACAGAATTGCATAAAACATAAGCTCTACTCCAAAGCAGTTGAAATCAGAAATGAGTTTCCTAGGCTAGAATCAAGAGAGAGAAAAAGAAAATATTGAGCAAAAAGAAAGAATCAACAGTAAAGATACAGAAAATGCACTGTACTGTTGGGGTTTGCTCTGACCTTAGCAAAGAATCTTTCCCATCACAATCTTTTTCAAAAATAAGACAGAAAATGTGCAGCTTTAATAAGCAATCACTTTAGGGTACATTTAACATCGCTTTATTAAAACATTGGAAATTATTATAAAAATATTCTAAACTGGAAGCTGCCTCATAAATATCAGATAGTAACACTAACAATATAATTTGTATATGCGTAAAATCTAAAAGATGAAGAATTTCCCTAAGAAAGTCTTTAATTTGATCTGGTTGGAGTAATTAACAATCTTAATTAACGTAAGTAACAGGTCTCTCTTGAGTAGTGGATACTCAGATATTCATTTTTCTCTGATTTAAATGTACATACATTTTGAATACTTTTTCTGTGTATGTTATTTCAAAACACAAAGTTTAAAAGGTCAAAACAAAAATAAAACACAGCAAAACATAGATACTGGGTGGTTTTGGAGCCTGGCCTCTTCTGACCATCGTGGTTGTATACTGGGTTTAGGCAGTTCTAGCCACCTAAGACTACTAGAGCTTTGCTTTAGTACACAACCTCTAAGAGACCCACTACAGATCTACTGCAGAAAATGCAAACTAACATTGCTTCCAAATCTTTCCAAATGCCAACTGAAAAATTCTCTGGAAAACTGACTTTCTTTTCTTTCAGAATTTCCAACACAAAGCAACAGTAAACTACCCTTTCTTTCAACCTAGGTGATCAAAGCAATACAGATGAGAATGGTGATAGTAGAGAATTCAAATGTAAATGTAAAAACTGTTCATTCTATCTATAGGACAAAACTTCCTGGCAATGTTTTAGTAAGGAATAATCAATTGTTGAAATAAGATCCAGAACTGAGGCAAGCAATCCTGCCAAGATTAAATCCCATTCCAACAGCATTCTTTTCTGCACATTATTTTAGGATCACTACAGGACATGTTGAGAAGAGCTACTCCATAGAAGTACTAGGCTTTAGTGAAATATTTCTCTCTCATAATAGGTATTCAACGATATAAGCCATCTTTTTCTTTCTTTAGATTCTCTTTTTCCTCCTTAACTAGATATTCATCATTTATAGTTTATCTGACATATATGAAGATCTTGATTTTAAAGCAAAACAATGTGTGGGGAAGAGAGATGAAGATAAAGTTACTAGAATGACATTGCTTTATTAGGTTAAAGTACATGTAATTTACTATTGTTCAGCTTTTTTCTTTCATTGAATATTACTTTCCTGATAAAAGAAAATTTTGCTTTGTTGCTTTAATATTGAATAAATTTGTGTATAAAGGAACCTAATTATCAACTAAACGGTGGAAGAAAGGAACAAATGAGTAAATTAACTAGCAGCACAAAGCTGTTTAAACCACAGATGGAAAGAAACAAGTATCCTTGGATACTTTCCTTTAGTGGAATCTTTTAAACATGATTCTGAAGTAGATTAATAACAAATGATATAAATTACTTTGTAAGAATATATAAAAAGAATAGGAAAAATTATATAATAACATTAAATGACTTTAAAATAATTTGCAGAGTTTAATTTTTAATCCGGGTCATATCTATCTGCTTAGTACTAATGAAATCAAAGTGCAATTCTGGAAATACAATGTACTGTATGAGCCTGGAGGCCAGAGAGGGACTAAAAAAAGGTAATCCTAATGAGGAAAACTGGAGGACTACTTTATAAGAAAACGAAACTTTGCAAAAATGTGTATTTTTATTATTTATTATGATGACTTTATCATCCAAATAATTCAAAAAGTTTATGGAAATCTCTTCATTTTCATAAAACATTTGGAACTAGAGAAAAATGTTTGTGGGACAAATATCTAGATTTAGAAATACCAAAAGCATTGAGTGAAATGAACATGAAGCCAATAGAAGGTTCTAATAATACTGTTAATTTCCTCATCCAGTTAAATTTAATTGTAAGCCCTTACAGTTTTCTAATATTTATTTCATTCAGCACATATTTACTCAGTTATAAAAACTAACAAGTATCATACTATCAGGCACCAGAACTATATAATCTAAAACATTATCTTCTCCCTCATGGAGAGTGACATGAGATTAAATAAGTACTACATAAAAGAATAAGTGATCTAGTCTGACCTGAAGAAAAATCAGGAAAGGTTTTGGACAGAAGATGATACTTTATCTTAGACCTAAAATAAAGTCAGATTTCCCCCAGACACACAAGCAGAGGGAGGATATTGCAGATAAAAGAGATCAGAGAAACCAAAACAGAGGGTGTAAGATTGCACAGCTCATATGGGGTCTTGTAAATTCTTGAAGGTTTAGGTCAGAGGACAGGCGAAATGTTACTTGAGAGAGGGGCAGAAGTCAGGTAAAGTAGGGGTTTGTACCCAAACTAAGCTTTGTATAAAAGCCACATTCCAACAGAAAATGAGTATCAACATATGCTTTATCATCTACAATCCAAATGCAGCTTCTATCCATGCCCCCCACAAAAAAAAAAAAAAAAAAAAAAAAAAAAGCAGAGGAAATAATGTCTAAGCCCTTTCAGCCTCTTAATAACTGGCCTACATGGCTTTGCAGGCAGGCATGTTTTTCAAAAATAATTACTATAGCATAAGATAATAATAAAATTCAGAAATACATGCATTGCATCATTTCTGTTTATCAAATTTCCCTAGAGTTCAGTGATAGCAAAGTAAATTGACAATTCAAAGAAATTATTTACTTTGCATTAAAACCATGTAGTGGAAATACCTTGGACAGTAATGACAATAGGTAGATTTCTGATAACAAATCTTTAACTGCTTATAAACAGACATTTGTACAGTTCTAGAAAGTTCTATTTTAAGTGATTATTTTAATGTTCTTGAAATAACCAGATATTTTTATAGTTTTTAATGGCATATTTCCCACTTAGATGCCAATACAAATCTTCTGAAAACTCTCTGCCTCAGAATGCTAAAAAAGCCATTTTCCAATTAAAAGATTTAAGGTAGCCTTATTTATCGAAGAGCCAGCAAGGTTTTTTAACTTCAAATACTCACCAAAAACTAATATTTCCAAACAATTATATTTTGTCACAGAAAGAACAGCACTGTACAAAGATAAAATAACGTTTTGCTTTTCCTCCAAGAGCTGTATTTTTCAGAGGATACAGTTTTTGTCAGTGTGAGTAAAAATGATTGTTTTTAGAATAATAGCTAACGTTTGATCAGTACTTCCTGGATTTCTGGACACTCTATATATTCAAATACTGCTTCTGAATATGTTGTCTGCTGCATCTTTCCAGGGCAAGATAAATTAAAAAGCTCAAATGTGCTTCTCTCAACCAAAGATTAAAAAAAATAAAACAATGCTCTTTTTTATTAGAAAATTACAAACAATGCAATTTCCTACTCTCTAACAACTAATAGCATGTCTGCTGTCTTTTTTGGCTAAGTCACAAAATACTTGAGATAGTTTTTATATAAAAAAATCTGCCATTTCCTTTATTGTAGCACATACCTTTCACTTCTTCATTTACTTTTACCGAAGAAATAAAAGACATTAGGTTTCTTTAATTACAGTATAATATTCATCTTCTGAAACACAAATCTAAAGAATTTACAAAAAGTAACCCTGAAATACCAACCATCAATAATCAGTTAAAATATCTTAATAAAATTTTATTTTATTTTATTCTCTTGTGCTGTCTATAATGGAAAGGATTCCTTTCTCCAAGGAAAGCTCTATAAGATAGAGCCAATTCTCATTTGTCTGAGATCGTTCAGGTGTCACTTTGGATAGGAAACATGGTGAAAAAATAACCTTTTACCTACTGTCAACTGAAGCATTCAGTATAGCGCTAAATTAAGCTTTTCTCAGTACTCAGTCCCAGTTTGCTATATCAGGATAAGGAAATGAGTTATTTTTCTATTTTCTTAAGTTGATGCATTCATACAAAATTATGGCTATATATAAATGAACCACTATTGTCTACAAAGACCTATTTATTTGCAAATTCAGAAAAGTACTATACATACATTATAAATAATTAGGTTCCATAATATACCTAATAAAATACTGTATATTATCATCAATTTGGATGCCCAGAAAATACAAGCATAGATTTCTGATCTTAAGGTTATAGTTAATAAAGCTAATAGCCTATCAATAGGCAAACACCCTTAGAAGGGAAATTCTTTCTGGGATGAGATTCCAGTTGTTTTTTTTTTAGTAACTGTGATGAATTTATCCTTATCAATTCATACTACTTTGATAAGTGATCCATAATTCTTATTGTGTATTTATGAAACATATTTTAATCTTACACACTGGTATAAATTAAACTGTCCTTTATAAGCCAAATTAGAAATTTTTCACAATTGACATTGAGGAACTATATCACAATTTGAATTATAAGCCAGTAATTTAGTTTCTGAAAGGTAATGGTTAATTTTGTAGGTCAAATGGACTGGGTGAAGAAATACACAGAAAGCTGGTATAACATTATGCTGGGGTGTCTGTGAGGAGGTTTCTGGAAGAGACTGGAATTTGATTCAGTAGACTGAATAAGGAAGTTCAACTGTCACCAATGTGGGTGGGCACCATCCAACTCAATGAGGGCCCAAATAAAACAGAAGGTGAAGGGAGGGCAAATTCCCAATTTCTCTTTAGATGAACTACAGTAATAGCTAAATTAGAATTCTTGGGCCTTAGGACTCTAACACTTACCCATTAGCTCCTCTGGTTGTCAGGTCTTTAGACTCAAAGTGAATAACCCTGGCTTTTCCTGGTTCTTCAGCTTACAGACAGCAGATTATGGAACTTAGCCTAATATAAGTCAGCATCTTTGCCATCATCACCCTTATTCGATTTTACAACAATGGTAAAAAAGTATAAAACATCAATAGCTAATATCTACTGCTTACTTACATTGTGCAAGGAACTGTTTAATAAGCGTTTAATGATGATTATTTCATTTGATCCTCATAAAAATCCTATGATGTAGGGAACATTATAATTCCTATTTTACAAATAAAGAAATTGAGGCATGCAGAAGTAAAATAACTTGCCAAAGATCACACTGCTAATAAATTATAAAGATGGGATTTAAATATGTGCAGCCTGTTTCCAGACCTTGATTAAAATCAAGGTCTCCCCTCTAAACTGATGTTGCATAAATTTAATACAACTGAGACAAAGACAGAAATCATTAGGAATGACATGAGTAAGGAATCTTTAGCCTTAAATAGATATAATATACTTGTTTATTTATGAAGGAAAAATAAAGAACATATACAATGGACTAGAACTTTACCCATTAAGACTATGTCTAGATAGTGAGAGATAATAGAAAATTTTTAACATTTTCCTTTCTAAGATGAGGCTCTTCAACGGAAATGTTTTTACAGTTTCTTATACGTACGTATTTTTAAAGAATGCATCATACACATAAGTAGAAGGCTTACTATTATACAATAGTTTGATTTAACAAAATCTTTATTGTTCTACTATGCACTATGATACAAATGAGATATATTAATATAATTAAAACATGCACTCTAAATAAACATAGTGAACTCACATATAAGAGAAAAAAAATGTGATAGAGCAATAAGGAGCTATTTACAGAGTGAAAGGGTGGTACATTAAGCTGAATGATTTGTTCTGTCAGAGAGAGTAGAAAAACAAGTAAAGTTTCTAGAGGAGTTAACATCCTCAACTATTACTTAAATGATGAAACAGTCAGAAATACAGGTGCTAAAGGTAGTCTTGGACAGAGATCTTGAACAGGGAAAACAGTAAATATAAAGGCACAAAGGTGTAGTGACCATAGCAGAGCAAGGTAATAGACTTCAAGTAGGCAGTATGGCTGCAGCATAAAATTCAAGGCAGGAAGTGAAAAGAGATAAGATGGAGTGAATCATAAAACTCCATTAGGAGTACTCAGATTCATGATGAAGACCCATTAAAGGGTCAGAAGGACTAACATCCCTACTTATTCATTCCTGAGGTGTGTTTCACCCTCAAAAATACTCAATGACAGTACTTTCCTAAATTCTGCAGTGAACCACCTCCCATTCCCACCTAAAAAATTTAGAAAAAATTTATAATTTTCTAAAAAGATATTTTGGTTTCCAGTTACTGAAGACTGAACTGGGCCAAAAATTACAGAGAATTATAAAGCAATAAACCTTGGAATCAGCAGGTTTAGTTTATGTTTAATCTTAGAGGCCAGAAATATAATGTTACAATAATATTTCATTTTTGTTGCAATAATCTGTAATTATAGCATAGTTTTAGATTTTAAAATGTTTTAAATTCAAACTATTATACACAACGTAACTGAAGAGAAGGAAATCTACTACATGGGACTTCAAGTTCTAATTTATTTCCCATTTAAAAGCTATTGAGAGTTCAGATTTGGAACTTATTATGTACAGTAGTAACAATATCATTTACAAAGTGCACTACATTTTCAGATCCCTTTACAGTTATTATTTTATTCTCTTAATAAGTTTATCATTAATGTATCACTTTTTTCATGAAATGAAAGAAACAGACAAAAATGTAGGCACAGCAGGAGTCCTGGCAGCCTTTCCTTGATGCTATGAAAAGTATGTGAAATAACATCCTGTGTCTATTCTCTAAGATACATGGGAGACACTATAAGACACTCAGGTCTCAGGTAGTAAAATAAAAGTAACATAAAGGCTTATTTGAATCAGGCCTGAATGTGGCTCTTTTGCCAAGGCCAATCCAAAAACAGATTTGTAAAGACAGTATCAGAAGTATCAAAAAACACACCTTTAGAATAGCACTAATGATAGTGAGGGAGGTCCTATGGCCAAAACTGTGTTTACTGCCTGAATGTCAGCTTAACCCACTCCAGGGAAAAAAAAAATTATACAGGTGACAGGGTCAACTTATTAAAATAGAGAAATCCCAATGTCAACATAGATATAGGTATAAGTAAGTATAGTACTAAAACTGGAAGGGTGAAGGCATAAAACTAAAAGTTAACTTTTCCATTCCCAGATTAAATCAAGTAAGACTCCACTATTCAATCACAGTTCAAAGATGTGCAACAACCACCTGGAAATTCTCAGGACCAATAGTAATTATTTATAATCTAGTCAATTTGTTTGTTGTCAATCTTACTAAAATTGTGAATTATGGAATTGATCGTGTCTTCCTCTTTGTACTGGCTGCTAAACTGAGAATAAATTCTGCAGCAAATGAATAAGAGTTAAGTAAACCTGCTCCTGTGTTTTTTGCCTTCATCATCTCATTTTCCTTTTGTCCTCACACCTTTCATTTTTTTAATCTGAATAAATTGTGGAGACTTAAATCTTGTCTGAAACAAGGGAGTATTCAAGTTACTAACTAAACAAACAAGAATGAAAAAATTTAAAAAGTAAACATTACCTTTATATCAAAATTACAATCAAGTCTTCTAATTAACACGATGAAAGTGCCAGACGAATTGTCTTTTAGTGGTGGAGGCACTATGGGTTCACAAGCATTCTCTGGTTTTGAGTTAATCAAGAAACCCTGAAAAAGAATAGGTAATAAGTTTTTTCTCTGTTAAACCCAAAAAATGAATTCAACTTTCTTCTATAAACATCTTTTGAACTTACTTTATATGTTTTGCATTCTGCTAGATGAACTATCTAGCAGTTCCTACCCTCCAATTGCTCACAATCCCAGAGTTTCTAAACTAGCATTTGGTTTCATAAGCATTTAGTTTTTTTTAAAGTAGGTTCTGTTTTTACTATTAAATTTACAAATAAAAAATCACACCTAAATCCATCACTCCAAAGACAACCACTATTAGCATGCTGGTATCGTTAATGACTGACATTTCTAAACAAAGTAAATACTTATTTTAAATAAATTTTTAAATTTGTTATCAAACAATAAAATGCACAGAATTCCTCGAATTTATTCCATAGAAACACTAGCCTGAGTAAAGAAAGGTATACATAGAAAGATGTTCTCTGCTACATTGTTTTTAATAGCAAAAATTTGAACCCATGCACACCAATTAGGCAGCCACTTAAAAAAGAATAGTATATTCATATGATTAAAAAAATAATGGAGCCATTTAAAAAAATGAGGTAAATCTATATATACAACATTGAAAAAATGTCCACAGACCAGCACCTCAATTAGCATCAAAAGTATAATGCAGTAGGTTTACAATATATAAATATGTTGATTTCTTAAAAAGCTTTTATGACTATTCATAAAGCAAAATGCACAAAATAAAATTTTCACCTTCAGTTCTCACAAACTGAACACACCTATACCAGGAAACAGAACATGAACAGCACTTCAGAAGGTCCCTAACCCTCCCTGAAAGTCACTACTCCCCAACCCCACCTTCAATGTCACTACATGAACTTCTAACAGCTTATGTTAGTTTTGCTTAACTTTACACTTGATACAGAACCAGACAGTATAGTAAGTTGTCTTAGACTTCTTTCTCTCAGTACTGTATTTGTGAGATTCAAACCCCACTGCTGAGCAATCATCCTGTTGAGATGTACTAGGTAGATCTTTCATTTTTGTTTCTGTATAGTATTACATTGTGTGAATATGCTAGAATTTATTCTACAGTTGATGAACATCTGGGTAATTTCTAAGTAAGGGCTGTTAAAACAGTGCTATTATAAGCATTCTAGTACAAGTATTTTCATGAACACATGTACACATCTGTTAAGTATGTTCACAGAAGAAGAAACATAGGATATTAAGCTGGATCATAGAGCATCAAGCTTTAATAACTACTACCAAGAAGTTTTCCAAAGAAGTTCGGGTTATTACTTTTTAACTGGAATATTCAAATAACCTAAACATAAAAATCATACTAAATACAATTTTGCTTTAATGCTTAAGAAGGTATTCAGAATTTCAATGTTTCAGGAAAAATTACTTTTGTTGATAAATTATGCTAATTAGTAAACTCATACATAAAATGGTTTTGTTTAAAAGATTGCTTCAGGCTGAAAATGGCCTTACACTTTCCTTCCTTCAGCTTGCAATGAATGGTAAACAACATATGAGCAAAATTAAGAAGCGTATATGCAATGATAATGTCAACAAAAATGCTGAAAGCAAGACAGCATGGCATCTTTCCCTTCATAAGAATATAAAAATAAAAACAGGAAGAAAGGAGAAGAAGTCATAAGTTATATTAGTGAATATCTAAAGTTATGAATTAATAATTAACTGCAATAACAGCAAGTTGTTAATAATTGCTGGGACCATGGCACTCAGCACTATGTCAAGCACTGTACCCCTTACATGTTCTAATTCAGTTCATCCTTGCAATAACCCCATGAGAGATAACTACCATTGTCATCATCTAAGTCAAAAAAGGTAGCTAGCCCAAAATTACACACAACAGGCATGGAATCCCAGGGAGTCTGACTCCCTATGCTATGCTACACAGCCTCCACAAGAGAGACTAGGTGAAGAACAAAATGGGCAACAAGAAGAGGAGGGCACATTTACAGAAATGAGCAGGCAAAAAATGTTAGTTCAAAAGGCAATCAAAGCTGATTTCAAAATTTGATTAAAAATTTTGTAAACATGGCAGAGTGAGAAATGTCCCCAGATCTCTCCCCTTGAAACAACAATAAGCTGAACATCTAAAACTCAACAAAAAAAAACACCTAAACTGCACACCAGCACGTCTGTGTGTGAGATCTGAGCATAAGAGCTACCACAGGTCAGAACCCTGGGTGTCCAGCAGTGGACTTGGAGAAATAATGACGCTGCCTGTTGCAGCTGCTGGAGCTCCTTGCAGGAGGAGGAGGAGGAGGGGTGAAGGTGTGGCGACTTCCCTGAACAACCCTACCTGGAGGAGCCGGGACTTATACAGCCGGCAGCAGGGCCCAAGTCATCAGAGTAGAGAACAGAGAAGCTGGACAGACCCGCAGAGAAATAGCAGTTAATTTTTGCCAGCCCGCTTGTAAAGCTGAGGCTGAGCCCAGGTCTTCATCCCCAACCCAGAAGGCCCCTGCCCCAGGGGACTCTGAGCTAATGCCGCCTAAACTGTCCCCGACACTGACAGGAACTGAAACTGAGAATAGCGAGCATGATAAAATACCTATAAGAAAATAAAAAAGTAGTTATTAAGGCTTTATATAAAGCAGGAATCCAAGAGGCTTAGATGCCACCTACTCTTTTAAAGAAGGCACTTTTTATTATATAAAGAGAGACCTTTGTATAATAAATCTTCTTCAGGGAAAACAACAGAATACACTTCCATTAATTCCCAGGTGGAGAAATGGTCCATTAAACCCCATGAACAACCAAGGTGATAAAGCATCTCAGAAAGAAAAACTACGCAGAAAGTAAGTTTACAGACATTGAAATATGCAATTTAAATGACAAAGAATTCAAGATGGTACTTCTGAAAAATCTGAGTGAGTTCCAAAATGAGTCATATCAACAATTTCAGGAACTGAAAAAACACCTAGATGAGCAGAGCAAGGAGATTGAAACCCTCAAAAAGAATCAAATAGAACACCTGGAGATGAAAAAGCACACTGCAAGAGCTTAAAAATGAAATATCAAGCTTAGGAAATAGAGTCAACCAAATAAAGGAAAGAATAAGACAAAATCTAGAAATAAATGAGAAAGAAGAAGAAAGAAACCAAAAACGAAAAATAATGAAAGAGAAATACAAGAACTAGCTGATACCATCAGGAAAGGAAATATAAGAATAATGGGCATTCTCGAAGGTGAGGAAAAGGAGCAGGGACTAGAAGGCATTTTCAGACTAATAGTTGACAAGAATTACCCAAATCTAAGGAATGAGCTGGAGCTAAGAATTGTAAATGTCAACAGAACACCCAATTACCTCTACCCAAAAAGGCCATCTAAAAGACACACACTCTATTAAAATTATCAAAAATCAATGATAAAGACAGAATTCTCAGGGCAGCCACGGAGAAGAAAACAGTAATTTATAAAGGAAAACCCATTAAATTATCCTGACTTCTCAGTGCACACCTTACAAGCTAGAAAGGAATGGAATCAAATATTTAAACTATTAAGTGAAAGGAATTACTAGCCTAGAATAATGTATCCAGCTAAGCTCTCCTTTAGATAAAGAGAAATTAAGACTTTTCCAGACATACAAAAATTTAGGGAATTCTCCCTATGAGGCCTGCACTGTAGGAAATACTGAAAGATGTCAGCTCAACTAAAACAAACAAACAAAAAATAATTAGGAGTAAAGTGACTATCAGGCACATAGAAGCAGAGAAGTTCAACCCTTACTAAGAAGAGAGAATTCATTATAAGCTTAAATAATGAGAGAATTGCTATAGCAAGACAGTAATGAACATTCAGCATACATAGGGACAAACTGAGATAACAATGACTGAAAAGAGGAAGATGCAAAGATTCAAATTCATAAATTAGAAAAAAGACAAGGAACACGCAGAAGAAAACTGATGTCTGCATGTGTGTGTATGTGTGTGTATATGTATGTATGTATGTGTGTATATGTGTGTGCGTATAGAACTATCTTTTTCACATTTGTAATGGTAACCACACAACAGATTCATAACTGAAATATGTAACATAAACAAGAAGAAACACAGACAAAATCCACAAAGCCAACCAAAATAAAGAAAACAGAAACACAGGAAGCAATGGAAACACCGAGCTACCAGAAAGCAAAAGATAAAATGGCTATAAGAAGACTTCATATCACAACAATCACCTTAAATGTAAATGGACTGAACTCAACAATAAAAAGGCAGAGTTGCAGATTGAATGAAAAAACAAGACTCAATCATACGCTGCCTCCAGGAGACACATCTCAGCTCCAAAGACAAATATCGACTCAAAGTGAATGGGTGGAAATGATCCTTCACGCAAATGGCATTCAGAGAAAAACAGGAGTAGCGATACTAATATCAGATGAAATAGACTTCAAAATCAGAAAGATAAAAAAAGATACTGAGGGACACTTCATAACGATAAAGGGAATCATACACCAAGGAGACATAACACTTATTAATATCTGTGATCCCAATCTCCCAATCGGGGAGCCCCGAAATATGTAAAGCAATCACTAACAGAACTATCACAGCAGGGGACCTAAGTACCCCACTGTCAGATATTGAGAGATCATCCCAACAGAAAATCAATAAGGAAACAACATCTTTAAATGACACATTAGTCCAACTGGACATAATTGACATTTACAGAGCCTCCCATCCCAAAACAGCTGCTTATACATTCTTCTCTACTACACAAGGAACATTCTCAAGGACTGTCCACATACTGGGACACAGAGATAGCCTCAACAAATATAAGAGGGTTGAAATCATACCAACTATATTCTCTGATCATAATGCTTTGAAACTAGAGATCAACTGCAAAAAGAAAAATCAGGAATAACCACAAATATATAGACATTAAATAACATGCTACTGGAGTATAACTGGGTCAGGTAAAAAATAATAAGAGATCAAGAAAAACATAGAAACAAATGGTAATGATATTTCAACATATCAACACTTTTGGGACATGGTAAAAGTGGTCATAAGAAGAAAGTTCATATCATTACAGGCCTATCTCCAAAAACAAAAACAAGCCCAATTAACAACCAAACGTTTCATCTTAAAAAACTAGAAAAGGAAGAATAAAGCCTAAAGTCAACAAAAATAATCAAAATTAGAGCAGAAATAAATAAAATTGAGAACAAACAAATAATAGAAAAAATAAACGCAACAAAGAGCTGATTCCTTGAGAAGGTTAATAAACTTGACAAACCTCTGGTTACACTCACTAAAGAAAAAAGAGAGAAAGCACACAAACAAAATCAGAAATAAAAGAGGGGAAATTATGACTGACATCGCAGAAATACAAAGAATCATACAATACTATGAAAAAGTATATAACACTAAATTTCATAACCTGTAAGAAATGGACCAGTATTTAGAAAGACATAACCTTCCTAGAATGAATCAAGAAGAACTGAAAAATCTAAATATATTGATCAGTAGTATGGAAATTGAAACAATCGTCAAAAACCTACTAAAAAGTAAAAGTCCAGGACCAGATGGCTTCACCGGTGAATTCTAGCAAACATTCAAAGAAGATTTAATACCTGTTCTCCTCAAACTCTTCCAAAAAATTAAAGAGGAGGCAATACTTCCCAACTCCTTTTATGAGGCCAATATTACCCTGATAGCAAAACCTGGTAAAGATAACACACAGAAAGAAAACTACATGTTCACGATATCCCTCATGAACACAGATGCAAAATCCTAAATGAGATACTAGCCAACCGAATACAAAAACATATTCAAAAGATTATACCCCACGATCTAGTGGGCTTCATCCCACGGCCACAAGGACGGTTCAACGTATGCAAATCAATTACTGTGATACACCACATAAACAAATTAAAAAATAAAGAATCACATGATCATATCGATACATGCAGAAAAAGCCTTCGACAAGATACAGCATCCATTTATGATCAAAACACTTCACAAAGTCGGTATAGAAGGAAAGTACCTTAACATAATAAAGGCCATATGTGACAAACCCTCAGCCAACACTACACTAAATGGTGAAAAAGTAAAATCCTTCCCTCTAAGATTAGGAAGAAGGCAAGGCTGTCCACTATCACCACTGTTATTCAATGTGACATTGGAGGTCCCTGTGACTGCAATCAGTCAAGAGAAAGATGTAAAAGGCATCTAAATAGGAAACGAAGAAGTCAAACTGTATTGCGGATGACATGATTCTCTATATAGAAACCCCTCAAGACTCCACAAGAACACTACTAGAAATTCAGTAGTTTCTCGATACAAAATGCACGTTCAAAAATCCATAGCGTTCCTATACTCAAAGAACAAAATGTCAGAAAAAGAAATGGGAAAAATATCATTCCTTTTGCAAGTGCAACAAAAAGAATAAAATACCTGGGAATAAATCTAAAAAGTTCAAAAAACATTAGAAACAAAATTTGGTAGTAATATTCTAAAAATGTCTAAGCTTTCATTTAAAAGGCCCCAGACTACCATGCTAGTTTATTAATAAAACTGAGATTAAAAACAAAAGAGGAGAGGGGAAGCCTAAAGATCTATACAATGTTGATATGAAGCACTAATATCACCCTCCTTAATAACTTCCTCAATGAAAATTTCTGAGTGATTTGTTTTAAAAGAATTTGATTATTAGTAGCATTTATCAATTACCTACTGTATTCTAAGCTGAACTTCCACTTCCCAGCCATGATAAATAGGGGCTAATTTTAATTTCTTGCTTTAAATAACTAGAAAACCAAATCAAAGATATGAAAATCAGCTTTCAAACAATAGAAAATAAGACAGAACAACGATTCTTGAGAAGGGGGGAAACAAATGAAATGAACCCTACAAATACTTCATTCAATTTACTGCTAGAGAGATGCCAGGACTCAGAACAGGACAAGAAAACTCAATAGAGTCTGGTGGTCCCATTGAGGTGAAGAGTTCAGAGTCAGGGGAAGCCAAGGCAGCTAAATATTGTGGGGCACAGTAATGGGAAGGAAGGAGCTACAAAGAAAGAAGGCTCCAGATATACATAGTAAAGGCATCCACTCAAGACGTTGGCTGAACAGTAATCTGCATACGCGTGTGCGGGAACTACCAAAACCCAGAAAGAACCATCAGAAAGATTGTAAAGAACACTCCCTGGAGCTTACATTGGGAATAGTTCATGTTCCTATCAGCCAGGATGGAAAAACTTCCTAATGCACAGCATCAAATAGTCCTCAGAAGACAAATGCTCAGAAGTAGACCAAATTAGTTCTAAACATTTGAAGCAAAAGAAAATAAAAACACAACTTACCAAAATTTGTGGGACACAGCTAAAATAGTGCTTAGATGGAAATTTACAGCACTAAATACCTACAATAGAAAGGAGGAAAGGTCTCAAAATCAATGACTTCAATGTTCACCTAAAGAAATTAGAGAAGAAAAAAAAAAGCAAAATTGAACTCAAAATAAAAGACAGAAACAATAAATAACAGTCACTGCCCTCATGCTAGTCCTTTGAATATGTATTATTATAGATGAGTAGACAGACTTACAGAAGTTGAACAGCTTGCCCAGTGATAAAACTAAAACTTGAAGCCCAGTAACTCACTCAAAAGCCCATGTTCTCATTTTAGCACACTATTCATCTTCACAAGGACAAAGATTAAATCAGGACTAAGTTCCCTGTTTCCCTCTTCTCAGCTCAGCACTCTAGTAATTTTGAAACTGTGCTAATATCTACTTCTATGTCAAAAGTCCACATGTGCTTGTTAAAATTATTAGCATTCTAGTTTACCCCTTTTCCCTTTTCTTACAGCCTCCTATTTTCTCCTATTATCTGGCTTCTTTTGTTAGCTTCTGTAAAAGTCTATAATGTGGTTCACAAAACACTGGTGTTTCAAGTTAGTTGCTGCTGTTGAAGTTAACAATCATAAATAAACTGAACCCCTAAAATAAAGATATATTTATATTCACAACAGAGGATCACAACTCACAGAGTTATCCCTATCTTAAAGAAGAAGAAACTTATGCTTCAAAGAAAATAACATACCTAAGATACTCAGTTGCTAAATGACGGTGCAACCAGTCAAACCCAGAGCATACTCAAATGTTTCTTTTCTCCAAAATAAAGTCTTTCAACTTTAATATAAACACTAAAAAAAATAATTTCAGTGAGATTAATGAAACTAATGATTATTCTTTAATACTGCATTTCATTATGATATTTTTTTCTAAACAAATACACTTGGAAAAGAAAAAAGCTCCAACAACTTAAAGAGTGAATTGCAAAGTATCAAGAAGGTAAATGTCAGCATCAAACCAAAGGTAGTTCTATATATACAGAACCAGTTAGTAAAACTTTTACCTATGTCAATATTTTTATTCCAACTAACAGCAATACATTTATTTAAGAAAAGATTGTTTTACACAAGCATTCATTTCCAGATTCTATTACAAAGCAAATTCTCTTAGCATCTACTATTGCTAAATATTACATATTACATTACATATGTCAAATATTACTAGTAAAATATGTTCAATTTGGGAGAGGAAAGGTTAGGAAATAGTGGTGAGGCCAAAATGTATACTGACTAAAGAAGTTATGAATAATCATGGGCAGCTGTGGTTCAAGTTATGCTCCTCTTGATGCCAAGTAACTTTTGACAGTTTTGCATCTCTGCTCTGTATGATGTACTCAATATGAAAAATATTCCTAAAGGAGACATACAAAATAAGATCAGCTAGTCATCAAGATGTGAGGGTGAGCACAAGAGGGTAGTATATATACAATCTACTTCCTATCATCAGATAGCAAAATAAATCCTGAAACTGGAGGTCAAGTAGAAAACAGATGGGATAATTGACCCTAAAAATAGCAAAGGTCAGCAGGCTACCAGGTTCTTAAACATGGCTCTTCATGCTTGCTAAAGAACACTAATGAACACATGAGAAAGCAAACTTTTCAATAGTTATGGACATTTTGGTCATTTTCTGTTTTATAATTTATTCCTAACATGTCAACCTGAAGCATTAACTGCAGTTTAAATTCTTTATTTTACTGATAAACTTGCTCATCGAACAAATATTTGGTGAATGCCTACTATAAGCCAAGCACTCCCAGAGATAAAGATTCTGCCTTTAAGAAATTTACATTGTGTCTTGACAGACACAGTACTACAACAGAAATTTACAGTGTCTTGACAGACACTGTACTACAACAGAAATGAGTAAGATAAAGTATTTGTTGCTCACAAGTACTTCTAGTGTAACATTACCCATCCTGGTTTTATATTTATCCATCTTCAATTTATAAAATACTGGGCATAATTTTTACATCTACTCATATTGGCAAAATTGTTCAGACAGGACCAAGAGAAAATACTCCCACAAATATTGTGATCATTTTGAATGCGCATATTTCCCTAGTATTTAATATAGTTGGTAATCACTCAATTTTTATAAGGTAAATCATATAAAAAAAGTCTCAGGTTAAAAGTCCTCTTAATATTGAAACAGTACATCTATGAAAGAGGAATAAATGAAAGAATACCCTTATTAGCAAAGAGATTATTTCAAAGGACTAAAACCTATTCATTTGAAACTACTATATTAAACCAAGAATGATAATTATTAGGTTGATAAGAAATTTATGCTAAAGGAAAATTGAAGTAAAAAAGCAAAAATTTATAGCACTTGAAGAATAACCCACTCCCCTGACACCACGAGCTCAATAAAATGGAAGCTCCACTCTGGATTGTAGTGGCAAAGATGACAGGTTTCTTCTCCCCTCAGCTCACAGTTAAGGAACATGGTATCTCAAGAGGAGGAGATCACCACTATTTCTTATCCTCTCCAGTTTCAAACTACAATGGCTGATCAAAGCTAAAAATACTGGGGCCCAGACATCCTAACCCTACCTCACCCTCAAGGTATAGGATTCATGTTGAGAGATGCAAACACAGAACATCAGAGATGACCGACCCCCAAACAGCACACTGCACATTAAGGCAGGATGTAACGGAAAAACAAAAACATATTTTTGAGATAGGTAATCATCCAGTAGATACAGATATTAGAAATGAAAGAACAAGCACAGGAAACAGTAAGTACACAGGCAGTTTCCTGGATTAGAAAGAAAACCAATGAGACTGATGCATTTTAGATGAAGCCAACTCCAGAGAAATAGCTCAGAAAGTTTGCCCTCTGAGAGGCAGTGCCTAAGAACAAAGACCTCTAAAGTGCTTCCTAAAGGAACTGACCTTATTTGAAACAGTAGCAAAGTTTAAATCTAAGGGTATATTTTTAAAAATGAAGAAATAGAAAGGGAAATTAGAAAATAGCTTGAGACAAATTTAAATGAAGACAACATACCAAAACAGGGTATGCAACAAAAGCAATGCTAAGAATGAAATTTACAGCTGTAATGCTTACCTTGAAAAAAAAGAAATATCACAAATCAACAACCTAATTTTGTACTTTAAGGAATAAGAAGAACAAACTAAACCCAAAACTAGCAGAAGGAAGGAAATAATTACTAAAACACTGATAAAATAGGAATTAAAAAAAAATAAAGAATAAATGAAAACTAGAGTTCAAAAATCACAAAAAATTGACAAACAGCTTGGTTTACTAGGAGAATGCAAATCACTAAAATTACAAAAGAAAGAGGGAAATAAGATTTATAAGAGTGTACTATGAACAATTATAGAACAAAAACTGAATAATCTAGATGGAATAAAAAGATAACTAGAAATACACAAACTACCACAACTGAATCATAAAGAAATGGAAAATCTGACTGGACCTGTAACTAGTAAGGGGACTGAATCAATAATCAAAAACCTCCCAAGAAACAAAAATCGAGGACTAGATGGCTTTACTGATGAAATCTACCAAATATATTTTTTTTTAAATTAATACCAATCCTTTCCAAATTCCTCCAAAGAACTGAAGAGAAAGATATACTTCCTGATACATTCTGTGATGGTAGCAGTACTCTAATACTAAAGCCAGACAAAGACATCTTATAAGAGAGAAAAACTATACACCAATATCCCTTATCAATACTGAAGCAAAAAGCCTCAAAAAGTGCTAGCAAACCTACTTCAAAAGCAAATTAAAGTATTATACACCACAACCAGATGGGACTTATTCCTGGAATGCAAAGATGGTTCAATATACGAAAGTTAGTCAATGTAATACACCACATTAACAGAATATAAGAGGGAAAAACACAATCATCAATCACTGTAGAAAAAAAATATGGCCCAAATCAACAACACCCAACAAATTTTAAAATAGAAAAGAAATAAAAACAGAAAGACACTAACATCATAATAAAGACCATATATAAAAACCCACATTAACCATCATACTCAGTGATGAAAGACTGAAAGCTTTTATTTCAAGATAAAGAACAAGACAAGGATGCCCACTTTTGCTACTTCTATTCATCATAGTACTGGAAATCCTAGCCAGAGCAAGTTGGCAAGAAATAAATACTCAAATATACAGTCAAATGATTTTGACAAGGGAGCCAAGACCATTCAATGGAAAAAGGACAGTCCTTTCAACTAATGATACTGGGAAAACTGGTTATCTACACACTAAAGAATAAAGTTGATCCTTATCTTACACCATATAAAAAAATGAACTAAAAATGGATCAAAGACCTAAACATAAGAGCTAATACATAAAACTTAGACCAAAACATAAGAGAAGAGCTTTGTGACACTGGATTTGGCAATGACTTTTTGGACATGACATTAAAAGCATAGGCAACAAAAGAAAAATAAGTGAGCTGGAGTTCATCACAATTAAAAACTTCTGTGCATCAAAGGACAAAAAGGACATTAAAGGCACTCCATGGAGTGTGAGGGAGTAATATTTTCTATCATACATAGGGTAACAAATTGCTATTTGTAATCAATAAAGAGCTCCTACAACTCTCCTCCCCCCTCCCCACAAAAAAATATAATAATAAACCTGATTTAAAAATGAATACAGGACTTGAGTAATCATTTCTCCAAAAAAGATAAACAATGGACAATAAGTACATGAAAAGATACTCAACATCACTAATCACTAGGGAAAGGCAAATCAAAACCTCAATGAGATTACACTTTATAGCCACTAGGATGACTATAATCAAACAGAAAATAATAAGTGAGCAATGATATGGAATAATTGGAACCCCTGTGCACTGCTGGTGGGAGCTTAAATGGAGCAGCCATGTGGAAAAACAGTATGAGGATGCCTCAAAAAAAATAATATATAGATTTACTATACGGTCTAATAATTACACTTCTGGGAAAATACTCTAAAGAAATGAAAACAAAAACTTGAACAAATATTTGTACACATTATTCATAGCAGCATTAGTCACAATAGCCAAAAGCTAGAAGCAATTGAAATATCAATCCACAGATGAATAAACAAATGTGGTATATGCACACATACAATGAATGGAATATCAAACTGCTTTAAAATCAAAGAAAGTCATACGTGTTGCAACATGAACCATGAAGATATCATGTGAACTGAAACAAGCCAGACACTGAAAGACAGGATGATTTCACTTATGTAAGATACTTAAAGTAACCAAAGTCATAGAGACAGAAAGTAGATTGGTGGTTACCAAGGGGCAGGAAGAAAGGTAAATGAAAGCTTATTGTTTAAGGGTACAGAGTTTCAGTTTGAAAAGATGAAAAAGTCCTACAGATAGATGGTGGTAATGGTCACACAGCAATATAAATATAGACTTTGGACCAAGATGTCAACATAGAAACAAAGGTTAGGGACCTTTGTTTCTAACTAACACTGCAACTTTAAGGCACTTAGCTTTGAAAGCCAAAAGGTTTTGGCATCATGAGCCCCACAGGAAAATGGAATACAAAGCAGCAGTTCTTAGACACAAGAGCACCACCACAGCTATCATCTAGGACTCAGTAGAGAGGGAACAGGCAAAATCATCCCTCTCCTAGTCTTCCTGGAAGTGGTTTTAGCTCCTTACTCTATAAGCTGCTGTCTGAGGATCCAACTTCTAATCAACACACACTAGGTGCTGACTATGCCTGGAGCCCAAAGAGCTGGTGGGCACTTCCACTGCCCCTTTGCCTCGCTAAAATAAATATAAATTTCCAGCTTATCCATTAAAGGAGTATGTCCACACATTTAGCACCCCAATTTTTATGGCTGCCAGCTGACAAACAGCTCTGATAGCCAATGAGGCTTGGCATTCACGAATCCCAAAAGATTATCTTAAACAAAGAAGCAGTTTTTAACAGGTGTGGGAGCACTTGCCACAGCTATTAACCCCAGGGTTCAAAAGCGGGTACAGGCGACAACGGCTCCCAAATCACCTTAATTCTGGAAACTGATGGGGCTTGGCATTTACAAGTACCCTGCTACCATGCAAAAGAAAAGAACAGAAAAGGGGAAAAAAAGCACTTTTAGTGACTATTCCCTCTAGCTCAGCATAGAGTAACCAAAAACAGCTAGCTCTCAATTTCTCCCTGATATGGGCTAGCTACATATATATATAATGTCCTGACCTTTCAAGCTGCTGCCTGAAAAGTCAAGCTTCCAGTTAGCATGCATCAAAGACTTGTATTAAAATAAGGAAATGACACCAGTTGGTAACTCAAATCCACAGGAACGAATGAAAAGAACCAGAAATGATAAATAAAAAGGTTAATATAACAACATTATAAACGTATAATTATTATCTTTTCTTCTCTCAAGTTCAGTAATACAAAATTACATAAAATAATTAAAACAAATTATCATTAGGTTTATAACATATAAATCTTATATAAAAATAATATGAGGAAGAAAAATAATTATATAAAAGTAATGTTTCTTTATCTTTATCTATTCTATATACACTGGAATTGAACTAGCATATATGTGAAGTGGTTTCTGACAATTAAAGATGTACATGACAAGTCCTAGCAACCAATAAGAAAAGAATGTAAAATAATATGGTAAAAAAAATCAATAACATGAAAAAGATACACTAGGAAACATCCACTTAATGCAAAATCACCCTCAATACCTTTAAAAGTATTAAATCATTCAAAGTATGTCCTATGACCTCAATGAAGTAAAATCAGAAACCAAGTACAAAGACTTTAGGAGACTCAATAATATGTGGGAAATAAACCACACATTCTTAAATAACCAACAGGTCAAAAAACTCACAAGGGACACTACAAAATACTCTGAAATGAATAAAAACAAAAACACAAAGCTAAATACCAAAACCAAAGCTAAAGCGATTACCCCTTTAGCTAAAGCAATGCTTAGAGAGAAACGTATACCTATAAATACCCATTTCAAAAAAGGAGGAAAAAATCAAATTAATACCTGATGTTCTACTTTAAGACACTTGAAAAAGAAGAGCAAACTAAACCTAAAGCAAGCAGAAGGAAGAAAATAATAAAAACTAGAGTGGAAATTAATAAACCAGAAACCAGAAAAATAATGAAGAAAATCAACAAAACCAAAATTGGTTCTTCAAAACAAAAAATAAAACTGACAAATTTTAGCTGGAATGACAAGCAAAAAAAAAGACTTAAATGAACAAAATCAACAATGAAAGAGCTGACATTACTAGCATCCTTAGAGAAATAAAATGAATTATAAGGAGCACTATAAACAAATTTATGCCAACAAGCTGAATAATCTGGACAAAATAGGCAAATTCATAGAAAAAGACAGAAAGTACTGAAACTGATGCCAGATGAAACAGAAAATTTACATAGACCTCTAACAACTAAAGAGACTGGATTAATAATCAACTACCACAAAGAATAACCAGGCCCAGATGAGTTCTCTGGTATATTTTAGAATACATTTAGCACAAATCTTCTATAAAATCTTACCAAAAAATAGAAGAGGGAACATTTCCGAATTCATTCTATGAGGCCAGCATTACTACAATATCAAAACTATACAAAGACCATGCAAGAAAACTGTAATATTCCTTATGAATATAGAAGTAAAAATCCTCAAAAAATACACACACACACACACACACACACTAACAAACTGAATCCAGCAATATACAAAAAGGATTACATACCTTATGAAGTGGGATTTATTCCAGAAATGCAAGGTTGACTTATCAATAACAACTCATTTAATATAATACACTACATTTTAAACACTTGTTCCATAAAAAAAGCAATTCTACATTTGGAAATGTATTTTAGGCAAATAAACAGACACACAAGAATGAAAACATTCATAGTAGCTCTGTTTATAATAGCAAAAGCTAGACAACCTAAATATCCACTATGAAAAATTAAAGAAAGCAATGTTCAAAAATTTGCAGTTATTTTATGATACTGGAAAACCATGCAGCCATTGCAAATAAAAATGTACCTCCTTCTCTATTAGCATAAAAAGATTTTTTGGATATATGATGAAGTGAAAAAGGCAGGTAACCAACCAGTGTGTTTCTATTAGTGGCAAATAGAGATTCACTATATGTATAAACATTTATGTAAATATGTATATGCACACATATCTATAAACACATACATATGCACATATCATAGAAACAGGTCTAAAATGTTGTATACAAAAATGTTAACAGTGGCTAGTTCAGAATAATTCAATCATAGATAATTTTCTCTCTTCTTTATACCTTCTGAGTAGTCTAAACACTTTACAAATGTATATGTACAAGTTTTATAATAAGAATAGTAAAAAATATTTTCATTCTTTCAACAAAGAATAAGCAATACAATCACCTTATTAAACATCTTATACCTTTACTATTTATCACACTATTTTCTTACCTTTAAACCTTCAGCTGGAAGTCTATAACCAAATCTTGCTGGAAGGTCATCAAATGTCTGAGATGCATTTTCAAAATTATACTAAATATAAAATTAAAAACAAGTTACAACCAGTTTACATATAACACTAAAAACAAAGAGTTTATTAAATTATTTGTCATTTCCATTAATTCTGATTTACTATCACAGCTATCACAATAAAATCAACTTTGTAAATGCATATCCACTAAAATAGCAAGGAACATATACCATTTACTACATATACAACTGCTTAAATTGGATTCTGATTTCATACAATAATTATTAAGCAGCAGTAATAATTCTATAACATTAAACCACCTATTTTCTGAATTTTTTCCCACAGATAATTCCCTGTCAAGGAATTTTCTAGACAGATTATTTCCTAGTGAGGATTATTTTCTATATATTATAGGGGTCTGATTTAATAGATAGGCACAAGCTATGAAAAATGCCTTTTTCCCAGAGCAAGGAAGAACATCAAATCATACTTTTAAAGTATTCTTTTTATACATAATCTAAACAATGACAAGACTAAACTCAATGAAATACATACATAGAGCATACATACTATTATCTTTTAGAAGATGATGATGATGATGATGATGATGATGAAGTGAGTGTTATATATTTAAGAATGTTCAATATACTATACAGAAAACAAGAACAACAAGATATACAGATAAAACTAAACAAAGACAATAAACAAGTGACTTTTGAAAGCACAGGCAAAATGTGTACAATGTATTAGAAATTAAGAGAGGTGCCATAAACTTCAAGGCAATACATTTGTTTTGAATATAGATAAAATGATGGAACAAAGCCAGTGTTACATATAGATAGCAAAAGATGGATCAAACAAACCTTAAATATTAACAAAGCATGGATTAGGTCACACATCTGAGTTGAGGCTGTCATCCCTAAATCAAATATCTATTGGTGATCCCCATTCTAGCTCATGAGTCATCTTGCAGGTAAACAGTTCTGCACGTTAAAAGCAAGTTATAACTGTGTTCATGTGTGAATACCTTGCTTGTCTCCAACAGAGCAAACAAATGCTAGAGACACCTTCCTTCTATGAAGTCCTCTTGCTCACCCTTAACTCAGGTCTTGGTAACCACACTCTCACCAAGGAAAGCTGATGCAACATAGAGACAGACTGAGCAGACTAACAAAGTAACACAGGATTCGGGTAGTGTGGTTCCTGCATTCTACTTGTACCCTATCCCAAGTGTCTTAAAGATATGTCTTTTACCTATGCTTCTCACTGTGTTTGTAATTAGTGCAATAAATTATGTAATTCAAGCATCTGAATTTGACACTGAATCTATCCATTCTGTTAACTCTGGAATAATCAGCTGGTATACTTGGAGGCCAGCACTGCTTCTGGGTAATTTCCTACTGTAACACCAATTCATATCTGCAAAGTGCTCTACAATTACAAAGGACTTTAGAATCACAAAGTGCTTTCTCATTACCACATAATGTGGTAATGGTATCACATACAAGTAATACCATTATCACTTGTATCATTTAATCTTTTAATTAAAACACCTTTCTTTAATTGATTTAGTTCAATTATGATTAATCTGTGCTGAACATGAGTCATTCAACTCTTCTAAGGCCAAAGACACTACTGTAAAATATAGAAATGGATCTAGATCAACATAGATAGACCAAAGAAAAACACAAATGTGTTCAGGCAGCATTTTTTTTTAAAAGGTACTTTTAAAATGAGGAAATGAAATATCTACAACTGTACTAAATATTCTTGTATCATTTCCTGTACTGAGAAGTTTCACTTTATCGGCTTGAAGTTCAGAAATAAAACATCTAACTTGAACTACAGTACTTGTAATACTGGGGCTTAGAATCAGTTCTGCTACTGAGTGAGATCCATTTTGAAATTGCTTTGTCTTTCCTTAACAACAAAATGAGGATTGTTTCACACTGCTTCTTATAACCACATTGCTTAAAAGCAAACAAAAAAAGGTTCCTATCATGAACAAGAGAAATGGATACAGCTTTGGCACAAAAGTGCTTTACTTTTTCAGTATTATGCTGCTACTCATAAAATTAAAGCATGCTCATTGTTAAAATTTTTGAAATAGAAAATAAAGTCACTCCTCTCTGGAATCTCATCCTCAGTGATTACCACATATAACAGTTTTAATCTACTTTTGAAAAAGTCTTTTCCTTAGCCAATTCTCCTCTTTAACAGCAGCCTTAACAGAAGGTTTAATTTAAATTAAAAAGTAACAGTTGTTGAATATTTAAGGCATTGTGCTAAATATATGACAGGTCTTCACTTTTTTAATCCTTACAACAGCCCTATAAAGTCAGCCACTATTATCACTATCCCCATTTTAGAGAGACCGCAGATGTTGAAACTAACTTGTTCTAGTAAATTAGAAGAACTAGGATTCCAATCCAGACTGGCTCTTAACCCATTGCCCACTCTATCTCTCATATAGTTTCATTTTCATAAGTAAGACTTAAGAAATGTTAACTAATTTGTCCAAGGTCATGCAACTACAGAGTCGTAGAACTAGAATTCAATTCCGATTGCAACTCCACTGTTAAAAGCTCTTAATTACCATACTATGTAATCCAATCCATTCACATCTACTGTGGTTCTCTCCTACTCTGCCCACTGACCCTCTCTGAAACTACAAAAAGGGGCTACTACCTCAGAATAAGATCACAGCACAGCTCAAAGCCTCAGAATATTCAACACTGATCTGTTTATCTCAGAAGTGTAATGCCCCTGACAATTCTAAAGCCTCAGTTTTCTAGATATAAACCTACATAATTCATAATTTCACATTTCCTTTTGGGTCAAAGAGAAATGATAAGAGATAAAAAGAGAACAAACTGATAACAGAAACAATAATCTAAAGTATCAAAGAATAAATGCTATTTAAAAAATGAGAAAGAATGAAATCTCCAGTGAAAACCTATTAATAAGTTCAAACATTTATTAAATTCCTACTGTGTAATTCTCACTAGGAACCAGAAACATAACATTTAGTAAGACACAGTCCTGCCTTACTCGTGACCTAGGAGACTTACTGATTAGTTAGCAACACACTACAATAGGATCTCCAATAGCTTCTTAGACCTCACCAACTAGTTGGAAATACTGTTGTCAGAAATGACAGTTAAATAGGAGAATTCAACTGTCAAAAATAAAATAATCTGGCATACAAATTGCATGACTAAAACTGACTTTATTTTTTCAAAGGCAGCACCCTAATACTTGTCCAAAATCGAACTAGAATCAATCTTATAGCAATTTATTAAAATTTGTATTACTGTAAACCCAGACTTTATTTTTATTTTATTACTTTTTCTTTTTCTTTTTTTTATGCCTACAGTCCTTGGTCTTCCTAGGTGGTCTCCAAGCACTAACCAGGCCTGACCTGGCTTAGCTTCTGAGATCAGACAGGATTGGGTGTGTTCAGGGCAGCATGGCCATAGGAAACCCAGAATTTAGCGTTGCTCTTTTTCAATGAAAAGAAAAAGGTAATATTTTCTACCTCTTGACTCACTTCCTTTTAACAACTGTGTCACCACATCCAGTTCCTCAGCCTCAATATTAAGTTCTCCTTTTTACCAGTTACATGCCTTTAAACCCACTCCCTTCCAGCTATCTCTGCATTCATGTCAGCCTTCTATTTTTAGTGTCAGCACCAAGACCAGATTTAAGCAGCTCCCTGCTGATGGTTCTTTCACTAGATAACACCGACATACATTCCACACTCACCTATCTGAAGCACAGGCAACAATGGTGGCAACAACTGACTGTTCTTCTCTACTTAATATTGTATTTTGTCTTTACTAAAAAATACACCTTGAGCAGTCTTATACTGCTGGAGTGAGTGAAGGATGAGAATGGATAATTTTAATGAAGAAATCAAAAAATAAAAGGTAGACAAGGAGAACTTCACATCCTGATCAGTTCAGAAATCGCTGACCTCACTTCAAAAGTCATCCCAAGAATATCCCAAGGACTTCAGGGACCAATTTAGAGGAGATAGTTGAATAGCAATGGACTTAGTTCTACTTCCATTCCAACTCAAAAGATCCCGACTATTCTAGAGGAGAATCTAATCAACCAGTTCCTTACTAAAGAACAGAACAGAAGGTGGGATGTCTCATAGAGATTAGAGTTACTATGCCTTCAAAAGTTAAGGTATAGAAACCACCTGGTTCTCTCAAGTTCTACAATGATCCTAGACCCTTTCACAAGTGCTACAGTATGAAGAAATACAGCTGAAGACCATATCAAGCTTTGGTCAGCAACAGTTCTGGCCCTTCTACTTCTCACCTAATGTCATTAAGCAAATCTCTTGTATTCATAAAGCAAAAACAATAAATCTTTAGCATAGTACTGAAAGTACAGATGTGCACGAGTACACACATGTACACACCCCACAGTTTATTTTTCTTTTTCTAGCATCACAGTAATGAGAAATAGAGAACATGTACACTTCTTAGATTAGAGGACAGTAAAACAGGAGCCGAAAAAGGACACCTAAGGTTTTGAGGAGCAATCTTCTCTAAAATCTTTTCTATCCACCAGCAAAGATAAGACCATTGAGCTTCTCATGACTGATAAATGCTACTCTCAGGTTTAAATTTTCCGTGGATATCTTGTTCAAGTTAAAAAATATCATTATCGAAGTCATTATGAAATATTAACTACCAAGAAAAACAGTAAGATTCTACATAAATACACAACACATAAATATACATGTGCCTGAGTACTCTTGAAAGTGCACACACACTCTCAAAAACAGCATGTATCATGTACTTCTTGTACATTAGATCTTAAGCAATTAGATCTTAATATTGTATATTAGATAGTAAGCAATAAAAAGATGAGTAAGGTCTCCCACTTTCAAGTAATAGTTACGCGTACATGCCTCTGTTTGTAGGTAAACACCTTAACAACATTCCATCATTTAGGACTTTTTTAAAGCTTTTCTTTGAGAGATTTTTTTAGACAGAAGTAAATTTTACTGTACTTACTGCTAAAATGTCCGCTTCTACAGGCAGTAGGTTTAAGAATGCAAACAGCTGTACAGTCAAGATGGTATAGACTTGTGTAGCCGACAGCATGAGCATCCCTATGGAGAGCAGCATCTCGCTGTAAAATCACCTAGAAGATAAGCAGGTAAGTAACAATGAGCTCTGTCATTTGATGTATTAATTCCCAATGTTTATATCTCCTTTAATTATATACATATGTTGACATTAAAATTAAACATATTTCAAAAACATAAGAATTTACACAGATTTGAACATTTAGGTAAACATCCAAGGTTAGTCAATACCTATATTACTCATAGTGACTACGTTCTATGTGTTTTCACCACAAAACAAATATCCTCCCACAGTTTCAGTTTACAGTATAGGTTGTCTACTAATTCAGTTATGAGGAAAACTAGATTTCAATCAAAATAATGATTTAAAAATTCACAAGCACCTTTGCTTTAAATTTTTTTTAGAATTTTAAAGAATTTTTATAATTCTTTAAATATAATTTATAAAATTATAAACTTACTTATTGTTACATATTATACCCAAATTAAAGAATGTAAAAAAAAAAATAGCCACTTATTGTAAAGTAATACTTTTTGCCCTTTCCTTAATAGGTATTTTTTTTCCCCTATCTGTATCTGAATGGCAATAGAGCAACTACCTCTAACCTCATCCAACTCTCTACATGAATCCCTATGTATCATATTACAGCAAGAAGATACTATGAAAGGACTAAATTTTAACCAAAAAAGTGTCAAAATTTTCACTGGCAAGCCTCAACCAATTATATAATATACTGTTTAAAAGGTGAGAACAAAGTTAGAAAAGACAAGGACCTTTATAAAGAATTATTTTATTAAATGCCACCAACTCATACCAATTTTGATTATGATTACTGCTGGTAAGGCTCTGCATTTGGAGACTACATACAGACTCAAAGCCTGTCTGACACACATTAAAAGAAAAATATCTCTGAATAATTTTTAGCTACCCTCTTACAAATCCATTAACATCAGAAATGAAATAAAGGTGAAAGCAAATTAAATGTACACATTTGTTCCACAGAGACAAAAAGTAGGTTAGTGGTTGCCTGGAGCTGGGGGTAAGAATTAAGAGAGGGGAAAGAAATGACTGCTCAGAAGTATGGGGTTTTTCTTCAGGGTAATAAAAATGTTCTAAAATCAGATTGTAGCGATGGTCACACAACTCTATAAATATACTAAAAACCACTGCACTGTGCACTTTAAATTGACAAATTCCATGATGTGTGAATTATATCTCAATAAAGCTGTTTTTAAGAGGTACTGATTTTGTTGATACCGGTTTCTTAAGTGAAATCCATTTTACAATATACCTCTGAACAGAAAAGTTAACGATAGCAGGCCTAAGCTCTTCCTTTCCAACGTGGGCTTAGCAGAATTACTCCTGCGAAGAAGAGTGTCACAAGGAAGGGCCATTCTGCCCTCAACAAGGTAATGACCACAGAACATACCATCAACATTTACAAGCACATCCATGAAGTGTATTTCAAGAATTGCTCCCCTTGAGCACTCAAAGAGATCCAGACGTTTGCCATGAAGGAGATGGGAACTCCATACGTGTGCATAGACAGGAGACTCCACAAAGGTGTCGGGACCAAAGGAATAAGAAATGCTCCATATCATATAGCTGGGTGCGATGGTTCAGAAAACATAATGAGGATGAAGATTCACCAAACAAGCTCTATACACTGGTTACCTGTCACCACTTTCAGAAATCTACAAACAATATGAATGAAAACTGCTGATTATAGAATAAAGTTATAAAACTGCAAAAACAAAATAAAACAAAACAAACACATAGCAGGTCTAAGATTGCTATCCTTAGAAAGTCTTCCTTGCAAGGTTGGCCCTTTTACTGACATCTGGGAACTTAGATTTCAGAAGGGTTCTCATTCTTCCCTGATAAAAACCACTCATTATACTTAAGCTGCAAACAATAAGGTTTATATTTAACACATATTTTCTTTTGAGTCAATAATTTTATATGCTAGGCAAAGAGTGACTACATGAAAAGCTCCCAATGTAATCCATACACACTGAATCTCTAATAAGCATCCCTCATAGACACTACTTGTTTGTTGTTATAACTCACTGCTGAGAAATTAAGCATAACCTGTGTAACTCCACTTTGAGAGGACTCTTAATTAATAGTTCACACCTTATTTCCTCTGGCCTTCACCCCATATGCCTTTTTCTCTTATGCTGATTTTGCTTTGTACCCTTTCACTGTAAGAAATTATATTCATGAGTACAACCATATTCTGAGTCCTGTAAGTCCTCACTGAACCTGAGGTTGGTCCTGGAGATCCCCAACACAACCACATTAGATAATTTTTAGCCAAAATCAGACCATAAAAACATACAAATCCTTGTAAAACACAGTTGCTAATAAAGTTTACTAGGAAGAATATTCAGTATGTTGACCACTGACCTGTTTGACAAACTTAATCTGAATAAGAACTATGACTTCCCTTTTGATATTCTGGAATTGCCAGCCAACCTTGGGAATGGGGAGGGAGAGTTTAGAGGGAAAATACCTCTAAGAATAGGAATAATAATAACAACTGTTAATGATCACTTACTAAATAACAGGCATGGCTCTAAGCATGTTATTGAGTTAAACTCATCTAATCCTAACAATTCCCTACAAAATAAGCTGTCATTTCACAGATGGGGAAAACAGACACTGTTAAGCAACTTGCCATAGGTCAAACAATGAATAACAGCAGAACAAGGGTTCAAAACCCAAGGCAGTCTGCCTCCAAAGTCCACTCTAAAGCCCAAACGAAAATAGCAGTGATAAACAGAAGTCAGGCATTCTCTACCCAAAGCATAAAGAGATTTAAGAATCATCACAAAATAACTAAAGTGATCTTAATGTAAAAATGAAAATTAAAAAGAGAAGAGAGCTAGAGAAAACTCTGAAGAATATCTAAATTTAAGGGTGGGGAAAAAGTAGAGAAAGGAAAAAGACTGACTTCACAAAAGACAAAAGAAATTTGAGATGAAGGTAGGGAGAAGACAGACAGTTGGTCAATAAAAGGAAATATTGGGAAAGAGGCAAATTTTTTCACATTTCAGAGCCTGTCCAACCTGAACAACTGTATTTCCCTATTATCTAACAGGTATCCTTGCTCTGATCAACTTACTATTTCAGGAATGCACCCTGCTAATGATCACTTCTGCATCTTCATTCACGTGTTATCCAGAAACTAAAAAATACACTCATCTCTACTTTCAAAGGTAAATTTAGGGGAAAACTATAAAATTCTATTTAAAATTTTATGTATGTATAAATATATGCACTTTCTATGAAAGAGGTCCATGGTTGTTAACACATTCTCAAAAAAAGCACAAAAGGTTATTTTGTTACATCTTCTCTTCAAGTCTTTGGAGAGAAAGATTAGCAAACTTAAAAACTGACATTTTTTTCTAAAGCACTGAGATTACTGGGTAAAAATATAAATTGTCAATTGTATTTATTACTAGGCAATAATAGTTATTATAAAAATGACTTCATAATTGGTGGAAAGCATAAACTGTAAAAGCTTCTTACAAAAACAAAAATAGCCTCTGCTTCCCTACAAGGTGTGTTTCATGAAACCAAGCATGATCCTTGAGGGAACCGGGGAGCTACTCAGAGACTATTATTACAAGAAGTGGTTCCTTTCATTCATGACCCTTTCCTATGCTGATGTGATACACATCCACATATTTGATCTTGTCACAATCCAATATATTCCTTGTTGGGTATAAAAGCAGCACCTAGATGAATGCAAGCTTCTCAGTGAAGATATATCTTATGTTCATATGCTTATGCTCCGAGTCTGCATCATCCTACCAAGTTAGTGAACCCTGTGCCAGATTATGACCCGTTACTGAGACTGAATGTCAACCAGAACTGCTAACCACTGCAATGCAGTGAGTGTTGTACCTTTCTTCAACATTACAATTCTCATCAGCCTCTCATTTTTGAATTTATTCAACTATTGTTATCTCTTTAATATAATACAATAAATTATTGTTTGTTGTGACTCTCATTACCCCAAATAGAACACACTCATCTGACATTTCTTTAGGACTATGTTGGGAAATGGAGAACACCCTAATAAAAAACCCTAATAAAATCTTGCTAATTACAAGAAAACCCTAATAAAATCTTGCTAATTACAAATATCTACCTCTTTCCTGTCCTCCTCTCTCCCCTCTCTGCAATTACCAAAGATAGAACATGACTCTCCATTCTGAGTGTGCCTAAAATCAGAAGAGTTACATTTCTTCAAAGGAAGTATACAGTAAAGAATATGCAAGAAATCCTTGAGAACGACCAAGCAAGTTTCTAGAGATGTCTCCATCACCATCATCTCCAATCATATTTAACTTTGTCTATTATTTGACAGAATTTGACTAATTTTCAATAGACATTTTATTTGAAATTAGCTTCTTGACTCTATCCAACTAGATTTTCCAACTGGCAAATTCTCGTTCTTTTTTTTTTTTTTTTTTTAAGGCAAGACAACCCTTGGTTGATCTCACAGATTGCAAGGTCCATGTCAGCTTACAATCCCTTATTTTTTATTTTTTACACCTATAGCACCTGTTCTTCCTAGGTAGTCTCCTACCCAAGTACTAACCAGGCCCGACCCTGCTTAGTTTCCGAGATCAGACGGGATCAGGCTTGTTCAGGGTGGCATGGCCGTAGACTCATTCTACTTTCTGTTCAGCCTATGTCATCTAAGATGTATTCTTGCAAAAACTGTTTTAAGCTGATTCTAATAAACCTTTAGCTCTAACTTCAAATTTACAAGAAATACATGGAATAGAAAAAAATAAGCTATAAGACAAAGTATTACTTGAGGATACTGAACCAATTTCTATAAAATTAAATGGAATAAACAAAACAGTATAGGGAGATGGTATGAAAGAAATATATGAGACATACATTCAGAGATAAGAGGGAAGGGGAAGAGGGAGAGGTAGATGGGGTAAAGGGGGTCAAATATGTGGTAACAGAAAGAAATCCAACTATGAGAGGTGAACACACAGTATAAATATACATTTGCTTTATTGTTAAAGTATACAGCTGAAACTTACTGAGTTTCATTAACCAATGTCACCATAAAAAAATAATAGAGATAATAAATATTAGATCCAAATGCAAAACACAAGGTTCAAGCAAACCAATAATAAATATATAGTTGAGGAAGAAGAAGGACAATGTATTGTCTAGATATTAGATACACTTCTTTATTTTATTAGTTTCAAGTATACAGTACATTGGTTAGATACTTATAGTTTATGAAACGATCCCTCAATTGCTCCTTCTTTCCTCTGATTTTTCTACCTAGCCAATATATTAATGGTTCTCCTAACTGGTCCTTCTTTCCTCTGACTTTCCACCTAGACAATATATTACTGATAACTGCATTCCCTATGCCATGCTCCCCATCCTTGTGACCATCTATTAACTACTAATTTGTACTTCTTTAACCTTTCACCCCATCCTCTCAGCACCCAACCGCCCCTCCCCTCTGTCCATCACCAAATTATCGTCTATATTTGAGTCTGTTTTTAATTAGTTTGTTCTTTTTGTTCCTTAGATTCCACATATAAGTGAAATCACATGGTATTCACCTTTGTCTGACTTATTTCACTCAGCATAATAACCTCTAGGTCTATCCTTGTCGTTGATACATTTTTTAAATAGTTCTTAGGTATGATTATAACCACAGAACCAGCTCAAAGTGGCTTTATTCTACTTCTGACACTGAGTTGTTTTTCAGGAACAAGAGAACAAAATCACAGGTCATGTAGCCCAAGCATGTGCAGGAAGAGAGAATTTTGACTTTCAATAGCATCTAGAACCAAAGTTTCACTTCCACTCCCCATCCCACCAGCGCCACACACAAAACCAAAGAGCTGGGACTTGACCCAAACTCTACCACTACAATTCTTTCAAAAGTGAAGGGTCCAATGTCCAAAATGGTCCAGTGATGAAGCCTTCCAACTGAAATCTGTTATGTAAGAAAGATAACCATAATCAACCTCCCTCCCACACCTGTAGCTAACTTTGAGCAGAAGAAACTCAGCACTTCTCCCTTTATGTAACCACGTACCTAGTACATGTGCATGGGCTTCTAACTTGCCAGTGTGCCAATATTGCTGAACCTGTGCATAAAAGGCACTGTCACCATGTGAGGCAGGCTATGCCCTTGCTGGAATAATGAGCTATGTTGCAGTTGCCTATGGATCCCTGCATTTTATTCCAACTGCCAGAGTCTCGTACCCCTTACCTTGGAACCACGAATCTGAAGCAACATACCTGCCCTGCCAGGGCTTCCACACACTAGCCCATCCTTCTCTAATCCCTTAAATCCCACCCCAAACTTTCAATCAAGACAGATTTGAGCCTTGCCTCTTATCTCCTTGCTGGTCAACTTGGCATTAAAATTTTTTGCTTTCTCAAAAGCCAATGCCATAGTAGTGGCTTCTATGCACATTGGGCAACAAGCCCTTGCTTGGTAACATGATCACAGTATTATGTTCATTTGAGAAAGTCCTTATTTTTGGAGATGCCTAGTGAGGTACTTAGGAATGAAATGTCATGATATCTGTAATTTAAAATATTTGAGCCAAAAAAAAAACACAAAAAACTTAAACCAAAGACTAATAAGTGATAAATCTAGGTAAAGATTACATTAAGTTCATTATACCATTCCTCTAGTTTTCTATATTTTTGATCATTTGTATAAATGTTTTTTTAAATGTAGTGAATAAAATAACCATTTAAAATTTTCAGAGATCTTTCTGGAAGGTTGTTGACTTCATTTATTTTATTGTGGAATAATATACATAAAATTTACAATTTTAAACATTTTTAAGTGTAAAGGTCAGTGACATTAAGTATATTCATATTGTTGTGCAACCATCACCACCATCCATCTCCAGAACTTTTCAACTTCTCAAATTAAAACTTAATATCCATTAAACACTAATTTCCCATTCCCCCTTCCTCTTACATTATTCTACTCTCTCTCTCTATGTGTGTGTGTGTGTGTGTGTGTGTGTGTGTGTGTACACACACACACGTTTCATTACTCTAGGTACCTTATATATTGAAATCATTTTTTATCTATGTCTGGCTTATTTCACTTAACATAATGACTTCGAGATTCATCCATGTTGTAAAATATATCAGAATTTCTTTCTTTTTTAAGGTTGAATATTCCATTACATATATACACCACCATTTTGTTTATCCATTCATTCATTGATGGATACTGGTTGCTTGCAACTACTGGCTATTGTGAATAATACCATTTTGAATATGGGTCTACAAATATCTGTCTGATTCCCTGTTTTCACTTTGGTACATACTCATTAGTGGAACTGCTGATTTATATGGTAATCCTATGTTTAATTTCTTGAGGAACAACAGCTCCGCCATTTTACATTCCCACCAGCAATGCACAAGGGTTCCAATTTCTTCACATCTTTACCAACACATTATTTTCTTTGATAACAGTCATCCTAATGGGTATAAAGTGGTACCTCACTATGGTTTTTATTTGCATTTCTCTAATTATTAGTGATACTGGGCGAGCATCTTCCCATGTCCTTATTAGGAATTTGTATATCTCTACTGGAGAAATGATTATGCAAGTTCTTTGCCCATTTTTAATCAAGCTGTTGTTATTGAGTTGTAAAAGTTCTTTATATATGGGTGGGTGGCTCCATAGTGCAGTGGTTAGCACATCTGCTTTACACACAGAAGGTGCTGGGTTTGCACCCCAGGTGGAGCCACGAACCATGCCCCAGGTGTGCCAGGCCCCAGATGCAGCGAGCCCCAGGTGTGTTGGGCCCCAGGTGCGCCTGGCCCCCAGTGCATGCTGCAAGTGTATGGGAAGAGACATCCCACCTTAAGAGATCCCGTTCTTAAGGGGATATGGCAACATCCATAGTTCAGGGGTGGAAGTGGAGTGAGGGGGATTAAAAGAGAGGGAAAATAAAGTTCTTTATATATTCTGCATACATTTCCCTTATCAGGTGTATGATTGAAAAATATTTTCTTCCATTTCATGAGCTGTCTTTTCACTCTGTATAACGTCCTTTGATGCACAAGTTTTTTTAATTTTAATGAAGTCTGGCTCATCTATTTTTTTTGTTGTTGCTGCCTGTGCTTTTCATATCCTATCTAACATCTCATTGTCAAATCCAACATCATGAAGCTTTTCCCCATGTTCCATATCTTCATTCTTTTGTTTGTGGATATCCAGTTTTCTCAAAACCATTTGAAGTAACTGTCCTTTCCCCATTAAATGGTCTTGGCACCCTTGTCAAAACTCATCTGACTATATATGTGAGAATTTACTTCTGGGCTCTCTGTTCTATTCCACTGGTCTGTACGTCTCTCTATGTCAGTACCATACTGTTTGGATTACTGTAGCTTTGATGTAGGTTTTGAAATCAGAAAATATAAGATTTCTAACTTTGTCCTTCTTTGTCAATATTGTTTTGGCTAGTTGAGGTCCCTTGAGATTCCATATGAATTTTAAGATGGATCTATTTCAGTAAAAAAATGTCACTGGGATTTTCATAGGGATTACGTTGACTCTACAGATTGCTTTGGACAGTACTGACATCTTAACAATATTAAGTCTATCAATCCGCGAACGTGACAGGTCTAATCTGTGTCTTAATTTCTTTCAGCAACATTGGATAATTTTAAATGTATAAGTTTTTTACCACCCTTGGTAAGTTTATTCCTAAATATTTTATTTTTAATACTATTATAAATAAGATTATTTTATTAATTTCCTTGTGGGATTGTTCACTGTTAGCATTTAGAAATGCAATTGATTTTTGCAAGCTAATTATGTATCCTGCAACTTTGCTGAATTAATTTATTAGTTCTAATAAGGTTTTTGTGGAATCTTTATGGTTTTATACATGTAAAATCATGTTGTCTGCGAACAGAGGTAATTTTACTTCTTCATTTCCAATATGGGCGCCATTTATTTCTTATTCTTGCCTAATTGTTCTAGCTAGGACTTCTAATATTTTGATGAACAGAAGTGGTAAAAGTGGGCATACTTGTCTCGTTCCTGATTTTAAAGGAAAAGCTTTCAGTCTTTCACCACTGGTTATGATGTTAAGTGTGGATTTTTGATATATGGACTTTATTATGGTGAGGTAATTTCCTTTTATTTTTAGTTCATTGTGTGTTTTTTTATCATGAAAAGGTGTTGAATTTTGTCTAATGCTTTTGCCTGCATTAACCAAGATGGTCATCTGTTTCTTTCCTTCATGCTGTTAAAGTGGTGTATTATACTGACCACTTTTCATATCTTAAACCACCCTCACATTCTAAAAATAAGTTCAACTTGGTCACGGTGCTGTTTAATTCGGTATATTTGTTGAGGATTTTTGTATCAATAATCATAAGAAATACAGGCATACCTTGCAGAGGTTATTGGTTCAGTTCCAGATCACTGAAATAAAGTGAGTATCACAATAAAGCAAGTCACACAAATTTTTTGGTTTCCCAGTGCATATATAAAAGTTATGTTTAAGCAACCTAAATGCCCCAAAATAGACAACTGAATAAAAAAGTTGTGGTACATATATATAATGAAATACTACTCAGCTATTAAAAAAATTAACTCTTACCATTTGCAACAACATGGATGAACCTAGAGGATATTATGCCAAGTAAAATAAGTTAGACAGAGAAAGACAAATACCATATGATTTCACTAATATGCGGAATCTAAAAAATCTAAATAAAATGAACAAACAAAACAAAACAGACTCATAGATACAGAGAACAGAATGATGATTGCCAGATTTTGGGGTGGGGGTTTGAAGAGCTAGGTGAAAAAGGTGAAAGAATTAAGAAGCACAAAGTAGTAGTTACAAAATAGTCATGGGGATGTGAAATACAGCATAGAGAATACAGTCAACAATACTATAATAACTGTCTAGTGCCATGTGGGTACTTGACTAAATGGGGGCGGAGGGGGCACTTCATAAATCACATAAATGTGTAACCATTATGCTGCACATCTGAAACTAATATAAAATAATATTGAGTGTCAACTCTAATGAAAAAAAATAAAAATTAAAAAAATCAAAAAAATAAAAATAAGTTATGTTTATACTATACTGCAGTTTATATTAGTGTGCAATAGTACACGTCTAAAAAAGCAATATACGTACCTTGATTTAAAAATATTTTATTGCTAAAAAACACTAATTATCATCTGAGCCATCAGCAAGTCATAATCTTTTTGCTGGTGGAGCATCTTACTTCGACATTGATAAAAACACAGTATCTGCAAAGCAAAATAAAGTACAAGAAAATAAGGAATACCTGCATTGGTCCGCAGTTTTTTTTACAGTGTCCCTATCTGGCTTGGGTATCAGGATAATGCTGGCCTTACAGAATGAGCTAGAAAGTGTTCTCTCCCCTACAACTCTTCCAAAAAGAAGAGTTTAAGAAGGACTGATGTTAACTGTTCTTTAAATGTTTGGTAGAAAATTTCACCAATGAAGTCATGGGTCCTGGTCTTTTCTTTTTTGGGAGGTTTTAAATTACTGATTCAATTTCCTTACCAGTCATAGGTCTATTCATATTTTCTACTTCTTCCTGATTCAGTTTTGGTAGATTATGTGATCCTCAAATTTATCTATTTTATCTAGGTTATCCAACTTCTTGCTCTACAACTGTTCATAGTATTTTTTCATAATTTTTTATTTCTGTAAAATCAGTACTAGTGTTTCTCTTTTCATATCTGATTTGAGTCCTCTCTTTTTCTTAGTAAATGTAGTTAAAGGTTTATTCATTTTGTTGATCTCAAAAAAACCAATTCTTGATTTTGTTGATTTTTCTCTTGGCCTCCTTTTTGAGAACTTGAGCACTGCGGCCAGCACATGTGATTATTTGTATGGCTTAAGAGAGTGGATGCCGGTTACTCATCTAATGTTGATCTGGCTATTGCAAAATTTAAAAACTTCCCAAACATAACAATAAATTCTAACCTCACATTTAAATCTGTGACAATACCATACAACTCATCTACACAAAATTACTTTCTAAAACTTCATTTTACAAATGGGGACACATGTCGTAAGTGTTAAGACCAACATTATTTTCAGGAAATTCTTTTCCATAAAACTTTTTATTCTAAATATGACACATCCTAACTTTAACTAGTTCAGTGACAGATAACACTCATGAATCAGCTCACCATTTCCATTAGAAAACTTTTGAATAAGGTCATATTCCATTGGTTCTCAAGCTACATTCTTTAGTCTCAGTAGCATTTCAAAAACTGGACCAAAATACTCCACTACTATAATAATCTTTTCCTAATTTGCATAAAGATTAAATGGATAATTTCAATTTGTTTTTCTTCATAAATGTATCTTACTACAATATGCATCAAAAGAATATAAACTATTACAAACACTAACAGAAAAAATAAGTAAACAGCTAACTACTTTAGTGTAAAATTTATAAATCACATTTAATTAAATGGGTTGTTTTTCTTACAAATGTGCTCTTGGTCACGAATGTGTATTACATAGATATGGTACTATATAACATTTTCTCCAAAATAGTGTTCTGAACTCATACAACTGTATATATCAATAACTTCAGAGTGCTCCTTAAAAAATATCATGGCTTTCAAGAGTCCTAACTGGGAACTACTAACATATTCTATAAATTCCCATAGAGCACAATTTTTTAAAACTTTTAAAGAAATGGTTGAGAGGTTGTCAAGAAAAAAGTGTTATATCAGAAAGAAAAAAAAAAAAAAGCTTAACTTCTATAGCCACAAGATGCCCCATAGTTCTTTGCAAAAAAAACTGAAGGTTGGTACCCAGCCAATTTCTCTAACTTGAAGCCATCAAAATAAAAAAAGCCTCATTTAAGATTTAACTATTATTGTCAATCAAAGCAATTTTTTAGATTCCATGACAAAACTGCCTCACAATTTGGATTTTTCCAAAGAACAAAACAAAATGAATAAATTTTTAATTTTAAAAGATTAGCAAACAGGTTTCTTCAAAACATTAATTCTTTCCAACCTCAGGGCCTCACACAACTGTTACCAATGTTTAGTGTATAGTCTAATTTTTTTCTCCACAGAAAACAATATTTGACTATTTCCCCCAAAATACCAATCATAACAGAAATCAGGGGTATTTCTACTGTCAAGTGAAAGAATTCATATCCTACTCTTCCCCAAAATTTCCTCTTATCCTTATGCAGACATAGACAATGAGTTCTCCTTTTAATACTGAACATTATTGAATACCATGAATAAAAGTAGAATTTAATAAATTGTGGTCCATGAATATAATGTAATTCTCTACAGCAATGAAAATGAATGACAGCTACATGAGCAACACAGATGAATTTCACAAAAATAACCCTGAGAAAAAGAAGTCAAAAGAATGTAAACACCATATCCCACTCATAAAGTTCTTTAAAAGGCAAAATATTATATATAGAGAGACTCACATTTAAGAGGTAAAAACACAAAGAAATATGAAAAAGTTATCACTATAATCAAGACAGTGGCTACCTCAAGGGTAAGAAAAAGGAGTATGCTGAGGAAAAAGGTGCTTCTGGGATGCCAAAAGTATTCTATATCTCCACCTGGGCTGTAGTGAGATGGAGTTTTCATTAAAATTATTCTTTAAACCATACACAAATGTTTTATGCACTCTCCTGTATCTACAATATCTAACCATTTTTTAAATAAAAAATAATAAATCTGCCTGTCATTCAAAAGTTTTTTGTTTTGTTTTTCTGACTACATGGAAATATGAAATCTAGAAAAGCAGTAGCTTACCAAGATCACAAATACACAATAAAAATGTCAACGAATAAAGAACTATTAAAAAAAGACTCATATTCAACCCCAGAGTTATACCTTCTCATTCAGTGGAAATGAGATGAGATCTGGTAATCTGTACTATTCATATTATTAACATGTACTCCAAGTGATTCTTATCACTAGAGAAGTTTGAAAAAATCATGTTTTAGTCCAGTATAGCACATATCACCTGAGGCCAGTAATAAAAATAAACATTCAAACATTCTCAGGCCCTTCCACCAGAAATTCAGACAGAAAGTTTATAATTTCGCTTTTAAAAAAATATTCCCGAGTGAATCTTTATGATCAAGCCAAATTTGGAAAATAACGTTCTCGGCCATAGACATGTGGCATATCAAGTCATTATTCATAAACTTCTTGTAGGTCAAAGAGGGTTGGGGTTAAGGGTCAAATCAGAAAAAAAGAATACTAGCAAAAATACATTTCATAATTCTCTCAAATACTTCTGTTGTCATCAGTGCCATAGTTTGCCAATCCAGCAATATGCCACTCAGCAAACAAGAAAAAGACAACTGACAATAAAATTGCTTTCACGGATATCAGAATCAGCACCATTTATGGAAACATGCGGGAAATTCTCATGTGGGAAATTCTGATTTTCTGGGTTATCAAAAACATCACGCCCAGTGTACTTCAAAGTATCAATCTCTTGAACCAGAGTTTTTTGTTTATAATGCTTCATACAAATGTCATCATCATCACTATAAACGAAACAACAGAGGACTTAAATTTTGTGGAAGGCACTCTGTTAAGCATCTGACATGAATGTTTTTCCATCTAATCCTCAGAACAATCTTGTCACGTAAAACAAAAACAAAAACAATACAGTTTCATTATCATTCCAGTTTTCCTATTTTAAAGAACTCAATTTCTATGTGTAAGTATACTACAGAATGACTGAATAAGTGAACCAATTCCCTTACCCATTGTCTCCACCCCATCCCTTCCTCCTTTAATTTATGCATAATTCTGAACAAAAAACTGAGCATACCCAATGACTCATATACAGTTTGGGTTTTAAGTTACTTGGCCTACTATATTAATGGTGGAGGGTTACGGGATATCAGAACAAGTGATTATAACAATTATTTCTTTAATACATCACCCTAGAGCTCTATTCCTAGCCTTCTTTCCCATACACCACACTTCCTTGGCAAATGTCTGTAACCTGCCTATGTACCTACCATGCCTCACTTCTCTTAATCATCTCTACACTTTTTATTTATAATAATACTGATTATTTTCTATCATGTTATAATTTACATAGATGTCATATTTATTCTTTAGTGTCCATCTCTGCTGCAAGAATGTAAACTCCTCCAAGATAAGAAAATTTATATTATGAGTATATCACAAAGTATCTAAGTAGTGCCTGGCACATATTAAATATTTAACATTTGTAAAAGGAATGCACATGTGGCCTCCCAATGTTGTCTTCCATGGAGCCCCTGAATGTGGCCACCTCTTAACTATGATAAAAAAAATTAAGATCTTAACATTAAAAATATTTTATGTATACATTAATACTATGTATGCATAAATACCATGAAACAAAACAATCTGTTAATACATGTAAACTCTGGATGAGACTCTACAGTTTTTTTTATCTGCGTATTTCAGAAAAAAAAAAGTTCTGTCTATTTCATTTTATATAACATATACCAAACAAAAGCCTAAAATGAACAGAAATCTTAATAGAAATCTGTTTCACTTGCTCATGCTTTCCATGTATATATTGCTTTTACATCAAAAAAACTTTTAATGAGTATGCAACAAGGTTCTATAATCCACAAGTCTATTCACAATGTGAAGATGTAATGATTTCTTCTGAACTGCAAAGTACAATCAAAAGAGTGAAAAAAAGGCAGATTTTGAGAGAGTTAACAAATTCAAGCATTTTCTCAATGCACTCAATTACACTCAAGATTCCATTCCACACTTCAGTCCATATAGATATCATTATTGCTATAAATTTCAAATGTAGCAGCCATTTGGGCTGTGAGGTATGTGCGTCAGTTGGCAATAGTCATGCACCACTTAACAGAGGGGATATAGTCTGAGAAATGTGATGCTAGATTCTGTTGTAGTGAGAAAATCATAGAGTGTGCTTACACAAACCTAGATGGTATATATGGTCTACTATCCACCTAGGCTATATGGTATAGCCTATTACTCCTAGGATACAAACCTGTACAGCACAAAACTGTACTGAACGCTGTAGGCAACTTTAACACAATGTATTTGTGTATCTAAACATATCTAAACATAGAAAAGGTACAGTAAAAATACAGTATAGAGGATAAAAAATGGCACACCTATATAGGGCACTTACCATGAATGGAGATGGCAAAACTAAAAGCCACCTGGGTGATTCAGTGAGTTAGTGGTGAGTGAATGTGATGGCCTAGGACGTTACTGTACGCTACTGTAGACTTTATAAACACTGTACACTTAGGCTGCACTAAATTTATTTAAATTTTTTTCTTTCTCAATAATAAATTAATCTTAGCTTAACGTAACTTTTTTATTTTATAAACTTCATTTTTTTAACTCTTCAACTCTCCTGTAATGACACTTAGCTTAAGACACAAATACGTTATATAGCTATACAAAAATCTTTCTTCACATCTTATTCTATAAATTTTCTATTTTCAAATATTTGTTAACTTTTAAACTAAGTTTAAAAACTAAGATGCAAACATAGATATTAGCCTAGACTAACACAGGATGAGGATCATCAATATCACTGTCTTCCACCTCCATATCCTGCCCCACTGGACGGTCTCTCAGGGGCAATAACATAAGGGAACTTCCCTCTCCTAGGATAACAATATCTTCTTCTGGAATACCTCCTGAAGGACTCACCTGAGGCTCTCTTTTTAGAAGGTGTCACTCTTTTTTGGAACCATGTCCTATGGTGGCTTGCTTATAAGCAGATAATGCACCATAAACATTTCTTTCTATTAATGAAAACCTTTTAGTGTTGGGGTCCAGGTTTTCTAACTTTTTAAGGAATCAGACTAGAGAGAAATAACCACCACTAGATTTGCCACTTTTATAGTCCTTAATTATTTTTAATTTCGTTTCCAGGTCAATCTCTTGACGTGGCTTCCTAGCGTCAACATGAGCAGTAGATTTTATAAGCTTAGGGGCCAATATGAGATTAAATCAAGCACAAGGTAAAATGATGCAATCGAGAGGTAAGGGTAAATAAACATGAGATGTATGAGGTTGCTGCCAGCATAATACAACATGCTATTTTATAGCAAATTTTTTCAAGTAGAAAGAGTACACTCTAAAATGATAAAAGTATAGCACAGTAAATACATAAACCAGCAACACAGTAATGCAATGCACTACATCATCAGGCCACAATTTTCAGCTCTGTTATAATCTTATGGGACCATCATCATATATGTGGTCCGTCATTGACTAAAACATCATTACACCACACATGACTTTACATCACAATCAACCACAGATATCAGCTTGATGAATTGTGATGCCATGGATTACCAGCATCCCATCTCCATTGGCAAGTTGCTCAGCACTGTGCTCGGGCCCAAAGGCATGACCAAACAAATACCAACACCTCAAATTTTTAGGTCAATCTCCTAAAACCTTTCCAAGCGCCAAACCTGTATCAGTAGGGATTCAATCAAGAAACAAAAACTACACAGCAAATTAAACAGAGTGCTTAACATCAATAATTGTTAAACTATGACAGGATAGTAACTATAAAGATGTAATAGAGGTAGCAAGAGAACATCCCAAAGGGACACGAGGAAACTGCTGGGAGTGATGGATAAGTCCATTAACTTCATTATGGGGATGGTTTCATAGTTATAATTCAAACATCTAAGTATCTCAAAGCTTATCAAAGTAGACAATTTAAATATGTACTCTATTGTGTATCCTTTGCAAGTCAATAAAGCTGTTTGTAATTTTTTTTAAAAAATAATAATTAAACTATGATGGAAAAATAAGCTGAAGGAAAATACCCAAAATGGATAAACTTGGAAGAAGGGTTCCCTCCCTAAGGCTGGAGTTTCTCATTGAAAAAGCTATGGTTGCAGCCCACTAGATAACAGAGAATTTCACTGGGTTATCCAAAACTAGAGCTGGTAAGGTGTCACCCGGTAAACAGGAAACAATTCTCTGGAATACAGGCAAGGTGAGGCTGGTGAACAGGTGTACAAGTGCAGAACTCAGGATACTGCTACAGGCACATGCCTGGAATCCACAAAATCCATGTCAAGAGAACACCAGGAAACAATTCCCTGGGGTGTAGGCAAGCCAAGGCTGGTGGGCAGGCATGCAGAGGTAAGCAAAGCACTGCAAACATGGGGTCTGCGGCAGGCAGTATCCACTTCAGAAGGTCCATGGCAAGGTGGTCTGGTCACCAGGTCTGTATTGAAACTACAAGATCATTGAAGACCTGTGTTTTCTGAGCACATGGTAGAGGCAGAGTGCCACCAGATGAACCCACCTATAGGTAATGCAGACAGACCATGCATCAAAAGCAAGAAACAGGAAAATACAGCTCTTGGGAACTACAAAGGGAAGAAAAAACCTTCCACCATTAAGTTCCCTCTGGTACTTTGTCCTCCCCTCCCCCCAACACCTCTACTGCAGAGCAGGTATCGAACGGTGAATTTGGAGAAAATAAACTGATAATTGATAGTTATCTTTCTGTCTTTAATGATATTTAAATAAGGCAGTGTTTCTCTCACTTAACAATAGGGAAAAGAGCTAAGAATATTCGGCCATTACTATGTTATCAAGGTAGAGAATCTGAAAAAGCACCTTTTGTCTCTTTGAAGTATCATTTACAAGTCACACAAATTTCTTATTCTAGTTTTGGCTATTATCCATGTGTGTTTTTAAATAAAAATGTTTTAAATCACACAACAATTGGTTGTTATGCTTATTAACTTCTAGAGGCTGCCCACATTCCCTGGCTTGTGGCCCCTTTCTCTATCTATATCAAAGCCAGTGATGGCAGGTGGATTCTTTCTCTCACCACATTATTCCAAACTCCTCTTCTGCCTGTCCCTTCTATTTTTAAGGATCCTTGTGATCACACTGGGCCTACCTGTATAATCCAAGATAATTTTCTCACCTAAAAAGTCCTTAACTTGACCACATATGCAAAGTGCCTTCTGCCATATAAAATAACATTGCAGGTTCCAGGTTATCAGGATGTGGACATTCGGGAGGTCATTATTCTATCACAGTAAGTATCCCATTTCTCATAAAAATTTCAATTTATTCATTTATACTAGTATGGAATCATGGATTGCTCTTTTATTTAATGTGCTATAATCTGTTATAGTAATTATTATTTTGATGTTCAACTGTCCCCAGTTTGACCAGTGGAGGCTCATTCATTCAAAAGGCTCTCATGTCTTTTTGATATGTTCCCATGATTCTTGAACGCTTGTTTTCTGGCACAAAATTTTCCAGTCCCATCCTGTACTTTTCTGCCCCAACCCTGAAATCAGTCATTTCTCAGAGAAAAATATCCTTATTTGCAGGAATCTTACACTAAAGTATTTGGTGGGTATAGAGCATCAGGTCAACAACTTACTCTCAAATGATTAAGGAAAAAAAGAAAATAAATCTCTGTACTGCTCTGTTCTTACAACTGTTCTGGTACCTTGTGATTATAAAAATTATATTTTATTTTAATCATTTAATGTCTTTCAGGGTTCAAAATAAATTGAGACTTGTCTAGATATTAGTAGTGCAGATAACAAAAATTTATCAGCTTTAAAAAATATTGTAGTTTCTCTCAGAATGTAACAAACTGAATTTAGCTTTTAAAGTGTAACGGCAAAGACTATGTATGATGAGCTGTAACATAGGGATCACAGTTCTAATCCCAGCTCCATCAATTACTGACTTAATGCCATTGTAATTAGCCTCTAATCTTCACTCATTATTCATTACATTGATATCTAATAAAATGTTTATGATTTTTTTCTAATACTAAAAACAATGCTTATTGGAAGGCATAGAGAAATATTATATAATATTACCCATAATATTAACATTCACAGATAAGTATTTATCCTTGTGTTTTATAATTCGTTCTCACAGGTTCTAACATATCCCTGCTCTCCCAACCCCAATTTCAGCAATCTGTCCTTACTATCACTCAGCTGACATAATGGCCCAGGCTCACCCAACATTTGAGGAACAAAGGCAACAGCCTTGTAATATACTTAACCAGCTGCCAGAATTTCTTCTTATTCTGTATAAGTTAAATCATTCACAATGGCCCTGGTTCTCTCTGATCCAACCATGAATGACAAATCTTTTTTCCATGCATATTTTACATCATTTGTATCACATTGTATTATGATTTGTATAGCTTTTTTACTTAAAGTTGGACATTTTGGGGAGTCATTATTCTGTCTACCACAGTCAATATCCCATTTCTCATCAAAGTTTCAATTTACTAATTTATATATTCATTCTCTTGTTATTAAACTCTTCATAAGCATTATGTTAACAGATGCTTAAAGTTACATTACATAGCTAACTCACGGCTTTATCTAACTATTCTCCTACTGTTCAATACTAAAGTGAACCTAACTATAAATTCTATAATAAAGTACAAATAACTATAATAAGTATAAATCCCTTTGCATATTTCTGATTATCTTCTTAGGATTGATTCCTAGATGTGAAATTACAATGCCAAAGAATCATTTTAAAACTTTATATATATTGCCAAATTGCTTTCCAGAAAGAATGTTCTTCTTTATATTTCCAAATAAATGTGCATTTCATTGCACTGATTATTCTTTTCTCATCATTCTTGGTGTTAGGTGAAGTTATAAACAATAAAAATAATTAACCTTTATTGAATGTTTACTACATTTCTGGCAAACTATTTAACATGCATCATTTCCTTTAATCCTTACACTTTAACAGAGATAAGTTCCACTATCTTCCCACAAATATAGGAAACTGAGACTTAGAAAATAATATAAAGTGTTTATAACAGTGCCTTGCACGCATTAAACACTTTACAAATACTTACTCTTATTTAATAACTTCCCTGACGACATCTCTTAAATAGTAGAGCCAGAATTCAAATACGGGTCTATGTCATGAAATGCCAGCCTTTCTAAATCATCCAATTATTGTATAAACTTGCATTTCTGTAATTACTCTGAATTTCAAACTGTTCATGTGTCTATCTATCCATAATAAAATTTTAAGGCTAAATATTTAACAGCTTCTTTCAAGGAAAACTAAGAAAATTAAACTAAAGTATATTAATAACAATTTATGTATTCAAGTCAGCTTTCATTACAATCTTATTTTTATCATTCATGGTCTCTAAACCAGTTTTGATGATAAATATAATGTTTCCCCAAGGCTTTCTATGTAACATCAGAATTAAACTACAAATAATAATAATAACTTTTAAAAGAATTATAATAGAAAATGGCATAGATGATAGAGACTCTGTTCATCCCTCCAGCAACCAAATCAAAATTGTGAGGGAAACAAGGAGCAGCAAGGAAAAATTGCCTGAGATCTAGATGAACAAGCCATACAACTAGGGAGAAGTCCAAGAAAGCATCCTGCAATGGCAGAAGGTAGGGCTGAGTGAGGACACAGGGCTGCCCGCTCTCAAGCAGCTAGAGATGGAGGCTGCAGCAATGGCAGTGACAAAAGCCTCTTAAAGGGGCTGCATCCATAAGTGGATTTTTGCAATGACAGACCTGCACTCGCTCTGAGCACTACTGTTGATTCAGCTGTGTGCAGAGGGAACCAAGGACTTACAGGGATACATTGTGGGAGTGAGGACCGAGACGAGATTCTTTTGTCCAGAAGTGCCAGTGGTATCCATTGTTCCCTGTTGAGCCCTCCCTGCCCCCAGTGCTTGAATGCAGCGTAGCCACAGCCATGACGTCATCAACTGGATAACAGAGGTCACTCTGCCCAGAGGATTCCCTCCTCCAACTCTAGGCTCCTCCCAAACCACATGCAGATAGAGCCTCAGAGAGTCAGATGCTTCCTGTTGAGCAGCACCTAGACTCACACTGAAGGCAGCTGGCCTAGGTTTCTGGTGTGGCCTTTTGAAGCAACTATAAGCTCAACATTTGTGGATTGCTTGCTGAATCTTAACAGGTGACCCTGGACGGATAGAGGCTTGGACTAAGTTTGGCCTGCAGTTGAACCCTTCTCAGGACTGTGCCACTGGACACCGACTTCCAAATCCACATTAATAAGACTAGGAGATTTAGGAGCTTTGTTTAGTACATTGAAACAAACAAGGAAAGGAAGCCAAAATGGGAAGACAAAGAAGGAAAAACCATATGAGAGAATAGAAGAGATCCACATATAATTGAGTCAAGTAATCTAACAGATGCAGAGTTCAAAACACTGGTTATAAAGATGCTAAATGAACTGTTGAGAAGTGTACATAAATTCAGTGAGAACTTCAACAAAGAGATAAAAAAAAAAACATAAAAATGGAAATGGCAATTATAAAAGGGAACCAGTCTAAAATGAAGAACACATAATCCGAGATGAGAAGTATATTAAATGGAATAAACAGAGTGAATAAAAGAGAGGATCAAATGACCTAAACAGAGGATGGGAAAGCCAATCAGGACACTCCATCAGAGTGGCAAGAAAAAAGATGCCAAGACTATAAAAATAATTTAAGGAGGATATGGGACACTATTAAGGTTCCAAAAATCCATCTGATTGGCGTAACGAAGGACAATCAAGATGTTGAACAGCTGTTTGAATTAATAATGATGGAAAACTTCCCTAACCTGGTGAAGGAAACGAACATAAAATCCCAGGAAGCTCAGAGAATCCCAAAAACCAGGGATCCAAAGAGGCCCACACCAAGACACATCATAATTAAAATTCCAAATTTTAAGTACAAAGTAAGATTAAAAGCAGCGAGAGAAAAACAAATAATTACATATAAGGGAACACCTACAAGACTGGCAGCTGATTTCTTAAAAGAAACCATGCAGGACAGAAGGGCTTGGCAAAAAATATTCGACAGGATGAAGACCCAGGATATACAACCAAGAATACTTTATCCAGCAAAGCTATCAGTTAGAGTTGAAGGACAGATAAAGAGCTTCCCAGACAAAAATAAGCTAAAGAACTTTGTCACCGCCAAGCCAGTATTACAGGAAATGTTAGAGGGACTTCTTTAAGAAGAAAAAACATATCAAAAAAAAAAAAAAAAAAAGGAATAAACAACGGTAACAGCTACATTCCTATCAATAAGTACCTTAAATGGAAAAGAATTAAGTGCTCCAACACAAAGAAAAAGTGGTTGAAAGGATAAGAAAACAAGACCACCACATATGAAAAGGAAAGGGATAGAAAAAGATATTGGTTTGATGGACTTAGAAGATATTTAAGTCAGAAAAAGATAAACACTATATGATCTCACATGTGGAATCTAAGAAATAAAAATAACAAACTCACAAATACAGACTCACAAATACAGTTGACAACTGGTGTCAGACAGAGAGGAGGGGGATTTGGGGTGTTGGAGAATTGAGGTGAAGGGCTAAAGAAGTACAAATTAGTAGCTGAGGGATGGTCACGGGGATGGGGAGCATGGCATAGGGAATACAGATAGCATTAATACATTGGCTAGGCAGAGGGTCAGAGGAGGGAAGGTGCAATTGGGATCATTTTATGAACTATACAGATGTCTAACCAATGTACTGTATACTTGAAATTAAATATTTAAAAATTACACACAAAAAATTAATTGCTATAATCACAACTTTCTTGAAGCTTAAAGAAAACAAAATGTTCCATCTTCTATTATAATGGCCAAGTATATATATAACATCAGGGTCCCCAATCCCTATGCTATGGACCAGTACCAGGCCGTGGTCTATTAGGAACTGGGTTGCACAGCAAAAGGTGAACAGCGAGCAAGCCAGCGAAGCTGCATCTGTATTTGGAACCACTTCCCAGAGCTACCACAGGTCATCAGGCATTAGATTCTCATAGAAGCACAGGTCCCTGGTGCCAAAAAGGTCGGGGATCACTGCGTAACATGATACCAGAGATATAATAGCATAAGTATAATAAAATAATCATTCGACACTACATTAGGACACCCCATACCATTCATATTCAGGATAATCATACATTATCATAAAGATCAAGATTCTTTAGTGTTCACTTTCTACTTTCTTCTTTACCTATATGATCCAGCTCATATAAAGTAAATGACTGTTAAAAGCATTAATGTTCCACACAAAAATCAGTTGTTTTATACACCAACAATGAACAATCCAAAAATAAAATTAAAACACTAATTCCATTTATGTTTAGGTATTCAAAATAAAATACCCAGGAATAAATTTAATCAAGGAGGTCAAAGATGGCAGTGACACAGGAGGATGCTGAGCTCGACCGACCATGGGAAAACTGAAATATATATATAGAGGGGAATTACTCCTGTGAGACAACCTAAGTATGAATGAACAGCTTCTCAATGACAAATGAGGAAAAGAGACGAACAGAGAAGGCTGGGAAACTGTAGCTCTCCAGATTGGAGGTGCCAGTGAGCACCGCTGTTTCCAACTCCTTCCACTTCTACAGGGCAAGGGAGAACTCTATTAAGGTACACTGGCCTATGTGCAAGATCACTGTGCAGAGCATTCCCAGCCACACCACCCCAGGGCAGCCAAGCTACTTCAAATGAAGGGAGCAAAATGGATTAACACGGATTCAACACATACACCTGGCCTCCCTGCCCATAGCTCCTGGGGCCTAACACGCCAGCTCCCCAAAAGCCATAAGCCACTGCCAGGCTCCAACCAGCCTACCAAAAGTACCCTGCACACACAACCCACACAGTTCACTTATACACAAACGAGAGAGACAAAGAAAGAAAACTGAAGAGCTGCGGGAGCTCTCTGAGAACTGTGAGAATTCTCTGGGGTTGAAGGTACAAGTGAGAACCATTATCTACGTCCCCCTCCACCTCCACAGGGCAAGTTGGAAGTTTATCCTGGTGTTCCAGACTATCTGCAAGGTCACCACAGAGCATTCCCAGAAACATTACCAGAGCCCTTTATAGCTCTGAACAAAGGGATCAACATGGCACTACTACACACACCTGGTCTCCCTGCCTGGGGCCGTACCAGCTCAGTAGGCTGGCACTCCAGATACCACAGGTGCATGCTCAGATCCAACTGGCCTGCCAAAACCACCCATTACACACAGCCTACACAAAGGCCACTTCTACATAAGGCTATTTTCTCAAGACTGGGGCAGACAGATATTTTGTCAAATTCATATAAATAACCAGAAAGTCAAACAAAATGAAAACAATATCTCTTAGATGAAGGAACAAGAAAAATCCCAAGGGGGGGGGGGCCAGGGGGAAATCCTAGGAAAATGAAGATAAGCAATTTGCCTGATAAAGAATTCAAAGAAACACTAATAAGGACACTCACCAAATTAGAGTGGAATAAAAAAATTCAGGAAGAATTTCAATAAAGTTATAAAGTATAAATACCAAGTAAAGCTGAAGAATACAATAACATCAATAAAAAAAAATACACTAAAAGTAATCATCAACAGATTAGCTAATACAGAAGCAACCTGGAAGACAGTTTAGTGAAAATCAACAAATCAGAGCAGCATCAAAGAAAAAAGAATTTAAAAAAATAAGGATAGTTTAAGGGTCCTCTGGGGTAACATTAAGCAGACAAACATTTGCATTATAGAGATCCCAGAAGGGGAAGAAACACAAACTTTATTTGAAGAAATAATCACTGAAAACTTTCCTAACCTGGTAAAGGAAACGGACATCCAGGTCCAGGAAGTAGAGTTCCAAACAAGATGAACCCAAAGAGACCCACACCAAGACATATTGTAATTAATATGGCAAAGGTTAAAAGATAAAGAAACAATCTTGAAAGAAGCAAGAAAAAAACAAACAATTATATACAAAGGAAACCCCGTATAGCTTTGAGTTGATTTTTTAGCAGCAACTGTACAGGCCAGAAGGCAGTGGCAGTGAAGAGAAAATTTAAGAATGTTCATTAAAAGCTAATCATCCTTCTGTTCTGCTTCTGTAAATATGCTTGCTGCAAGCAAGAGCTCACTTGCACTTTGTCCTACTTGTCTGAACAATTAATGTAATTATTTGTACCTCTTAGCAGCTCCCCCTTCCTGTAACAATTTGCAACCATTGGTAATCCAGAACAACCCCTGCCCTTCTACTGATGTTACTCCTTGCAACCATAGCAACTCCTACTATTTGTAATGGTCTAAATTCAAATTAACCAATCAGCGTTAAAAACCTGTGTATAAGGAACGCTGCAACTGAGCTCAGGGCCCGGATCTTCAGAGCACTAGCTCCTCTGGGACCACGTGTAAAATAAACCTGAGTTCTCCAACTCTCTGAGTTACTGCTTGGTTTTTTGCTGGTCTGATTTTGGAGCTTTCCTGCAACAGCAGGACATCTTTAAAGTGCTGAAAGAAAGAAACCTATGACCTAGAATAATTTACCTGGCAAGTTTATTATGCAGAATTAAAGATAAAGAGTTTCCCAGATAAGCAATAACTAAAAAAGTTCATCACCATCAAACCAGCTGTATAAAAAATGTTAGTCTTCTTAAAGCAGAAAAATAAAGGCTACAACCATAAAGAAGAACATATAAAAAAGGAAAATACAGTGCTTCAGACATTTAAAAAGATAAATAGGGAGGTCAAAAGAAAAAACTACAATACAAACTACAATACATACTAGGAGACACACAATGCAAAAAGAGGTCAAATAAAACATCAAAATTATAAAATGTAGAAGGGGAAGCAAAAAAATGTAGTCCTTTCAGAATATATTCTAATTTAAACACCTATAAGCTTAAAATAGATTGCTTGCTACAGATATAGAATGATATGCATAAACCACATGGTAATCACAAACCAAAAAACTACAAAAGATACAAAGAATAAAAAAATAGAAACACAAACAAAACACTGAAAAAAAAAACTAGTAAACCACAAGAGAAGAAACAGAGAACTATAAAAACAACCAAAATACAATTAACAAAGTACATACCTATCAATAATTACTTTAAATGCAAATGGATTAAATGTTCCAATATAAAGACATAATAGTGGCTGAATGGATTAAAAACATGACCCATCTATATGCTGCTAATAAGAGACTCAATTCAAATCAAAAGACACATCTGGGTTAAGGGGAAGGAATGAGAAAAGACATTCTATGCAAACAGAAACAAAAAGAACGCTGGAGTATTAGACAAAACAAACATTTTAAAAAGTGCAAAATAAAAAAGGCAAAGAAAGACAGTGTATAATTATAAAAGAGCCAACCCAAAAGAAATATATAACAATCATGAATATCTACTAACCCAACACAGGAGTACTTAAATATATAAAACAGATATTAATGTGCATAAAAGAAATCCACAGTAATACAATAGTAGATTTTAATATCCTCACATGGATGGATAGATCATCCAGACAGAAAATTAATATGGAAATAATGGCCAAAAATGTCACATTAGATGAGATTTACTTAATAGACATTTATAGAACAATTTATCCAATAATTGCAGAATACACATCTTTTTGAAGTGCACATAGAACAGTCGCCAGGACAGATCACATATTAGGCCACAAAACAAGCTTCAATAAATTCAAGAAGACTGAAATCATATAAAGCATCTTTCCTGACCACGATGGCATAATACTAGAAATCAACTGCAGGAAGAAAACTGGAAAAAAAATACAAATATGTGGAGACTAAAAAATATGTTGCTAAACAACCAATGGATCAAATTCCAAAATCAAACAGAAAATCAGAAACTACCTTGAGACAAACGAAAATGAAAACACAAATTTCAAAAATTATGGGCTGCAGCAAAAGCAGTTCTAAGAGGGCAGTTCATAGCTATATAGGACTGCCTCAAGAAACAAGGAAAATCGCAAATAAACAATGAACTAGGAAAATAAAAAGCCAACCCCCCAAAAATAGAAATCATAAAGATCACAGCAGAAATAAAAATTTAAAAAACAGAAAAATCAATGAAACTAAGAGATACTTCTTGAAAAAAGTAAACAAAATTGATGAACCCTTAGTCAAACTCATGGAGAAAAAAGGAGCCCAGATAAATAAAATTATAAATGAAATAGAAGTTACAACCAACATTAATGAAATATAAAGAATCATTAACACTATGAACGATTATATGCTAAAAAGTTCAATTATCTAGAATAAATGGATAAATTTCTAGAAACATATAAAACCTTGAAAGACTAAACCAAAAAGAAATAGAAAATCTAAACCTACCAATTACAACAAATGAAATCAAAGCAGTAATCAAAAACTCTCAACAAATAAAGTCCAGGAACAGGTGGTTTCATAGGTGAATTCTACCAAACATTTAAAGAATAATTAACACCTATCTTTAAGCTATTTCAAAATTTGAAAAGAAATGCTTCCAAACTCATTTTACAAAGTCAGCATTACCCTAATACCAAAATCAAGATATTACAAAAGAAAATAAAATTGCAGGCCAATATCCTTGAGGAACAAAGATGCAAAAATTCTCAAAAAAAACACGAACAACCTAATTCAACAACATATTAAAAAAATTATATACCATGACCAAGTGAGATTTAGCCCACCCCAAGAATGTAAGGATAGTTCAATAACCATAAATCAATCAACATCATATATCACATTACAAAATAAAGATTAAAAACTATATGATCATCACAATAAATGCAAAAAAAGTATCTGACAAAATTCAATATCCTTTTATGATAACTCTCAACACAGTAAATATAGAAGAAATATACCCAACATAAAAAAAAGGCTATATATGACAAATCCACAGTTAATATCATACTCAATAGGGAAAAGCTGAAAAGACTTTCCTCTAATATCAGAAATAAGACAAGAATGCCCAAATTTACCACTTCTATTCAAAACAGTATAATTCCTAGCCACAGCAATCAGACAAAAAGGAAGAAGAAAACTCATTATTTGCAGACTCAATACTATACATAGAAAACCCTAAAGACTCCACTAAAAAAAAAAAATTACAATGAATGAGTACAGTAAAGTTGCAGGACACAAAATCTATACGACTATCTGTTGCATTTCTATACACCAATAATAAAAGATCAGGAGAAATTAAGAGAACAATTTCATTAACGAATGCATCAAAAAGCATACAATATCTGGAAAAATTAACCAAAGTGGTGAAAGACCTGTACTCTGAAAACTGTAAGACATTAATGAAAGAAATTGAGGAAGATATAAATAAATGGAAAAAATATACTATGTTCATAAATTGAAAAAATATTATTAAAATGTTTTTACTACCTAAAGCAATATACAGATTCAATGCAACTCCTGTTATATTGGTAAACTGCATTATTCTCAGAACTAGAACTAATCCTAAAATTTACATGGAACCACAAAAGACCACAAACGGCCAAAAAAAACCTTGAGAAATAAGAAAGTGAGAGGTAAGTCCCAGATTTAAAATTTTACTACAAAGCTGTAATAATCAAAACAGTATAATACTGGTATAAAAACAAATATATAGATTCAAATATATGGACTAGAACAGAGAACCCAGAAATAAATCCTCACTTATATGGTCAATTATCCCATGACAAAGAAGACAAGGATATACAATGGGGTAAAGACAGTCTCTCCAATAAATGGTGTTGTCAAAACTAAACAAATACATGTAAAAAAATAAAACTGGACCACTTTCTTACACCATGTACAAAAATAAAAAGGATCAAAGATTTTAATGTAAGACCTAAAACCATAAAAGTCCTAGAAGAAAATAGTGGCAGTAAATTCTTTGACATAAGTCTTAGCAATATCTTTTTGGATATGTCTCCTTGAGCAAGGGCAACAAAAGAAAAAATAAACAAACAAATGAGACTACATCAAACTAAAAGGTTTTTGCAAAGAAAACCATCAGCAAAACAAAAAAAAAAACCTTCTGAATGGGAGAAGATATTCACCAATGATACATCATCATATAAGGGGTTAATATCCAAACTATATAAGAAACTCTACAACCTAACACCAAAAAAAACAAATAATCCAATTTAAAAATGAGCAGAACTATATAGACATTTATCCAAAGAGGACATACAAATAGCCAATGAAAATATAAAAATATGTTCAATATCACTAATCATCAGGGAAAAGCAAATTAGGACAATGAGATTATCACCTCAAAACTGTCAGAATCGTTATCACCAATAAATCAACAAACTAGTGTTGACGAGGATGTAGAGAAAAGGGTACCCTCATACACTGTTATTGGGATTGTAAATTGACATAACCACTATGAGAAATAGTATGAAAATTCCTCAAAAAATTAAAACTACATATAATATGACCCAGCAATTCTACTTCTGGGTATTTTCCAAAGAAAACAAAAACACTAATTTAAAAAGATATATGTCCCCTTATATTCATTGTAGCATTACTATTAAAAGCCAAGATATGGAAGCAAACTAAGTATCCATCAATAGATGATGAATGGATAAAGAAGATGTGAAATCTGTATTACTCAGCAATAAAAAATAATGAAATCTTGCCATCTGTGAGAAAATGGATGGACCTAGAGGGTATTATGCTGAGTGATATAAGTCAGAGAAAGACAACTGCCATATGATTTCACCTATCTGTGGAATCTAAAAACATAAAACATATGAATAAACAAAACAAAGTAGAAACAGACCGACAGATATAGAAAAGAAGCTGATGGTTGCCAAAGGGAAAGTGGGGCATGGGTTAAAAAAAAAGGTGAAAGACTAGTACACTCAAAACTAGAAAACACTACTAAATGAAATCAAAGACCTAAATAAATGGAAAAGATATACCATGTATTAGACTATCGTTAAATTGATAATACATACTATCCAAAGTGATCTATGATAACTTCCCTATCAAAATTCCAATAGCTTTTTATGCAAAAGTGGAAAAGTCAATCTTCAAATTCACATAGAATTGCAAGGGACCCCAAACAGTCAAAACAATACTGAAAAAGAACAAAGCTGGAAGACTCACACTTCCCAATATCAAAATTTAAGTATAAAGCTATAGTAATCAAAACAGTGTGGCCATAAGGATAGACATGTAGACCAAAAGTATAGAATTAAGAGTCCAGAAATAAACCGATACATCTATGGCCAATTGATTTTCAACAAAGATGCCAAGTCCATTCAATAAGGAAATAATAGTCTCTTTAACAAGTGATACTGGGACAAATGGACACTGACATGCAAAACAATGAAGCTGTACCCCTAACTCATACTAAATATAAAAATTAACTCAAAATGGTTCACTAACCTAAATAGGAGCTAAAATGATAAAATTCTTAGAAGAAAACCGGGGTAAATCTTCATGACCTTGAATTCAGGCAATGGATTCTTAGAAACATAATACCTCAAGCATGAGCAACAAAACAAATTGGGCTTCACCAAAATTTAAAACTTTGTAAATTTAAAACTATGTAGTAAAGGATTTTACCAAACAAGTGAAGACAACCCACAGAATGGAAGAAAATATTTGCAAATCATTTATCTGGCACGGGTCTAGTTATCAGAATACATAAAAAACATAACCCCAAAAGGCAAACAACCCAATTTAAAAATGGGCAAAGAACCGGAACCGACATTTCTTTAAAGATACACAAATGGCCAACAAGCACATGAAAAGATGCTCAACTTCAGTAGTGAAATGCAAATCAAAACCAGTGAGATATCACTTTATACCCACAATAATGACAATATTATTTTAAAAAAATAGAAAAGAACAATGTTGGTGACAACAATATAGAGAAACAGGAACCCTCGTACATTGTCAGTGGAATGTAAATGGGTCCAGTCACTGGAAAAGTTTGGTGAGTCCTCACAAAAGCTACACATAGTAGTACCATATGATCCAGTAATTGCACTCCTGGTATATATCCAAAAAACATAAAAACAGACAATCAAATTCTTGTACATGATAGTTCACAGCAACAATATGCACAATAGCCAAAGAGGAAAAAGAACTCAAATGTCCACCAATGGATGAGTGAATAAAGTGTGTGTATACTATACTATATGATAAAAAATGACTTAGCTGTAAAAAAGAAATACTGATAGATACAGTGTGGCATGCAACAACATGGAATAACCTCAAAAACAGTATGTTAAGTGAAAGAGTGATACAAAAGGTCACACATTTATGACTCTATTAACATGAGATTTCCAGAATAAATATAAGATAGCCATGAAATCCACATGAAACAGAAAGCAGACTGGTGGTTGTCAGGGCATAGGGGCAAGAAGGAATGGTAAGTAACTGCTTAATGAGTACAGAGTTTTATTTTGGAGTGATAAAAATGTTTTGAACTAGATAGAAATGAATATAGCTATAAAAATGTCTAATCATGCTATTCCCTGCACAAAATTTCTTAAAACGTTAAACTTTCAGAATAAAATTCACAATGAAATTGAGACTTACCACTGAAAGTTCTTCATGAATAACTCTGCCTATGTCTCCAGCTTTATCCTTGCCATTCTTTCTCAGTCTTTCTTCTCTAATCATATAAATTTTTTCTTCTCCCAGCCTCTCACTGTGTCTTCTCTGTGCCACCACAATACAGCAAAACTAATTGTTCATCACACCCATTATTCTTTAAACTCCTTGAAGCTAGAAACTATAACTTTTTGAAATGGTATACTCGGCACCTAGCACAATAATCAAGGGCTATTGTAAAACTAACATATGAAAGTATGAATAACTATTAAGATCCATTATTAATGTGTAAAATATTATGGTTTATTTTTTCTACATAATACAAAAGGGAGAAATATACCTTAGCCTATATTTTGCTTTGTTTTTCTAAAATTACAATGTGGTCTTATTAGTAAATAACATCAAATAGATAACATTAATTTAATTTTGTCAGCATCTTTCTTTAAACATCTAGTTCATTAACTAAGATTATAAATTTAGTCTTATTACTAAATGGAAGCTCATGATCAGCCCTATTTTAGCCTCATTGGTAAAATGAAGTATCACTGCAATAGACATTTTGTAAAAAGTCTTAAAAGCAGATTTTTAAACTGGAAAATTCCAACTACCTCTTTTACAAATGAGGAAGTGAACTGAGAGGTCAAGTTATTTATGCAAAGTCACCCACATAATTAGTGAGCAACTTGGTAATGCCCAGATTCCCTTAATGTTGATGCTTTCAGCTATAATATAACCTTATTTCCATTTCAACCTCATAGAGAGAAGCCAGACAATGCAATTCACAGCACCCTTTCTTCTTCCCTACTTTCAATCTACTGAGTACATGGGTCCTTAATACTTGCTACATTTAACTGATTCCTCTGGACCCTACCTTAACATAACCTCCTTCACCCCATCACAAACTTTTAATGAGTACCTATATTTGTTCAGTATTAAATACATCTAAGTCATTCCATTGGGAAGTAAGAATGGGATAGTCCCTTCCTACAAAATGCTCTACAAAATTAGGAACAATCTGGTATAGCACTCATTAGTATCATCGATTTAAAATTGTGATTTTATAAATAAAGCATAATAAAAATCTAATTATTTCCATTACTAAAATATATCTTATTTCTCCCACTAGAAGCTCTGTGAAGTCAAGCATATTTGTCTCTGGCTCACTGATATATTCTGAGTACCTAGAACAGTACTTGACATAGAACGTAGTTAATAAATATTTGTTGACTGAATGAATGCTATAGAAAAACTCATAAGTAGGATCCATGTAATGTTCCCAACAATGATATGACAGAATATGCAAATCTTTCCTTGTTCTATTGCTTGTACCTAATGGTCAATGTTTTATTAGATTGGCTTGTTACTCAGGCCTTGCATTACAAGAAACTAAATAGTTCCAACATGGATAAATTATACTGTTTAATTCAACATCATGCTCCATCCATTCGTACCAAACCCTAGAAAATCTGCAAAGAGAAGAATCCTACAGGTCCCTCTACTACTTAGACCTGAGCCATTTTTCCACTGTAAAATGTCTCCATATCTTTTTCTTTCTTTCTTATAACAGGTCAGAATTGGTATTGCCATCATCATTATTTTACGGAATGAGAAAACTCAGTCAGAGAATGGATGGCACAGGAATTCAGTCATAGAATCTGTATTCTTCCCACCACAGCATGTGGCCCTCTCCCTCTTATCCTCTGAGGTTTTTCTCCCACAATCTTAGCTATAAGAAGGATACACTCTCTCTAGGTCCCCCCTTGATTGCTGCCCTATCACAAGCACCATGATTCTCTGAATCAATTGAGGGTAACAAAGAAGGGATGACAAAAATAAACAAATCTGGAGATGTTACAATTCAAAATTTAACTGTGTGTATGAATGCCAGACCCTATATAAAAAATCACAGCATCTTTCCAAGTTTTAGTGAGCCTCTAATTTATTGGCTCTCTTTTGAAATAATAAATGAGAATCTTGCTAGGTAGGTTTCCAAAATGTTCGCTCCTGTATTCCCAGGATGAGAAATAAGTCACAGGAAAAAAGAGCAGGTACATCTCTATCAAGTGAAAAATTTGCATTTCTGAGGAACTTCAGGAGTCACATCACTACTATGAAAGATGACTGCTTTAGACTATTTCTTCAAAATGTGAGCAATCTGTCTCTTCCCTTTTTATGGAATACACCAAGCTCCCAGTTCTCATTTCACATTTCCAAACATCTGAACTACTCCCCAGCTCCCAATCTAAAATCCCTATAATAAATTCTCCTAAATCTCCTTCCACCAAAACCTATTCTTCATCATAATATCCTTATTTTTGTTAAAAGCAATACTATCCTCCTAAAAAATTTGTCTTCGGCCCATTCCCCATGTCAGTGTCAACATTTCTCAGATCTACATCCCTCACTACAATTCCACCATTACTTCTTGCCTCAACTATTGTAATTAAACTCCATGGTATGTCTACCTCCAGGCTTCCACTCCTTCACTGGACTTCTGTTCCAGATTAATATCCATAAAGAGGGGTTCTTTTCAACCAAGAATCATGTACAAAATCCTTAGCCTGGCATGTAAGGATTTCCATAATCTTTATCTATGTACCCTTACCAGACCATTTCTTATACATACAACCTTCACAAATGTTCTCTGCTTCCCTACCTCTATACCTTTGCTTGGGCAGTGTCCTATGTAGAACTAGAACTAGCTTTCTTCTCCCATCCTCCTCCAACTACTAACAATATTTCGAATGGCCACATTCTCAATGAAAGAAAACCAGCTTAGGCATATCATTTATTGAATAAACTGTTCAGTGCTTTAAAAATTATCCTAATCCCCACAGAAACATAATGGCTTTATGCTACATTTCTGAGGAAGGAGTTGAGGAAAATGAGAGCCAGAGGAGCTTACCCAAGGTCATCCAAACCAGCAAGTAAAGAATCCAAAATAATCCCATAGTGTTCTGTAATTTTTAATAGAACAAGACAGAAGGCTTCAGTCAGAATATCTCAGTGCAAATTCCAGTTACTCCACCAACAACCTGTGTGAACTCAGCAAGTTCCATATTTGTGATGCATTCATCATCTATAAAAAGATAATTGCACTATCTACCATGACTGATAAAAGTAAGAATTACATGAGATAATACAAAGTGCTCAGAATTGTATTTGTCCCACAGTAAACAATGTTAGCTATTATTACTGTTGTTGCTATTTATATACTAATGTAAACTCTGACAATACCAATAATCATATGTTCTCACTGTTCCCTAATCAACTTTTGCATAATGTAAAAGCTCTGCCAAAGCTTAATACTATATTTTTACATATGCTCAATAAATATATGCAGGATACATGAATTCTTAAACAATGATTAACCACCATACTTTACAAAAAGAAATTCACTTGCTCATTGTTTCCACTTTTGAAAAAACTAACAATGCTTACCAACCTTCTCTTTTTTATGTGAAAGTACTATATGCAATGCCATATGGTAGTAATACGAAAAATGAAGCAAAACACTATTTTGATTCAAATTCTTTTTGCCTTCTGCTAATTATTAATTCCCAGATTTTAAAATGTCCAAAACCATACTTTTTTATTTAAACATCAATTGTTTTTAGGTCATATCAACATAAAGTATACCATGATATCCGACTGAGCCACTTCTTTCCAAATACATCTCTTCTTCAAGAACTATAAAATAGAAAATGCCTTCCTATCCAATTTAACTTGAAGTTATAAATCTATCCCCTTATCTCTGCCCTTACTTTCTCAAATTAGTGCCTGAAAAACTTCTGATAAATCCATTACTCTGGGATGCTGAAAAACATCAAGGGAAGGGTGCTGAATACTGGTAACAGTTTAGGCCCCTCCAAAACACTTAAGGGAAATGAGCTTTAAAAAATGATAGATAAGAATTTACTCCAAATCCTTTAAGCATTAAATCTCACAAACCAAGATTCTGTCCACATGATTTACTATGATACATGGAGACATCAAGCTGGCTGTCTCTGAATACAGGCAAAGATAAAATTCATTAATAAAGCAGTTGTCATTCCTGACACAAATAACTGGGCTTCTAGCCAATCATTTAAAAAATTTTTTTTTGAATCTTAACTATGGTAACAATCGATTCTTACAATTCTTCCCTTATTTACAGATAATATCACATAATTAGTAAGTGGTGGAGCTGAAGGCTGCATGTAGCCTGACTCCAAATCTGGGACCCAGCATTTAGCCATAATCTACAATAATATGGTCTACATTTACATCTTCTTCTTCTTTTAAAATAAATAAACAAAAGATTCATTAAATATTTACTCCATACGATGTCCTCTGATATCTTTTTCTTTCTAATGTTAATGTCAATGCATTAAATTGATTCTAATCCATTAGTAAGTTCCCAAGTCCCTGTACAACATTGCACTACACTTCTTACATTCTGTTTAAAGTTTTTATTGCTACCACAGTCCAGTTTTGTTACTCTGAAGTGATGTTCATCTCTATCCATTAAAAACTGTCCTTAAATAGATTAAAACCTTCAAAGCCCCTCCTTAAAACTTGAATTGATCTGTTTCTCTACTAGAACTCTTTGGTGGCACGCCCATCTTATTTACATTGTTATCAAAAACTGCAGGTGCTCTCCTCAGAGAACAGACCATTTTCTCAAAGAAATGCATTAGTTTTCACTGTCCCTGCAGTACCAGTGACAACCAATTAACAGGCGGGTATGGGTCAACAGCAGAGCACCTGAGCGGCTCGGTGCTAAAACTGAGGATGAAAGGATAGTTTCGGAAATTTACAATTGCCAAATTAGGAAAAAATAGAGGAATTTACCAAAAGCTGGCAGAGAATACTCAGTGGTTACCACCAAAGTTGCGTGAGTGCTTCTGGGATGGCTTGGCTTCAGTGTCTGCCCACGCCCTCTCCGGAACAGAGTTCTCCCATCAGTGTGTCAACTCGGGCAGCGTCCTGACCGAGCTGCTGACTTTGAGCAAGGGTGCGTGGGATCTGTCCCTAGCAGAGTCACGTCCCGCCATCCATCTGAGTTTCCAGTTGGGGACGGAGGGATAGGAGGGATTGCAAGGTTCGAAAGAAAGGAGGTGACAGCCCTCTTTATCTTCAAAGATTAAAGAGTCCCCTCAACTGAAATCAAGCCCTTTCTTCTCCCGGGGACTGTGCGGTAAGTTCCTGCCCAAGCCACCTCCCAGCTATCTTCCCAGGCGCCTGCCCCCTCGGCAGGGGGACGTGAGAAGCCAAAGGGATCAACTGACAACTTTAGAGACGAACAAACGGCACGGGGATGTGGAAGAACTCGGCCTTCCCAAAGCGAGGCTTTGAAACCTTTTGCAAAAAGCCTCCTTCCCTCCGCGCCCCGCCTGGGCAGGAGGAGCAAAGACCTGAAAGGCCGGGCCGCCTCGGAGCCCGAGAGCCGGCGGGAGGGTGTGTCTCCCGGCCGCGCTCCGCGAGGACCCTGCGCCGCCCGGCCGCCGGGAGGCCGGAGCGGCTCTCACCTGGACGCCGGACCCCGCGACAGAGACAGGCTGGCCCGCCGCATCGCTGCGGAGGACGTTCCGAACCTGACTGCTAGCCTGGGCCTGGGGCGACTGCCACGCCGGGCGTCGGCGCTGGGACGGCGGCCCGGAGGCGGGGCGGAAGTCCCGCCCCGCGCGCTTCATTGGCCCGCGCCCGAAGGCGGAAGAACGCCATTGGGCCGCACAGCTGCCTGCTAAGGCTCCTTCCCACTCTCAGGTCCGGTCCCTCTCCCTGCCGGCGCGGTGCACGGAAAGTCTCCGTTCGCGGAGCTGGTGCTCGGCCGCGTGGTCCGCCTTCCCTGGAGGGAGGGGCAGGGCGGAGCAGGCTGATAGAGCGCCGCTGAAGGATCTGCTTTTGGCGCGGGAGGGGGCAGGCCGGCCGACACACCCCTATCTACCCTCAGGAGGGTCCAGACCCAGGGCCCAGGCCGGCCGGCTCCGCTCTGGCTGTGGGGCCGCAGGAGCCCGAGACCCATCTGGCCGGCTGCCCTGGGCGGGCCCGGCTCTGGGGCCCGCGCGCCTCTCCCTGCACCACACTCGCCCGACCAGCTGCAGAGGCGAGGACGAGGCCTCACCGCCTCTGCACGGCGGAGGTCGGGATGGATGGGCTCAAGACCAGCGCCTTAGCGTCGGGGTCGCATAGGTAGAGAGGTACGAGAGTAGCCACAGGGTTGAACGCTAGTCCTCGCACGCCTGGCTGGGAGCTGTGCTGAGTTAGCACACTGGGCCTGACGAGAGCCATCCCGACACTCAGCGAAAGTCAAACCGTGTGATTAAGCCCTAGGTCAGCCCTTTAAAACTTTTGCCTCCTTTGGATGAACCAAGAAATCTATTACCCTACAGCCCTTCTGATAAACTGTCCCGTCCCCGTTCCTGTCTCCGGTATTCCCATCTCAAACCAAGTTACTCTGAGATTTAAATGACCCGGATTGGATCATCCGCACTGATAAACCAGTTGCCACTAGCCACTTCAGAGGCAATGAGCTTAATGCAGAGATTTCAGAGTCCTGTATTAGATTAGAATACCAGGAGACCTAGATTCTGGTCCTGCTTCCGTCGCAAAATACAGTGCCTCATTTTAAAGTAAGATGCCTTTAAAATGCCTTCCATCCTTCACCCTCATCTTTAAAACATAGGAGGATCCAGAGTGGGCTACCACAGAGAACACCTGTGGAATACCATTGGATGAAACTTGTAACCTTGATCGCTCCAGAAAGACCTGACTGGCTGGAACACAGAAACGGGAGGAAGAGCCTTGCCCTACTAGGTGTACCCATTTGTGCCTTTGAATTTTGAACCTTGCGAATATTACCTACTACAATAAAATTTAAATACAAAAAAAGTTTTTCAAGTCCAATTACAATACAAGAACAAATGTAGGTCATCAAAGTCATTTTCTTCTATGTATTCTATGACTATATATTTATACGTTCTTAAATTTCACCAGTTGTGATAATATTTAACACTTACTACACAGTCCAGCCTTTAAGGTAGTCATAAATAAAAGTCAAAATTGGGTATATTACTATGAAAGCTATTGTAATTAAGTGTAAACATAGCTACAATATCTATAAGCATTTCTTCATTAAATTCTCAAATTGGTTTTATAGTCAGATTTCTTGTATGACACTGAAAAAGGCAAAAAATAATAATCTTCACATATTACAGGTTAAAAAAGAATGAAGAGGTTTATTTATTCTTTAAATAAAGACACCATGAGTATAGAACATTTTAATCTGACTATTCTGCTCTTCAGATCACATTGGTATAATTCAGTTATTAACAAGGTAATATGCTATTTGTACTGCATTTAGGCAGACTAATGGTACTACACCCTGCAGAGGTGTTTATTCTCCCCACTGTGTTGAATGAAGGCAATTTGAAGAAAATAGTTTGGAAAAACACTACCTTATTAAAAGTAGGTTAGACAGCAAGGCTGATAGATATCTTAATTATGGTTTTCAAGAACATAAGGGTTAACATGGTACATGATACTAATAGCCTCTAATTTTCTCCTTATAAAAACAAATAAAAGAAAATTAGCATTTAGAACTTTGTGTTTGACAGTTCTTTTTAAATCCTCCTAAAAGTACAGACAACATGTAACATTGTAGAACTCCCTACCTCCAAAATATTGTAAGAGCAGCAACTAAAAAACAAGATACTGAAATCAAGCAAATCTTCACTTCTTTAAAATGACTTTTTCTCTTCTTTCTCTCCTTGATTCAAACTGGCCTTGGGCTCACTTGCTTCTTTTCTTTTCTCATCCTTCTGCATACTGCCAAGACCACTCCTTTAATCATTAAGACCTTAGGTCAGCGTCAAGCAATCGTAAGAAAAAAGGCTCAGATCTGTTGACTACAGAAACAGTTTCGTCAAACTAAAGATAACATCGTACAGCTCCACACCCATGAAAGCCAAGGACCCTACCAGCATCCCCTAGAAACCAGACAGAACAAACCATAACTGACATCAGGACCTGATGCAATGCTCAACTGCCTCCTACCCTAGCCCTAACGAAAGAAGAACCCACAATCCCAATTCCCTTAGCTACCATGACTAAGGAATTTTCCCCTATATAACCCATCTCCTAGATGCCACTGGGAGCCAAGTCTTTGAGCTCTAGCTCAACTGCATCTCAGGGCTTGGTGCCATTTCCTTAAATAAACCTTTACTTCACTGCAAACTCCGATTTGTATGTCTTTTGGCTTTGACATATGCAGGCAAAATGAACCCCTTGAGTTTGGTGACAATACCCAATTACCTAATTGTCTAACATGGTCTAGAAGTTCTCCCTAAAATATGAATACAGGCAGTCTCTTTAAGCACTAAGATCAACCAGAGACATCAAATTTTTATCTCTAGGCATTATTATATTTAGAATTTTTTAAAGGTAATTTTAGAATCAGATAAAAATCTGTTTTCACTTTGAAAATAAAATAAAATTGTTACTGCGATTAAAGAATAGAATCTATAGAGAACGCTAGGGATCCATATATGTGTGGACCAAAAAAAAAAAAGGGATTCTATGAAAGGTAACTTCATAGGGTAAACTGATCATGAATTCTTAACTGGGACTGTCATGGTGAGTAGTCATACAACTTCTTTAGTGAAAGTTTTTTAAGCAAGCCCCATGAATTGTTCTTGTGCATCTAGGTTAACCCACCTTTGAAATGCTGGAAATTAAATACCCTTTGCAGGGCACAAAATCTTGTTAACTATCCTGTAATCTATCCCCTCTCCTTGCTTCCTCCAACCTTCCCATTTTCCTTACTTCCCTTCTTAATTTCAAATGCATAAAAGAAACCACAAAACTGTTAGTTTAAGAAGCATTTGAGATCTTGCTTCCCAACATCATTGTCACTTTGGCTCAAATATAAATGCTTATAAAATTTTTCTATGGGTTTTAACATTTCTTACCTCAACAAATGGAATAGGTACATTTACAAAAGTATTAAAGAGAACTTCTAAAATTGTTTTAGGAAACTTTTGGTCAAACATTAAAAGAGACTCCCATTTCTATACCAAGTTCTAAGCAAATGAATAAATTTATTTTGTAAGATAGTAAGTGAAATTGTTAGGTAATTACATAGTCATGAAATATAGAAGTGAAGGCCCAGCTCTATATAACTATAGAAACTTCCCTTGAAGACCTCCCTTAAGGACCTCCCTGAAACACCCATTTTATAGTTATAAATCACCCATGAATCCTGAAGAACAAAAGAATGAAGGGCCATAAACCTATAGCTGGTTTAATGTGGCCACAAACACTTGGGACTACTCTGACCTCCTTTTCACTTCAGCCTCATTATACTAACAGTATAATGTCATGCCTATGCCTGGAAGTTCATGAATCTAATTATAACAGACTAAATTCTGGGTAACTACATGTGCAGTAGGCAGAGAGTTATATAACAGTCAAATGTCAATCAAAATGACCTCACATGCCAATCACCTAGGATCACCCTTGTAACTTCTCATCATAGTCTTAAGATAATACAGACCTCCCCACTTCCATGAGGTTACAGCCCTCTTCCCTGAAACCTGCCTCTCTCTTGGACCCAACTCTATCATTTGTCCCAAATTCCAAATTCCACAGGGCTGCAGACTTCCTTGGCATGTCCTGTCACCTTCTAAAATTGTGCTTTCTATAAACCTTAATTTTTCTAAATCTCATTGACCTGTAATTCTTTACTGAGTTAGGGGGGAAGAACTGAGGAACCCCTCAATGCTGCTGGGGTGAAGGTGGATTATGGATGGCCCAAATGGTAACAAAAGGTACACAACACAAAAAGTCAGGTATCAGTCAGAAGTGCTTTTCAAAAGTTTGTTTTCAAGTAATTGAGAAATTTCAGACCCAAAACATGTCTGTTTAAAGTTAAATGCCTTTAAAAATAACTTGGTCATTGTTTCCCTTGATGAATTTCCTCCTCTGTTATATCTAAAGTGACTGACATACAATTTCAACTTTTTCTTTCTTGTTTTGGGCATTCAAAGGAATTCTATTTTCTAGCAAAGGTATTATAAAATATGCATACAAAAAGTCATAACTCAGGAGTAGGAATCTATACAGTTACTTTTGAAAACAAATTGGCATTACCTAGGAAGGCTGAAAAATAATTTTAATCCAGAGAATATACACTAAAGAAACACAAAATAAATTCACATTGAGGTACATTGTAGTGAAATTTAAAGATCGAAGAAAAACAGAAGTACCTAAGCAGGAAAAAAAAATATTGAACTTATAAGGAACAGAGACTAGCTCCTCAACAATGACCAATGAAACTGAAAGTCAATGAAAAAAAATCTTCAAATGCTAAAATAAAATAATTATAATAGTTGACCTAGAATTGTATGTCAAGTTCAGCTATCATTTAAACTTGAGGACAAAATAAAGACACTTTCAGAGGAAAAACAGCATTTATTCCTAAGAAAATTTTACTGAAAAAAACTCTAAAGGGTGTCTTTAAAAAGTTTAAAACTATAACTAAAAAGAAAGGGTGAGATGCAAGAAAGTATGGGGAAAAAAAGAAATTGTGTATAATCTTCAAACCAGTAGATTTCAAAAAGGAAATTAAAAAACATAACTACTCAGTAGAAAGCAGGTAAGTAAGGGTGGGAAAGGAACGAATTAAATGTATTATAGATGGCAAATATGAAATGAGATAGAAGAAACATATCAATAATCTCTAAAAGAGGTAAATGGAACAAACTGGCCAGTTAAAAGATAGATTGTCAGCTATATTCTTTTAGCTAGCCATAATACTAAAACTTAAAAACACTGATAGGTTGATGGCAAAATGAGGGGGAAAGATTTGCAAAGCAAATAAGAGCCAAATGAAAGCTGGTATAGCTGTATTACCAGCAAGGTCGGGGGAGGGAAGAGCCAGACCCAAAGTCAAAAGTACAGTTATTAGGATAAATCAAATTATTAAATGATAATAAAAAATTGCAAAGAATTTAAGAGCATCTTGAACAAATATGCATAGAAACATAGAAACATAGCCTCAAGATATTTAAAGAAAGAATTGACAAGCTTACAAGGAAAAGTTGGCAAATCCACAATTGTAGCAGAATTTTATATACCATTTTAAATAACCGATAAATCCAGCAGACAAAAAAATTAGTAAGAATATAGAATATTTAAATAACACAGAACACACATAGAGAACCCTGTAAACATTATTTTCAAGCACACATAGAATCTTGCCCAAAATGGCAGTATATTATGGTGTAATACAAATCTCAACAAATATCAAAAAATCCATGGCATGACAGAATATTATATTTCAACTATAAAGTAATCTTTTTAATTCTAAGTGAAAACTATAAACAGCTTTAGATAATAAATGTGAAAAAAATAGCAAATGTACAATTTTCAAGAAAAAGGGTTTAACTTACCCAAACACCTAAGATGGAGAAAACATAAGCAGGAAAAAGAAATTTAAACAGTACTCATCTGCAACCCTCCCCTTCAAAAATCAACTCTAGAAGGTTTTGAAGATGAGTACACCATTCCCTCATGGAATAGATAATAAAATTTTTATGAACTGTTTCATAGAATCAAAAGGAAAACTATTAAACTAATTTCATGAAGCTAGTGTAAACCTTGATAAAACTGAACACAGAGAATACAAGTGAGAAAAATTATAGGCCAGTCTCATTTTGAATGAATATGCAAAAATCCCAAATAAAACACTGGTAAACTAAAACCGGCAAAGTTTTAAAAAATGACCAGTGTTTATGCCTTAATGTCAGATAACATTATAAAATGTGTTAATATGGTTCACCACATTAAAAGTGAAAAGCTATAAGATTCTCCTAACATATGCAGAAAAAAACATTTGAGAATTAAAGGAGGGAGCTATATTGTGCAAGATTGTCATAAAAACCTCTCTGAAAAGCTGACATAAGCTGAGACTTAAAAAATGAGGATTCCTAGGTGATTAGCCATAGAAAACAACTCTGGTAAATTTAGGTTAATAAAGGGCAATTATTTGAAAGATATAGGAATATGCACAGGAATAAAAGGATACTTGAAGTACAGTCTTTAAAGACCAGTAACCAGTAACTCTAATTGTCCCATAGAATCAACATTCTCATCCTGGAAGTACCACTCCAGCCATTTTCATCACTCTGCTAACAGCTCAAATTCCAGAGAGGGAGCCTGCTATGACTTACTTATCTAATGACACGTATCCATCTCTTGATCAAGGTGCCTTAAATAACTATCCCATCAGATCAAACACCATTGGGTGTTGAAATCGAGATAGAACAAATGCCAATTAAGAACACTAAGAAAGAATTGAACAATGTGGACTCCTAGTCAAGATGGCAGAGTAAGTTAACTCTGAGATGGCCTTCTCCCATGATCACATCAAAATTACAACTAAATTAGAGAGCAACCATCACTGAGAAACACCTGAAGACTAGTTGAACAGAATTCCTATAACTAAGGACATAAAGAAGAAGCCATGTTGAGACTGGTAGGAGGGGTAGAGATGTAGAATGGGCTAGTCCCACATCCACAGTATGGGAATTAAGAAATAGGAGGGATATCTCAGCTATGGCATTCTCCCTTGAGGAGCGATGAGTTGCCCCACACCAGGCTCCCCAGCCTGGAGTACCAGTGCTGAGAACAGTAGTCCCCATAACATCTGGTTGCGAAAAACAGTGGGGCTTATGTCCTAGAGAGACAAAGGGCTGCTAGAGAGTGAGGCACAGATCTTAAAGGGCCTTACCACAAACTCACTTGGTCTGAGCCCCAGCACAGGTGCAGCAGCTCAAAGAGCACCAAGGACATATGGAAAGGAACTAAATTTACTAACTTCAGGGAGAGGGCTGGAGGAGCAGGAGTGAGGGAAGCTCTCTTTAGCAGGTACCACTGTTTTTGTTGAGCTCCCTTCCTCCCAACCAGCTAACACCAAATCTGTGCTTTCTATTAACCTGGTTAACATAGTTCCCCTATCCTAGTGATTCCCTGAGACCCTTGCCCAGACAACTTGCTTGCCCAGCCCAACTTCTTCCAGTGGTTCCTCCACAGAAGCTTTGGCTCATGCTGCAGACACTCAAAGGACCACAAACCCTAGACAAGTGTCCTAGGCTTGAGCTGCGGACTCTCTCAAAGGCCCACAAACTTCACAACTGTAAGCCACCCTCAGCTCACGTGACACACTCAAAAGTCCACAAATGCCATAAACAGTGGCTGGCTTCAGTGTACAAGCCCAGCAAAAGTGGCTGTCAGCCTAAGTTAACAGCCTAACCTCTCCATCAGGTCTCTTTATAGCTCCTACCAAATAGCCCTAAGCCCTGCATAAGTGGCAGTTGCACTGGGCCTAAATCGGAGCCCTTCCCAGTAGCCAGCTTGACAACCAACTAGAACCCCACCTAACAAACTCTACAACCAAAATGATGGCAAAGTGAACTTGGCTGGTACCAAAGCCCTACTAATATTACTTCCTCTCTGAGGGGTCAGCCCTGCACAATAACTCTGAGGAAGTGCTATATTTGTGGCCAGCCCTCACAGCCACTCATTCTTAGGGTCAGCCCCACCCACTGACATGCCAGCAGCAGTCAAGGCCCACTATTACAGGTGGGTACACATAATCCACAGAAGAGACACACCTGGAGCACCCAGTTCAGGTCACCAGGGAGACTGTGGCACTAAACCCCATAAGACACCTTCTACATAAGGCCACTCTGTCAAGACTAGAAGAAATAACAAATCTACCAAATACATAAAAACAAACACAGGGAGCCAGCCCAAATGAGGAGACAAAAAAATGTGTCTGAAATGAAAGAATACGATGAAACCCCAGAAAAAGAACTAAACAAAATGGAGACAAGCAATCTACTGGATGCAAAGTTCAAAATACTGGTTATACGGGTGCCCAAGGAACTTGAGAGTAGAATAGAATAATTCAGTGAGAACTTAAAGAGATACACAACATAAAAAAAGGAGATAGAAAACATAAATAAGAACCAATCAAAACTGAAGACTACAACTGAAATGAAGACTATATTAGAAGGAATCAACAGCAGATTGCTTGAAGCAGAGGATTGAATCAGCAGTCTGAAAGACAAGCAAAACACACACACACACACACACACACACACACACACACACACACAATCTGAACAGCAATAAGTAAAAAGAATCCTCCCCAAAATGTAAATAGTTTAAGGAGACTCTGGGACAACATCAAGCATAACAACATTCATATCATAAGGGTACCAGAAGGAGAAGAGAGAGAGTAAAGGATTGAAACCTCTGAAAAATTAATGACTGAATATTTCCCTAACCTGTTAAAGGAAACACATATACAAGTCCAGGATGCACAGAGAATCCCAAACAAAATAAATCCAATGAGGCCCACCTGAAGATATATCATAATTAAAATGACAAAAGTTAAACACAAAGAGAATCTTTAAAATAGATAGAGAAAAGCAATTAGCTATTTTTCAAAAGACACTTTGCAGGGCAGAAGGATATGTAAAGAAACATTTAAAGTGATGAAAGGCAAAGATCTACAACCAAGATTACTCTACCCAGAAAAGCTATCATTTAGAATCAAAGAAGAGAGAGTTTCTTAGACACAAAGAAGGTAAAGAAGTTCATCACCACAAAACCAGTATGACACGAAATGTTAAAGAAATTTTTTAAAAAAGAAAAAAATCAAAAATAAGAACAAGAAAATATAGGAAAGAAAAATATCTCATCGACAAAGACACACAATAAATGCAGTGGATTGATCAATTCCAAATCTAGTACAAACGTTAAAAGACAAAAGTAGAGAAGCCAAGCCCAGCTTATCAAGATGATCACAGACGTGCAGCTTGCCATCTTTGTCAACATGCTGGACGTCTCGCTCTTGCTGCTTCTTGTTCTCTATCACTATGTGGCCATCAGCAATCCGAAGAAACAGGAATGGAAGTGGAGCCTTCTCTGCCCCAGGGTTCCAGGACATAGTCTGAGACACGATGGAGGGTGTGAAGGGCATTCACACTTCACTTCATCCCTTCTACCCATCACAACATACAAAGCAACTACACCTGAATTTTTTAGTTTTCCAAACAACTTTTATTTCCTCAAAGTCTTCTTTAACCTGATGGAATAAGAAGCTGAACAGGGCCCAGTATAGGGGCTGTTTTCTTTTCTACTCCCTTCCCCCAACAATATAATATATATATATATATATATATATATATATATATATATATATATATATATAATTTATTTATTTATTTATTTTGTGGTAAAAAAAAAAGACAAAAATAGATCATGTGTAATCACAACAATAAATAAAGGAACAAACACACACACATGAAGTAAACAATAATGACAAAAAGAGGGGTGAGTAAAAATTATAGATTTTGTTGTATTTTTTAGATTAAATGTATTGGGTTTTATAATACATCATCTGTATATTTCACTCTGTGCTCACCACCCAGAGTCTCCCTCACTGTATATTTGACCTCCCTTTACCTTCATCCTCCTCTTACACATCTTCCCTGCTGGTAACCTTCACACTGTTGTCTGTGTCTCTGAGTCCATTGATTTGTTTTGTTTACTGCTTTCTGTTTTATACCCTACATATGAGTAAAATTATATGGTTCTTGTCCCTTTCTGACTTATTTCACTTAGCATAATACTTTCAAGACTCATCCAGAAGGTGGCTCCATAGTGTAGTGGTTAGCACATCTGCTTTGCATACAGAAGGTCCTGGGTTTGCACCCCAGGTAGAGCCACAGACCATACTCTGAGTGCACCAGGCCCTCTGAATGTGCCAGGCCCCCAGTGCGCCAGGCCCTGGGTGCATGCCACGAGCGTATGGGAGGGGACACCCCGACTTCAGAGATCCAGTTCTTAAGAGGAAATGGTAACATCCATGGGTCGGGGTGGAAGAGAGTGTGTGGAGGGAGAATTAAAGAGGCGGAAAAAAAAATAAAGACCCATTCATGTTGTCACAGATGTTGCCTATAAAAGACCCACCTAAGATCAAAAAACACACACAAGGAGGTGAGGGGATGGGGGAGATAGATGGGGTAAATGGGATCAAATATGTTGTGACAGAAAGAAATCTAATTATGGATGGTGAACATAGTGTAAATATTTATATGCCTTACTGTACAGCTGAAACTTACAGAATTTCGTTAACCAATGTCACTATAAAAAATTTAATTAATTAATTAATTAATTATAAAGAAACACACAGACTAAAAGGGTTAAAAAAAGATATTCCATTCAAATGGAAATGAAAAAAATCTGGGGTACCAATACTTATATCAGACAAAATAGACGTTAAATCAAATGCTGTAATAAGAGACTTAGAAGGGCATTTAATAATGATAAAGGGACCCAACAAGAGTATGTAACTCTTGTAAACATCTATGCCTCCAACGTCGGAGCATCTAAATACATAAAGCAAACATTGACAGACATAAAGGAAGGGGTCAACAGTAACATAATAGTAGGGAATGTTAACACCCTATTGACTTCAATGGATAGATGATTCAGAGAGAAAATCAACACGGAAAAAGTGGCCTTAAATTACACATTAGGCCAGATGAATTTCATAGATATTTTTAGAAAATATCACCTCAAAGCTGCAGCATCTATATTTATTTTCAGCGTACATGGAATATTTTCCAAGATAGACCACATGTTAGGTCACAAAATAAGTCTTAATAAATTTAAGACTGAAATCATATTGAACACCTTTTCTGATTACAGTGGTGTGAAACTAGAAATCAATTACTAGAAGAAAACTAAAAAACATACAGAAATACATAGAGACTAACTAATATGATACTAAACAATGAATGGGTTAACAATGAGATTAAGGGAGAAACCAAAAGATACCTTGAGACAAATGAAAATGAAAACACAATGACCCCAAATTTATGGAACACAGCAAAAGCATTCCTTAGGGAGAAATTCACAGTAATATAGGCCTATCTCAAGAAATAAGAAAAATCTCAAATAAACAATGTAAACCTTACACCTAAAGGAATTAGAAAAAAAAGAAAAGAAAAAAGCAAACAAAGCCAAAATGAGTAGAAGTAAGGAAATAAAAAAGATCAGAGAGGAAATACATGAAATAGAGAAAAAAGTAAAAAGCAAAAACAAACAAAAAACAATAAGACTCAATGAAATTGAAAGCTGGTTCTTTGAAAAATGATTTCACTAAAGTAGCAGTTTACAATATTAATATTCAGAAATTAGTTGCATTTTTATACACCAATAACAAACCATCAGAAAGAGAAATTAAAAAATAATCCCATTTACAATAAATTTAACCATGAAGATAAAGGATCTATACTCAGAAATCAATCAGACATTGAAGAAAGAAATTGGAGAAGACACAGATAATGGAAAAAATATACTATGTTCATGGATAGAAACAATTAACATCATTAAAATGTCCATACTACCCAAAGCAATCTACAGTTTCGGTACAATCCCTATCAAAATTCCAATGGCATTTTTCACTGAACTAGAACAAATAATCCTAAAATTTATATGAAACCTTAAAAGACCTCAAATAACTGAAACAATCTTGAGAAAGAAAAACAAAGTTGGAGGTATCACACTACCTGATATCAAACTATATTACAAGTCTATAGGAATCAGAATAGCATGGTACTGGCTTAAAAATGAGACACTTAGATCAATGGAACTGAACAGAGAGCCCAGAAATAAACCCATTCCCATATGGTCAATTAACTATGATGAAGTAAGAATGGGGTAAGGACAGTCTCTTCAATAAATGGTGTTGGGAAAGCTAGACAGATACATGCAAAAAATAAAAATAAAACTAGAGCACTTTCTTACATCGTGTAAAAAAATTAACTCAAAATGGATTAAAGAATTAATGTAAGACCTGAAGCCATAAAAATCCTCAAAAGAAAAAATAAATAGTACTACGTCAAACTAAAAAATTTTTGCACAGCAAAGAAAACCATAAACAAAATGAGAAGACAACCTACTGAACGGGAGAAGACATTTACCAATGATACATCAGATAAGGGATTAAAATCAAAAATATATAAAAAACTCATGTAAATTAACATCTAAGAAACAAAGAATCCAATGAAAAAGTGAGCAGATGATCTGAATAGACATTTCTCCAGAGGACATACGGATAGCCAATAAACATATAAAAAGATGCTGGACATCACTAATCATCACAAAAATGCAAATTAGAACCACACTTGTCAGAATGGCTATCGTTAACAGGTGAACAAACAACAAGTATTGGTGAGAATGTGGAGAAAAGGGAAGCCTGGGGCTCTGCCGTTAGGATTGTAAATCAATACACCCATATAGGAAATTTTAATCAAAAAGTTAAAAACAGAACTACCTTATGAGTTTATCTGAAGAAATCCAAAACACTAATTAGAAAAGATATATGCATCCCTCTGTTCACTGCAGCTCTGTTTAAATAGCCAAGATATGGAAGCAACCTATATGCCCATCAACAATTGGATAAAGAAGTGGTACATATGTACAATGGAATATTACTCAGCCATAGAAAAAAAATCTTACCATGTGCAACAACATGGATATTATGCTAAGTAAAATAAGTCAGACAGAGAAAGATAAATACCATATGATCTCATATGTGGAATCTAAAGAACAAAATAGACGAACAAACAAAACAGAACAGACTCGTAGATATAGACAACAAACTGGTAATTGTCAGATATGAAAGGGTTTGGCGGAGGGGTGAAAAAGGTGAAGGGGTTAAGCAGTACAAGTTGATAGTAATGAAGCAGTCACCAGGATATAAAGTACAGTGCAGGAAATAGAGTCAATAACATTGTAACATCTATGTATACTGCCAGGTGCCTCTAAATTAATAAAGGGAAATCATTTTATAAATTATGTAACTGTCTAACCACTACGCCGTACACCTGAAATTAATATAAAATAATATTGGCTGTCAACTGTAATTGAAAAATAAAAATAAAATAACAAGACAAAAAAATTGTTTCCTTTTTCGAAACTTGTTTTTCTTTTCAAAAAGCTGGCCTAGTGCAACGTAAGGTCCAACCTGGCACTACAGACAAGTAAATGCTTTCTATGAAGGGCTTTTACAATGAGCAAGAGCTACTCGGAAGTGATAGTAGACACAGTAAATCATCACACTTAATTCATATTCTAAACAGAGATTACTAGTTCTTAAATTTTGGGAGGCTGAAGCAAGCTTTGTGGTCAAAATAAGCTTGCATTTTTTATTTACTAAAAAAATTTTTTAAATAAATATGACTTTTAAAAACTCACAAATTTTAAAGTTAACTCATTTTACTTTTATTGATCTATAAAAATGCTTAATATCAGTCATATCTCAATAGATTGTTTTGTTTGTATCTTACTTTTATAACTTTCAAAAAAATTAAAGAAAGCAAGATTGAAATCACTGTTTTATAAGACTACTTTTAGTGGAATTTTAAAGAATACTTTTCTACTGGTTTTCTTTGTATTAAATTAGGAGGCAGATGGGTCAACATCTCTATCTTTACAATTACTTTTTAAAAAATCTCCATATAGCTTCTAGTTCCTTGCTATTTAAAATATTGTCCATAGCTGAAACTCATAACACTGGATGTCAACTCAAATTGAAAAATAATTTTTTTTAAAGTATGGTTCAGAGAATTTGAAAGAATTGAAAATCTTAGGGCCTACTTTAGAACTACTTGATCAGAATCCACATATTAAGAGGATCACCAGGTGATTCAAATACACACTTATGCTTTCTTAGAACAGAACTCAGTGACAAATTTAAAAGGTACAATAATAAAAGCATAATTATATATTAAAAACAGATGCTATCAATTTTTTTCTCAATGCATCAGCATTAAGCATTTTTTATACCAAAGCTGATATTCCTAAAATGACCAGTTTTGTAAAGGGCCACCAATCATTCAACGTTCCTTCACAATACTATTTACCATGTGACATAAAATTCTATTTTCTATTGTTCTGTATATATCATATAACATGTATGACTTATATCAACATATCATAAATCAGAAAATACTTTAAAGTCAATTTAAAACATGTAATTATTTCAGAGCTTTTTAAAAGAACCTAAAATAGAATTTAACTGTAACAGGCAGAATGCCATGACTTAAAGTACAGATATAAAAACCAAAGAACTTATATCCACCTTTTGAAAGTATGAGATGGCAAAGGACTAAAATATTGTGACATACTTCTTTTTACCCTGGTCCAGATCTCCTTGTAACATTCATTATCTTTTTCTTTTTCTCTTTCTCTTGGTATGTGTCATCTTCCTACTTGTTTTCCCTGCATTTAACCTAATGCTTTCCTACCATTATTTCTAGTTAGCAAGAAATTCCTTTCTTGTTTCTCTACATTTTGTTTTATCTACTTTTTCTATACTTATCCCCACAATCTGATCATTCTCTTTAGACAAAGCTTATTTATTTATTGATTATTTAATTATTGTCTTTCTCTCCTGCCCCCATTCCTTAACCTTTCCTGTACCCTAAACACATGCACACATTCACACTAGACTGGAAGCTCAGTGTCTTGTTCACTGCAGTGAGCCAGCACAAAAACAGTGCCTGGCACATAGTAGGGGCTCAGTGTATATGTATTGAATTAATAAAATTAATAAACAGTATATCTTCATCTCAGATCAAATGTATGCTCACTTTCTTACCATCTAGATTGTCCGTACCTCTCATTACATTTTATCCTATAATATAGTTTCTGGTCCAGCTTTTTGGACAGCTACCATCTTCCCTACTCATGGCAAATCCCTTAAGGTCACATCCACCACCAAGTCTTCCAAAGACCTAGCATATTCCATTGCATGTAAGAGGCACTCAATATGCTAAATAAACTAAAAGCTCTTAGAAAAAGAACAAACAGGGCCTCAAGATGCTAAAAGCAAGCTGTTCCTAGACTGCAACAAAAATTTTCAAGTCTAATCTTTATCATTTCAATCTCTCCCTAGATTGCTAAGAGAGTTTTCTAGTCTCTTTCACTCTTACCAGGCAACTTTTAGGATACTAGTCTATAATAATCTAGCTTGTTTATTCAGCCATTGCAAGGAACTAAGCTAAGCCACTGGGTATACAAAGGTGATAGACAGGTAGTCCATGGAGAAGCTCACAGTCTAACACGAAGGCTGACACTGATGCAATAATGAAATGCAGTATAAAAGGTCCTATTGTCAAAGAATGAATGAGGCAGCTGAGGAATAGAGAGAGAGGTCAACTTTCCTGGGGAGATCAAAAAAGGCCTCTTGAAGAGACTGAGTTGGGCTTTTTATGTTCCATTTTATTGTATTTTATTTCTCATTCAAAATTTTGGTGAGCTAATGCATTCACATGGTTCAAAATTTAAAAGAGCAAAAACAATACAAACATTGACAACAACAACAAATGCTCATGAAAATGTGGAGCAAGAGGAACCTTCATTCATTGCTAGTGAAAATGCAAAATGATACCACCACTCTAGCAGTCTCTTGCAAAACTAAACATACTCTTACCATACCATCCAGCAACTACACTCTTGGTATTTGCTCAAATTAGTTGAAAACTTACATCCACACAAAAAAAGTACACAAATATTTGTAACAGCTTTATTCATAACTGCCAAAGTTTGAAAGCAACCAAAATGTCCTTTAATAGGTAAATGAATAAAGAAACTGTGATACATTAGACAATAGAATATTATTCCACACCAAAAAGAAATGAGCTATCAAGCAATGAAAATACATGCATATTGATTGCTAAGTGAAAAAAGCTTATCTGAAAAAGGATAAACTCTGTTCCAACTATATGACTTTCTGGAAAAAGCAAAACTATGGAGACAGTAAAAAAACAAAACAAACAAACAAACAAAAAACAGTGTTTACCAGAGGTTACTAGTAGAGAAGAAAAGATGAATAACACAATAACAGTGGATTTTTAGGGCAGTGAAACTTCTGTATGATACTACAGTGGCAGATACATGTCATTACACATTTATCGAAACTCATAAAATGCACAACACCACGATGACGTGTCAGTGCAGGTTCATCAACTGTAACAAATAGACCATTCAGTTTGGGATTTTGTTGACAGGAGGGCTGTAATGTGTGAAGGTAGGGGGCATATGGATATATGAGACACTGTACCTTCTGCTCAATTTTGCTGTGAACCTAAAAGTTCTCTAGAAAAATAAATTTAAAAAAAGATAATATAGTGAAAGTATTGTTTTCATCCTTGATTCCTGGTTACTTAAGTCTCCTCTCCACAGGCACAGGTTTCTAGCTTTTCAAGGATTTTGAGGTACACGCAAACTATGTCATATATATCTATAGTATGATTTCTCTCTGTTTTCCTCAAGTGGCAATGTACTATACACTCTGTTTTGCACCTTATTTTTTTCACCTAATGATATAATGAGATTTTTCCGTACTGGTATGGAAAGAACATGTTTTATCTTTTTTATAGCTGTATAACATTGTATGAATAAAAAATAATTTATTTGTCTACCTTTGATGGACATGGAAGATGTTTCTAATCTTTTGCTATTACAAATATCTTTGCAATGAATAATGTTGTACCTATGTCATTTTGCAAATAGGCATATATATTTGTAAAAATGAAGCCCTTGAAATGGATTGGTGATCAAGGAATCTGAGCATTTGTGATATGTTACCAAGTTTTCTTTTGTATGGAATTGTACCAAATTACACTCCCTATGGCAAAGTATGATGAGATAGACTCAGCAAAAATGTGCCATAAAACTTTAGATCTTTTTAAATTTCTTGGTAAAAAATACATCATGATATAGTTTTAATTTACATTTCTTCTATTATGAGTTAAGAATATATAAATATTTGAAAGTCACTTGTATTTCCTTTTCTGTGAACTATCTGTTTTAATTTTTGGTCATTTCCTAACTAATCTGTTGGTACTTTTTGTGAATTAAGAAAATTGACATTTATCTATAACAGTTGTAAATATTTTTCTCAGTTAATTTGTCTTTGACTTTATATTGAGTAATTTTTACCATTCAGATTTTTTAAAATATAGTTGAATTTATCAATGTTTTCTTTTATGGCTTCAGTATTTTTTGTTATAGAAAGATCTTATCACTAGAGATGACTAAGAAAACATCTCATAAAAACATTATAAGGCTAATGTTTTTATAGCTCTGTTTTTACATTTAAAGCTTTGATTCATTTTTAATTTATCATGATGCTGGGTAAATGAGTAGGTTTACTTTTATTTTAGGCTAACCCAATCCTATCTAATTTCCCCTACACCATCCTCACTGATATGAGATGCCACTTTAATCATACACTAAATTCTTGTAAGTCCACTTTCATTTTTCTGATTCTTCATATACCATACTGTTTTAATTGCTATAGCCTTATAATGCATTTTAACACCTGGTAAGTGATTGTCTTTCATTACTCTTATTTTTTAGAGTTTTTCTAGCTATATTTGTTTTTTTTTTTACATTAGTTTTAGTGCATAGTTTAGAAAAATCCTGTTAGTTAACAATGCTGTATTATATACTTGAAAGTTGCTAAGAGCAGACCTTAAATTTCTCACCATAAAATAAAAAGGTAATTGTAAGATGATGGACGTATTAACTGAACTTATTGTGGCAATTATTTTGCAATGTGTATGTATAGTAAATCATCACATCACATACCTTAAACTTACTCAATGATATGTATCAATTATATCTCAATAAAGCTAGGAAAAATCCTGTTGGCATTTTTATTTGGATAATATTAATTTACATACAAGTATCCTTTCTTGCCAAAAGTTAAGTTATACCACTTTACTTTAATGAAAGACCTACATTAGTACTTCTCTCCACTAACCAAAAGAAATCCTAAGAGGATTTTTCCTTCTATGAAAAAAGCCATTACTGTACCAATGTCTTTGCTTTACACCATTTTGGTTTATGAAAGGTTTCATAGAAACACTCTACTTTTGGATAGTGGGGGAAATCTGTAGTGACTTAGGAAGAATTGATGAATTTAATAGTTTGGATACTTCCTTCTGAGGTATGCTGGTCCACCTATTCAAGTCTTTTATGTTGATTGGTTGTGTTTTTACAATTATCTGATACATTTCTTCTATGTTTCTTGCTAAGTTTATTCCTAAAATATTATCTTTTTTCTTTTGTAAATGAAGTATTTTCTTTTATGACTTCTATATTGTCATTCATTCCTAGAAAGCTATTAATTTCTATATATTAATTTCAAACAGCCACTTAGTTAAATAATTCCATTATTTGTAGCATCTTAAAATTTTAATTGTCATGATTTTCTTGGTTTACAATTATGTTTTCTATGATAAAGATAATTTTACTTACTCTTTTCCAATTTCTATTTTTCTTATCGAAACACTTTGGCTAGTATCTTGAGAAAAACACAAAACAATTTCAGTTATAATTAATATCTTTATTTTGTTCCAAAGGAAGTTGAATCTTAAAATATAAATATGAGTTAGAACTCTTTTGATTTTAAGTAACAAAAACCAACTGGAGTATGCTTAAGCAAAATGGGGGAAATTTATTATATATAGACAAAATGTCACACAAAATTAAAGGGCTACAGAAACCATGGGAGTGCTCTCTACCTCTTTTTGTCCTCTGCTTCTCTTCATATGCCTGATTCATTTTTCTTCTTTGTCATTTTTCTCTGCTAACTCAGTCAAATTAGAGAAATAAAATGGTCACCCACAGTTACTAAGTTGCATGTTATACAACCACCCACAAAGTCATATTTTCCTTCAGTCCAAAAAGAAAGGATTCTGACAGTTCCATTCTCTTCTATCCAGCTGTGATGATGAAGACAGAGTCACATTACAAACATGGCTGCTGTGGGGACAGGAGTGGAGAACAAGTACTTGATAACATAATCTGGAGCATTTCCTCCAAAAGCCAAGTCTACTACAATGTACAAAAGCACACATATATAAATGAACATACAGTTCAAGAAGTTACAAAGCACTTAGTTGTAATTTCTTAAAGCATATGAGTTTCTTTCAAGTCCTCTTCCTTAGGTTGGTTTCTCTGGAAGCAGAGCCTGAGACAGGGATTGGGATGCATGTCAATTATTGAGAGAGTGCTCTTCTAGAAAAACTAGTAAAGGAGAGAGTTAAGCAGGACTGAGAAGAAGAGAGAGCTGAGCAAGGATATGGTTTCAGGTAAAGCCCAGCCACAGCATGATCTACAGAGATCTTTAGTAGAGTTTTTACCCCTTAAGATAAGAAGGTGGGCCTTTTATAGCCTAGCTTTCTTGGCAAGTCAGCTCCCATCAACTGAGGACAGATCTTTGGAGAAGAGGGTATACTATGAGCCTTTAGCATCCAACAGTCACAGCACCTGAGGGGTATGTGGGTGGGCAAGATACCAAACAGACTCAATTATACCTTATGTTAAAATACTTCCTATTAAAAAGTTGAAAGCATAAGAAGATATAATTATGTTGTAATACTTGAAAAATATGAGACAGAAAGAGTTAGCTCTGCAATGAAATCCTTTGCCTTTTTTATGTCTCCCACTTTTTCAGATTTTTTATAGTTGGAACTCAGGTTGGGAATCAGAAGAGAATCCATCAACAGGTTAACATTTACTGTGCTCCTATCATGTGACTCATTGTGCTGAGTGACATTAAGAATTAAAAGAAATGCAAGATGAGGATTCTATCCTAAATCAAGAGGAATTTCAGAAAGAAGACAAAATTTATGTATATGTAAAAAGTAATTAGACATAATACCCTTAAACCAGGTATATCATACTGGGATTTCAAAGGAGAATCTTAGAATTAAGTTCTAAGTAAAATGCTTACTTTATAAATTTGAGTAATGGTGCTTAATGTCTGTCATTAACTGAGTGAGGTATGAAATATTTTCCACTAACAAGTTTCAGGAAGTTGGAGATAACAATGGGAAATTGTTCTAAATAAAATAAAGGCAAAGACTAAAAACGGCCAACTATATTGTGTTGCTACTGGGAAAATTCCATTATGCAGAGATGGGAAAGCCACAGAGTCAGTTGCCTACACATTCATCTCCCTGGTGTGAGTAATTATTGTTCTGTACCCAGTGGCAGGATTAGAAATACCAATGGGGAACAGTACACAAAGTTGTTATGGAAACCAGAATGCTTCAGTGCAGAGTTATTTGCAGAGACCTTTCAGGATTATCACATTCAATAAAAGCAACTATGTTTTGCTTCACATCCAAATCAAATATCTATTTTGAAGGGTCCTTTGATCAGTTGAACTAAGTGAATACAGATTCAAGAGTCAGTAGATGGTGATCACATCACAAAAGTGTATTTTATGTGTGGCATTTTTGTATTACCTACTAGACTCTTGTTCACCCTTGCCCCAACTACTGTCAAGTTTTCTGGTTTCTGTAATATAGGAACAAAGTAGTTTCACTGTTGCCACAAACAGAGAAACATTTCCTCCACTGTAGTTGCCATATGTATTGCCCAATACCATGATACTGCGAACCTGTCTCTTCACATTCACTTTCGAGACTAGACAGTAACAGCTAACTCTGCTCATAATTTTTATCCTTAATTGTGAAGTAAAATTTTTCCAGCTATCCAACAGGATATTTGAAAAAAAAAAAAGTGTTGTTTTTTTTTTTCTGAGAAAAATGGGAATTTTTATAGCCTTTGAGGGTTCTTTTAAACCATTTGAAGTTTCAACAGATGAAACCGTTGAGGCTGTCAAGCTGATGATACAGGTATGTACTTGCCTCTAAACCACTAAAATGTAAATGAATTTTAACTGTGCAGTGAAGTTTAAACTGTATATGGGGAAGAGAAAAAAATGTTAAACTTCTCTTTTTGAAATCTATGGGTTTCTAATGGGCCATATAGTATTACTGTAACTCTTCATAAAAAGAAAAACTAACTCTAGGCTATAAACGGAGCATGCCAGTTGTCAGATAGATGGCTTATTTGATGAGCAAGCAACTATAAAAAACCAAAGTATTTTGGAGGCAGAGAGGATTTGGGAGAATTTTTGGACTACATCCTCACTGTGCATCCAGGGAAAATGAAGCTCAGAGAGGTCGCATCTTATCTAGGATCACAAAGTCAAAATGAGAATAATTTGTGTGTAATAACTTTATCTTATAAACTTTATATAAATAGTTACTCTAAAATTGGAAATTAGGGCAAATATTTAGGTTTTGACCATCAAATGGTATTTGACTTGGAAATGATCATAAGGAGCATTTACTGAATTATGATATTTGGTAGATTACTGGAGTCACTGAAATCTAGGTCTATCACAGAGGCTCTTAACCTTTATGTGGAATGAATTCCTTTGGTAATCTGGTGAAGCCTGTGGACTCCTTCTTAGAATGTCTGTAAATGCATAAAATAAATACATACAAAGAAAAAGAAACCAGTTATGCTGAAATATAATTTTCAAAGATTAAAAAATTCATTTATGATATAGTGATATGTGGGCTTCTTTTTAAAACATTAACAAGTTCTAGCAGTGCATCTGATAACTATTGTAATTTAAAAGTAGTGATCAGTATGACATTTTGAGATAACTGCAGCAACTATAATGTGATATGAAAATATCAGTGATTCCTATCAGTGACAAAGTCACAGGTACAGCCAGCTACTGATACTTTAGTTTGTTGCCTACATCCATAACTGAAAAAAATCTCAACTTCATTTGGAATTAATAAAAATGAGATCTAGTTTTATCTTATCTAAATTCTATCCATAAACTTTGGGGAAGCTCTGTAGACTCCAAGTTAAGAACCCCTGTCTAAAACTTCTTCTTTCCGTCTCAAACAATTTTATAATGCTCAGTGGGAAAATGTAAACAGAAAGAAATTACATGTTAGTCTAGTAATGTAAATACATATTGATTTCATAATATGCTATTGATTTTTAAGGATTATTTCCGCATCCCTCCTTCTGAAGATACACAAGGGAGGTGGTATCTGGAGCTGATGTATGCTGGAGCAACCCTAGAGGACAGCTGGAATCTCGCTGATGTTGGAATATCTTTCGGTTCAACTCTCAAATGCTTTGTTAAGGTATGATGATCAGTATAACATTTGTTCAAGATGTCTATTTCATTTTGAATAAAGTTGTGGCTAATTCAATGAAAGTAATTTCATTACTTAGGAAGAAGTATACTCTTCTCGCCTTCTCCTTGTCTCTTCCACTTGTATAACTGGTGTTATGTACAATTTGTGCTATAAAGGGCAATAAGGTATAAAGATTGCCTAGAGTTCCCCCTTCTCTCCCTTCCTACTTAATTTGTTGCCTGCACCAAACAGTTATCATAGAGCAACCCACAAACCAATATTGGAACAAGGCCAAGGGGAGGATCTTGAATATAGGTGGAAAATATTAGGTCACCTCCATGGGTCCACAATGGATTAGGGGCAGTGAAGTGAGAAAAGGGAAGAAAGACTCAGTAACAATAAGCATGAAGAGGCAGATTCTACATTCAAATCCAGCCAGAGTAGCCATTTATGAATTAGGTGTATATACAACAGAGATACCCTTTTCCATTTATAAGGTGCTTAATTTGGGTACCATGGATGGGCTTTAAGAACTTTATAAAACGCTAAAATTGTCATATGTGAAAAATTACATCTCTGGAGATTTTCTGAATGGAGGATTTTTAATATTTGACAATTTCTTGAAGAGACAGGTGGCCTAAAAAGTTTGATTTGCTCCCTAGGGAAGAAATACTATTCAGTATTAGTTCTTTACCCCACAAAACATGAGCATCAGCGTTTTTAGCTGCAAGCAGCAGAAATGGACCTTAGATAATTTAAGCAGAAAATAAATACATTGAAAGGCTATGAGGTAGTTCACAGTTTTGACAGAAAGATTGGAAAATCTGGCTCAGAGATTATGTAGCCAGAAACAATTTCTAAATCATGCCCAGAACTAGTCCAGAAAGACCACCAATGCAGCCATCCTTGAGCCTTTGAAGCAGGCACTGGATACTGCTGCCAGCCTTGCTGCCAGGACAGAAATGCTTCAGACCTGTCACCACAGTGTGGATTCCTGCTCTGCTGCTTCTCTGTCTTACTGGCTCCTAATTCTTAGTGGGGGTGGATGGGTAGGCCTATTGGGAGCAACTTGTTCACAAGTCCAGGCCCTACTGCAAAATGGACTAAGAAGCAACTATCTGGCAGATTGTGCCTTCCAAAGTGTGAAGGGGGCCCCGTGTCTCCAACACTCTTCTGGTTTCCCTGCTTTCTTCTATCATTATACTGCCACCAAAACACAATTGGGTTAAAACTTAATCATTTTTGGCACCCTTGAAATGTTGTTTTATGGTAAGAGATTGGATTAATTGTGGTGCCATTGAGTAGATGTTTATCAAACAAGTTAGAAGTTTGAATAATGCAGTTTGAACTAATTTTAAAATTAGTTTAAAAATGATTAAAAATAATCTACATTTTAGCTTTTGAAAGGCACTATTAGTATAAACACCGAAATCCAGGAGACACATATATGAATGTAGATTTTAAATAGAGTTTTATACACAAAAACATGTAAACATGCTTCATAAAAATAATAAAAATGAATGAAAACATATTTCTAATGGCTATCTTTTCTAAGATAAGACACAGAGAATAATATGTAAAGAATTTGGTAAAGAAAGGTGTTTAAATTCAGCGTTCTAGACTCCAAGCATAACCTCTCCGGGGTGACTATCAGGCAAAGGGACAAGTTTATGAGGTTTAGATGTTTATGAAGATATCTCTACTTGAATTCATTCAGTTTGACAAAAACATTTCCTCTTTCAGTCTACTCTGGAAGGCTGGGGCAAGTTTCTGCTTATTTGGTGCTGCAACTTCAAGAAAGCAAAATATAAAAAAGTAGAACTTGTGAAAAATGGTGTATATGAGAGAAGCTTCGTTCATCTCCTCTTGTGACCACATCAGAGCTATGACAAAAACATGGAGCAAACAGCAAGCAGAATTTCCTGGATGTAGATCAATAGAAGCCCTACAACTAGGGAGAGAAATAAAAAATCACCCTGAAATGGTTGGAAGCAGGAAGGGGCCAAGACATGAGGCTGCCTGGTCCCCAGCAGGTGAGTGGAACAGAGGCTATAGCCATCTGCAACCAGCAGCCACGGGACGTTCCTCATAAAGTGGCCGTGTCAATGACCGTACTTTTGCGGTGACAGGCCTGCTCCCTCTGACACCAGCACCTAGTCAGCTGCTAGTTGGCAGGAGGGGGTAAAGGCAGCAGGGGGGCGGGGAGGGGATGGGGGCACCAGAGACTTACAAGGGAATACTGAGTTATTGAAAGAGGGCTGAAGGTGAGGTATTCTCCTGAGCATAAGTGCCCACAGTATCTATTGTTTCTCTGCTGAGCCCTCCCCCACTTGCAATGTGTGGAGGTAGCACTGCCGTAGCTGAGACATCATCAAACTGGATAATGGAGGTCACTCTGCTCAGAGGATTCCCTGAAGCTCTGCTCCAACTCATGGCCCTACCCAAACCACATCCAGTTGTTTCTCCAGCAAGTCCTGTGTCACTTGCTGAGCAGCACCGAGACTCACACTGGCCTTGGTTTCTGGCATGGCTTCTTGAGGCAACTATAAGCACAACTGTGAATTGCTTGCCAAATCTTAACAGGTGGTTCCAGAGGAGCGTGGGCTGGGGCTAAACTTGGTCTGCAGCTGAACCCTTCTCAGGACTGTGCTGCTGGACACCTACTATACAAATCCAAACTAAAAAGATCAGGAGACTCAGGAGCTTTGATTAGTACACAGAAACATACAAAGAAAACTAGCCAAAATAAGAAGACAAAGAAGCAGAAACCATATGAAAGAACATAATAGAGATTAAGAAAAAAATAGAGTCAAGAAATCTAACATACAGAGTTCAAAACACTGGTTATAAAGATGTTCGATGAAATTAAGAGACATGTAGATGAACTCAATGAGAACTTTAACTAAGATAAAAAACATAAAAATGGACATGAAAATTATAAAAGGGAACCAGTCAGAAACGAAGAACACATTATCAGAGATGAAGAGTATATTAGAGTCAACAGGGTGGATGAAGAAGAGACTTGAACCGCTGATATAAAGGATGGAGAAGACAAGGATAACCAATCAGAATGGCAAGAAAAAAGTAACCAAGAATATAATAATAATTTAAGGAGCCTATGTGACATAATTGAGGGTAACAACATTCGTGTCATAAGAGTACCTGAAGGAGAAGAGGAAGAACAAGAAGTTGAAAACCTCTTTGAAGAAATAATAATGGAAAACTTCCCTAATCTGGTGAAGGAAATAGACATACAACCCCAAGAAACTCAGAGACCTTCCCCCAAAAAATGAACTCAGAGAGGCCCACACCAAGGCACATCACAATTTAAATGCCAAAGGTTAAACACAAAGAGAAAATCTTAAAAGCTGCAAGAGAAAAACAATTCATTACCTACAAGGGGACACCCATAAGACTGGTAGCTGATTTCTCAAAAGAAACTTTGCAGGACAGAAGGGCTTGGCACAAAACATTCAAAGTGATGAAAAACCAGAATCTACAACCAAGAATATTTTATCCAGCAAAGCTATCATTTAGAGTCGAAGGACAGATAAAGAGCTTCCCAGACATAAATAAATTAAGGGAATTTATCATCACCAAGCCAGAAAATGTTGGAGGGACTTCTTTAAGGAAAAAAAAAAAACATGTATCAAAACATGAATAAAGAATGGTAATAACTATGTTCCTATCAATAAGTACATCAAATGGAAAAGAAATGTTCCAACCAGAAGATAGAATGGCTGAATGGTTAAGAAAATAAGACTCCTACATATGCTACCTACGAGAACCTCACTTCAGATTAAAAGATACGCACAGACTAAAAGAGGATAGGAAAGACATTGCCTTGATGGACCTAGAGGGTTTTGTGCTGAATGAAGTCAGATAGAGAAAGACAAATATCTCATGATTCCACATACATGTGTAATATAAAGAACAAAATAAACAATAACAAAAAACGGAAACAAAAAAGATACAGAGAATATTTTGAGGGCTACTAGAGAGGGTAGGGTTTGGTGAACAATGAAAAAGGGTAAAGGGATTAAGAAGTACAAATGGATAGATATAAACTAGTCATGGAGGCGTAAAGTACAGCATAAGGAAAATAGTCAACATTGTTGTAAAAAAATATATAAGTGGGAAGAGGGGTACTAGATTTAGTGGGGTGACCACTTCATGAGTTATATAGGTCTCTAATCATTACACTGTATAACTAAAACTAATAAATTATTGTATGCCAACAATAGATGAAAAAAATCCACTGAATTGTACAATATAAATATGAGCAATTAATTGTCTATTGTATTTCAATAAAGCTGGGGGGGAGCGTTCGGAACCTGTGAAAAAAAGATAACAGTATTCAAAATTTGCATTAATTTCTGTTTTCTTTCCATTTCTTTAGCTATTTCTATTTTACTGTTAATGTGCATGTATGTATTTACAGTGAATTGCATTTGTTTTTGAAGACAAAAGGAGAATTATTCCCATGAAATTGATCTACATATTTGTTTTTATTGAAAAGTAAGACACTTTGTATGTACCACCTACCATGGTGTCTTGTAAAGGAGAAAACATAATTTCATGCACATCCAGCAATTATTTGTGTATATATTGTTTATTAAACAGCATCTGACTTCCTTGGGTATAACCGCTAGTGCTCCCTCATTCAGAATACTTGGGGAGGGTGTCATACAGAGAGATGCTTCTCTTACATAGATAAGGCGAGCTAACCACATCTACCTGTCCCTTCTTCACAAAACCAAAGTGAGGAAGTATCTCCAGCTGGTGAGCCTCATTAGACTTTAAACTGGGTTTCTCCACAAAAACAAGGTTTATAAAATGATGGATATATTGAGTTAAAATAGTTCAATGAGGACTATGTTCCAGACACATTACGAATTGAATAGGCCTGAGAAGTTCCTGGGTGCTAAAAATAAATAAATACTCAATCTCTGTAGGTGTTAATTTTCTTGAGACTTATAAACATGGCTTCATTAATAATTAATATTTTCTTTCTTTTACTTTTGATTTTCATCTAAAAATTGTCAGATATTTTACAGTCCTCCCTTACATTACTTGTTCCAGAGCTATATGTATACCTAGTTTATAGTTGTTTTTTTTTTACATATATATAGATGTTTATTTGCATTCTGAGAAACTTATTTCTTTAACATTATATAGTAGCTAGTTAGCTGTGAAGAATAATTTGAGCCTTTGATACTTCGTACATTACTCATTTAATTCTAAACATAAATTTGTATTCAAACCAAGGGTTAAAGGGAAATAGGGGTAGTCCAAAAAAAAATAAGGAACAGCTATTAGGTGAATATATTATATAAAATTATATATAAATATAATTTTTCTCTTTTCCTATCTTTTAATTCAGTTTTCATAGGAATTTATTCCTGCCCATAAATATCACATGATTTAGGTTGGGCATGTACTTGCCTTAATGGAGCCATAGTAAAGCATGAGTGTGGTAAAAGGGAAAGGGCAAATCCTATGTCCTTTCAATTTTTATTGAGTGAATTTATGAGAAGTTATTGAGAAAGACTGTTCTAAGCACTTTAGACTCAGGGAGCAGCTCAGCTTGCTGGATGGCTTATGGCTCAGTGGAAGAGAGCCAGAACCTGCTCTCAATGATTTGAGTCACTGAAATAGATCTTAAATCAAAGCAGCACAGCCTAAACGTACATCAATAACATTATTCCTTATAGGCTCTTTCAAAGAGGTTTGCATATTGGTTGTATTATGGCAATGTGTTATCTAGAAGGTGAGGAATGAATTTAATGCATTATAAGCCTGAAGCAGGGAAGGGCCCCTGGAGAAACCAGACAGATTTTAATGGGAGAAAGTGGGAGGGAAACAAGAGAGGGTCAAGTGTGCAGCTCCCCGTAGGCCAGATGCCGGCCCCTCTCTTTTGCTGAAGGCTTGTCTTGAAGAGGAGAGACCGGAGTTACGAAGTTGCGTGGCACTCAGGGGCAGCTCTGTTGCACCCACATCTGCTGAGTCAACAGAGCACTAAAGAAAACCATGATTGACCTGGATCTGCTAAAGAGGAAGTAAAGCCAGTTTCACTTTTGTGGTTGTTAGAAAGATGAAAATGTTAATCATTCCTCCTCTCTCCCCATTTTCCCCATTTGCTGTGTTTTTAGTTTGGGTTTGGCTTGATTTAGCAGCTGTTAACAGGAGATTAATACCCCTCCCAAACTTCCCTTCTTAAAACGATTTCAGCTATTTCAGTTCCACTTGCTTTCCTAGTTAGACTATAAAATAAAAGAAATGACAGATTTTTTTCACTTATAGTATTGTAGTCGCCAGCCCTGGAAAGACACATGAACAACCAGAAATCAGTGAGTTATAGGAAACACACTCTTTATTCAGACAGCTGGGTGTACTGGGGGTACGCAGACCCCAAATTAAGCAGCCCCGAAATGTAGAGGTACAGGGTTTTTTAAGCCCTAAACACCATTCTTCATTCTGTCTGAACACAAAAATCTGTTTTTCTTCTATTTACTGTCAACCCACAGGTTGGTTGTTCAAGCGGGAGTACAGAAGCAGAAAGTTTGCTGTTAGAGCATTGTGTTCCCATGGGTGATAGCCAAACAGTAATTTTTCAGCCAGCACATTTGGTACTTCCTTTTTAAAATAATAAATGTAAATGCACGTGGTTATTATTATTTTTTTGAAAAGGACAAAGGCAATGAAGAGCATAAAAGGATAAGCAAAACTCTCTTCCCATTCTGAACTCAGTTCCATTCCCCAGAGATAACCTCACACAGAAAGGACTTTTTTAAATCAAAGGTTTAGAATCCATAGTATTTCCAAATTTAAGTGCATCACGATAGTTGTTTCAAAAATAACATGTCCTGAAGCTCAGCATGGATATAAATTATCAACACTCTTTGTATTTGGGTCTGTAGACTAAGAAGTAAGAAGGATCCCAAAACCTTGCCAAGACTCCTTCACTTTACTCAATATCCTCAGACAGAGGAGCAAGACTCATACGAGAAGTCAAGAGACTTAACTAGCCTTTGCTTTCATGCTTAGTACCCACGTGTGGGAACTAGAAGCACTCAGAGCTACCCTCCAAAATGTCTGTCCTTGTGCCAACCTCCAGATGGTGCTTATTTCTGAGCTCCCTCTTTTTCTTTCTCCATAGGAAGAAGATAAGCCTACTCTTTATGTGTTCAATGCAGTGACCCAAGAGATGATGCCAATATGGAGAGCACTTCCCTTCTTGGTAAAAAATTGTCTCAGCTGAGAACACTGATAGCTCTGAGATGTGGCTTCCCTGTGAGTGTCTTCTGTCTCCGAACCCCAAGGGGACTGGAGATGTACGACTGCAATACCCTCAGGGACTATCAGACTGACATCGGTACTTCTCCTACACTTGATACCAGCTACTCTCAGTGTTAGGGTTCTTTGACACCAGACTTCTGTAAGCGCAGTATGGATGTAAATTATCAACACTACTGCCCTGTCTTGTTCTCTTTACTCAAAGCAAGAGGATTTAATATTCTCAGGATGAAAGAGCAAGACTCAGACCAATTTACAGTTTTCTTTTTCAAAATATATTTCAAGTATACATAAAAGCAAATTCAAGTACATATCCTTTTTTCTCTTTTTAACATGTGGTAGCAAGTATACACACTGTTCTGAAACTCGCTTTATGCAATTTCATTTTAAAATATTGTCAGTTCTACTAACCAGTCTTTTGAATAGGGTAAAACCAATACTGTGCAGGCTGAACAGCTGCCTCACTGAGCTGGACAAGCTGGATCAAGGACAGATTACAACCTCTCTTTAAATATTGTACTTCCAGGTCATGTCTGCTGTAGCCATACACCACTGAGACAATCTCAAAGGACTGTCAGGGTTGTTTTTATCATATTGGAAATGGCTCAAAACTTACAGAAATTCTTGCTTGAGGCAAATGAGTCTTTACTGACAATTAGTACATCTTTAGTTGAGGTTGTGCTGTAACATTTGTCACAATGGAATTTGAGTTCTTCCAACTTATAATAGGGCTTTGTAGACACTCTTCAGTTCAGCAGCTTTGTCCTTTATAATTGCTAAATTTACATTCATTGTTACTTCTCCTGACTATTACATTTGCTTATTCTTTCATGTTATTTTTAATTGAGGTTCTCAAATTTTGACATCAATTATTACCCCTGTTTTTAATCAGAGGAAGCAACATTCTAGGATTTTTCCTCAGAGTACCTCATTGTAAAGCACACACCTGCTCAGTGAGCTTGGTGGGGGATCAGCCCTTTCCAGAACATGGCAGGGATTTAAGTGAGTAGGGCACACAGTGGCATTTGTCCCTAAACAACTTATGATCTAGTTATTTGACAAAATACCAAAGGATAAATGAGAAGATAAGGGTGACTGTTTTTTCAGCCTATGCTGCTCAGATCACGATGTGACATTTGGCCCAACCCCTAAATTTTTATGAATTTAAAGAAAGTAAAAGCTTCTGAATGCTTAAATGCTTTGCTCAGGTTGTGTCAAGAACTACATCAGCATCTTAAAATAACCCTTTAGGAATAAGAGTTTTCAGATTTAAAGTTAGAGGCTCAAGCATGACCAGGGTTAACTGCTTTGGCCACCATGAGGACATGAGGCATGGTAAGAGAGGCAAGGAAAAAAGGGTCTCAAAGGGAGAGGAGGAAGTCTTTGGCCTGCTTCATACCTTTGCATAAAACACCCTTAATATTCCTTAAGTAGCCCACCTTTTTAAACTAGAGGGCAAAGGAGTCCTTGATCAGCCTCTCTTCCAGGTTCTCCTCTTTCTAGTCAATAAATTATCCCTGGTGCTTTCCGGAGTTGAAACTTGACTTTTTCCAAAGGCAGTGGAAAATTAGAAGATTTGAGAGAAGCAGTCAATTTCAGATTGAAAATCAAAGATTTAAATAGCTCATTTAGTCATCACACATACTAGCTCATATGGAAATATACAAAACTGCCTCTGCATTCTGGGCATTTACAGTAAATTGTTAGAAATGAGGCATGCACATATACTCAGTTATAATTCAATAAGACAGCTCAATGTAGGCCAAAAGGCTTAAGGGAAGGCATTCTGGAGAATGTGGGACTTGAGCATACAAAGGTGCAGGATCATCTGAGAGGGGAGAGGGAAGGTAATTTCTGCTTCTGGGCCAGGAGAAAAACATGAGCCACAGTTTCATGGGCTTAATTCAGGGAGAACAGAAAGCAAGACGCTGTTCTGAAGAGTGGAGGAGCCTTGCTGAGACCAATGGAAAACACAGCTGAAGTCACATTGAGAAGGGAATTAGGAGTGAGGCAACAAAACACAGGCTTACTATGCTCACAACCAGAGCCATGTCCATTCTGGAACAGGAGTGCTTCAACAGAAGTTTAATCTGCTAACAAGCAGCATGAAATATAGAAAGGAGTGAAGAGAGACTGGTAGCAGGGTGATCCACTAGCTGGCACTTTTGATGATCCCAGTATTAATGAATTCCACTAGCAATGGATGAGACAAATCTAAGAAACTCAGGAAGAAGGGAAGAATGTCATCCTGGATCACATTAAAGAAGAGGAAAGCACCAAGTTTCTGTCACTAAGACAGTAGTGGTGAAAATTAGGAAAAGGAACTTATGCTTTGGGTCCCAAACTTTAGATATAAGGAAACTCATAGTTTCTTTTTTTCCTGCAAGTTGCTGAGCTAGATAGTGGCAAAGCTGTTAAGTACAAATGATGTCGTCTAATTCTTCTCCATGACAGACATGGAGCTAGGGCTTGAGTCATGGTTGGAATAGCAGATATTGTTGTAGGTGTCCTGCCCATGGAGTTGGGCAGCAAGCCCTATGAGATGTGGTTTCCTTAGACAGTACATACAGAGGGACATGTCAAGGGCCAAGGACTAAAGACACCCTGAAGTTAGAGCAAGTAAATCAAAGAGGAGTCAGAAAATGATACCCAGAAAACTGTCAGAGTCAGGAGAACTGGGACTTTGCATTGTTGCAAATGATAAAGAAGAGACTACTAGGATGCTGGTAAAAGGCCAAAAACAATGTCTGAGAAAAAATTTTTGATTTGGCTTACTGGTTTTATTGGTGAACTCAGAGAGAGCAGTTTCAATAAAGTGAAGGGAGACAGGAATTTTGTAGAGATTAAGAAGAAGATAATAAGGAATTAATGATTTTTTGTGGTGGTACAATATTTAATGATTAACTTATCAAGAATTTACCAAACCTAAACATCCCCTAATATTTGTGATTTAGTGACTTGAGGTTTAGAAGCATATCATATAGGTACACATACACACACATCTCTTTTCTTCTAACAACTTACATGAGATACTTGTTCATTTTAGCCCATGTCTAGCTCCTAAGTCTATATCCTGGCTCTTAAATCTTCTTATCTGTGTGCTTGTCTGCTTGTTATTCTGTCTACATTTTATATATGTTTATAAACTGACTCTAATCCTTTCTGGAAGAAGGTGTGCCTAAACAAATGAATGAATGAGTGAATGCCTTTCCTTTACAGAATGATACTATTGGTACTTTTCACTGAAATGTCTCATGGCATGTATTCATGGCCGACCTGAACATACCATATCCAAGAGAATGTTCCAGGAGCAGGGCCCTGTCAGCTCAGACCCTGAAATCTGGGCTGGCTCCAGAATTCCTCTATCAGGCTCCCTTACGCCCCTGGGAAATGTACTGTGCCATTTTAATTCCTTTTACAGATGAGAAAACAGGCTCAGAGAAGTTAAGAGACCTGCTCAAGGTCATACTGCTAATAAACAGTAATCACACATTCAAGATGAGGTTGTTTCCAATAATTTATACTGCCAACTGAGCAAGCCTTTATTGAAACCTATTATTATTGGTACTCTTTAAGTTCTTATCAGTGTTTTATTTTGTTTCCCATTAGCAGAAACCCAAACCAGGGAAATGGATTCCACATTTTGGAAGAAAGAGCCCAAGTCCGATAGGCAAACCCCAGAGTATAGAGACAGGGAATCCAGAAACTTGGGATATAGGGGCTGCATGGGGAGAGGCTGGACACTATGCCCTAGTGTAGGCACTATTGCTCATACCTTCTTTCCTGCATGGCTTGAGTGGAAATGGTAGATAGGTTTACAAGAAGAGAGTGGGTGGGTGCACCCACAATTTGGGGAATCCTCTTAAAAAATAATCCAAAATTAAGAATAATGAATTAGAAAGCTTATGCAGTGAGAGGTCCTAAAGCTTAAGTCTCAGTAGTTTTACTTTCACTTCAGTTATAGATTTTAGTTGTATTTTCCAGAACATAGCATTTTTCAAGTAAATGTGTATTTCACAACAGAATTCTAAGCTTATGAAGGAATTTAATGTGTAACAAGGAGGCATTACAAATCTATTGGGATGAATGGATTAGCTAATAAATGATGCTGGTTAACTTACTGAGAAATTCTCTGGATAAACAAAAGCTGAGCATTGAGAAAAAACCATCCATTGTTATCTTTATTCTTTGAGAAATGAGGGCTGCTTTATTGCAAGGAACTGAAACAGATAGTTTTAACACCCGTAACATTTAATTCCCAGATAGAGAATTAAAGCAAAATAAAATACAGGGCTTACTAGAGGTGTCCTACTATTGATGAGAATTTAAGTCATATAGCTTACTCTGTAGTTTTGAGAATCAGGGCTCATTAGCAGCAGACAGGTTGAGCTAGGGAAAGCTGAGATGCTAAGGTGAGGCAACCACTTAAGGAAAGAAGGATGGACCAGAAAGACCCCATCTGTAGATATCTAGCAGAGGGAGGATAGCATCAAATAAGTCCTGCAAGTGGGAGTCCTTGAATAGGCAGGTCGGTCTGCAAGTGGCAACTGGTAAAATCGAGAATAGGCAGAAGGTGAGCCTCAGAGAGATTTGACAGGGACTTGATGGGTGAACCGTAGCATAGCATCAAGGTAGTAAATGAATAAATGAATGAATGACATAAGAAGTGGGAACCTAGACAAGCTGGTTGTTGACACTGAAGGCTTTGACAACATGTTATAGAACTCTAACCCCAGAGACTGGGGTTCAGAGTAAGAACTTCAGTTCTAGGCTCAGAAAACAGAGATGGGACCTCTGTTCTAAAACCCAAAGGGTAAGCTAAGATACTGGGACTTATGCTCTGGGGCACAAGGTAAGGGCTTCATCAGGAGAACTAAGGCAAGTTACTAGAATGAGGACAACATCTGATCAGGATGAACAGGAACACCAGCTTCCCACCAAACCTCTGAGCTGCTGGCCTAGAATCTTAACTATCTCTTCCTAGTGAAAATAAGATTGTTCCCTGGCTCTGGGCCTGGTCTGGTTCTTCAAATGGAGGCTGTGTGATCTCAGCTGTGCAGGACCCAGGAGGCTGGGGTATATAATGCCAGGTTAAAGCTTTTCAAGTTCATCTGTGATGTTCATAGTAAACTGAAAACATAGCAAATCATTTAAGTCAGGAGATAAATGAAATGCACTTGGAACAGTGTTTTGTTTCCAGTGCTACTCATAAGAATCAAACATTTTATAAGAAAGTTTAAGTACATCAAGAAGTTTTAGAGAAACTAAACCTATTATGAGAGGATGATCCATATTTTGGAAAATGTTTATCATGACATTTTTACAAATGTCTGCAAACAACTACATGGTCTCTACAGAACAATTTTATAATTCTCCAGCATAAAGAGTAAGCTCTCCTAGCTGACACCAGATTTGTGACAATGGAGGCAAGCTGGGGGGTGGGGGGATGACCAGGCTCTGTGAGTAAACAAGCTTGGCAAATAGTAATCAACACACAAAGGAAAGTGAGGCCAAGGTCAAGAAATATAAAATTGAAGTAAAAAGTAATAGAGGGCCAATCCTCACTTCAGAATTACACGTATAACATAGAACAACCAGAAAGCAAAGACTCAGCAAAGAGAACATATACTTGGATGTGTGTCTACCTGTGGAATGAAAGCAAGAAGGAAAAGAGAGGGAGGCAGAAAGGAAAGAAAAAGAAAGCAACCAAAAGGAGGAAGCTTTCTAGGCATTACAGAGCCCTAAAGACATAAATCCTAGGCCAAATTCTACTACCAGTTTACTGTGTAACTCCAGGCAATTTACCCATATCTTTGTGCTTTAGCTTCCTGGTCTATAAAAAGGGGCCACTGAGTGAGCTGATCTTTTTATCTCCAGTATTCTGTGACCCTAAGATTACGGGTGTTACTCTATCTGAGCCAACAAAAATAAGCACATTTAGAAACTTTGTATGCCTCCAAAATGCTAATGAGGCCAGCATCCCTCTCTACCTCCCTCCCTCCTTTCCTTCTTATCTGCAAGTATTTATTATGAACCTACTATGTATCTGAGCCTGAAGATATGTTTGGATAACTTAAGTCATGCACATATTCCAGCTCCTACTGCCAAGGCTGTAATATTGACTCAAAGAAGGCCTATCTATAGGCTGTCCAGTGACATCAGCTATCACAGCTGAGCCAAATAGACTTGTTTAGAGACAAGTATGACATAGAGGACAGGAATATGGGCATAAGAACCAGAATGTCCATGTCCAACTCCTAGTTCTGCTACTTACTGGGTATGTAAAACCTGGGCAAGTTACTTAATCTCATAATGCCTCAGTTTCCTTAGCTGTCAAATGGAGAAATAATACAACCTATCACTTAGGGTTGTTGTGAATCTTAAATTAGCTTATTCATGTAAAATACCTAGAACAATGCAGACCACATAACAAGCATTCAATGAATATTAGCTATTCATATTCAATATATTTTTATTCATTATTTTTCTTATAAATTCAAACTGGGAAATGTAGAGAAAAAATTTGTTATCAGAAGGGGCAGAAAACAAAAGCTGTCATGAAGCAAGGTTGGGTCATGATAAACCAATATTGCATGCATGCCAGAGCTGTCATAGGACAGAAACTGTAAGTTGGGCAGCTTGTTGGTAGAGAAAGAGAGAAGACACACAAAGAAACATAGAGGGTACAACACAGTTTCTATGGCCTTGATTCCTAATGTATACCATTTCTGGTCATTGTCTCAAGAAGGCCTCCATGCAATGCAACAGCATAACTGAAACTGAGCCACAGACTGTATGATATTTGATGCTTGGGCTCAAAGAGTTCTCTATTAGTGTTTGCAAACTAGCAATTCCAGAGCAGAAATAAATGATAAAGAGTTTCAAATTATATTATGGCAACCAGGTGAGCAGTTCTTTAACCTATCTGGAAAAGTGAGAGGATGGTGCAGTCAGGAGGGCTTCCTGAAGGAGATGATGCCAGTCTTGTGTCATAAACTATTAGTAGTAGGGGTTGGGGAAGGAGTCGTAAGAATTCAGACTGAAGGGGAAGCAAAAGAAGAAGTCCCAAGGTCAGAAACCACCTGGTGTGCACACAGAAATGCAGGCCAGCCTGCTGGCCTGCTAATTGTGTAGAGGGAAGCAGATGCCCAGAATGGATTTGGGGAGTGGGGCAGAACTTCATTTAACAAACATTAACTGAGTATTACCATGAGCCAGGCACTATTGAGAAAGAGGGTATAGAGTTATGAGCAAGAGTAGTGGGGTTCTTACGCTTTTGAAGCTTGTATTTCAGTGGGAGAAGGCAAGCACTATCAAGTTAACAGAAAAATATTAAAAATTAAATAGAAATAAGAACTATGAAGTAAAAGGAAGCAGGATAAGAGGATAGAGATTGATGTGGTAAGGTGGGGGGAAGCTATTTTAGAAAGCCAGAAAAGGAGATGACATTTGAGTAGAGATCTCAATAAAAGTTGTCTGGAGCTTCTCAAAGTAGATTTAGGTAAGAGACTATCTTGGCCTAAAATAGGGTGGAGCTGGTTGAGATGGAGGCAAGGAAGCAGTTCTTAAACATTTCTTAGATAAATGTAGCAAGTTTCAGCAGCTGTACAGATGTGGGACACAAGGAAAAGGAAGGGAGAAAGAACAACTTCCAAATCTCTAGTTTAAGTAGCAAAGAAGTAGTAGTGCCATAAACTGAGACAAAATGCAGGAGGAAAAGCAGATTGGGTATGAAAGATGAAAGATGAGTTATCTTTTAGAACAACGTGAAGGTAGTGTAATCCTTTGGATGGCAAAGTAACCAGCAGAAAGAATCTGGAGATGAAGCAGAGGCATGAGCTAGAGATGTGGACTCAGGAGTGAGTGGTAGATGGGTGGTAAATGAGGCCATTAGCATTACTGAGTGGCCTGTTAGTCAAATAAGTGTTTATTTTTAGTGAGCACTTAATAAGTCTAGGCTATGTAGCAACCCCTAAAAGAGCCTGAAAAAATCTCTACACAAGTAAAATGATTTCAAGTACTAATGATAGGGGCTATGAAGAAATTGAAGTCATGGGATAAAGAGTATTGGCAGGGAGGAGACAGTGGTGGCAGAGATTGCTTTGGCTATAGTGGCCAAAAAGATCCTTCAAGAAAACATGATGCTTGAATTGAAAGCTGAATAAGACACTCCCCTGTAAAAATCTGGATAAAGACCCTTTGAAGCCAAATAAATTATGTCTTTAGGTCCTGAGATGGAAGTGAACTTGGTGTGTCTCAAGGACAAATGAAAGGTCAGAGTACCCTGGACAGAGTAAATGACACAGGCTAGAGAAAGGTGAGAAAGTCAGGGTGAGCCAGATTGGGTTTTATCCTGAGGAATGTAGAGTGAGCAGATGAGAAGGTTGAGGAAAAATTCCCGGAAAATAGCTGCCTGGAGAACAAAGGGAATGTGATGTCATAGGGATCAAGAGAGAGTAAACTTTTGAGGAGCAAATGATAAATCCTCCAACAGCAATAAACATTCACAACACAGAATGGCTCCTATTTTGTGAAGGAAAGAACAAAAGGATCATTGAACTCCATCCACAGCCCACTCACAAGTTAACGGCCCAAGAAGCAAGCTCATTATCATGCCCCAGTTCCTTTAGTTTCCTCTTTCAACATGACAGCTTTAGTTTACATAGTGATGTATATATCATCCCAGAATCAATATCCACAAGCCTGTCTTAACATAGCTGCAAAAAACTGTTGCTGGATTATATGCAATCACTGTGCAAATGAGAATATGTTAAGTACACAAAAGCTAAATGCTTTTCCAAGTCAGTACAGGCCTAAGCTGAGAACAGCATCCCTGTCTACTTATTGCCAGGTTATTTTTCGTTTTGCATCTAGTTCATGCCTCTGTTTGAGGAAAGCTAACTTTAGAAGTTTTATTGATTGTCAAACCACAGAATGGCCTAGACTATAAACTGCCACTCTTGATCCACAGGTGCAACACTTCGCTTGGATGTCTGGGATGGATGGAAGGAATTTCTGATGGGTTGTCTCCTTGGACAAAAGCTAAAAGTCCAGCACTACTTATCAAATGAAGGACCAGTACTTAAGTATGGAGATAAAGCAAATTCTAAATTAATTTTTGTAATTTTTATTGAACTTTCATAGGACCTTGAGTGTGCATTCCACAGTTAGTGTGCTAAGTTCCACTTAGCACATCTCAACCAGACATCATTATTGAGACAGTTACTTGAATAAGACAGCAGGGATGCCAGCAGGGCTGATGACCTTTGGAGATGGATTGTTATTGGGGTATACATTCTTTAGGAAACAGTATTTAAATGGGTGACTTCAGTTTGGTTTGGATATCAGACTTTTAATAGCTCTTTTTAATGCTATCCGAATCATTATCTTGACACTCTTACATGCAATTATTTAAAAAAAAAAAACAAAACACCTCACTATTTGCTAATTGATTGGCTAAAAACATTGGCTGCCTTTTCCTAAGCTCCCAAGTAATTTTTCAAACTGCAACTTAGTGCAAAATTCATACTTTTACAGTACGCGAAGTAGACTATGTGTGGCTGGAGCAGTGGAGGAAGGTAGGCTCCTGATAATTTAATTCTAGTGCTCATGTGCTTAACCATTTCCATTTGACTTAAAATTTATATGAAATCTAAGAGCTCAGAGGATACAAAGGATCACAATGAACAGCTCTTTTTATTCCTCTACCCAATTAACAATTATCTATTGAATATTTATTTTGTATTATGTAAGATCCTAGGAATATAGTAATAAACAAGGTATGGTACATGTTTTAAGCAAGCTTACAGTTCAGTAGGGGAAACAGAAAATAAGTAACCAAATCCTCAAGAAGCAGAATTGCAAATTGTTTGGGAGTATAAACTCCAGTGCCCTTTTGCCTAGGTTCAAAGCCCCACTCCCTTGGTGTTTAGTTGCATAACCTTGGGCAAGTGATAAAGTCATCCTGTTCCTCAGTGTCCTCATATACAAAATGGGGATGGTAATAGTATCTGTCTCACAGAACTGTTTTAGAGATTAAATGACCTAAAGAACTTAGAGAGCTGTCTGGCACATGGTAAGCAGGATATAAGTGCTAGGTGTTGTTGCTATTATTCAGTATGAAAATTGTTATGACAAGATGATATGGAAATTTGTAGTATGGAGAACTAACTAGATTTAGGGGGTAATCCTGAGAAAGAGAACTGAAATTGAGACCTGAATTGTTGGTACTTGGGAGAGAAGAAAAACCATGTTCCAAAACAGATGGAACCACGTGTACAAAGATCTGAGTGGTGGGGGCAGGAGAGATAAATTCATGGTAGATCACAGAGTAAGAGGGAGCTGGTGGCCAGAGGCTGAAAGATAGGAGCCACCTCATACAGGACTTTATAGGAATGTAAAGGAATTTGAATTTCAACATTTACGTGTTGGAAAGACATTGAAGGTAGAGAAAAGCCATGATGAAATCTTCATTTTAGAACACTGGCTCTGGCTGTAGTGTGAGGAATAGAGGCAGGCAGGGAGATGGGGAGATAGTCAAGAGACAATGGCAGCCTGAATTAGGCTTAGGACTAAGAGGAGAGACTGTGAAAAGATATATTTAGGAAGCAGAATCAACTAGTCTCAGTATGAAGAGTACCTCTAGTTCCCATAACATGAATGCTAAAGATGAAAACAAAGGCCAGTCAGTCCATCCAGGAGGGGCTCTTCTCCTCAAATTGAGAAAACTGATAAAATTCAGTTATGCTGATTTTCACTAATGAATTGCAAAAGAAACTGATGTGTGAACCAAAATGCCAGCATATTAATGCATAACTCTAGTTATAATCTAACTGCCAGAGGGTCCTAGAGACCAACATGTTCTGCAAAGATCATCTACCTCATACAGAAAAATTACATGGGAAGGCACATACACATCAAAAAATGGTGTGGTGAGCATGCAGTTACAGGAGAGTTAGTTATATGCAGTATATTTTGGATGACACCAGGCTAGCTTTCCTCTGTCTCTACATTGAGGTCAGATAGCCCTCTCCAAGTATATCCTGGACAATACCTGGAGGAACCCTATCTAGGTTTGTCTCCCTAATTCTTATTTCTCTGAACAGCCTTCACATATCATTCTACTTATGCCTTATGGAGTATTAGAAGGATAGTAGGAAGGGCGATGTGGCTCTAGTACAGTAAAATAGAAAGAGACTGGTGGGAAGTGGGATGGGGGAGGCAGATGATGAGAGGCTTTATAGGCCAAGGTGAGGAGTTAGAATTTCAACCGCAGCAGGAAGCTACTGGAGGATTTGGAACAGAGGATAGGCAACCTTCAATATATAGAATAAAAAGATCACTGAATACTGTGTGAGAAAAAGCCTGGAGTGGGATAAGTGAAAATGGGAGACCAGTTCGGAGACTATTGCACTGGTAGTTGTTCTGGTTGTGGGAGTAACGTCGTGGTATACGTCAATAGCAGTAGAGACTTTGAGAAGCTAGAAAATAAGGACAAAACAAATATACACAACTTTCAAATTTCTGTTAATATGCTGAATTTCTTCTACTACTTGCATAATTGATATAAAGTTTGATTTTTTTTATTTGAGCATTTGATTTTCATAAGAAAGAAAACTGCTCAAAGGAAACCAGTCTGAATTATGTATATGTGCATAGTAGGATAATGTATATAAGCAAGTCCTGTGCAATTGAATCTATATATTACTATATGCCTTTTCTGAAAACATTTTAGGTAAAAGTAAGAAACAAACATTTTAAGTAGAACGTTTCATGGGTAGTTAGTGTAACTACATTTATCTATTTTCTGACTTACTAAACACCCCCATTCCTACTTGTTTCATTCATTTAGGTATCAGAAAAGGGTGGCCCTATACATTGCCACCTTTTATGGTGACATTGAGCTCACTGAATGGGCCCTGAAGCAGGCTGTACGGCCCAATGAGGCAGTCGGTGTTCACCCCTATAGAGCATGGTGCCATGAAGCCCTTCATGAAGATGACTCTAAATGCCCCATTCATGCAGCCGCAGAAGCAGGCCAGCTGTTGATTCTGAAAGCCTTTGTCAACTACAGTGTGTTGTGCCTGGAATGCAAAAATGCTGCAGGACAAACTCCCCTGACCATTGCAGTCAAACACAAGCATAAAGACTGCGTATTATATTTACAGAGTAAAATGTGGTCCACAGTTTCTTTTCTGAAAATTTCAGTCCCCATGAGGATCTATATTAAAATAAAACAATGAATTCTCAGAGCTCAGAGTCACAACCTTTATAAAAGCCAGCTTTGCAGAGCAAGGGTCTTTGGGGCAATAGCTGGAGACATGTGATGGTGGATGGTTTCACCAAACCAAAAATGACCTCCAAGAACTGCCATCAGGCTGCAAACAAGGACTCACAAGGCACTCTTGGAAAGCTGCCACTTCTCAAGGAACATACTGCAAGCAGGAAACCTGTCAATCCTTTGGCAATTTCACAGCAAGACAAAAGAGAACAAATCTTCAAATTTCCTCTGCTGGTAGATGCAAATACATTCTCAGAAATACAAAGACATCGACAACAAAATTGGCAAAAAATTATTGCCTCAGCTAAGAAAAAAAAAAAGCTCGTAAAAAATACATATCTTCCCCAAGTCCCCCTCCCTCCAGTTTCAAGAGTGAGCTATTCACACCCATCTTTTTACTATGAAACACCCAGGGCTGACTTTTTACTCAGATCTTCCTTCACATCTTTCTCTGAGCACAATGGGAAACCTCCAAGGGAAAATGCCATCTGCTGGTTAGCTGTTGCCAGGTAATGTTTTCTCTTTAAACATACAAGAACAAACCTTTAATAGGGCCTGTCTAAGTGCAGGGAATGGTCCATGAAGCCCTATCATACCATATAATGTGATAGAGGTTGTTCAGGGCAGTACGTAGTTTCAAGGACTTCATCTTAGCCTTGTGTATAGGACAAAACAAACTAATTTTATTGGCCAATTCAATCTGTACAGTACTTTACTCCTCAAGCTTCAGGAAGAAAAGAGATACCACAAAAAGAACTGCATCAATTAGCAAGGTCTCTTGCCTCCCTCCCCTTTTTAACTAATAAGAAACTGTTACTTATAATTAAAAGAAGAGAGAAATTTGAAATATGGGAGGGATACATCAAAAGTATTATGGAAGACTGGATGGTAATGAAAGTGGAAGGAAAGAAAGAAACAATTTGTTGACAAAATGAACCATAAAGACTTCAGTTGACTTATTGGGCAAGATTGGGGGTGGGATCTATATTGGATAGGGTGGTAGAACTGACATTAATTTTAAGGTAAGTTTACAAAGTAATGCATTATTACACTTAAAGACATAAGAAATGTATACAAAGTGGACTTTTCAGGCACATACATTTTATAAAATAAAATTTTATATATTGGTCATCAGATTTCATTGAAAACACAACTCTGATCAGATATAAAGTCTCATCCATTACTCATGAGGTATTACTTGGTGCCAATATTATAGCAGAAATATATATTCCCCCTTATTCAATTTATGAGAAGAGAAGAAAAAACAAGACTAAATTCCTTTAGTTGCCTTTCCGTATTGGTCTTCAGTTCAGTTCTATTTTATTTCAGCTAGGTTGTTGCCACCTAGTGGTGAGAGGAATTCGGGTTATAACACTGGCATAATTCAGGATAATGAGTTTGACAGCAAATGAAGAAACTACTTAATAGCTTCAATCTTTGTAATTTGTGAGGTATCGCAAATAGAATGTAGAAAAGAGATCATCTAAAATTCTAGAAAAAGATGAGAAAATTATCAATTGAAAAAATTATATAGCCCATCTTAAAATCAGGCTGTAAACATAAGAAAGGAAATACCGATTAGCTTTATCAACACGTGCACATTAAAAATGAGCTTATTTTTCAAGCATCCAGTAATTATTTCTTATGGCCCAGTTTGGTGCTAGGCAGAAATAGAAATATGCAAAAGTATCTCTTTAAGGTGGGTGTGTGCATGATTTGGGGTGAGAAAGGCTGCCAGTATCTAGTGTGTGTAGTGCTTTCTTGGGGAGAAATAGAGTTGTGAAATATAAGCAGCACCAATTTCACAGGTATGGCTCATTTTGCATATGTCCATGTAATCACCACCCAAGTCAGAGGCAAAGCATTTCTAGGACCCCAAAAAGTTCCCTCATGCCCCTTGCCAGTCAATAATCCCTCCCAGATATAACCATTATTCTAATTTCTACCAATGAGATTAGTTTTTCCTGTTCTTGAATTTCATATAAAGGGCAACATATGGTATGTACCTTTTATGTATGAGTTGTTCAATTAACATGTTGTCTATGAGAGTCATCCATGTTTTTACATGTATTGTATTGATTTTTTTAAATTTCTATATAGTATTCCTATTCTGTGTAGTATTACATATCTTTATTTATCCATTCTGCTATTGATGAGCATTTACATTGTTTCTAATTTGGGGTAATTTGGAATAAAACTGCATAACTATTTTTAAATATTCTTGTATGACTATTCTTGAATTTGCATTCATTTCACTTAACTCTATACCTAAGATTAGAATTGCTAGGTCATAGGGTAAATTTAAGTTTAGTTTGAGTAAAAACTTCTGAACAGTTTTCCAAAGAGGTACAAGCATGCTGTTTTTGAAGGTATATTTTACAAAGATTGGAGTTATTGCAGGGAAGCAATTTCAAGGTTGATAAAGAAACTGCTGGGGAAAACATTGTGTTAAAGAAAAGTTAGTACAGAAAGGAGGCTTGTAGAAGGAACAATGGTCAGTCTGATTTTGCACTTCCTCTGGCAAAGTGACTTCTTGCCAATCTTTCCAACTTTACCGTTTCACTTTTCCCAATAGTTTTCTCTTCTATTTTCATTCTTTACTTCCTTCCCATCTGTTTTCTCTCATTTTCTCTCATCCTCCTAGGATGTCCCACATCCCTCTGTTGGTAGACTGTGGAGGAGAAGGTGAAATTTGCAGTACTCGTGCCCCTTCACAGCTCTTTTTGGTCTGGTTCATGCCCCCTCATAAAAGTCATGAAAGCATCAATGTCTACCTGAAACTGTCAGTCAAGCCAGGCAGTCAGGTGGTCTGAGTACTTACTACTAAAAGACCAGTACAGCTCTTATGCCAAAAAGATAAAAACATGAAGAGTGACTATGCATTGTCTTGATGGCTGGATCCACCATTGACACGCTCATATCATACCCAGGAGATGGAGACAAACCCAATGTAATCTTTCATGATGGTAACCCCAGGAAATTGGGTCAGGGTTGGTAAAGTAGCCACCAGATGTTCCTAATTATGTGGGGAGAGGTGTCTCCCAAACTAGGACTGCAGATATCTGGCATCATGTGGAAGCACTTGCTGTACCACGTATCACTGAGGAACTCTACTTTTAGAGTCATGAAAATATACTTCTTAGGACTGACGCCCAGAAAGTATTATTGCAGTTAGCTCAGATCAGATGCTAATGTGGGTCTGGGTTGACGAGTGCATGTAGCTGGTGTGAAGATGACAGTGACTGAGGCCAGCCACACTGAGCCTCATTTCTCAGAAAATAGTGTAAGCTTTCAAATATCTCCAGCTCAAATATCTCCAAGTTGTATCTAGAAAATAGTCTTCCTTATCACTTACTGTCTAGTTCCAGTGAGGTTTATGTGACCTGGAAGTCCATGAAGATTCAAATGTGGAGGACTGGTCCAAAGGTTGAGTTGAGACTATGAGTGGGCAGAGAATGGATGTTAATCCCCACTGGTGACTCTGATGGGCTCTTGTGCTTCTGATAAAAGTAGAGCTCTTTGTTTTTTTTTTTTTTAAATAAAAATGACCGGAGATGGGGCAGGGGACATTTGTCATAAGTTTGAACCACTGTGGTTAATGAAGGTGTTTGTCTTAGGCTTGAAAAGTGAAAATAGAGCATAACCTTGTTTAGTCAGGTGGGATATGGAGTACAGCTAAAGGTGACTGAGTGATTTACTTAAGGTTTAGAACTTAATTCTATGGACAGCACTGACAGGTTAATCCCATTTAGAGGGCTGAAGGAGCCAAGTCATTGAGGTAAAGTAAGGAGTTAATCCAGAACACTAAAGATGAATCAGGCAAACTTGGACCTCGTTCAAATGTTTGTACTAGTTCAAATGTTTATGAAAGTTTGCTCCCGCTAGAATGAGAGAAACTCTATTAAATTTATAGAAACTTGCCAGACAAAGAGGGTGGTGATAAGAAAAAGGAGACAAGAAGAAGGGGCAATATGGTCAAATGCACTGCTTTGTGAGAAAGAAATTTACTTTTTAAAAAAGTAAGAGGATTTGCACAAAGCATTTTAGGGGACAGAGAGAAATTAGCAGGAGATGAGACTAGCAAGATAGAGCACGCCTACAATGAGAAGCATCTTGTGTACCCAAGAGTCTGTTTTTTTAAAAAAATTAATTAATTTTTTATGGTAACATTGGTTAATGAAATCCATTAAGTTTAAGCTGTACATAATTTACACTGTGTGTTCACCTCCCATAGTTAGATTACTTTCTGTCAAGACATATTTGACTCCCTTTACCCCATCTGTTTCCCCTATCCCCACTACTCCCTAACCTCTGGTAACCACTAGTCCATTGTCCGTGTCCATGAGTCTCTCTCTGTTTATCTCTGTTCGTTTGTTGCTTTTAGGTTTATGTCTCACATGTAGGTGTTACCATAGAATTTTCAACTTTTTCTGTCTGGCTTATTTCCCTTAGCGTGATTATCTCCAGGCCCATCCAGGTTGTTGTAAATGGCAGTATTTCATCTCTTCTTCTGGGAGACTAATATTCCATCGTATATATGTATCACAACTCTTTTAGCCAATCATCTGTAGTAGAACACTTCGGTTGCTTCCACGTCTTGGCCACTGTGCATAAAGCTGCTGTGAACATTGGTGTGCAAATATCTTTACAGATTTGATTTTTCAAGTCTTTGGAGTAAATACCCAGTAGAGGGATTGCCGGGTTATATGGTAGATCAAGTCTTAGTATTTTGAGGAACCTCCATACTGTTTTCTATGGTGGCTGTACCAATTTGCAGTCCCACCAGCAGTGTATGAGGGTTCCTATTTCTGCACATCCTCTCCAGCATTACTACTTGTCCTGTTGATTATAGCTACTCTAGCAGGTGTGAGATGGTATCTCGTTGTGGATTTTGATTTGCATTTCCCTGATAGCTAGCGATGTTAGCCATCTTTTCATACATTTGTTGGCCATTTGTATGCCCTCTAGAGAGAAGTGTCTGTTCAGGCGCTCTGTCCACGTTTTGATTGGATCATTTTTTTCGTTGTTGTTATTGAATCATATGAGTTCTTTGTATGTTTTGGATCTTAGGCCCTTATCAGAGGTGTTGCTTGCAAATATATTTTCCCATTCAGATGGTTGTTTCCTTACCTTGTTTACGATTTCTTTTCCTGAGCAGAAGCTTTTGAGTTTGTTGTAGTCCCATTCGTTTACTTCCCTTGCCTTTGAGGTCAGATTCATAAAACCCTCACTCAGTATGAAGTGTCCCTCAGTATATTTCCTTACCTTTTTCATTTTGAAGTCTATTTCTTCCAATATTAGTACCACTACTCCCGCTTTTCTCCGAATGACATTTGTGTGAAGGATCATTTTCCACCCGTTCACTTTGAGTCTGTATTTGTCTCTGGAGCTGAGTGAGATGTGTCTTCTGGAGGCAGCATATGGTTGGGTTTTGTTTTTTGATTCAATCTGCAACTCTGTGCTTTTTTTTTATTGGTGAGTTCAGTCCAATTACATTTCGGGTGATTATTGAAATAGCCATGTTATCTTTTGCTTTCTGGTAGCTCGGTGTTTCCATTGCTTCCTTGTCCTTGTCTTTCCGTTTTCTTTATTTGGTTGGATTTTGTGGGTTTTACCCCTCGTTCTTCTTGTTCTTTACTTATATACTTCAGTTCTGAATCTTTGATGTGTGATTATCATTATGAACATGTAAAGGGTAGTTATATATATACAGTCATCTATTTTTTTTTTTTTTTGGCGTGTGCCTTACTTCTGTTCCCCTTTGCGAATTTGGATCCCTGATTCCTCCCCTTTTCAGTCATTATTGTCTCAAATTGTCCCTATGTATGCTGAACGTTCATTACTATCTTGCTATAGCAAATCTCTTCTCATTAAGTTCCTAGTAAGGCTTGCACTACTCTGCTTCTATTTGCCTGATAATCACCTTATTCCTAATTATGTGTTTTTTGTTTTTTGTCATTTTGTTTTAGATGACCGACCCCTTTCAGAATTCCCTGTATTGCAGGCCTTGTAGTGGAGAATTCCCTGAATTTTTGTATGTCTGGAAAGGTCTTTATTTCTCCATGTCTAAAGGAGAGCTTAGCTGGATACATTATTCTTGGCTGGAAGTTCCTTTCATTTAATAGTTTAAATATTTGATTCCACTCCTTTCTGGCTTGAAAGCTTTGTGCTGAGAAGTCTGACGGTAATCTAACGGGTTGTCCTTTATCAGTTACCATCTTATTTTTCCTGACTGCCCTGAGAATTCTGTCTTTGTCATTCATTTTTGATAATTTGAATACTATGGTCTTGGAGGAGCCTTTTTTGGGCTGAGGTAATTGGATGTTCTGTTGAGTTATTGAATTTCAAGCTCCAGCTCATTCCTTAGCTTTGGGAAATTCTCGTCAACTATTTGTCTGAAAATGCTTTCTAGTCCCTGCTCCTTTTCCTCGCCTTCAAGAATGCCCATCATTCTTATGTTTCTCCTCCTGAGGCTCTACAGGTAGTATGAGAGCCAGATCTGGAATCTAGTCTTTTGATTTTTCATTCAGATGATTTCTTCTAAACAACTGCATCATATTTGGTAGCAAAAAGTCATTCTATAAATTAGTCTAGAGAGTTTTAACTTGGCTTCTTGGCCCCCTTCTTTGGCAATGCCATACTGGTACTCCTTATTCCCTACCTTGACCTCCCCTGCCCCCACTTAACAAAAAAAAAGATTGTATCACAGTGGTGTAATATCTTATCTATTTGTAAATTCATTTACGCATTTCTTATTCCCTCTACAGAGTCCCTATATATAATGGGGGACTTAATGATTTTTCAACTTTACAGTGGTGCAAACATGATATGCTTTCCATAGAAACTGAAATAACTCCAATTTTAAATTTTGATCTTTTTCTGGGCTAGCAATATAACGTATGATACTCTGGTGATGTTGTGCAGGCTCTCAGTCAGCCTTGAGATCACAAGGGTAAACAATGGACACTCTACAGTGTACTGTGTTGCCAGCGTTGGTTTTTTCTTTTTTTTTTAGTTTAACACTTGAAATATTCTTCAGGCTCAGTGTGTTTTAAGCTATGTATGTTAACATTGAATACGCACACAACCATTCTGTTTTCACCTTCAGTACAGTATTCAATAAATTATATGAAATATTCAACACTTTATATAAAATGGGCTTTGTGTTAGATGATTTTGCCCAAATTCAGGCTAATATAGTGTCTTGAGCATATTTAAGGTAGCCTAGGCTAAGCTATGATGTTCAGTAGGTGTATGCAATGTACTTTCAACTTGTGATAGTTTCAACTTACAATGAGTTTATTGGGACAAAACTCCATCATAAATCCAGGGAGATCTCTATATGTACAGTTCTTGAATATCTCCTTTGAACCAGTTGAAACTATTTCTTACTGTAACCTTACTGATTCCCTCAGTAATTCATACTTTCAATACAATCTTTGATGTGTTCATTATATATTTGTAAAAGAATCATTTTACCTTTTCTGAAAATTCTTCTTAAATAATGGACATTTTCTCAAAAACATATGAATAAAAGTTTCAGGAAATGATGCATTTTTGCTGATCTACAACTTACAGTCTAAGTAAAACAATGTGCTTTCTCTGTAAACACCACTTCAAGACCTAATTACTCTAACAAGTACAAGGACCTGCCTTTTCTGTGCCCCAGTGGAGGAAACAAATAATTTTAATTTGTCTGATATGAGGTGTTAGGTCGGTGTGGGAAAGGCCAGCCTGATGCCTGCCTAGAGACTCCCCAGCTGGATACCGAAAATCCAGACCTTCTGAATAGGGTCCACCCTAAAGCCCTAGACGCCACCACCCTCATCCGGAGGCTCAAAGCATTTGATTAACATTTCCCCACCCTATACCCCTATCTCCACATAACCCCATAAAAACTGCGTCCTCCCACTCCAGGTCAAGACTTCTCTGGCCCTTCACCTCTCTGGAGCAGAGAACCTTACCCAGGAGCCCTCTCCCAATAAAGGCTTGCCTTTAAAACTTCTCTCGGCATGTCATGCATTTACCTTACGTGAGGGACAAGGTAGACACAGAGAGCAGAGTTGAAAAACTTCCAATTTTCATTTATACATGGAAGACTCATAGTATAGAAAGAGTTGTCTTAATTCCTAGATATAAGATAAAAAGTGTCTCTTTCTCCCTAGGTCTCTCATCTCCCCCTCCCTTACTGAAAAGGGTGAGATTTGGGGAGACATATTCCCGTCAACTACCAATTCTGTAGTCTCATATCTAAATAAACCACAGCAGGTGAGAAGTGACCACTGGGAAAGGGACCAAATTCTCACACACCACCCAACATATAAGAATAAAGACATTGTTCTGACCTCTGCAAGCACAGGTCATCGTAGGCATCGTCATTTTTATCCTAATTTATAATCACTCGTAACTTGTTACAAACCTTTCAGCCTCCTGTGTAGAATGATGGGCTTTGGAACAGGTGGTAAAGGGAACTGATCCTCCCAGCACTGTCACTGGCTCATCATGTAATTTTGGAGCTTTGATTCTTTATCTGTGAGAACAGGATCAGGGCTACTGAACATATTAAATGAGGTAAGTCAGATAACAAATACAAAAGCTCTGTGCAAAGTAATTGCTCTATACAAGTTAGTTTCAGTTGCTCGACCTCTCAGTTTCCTTAGGTTTAGTGGGAACAATGATGGGACCTACCTCCCAGGGTTCTTGTGACCTCGGGTTAAACGTAAGGACAGTCCCTGACAGCACTTAACGAATGATAGCTCTCGGTATTATCCCTGTGAGCTGCACGAGGGGGCGTGTCCACACTGTAAACATCTCTCCGTCTCCCGCAGAGCCTCGCGCCGCGCACCCGGTACACTGAACGTTTGAGGGAGATCTGCGAACAGAAGAGCCTTCTGACCCGCCCCCCGCAGTGAGCACCCCAGGCGTGCTGGAGCCTGGGCCTGCTGCAGTCCGGAACCCCAAGCTCGGGTTGCTGGCGCGCCGGAGCGCCTTCGCGCTAGGACGCGGGCGCCGGAAGTGCCGAGGGCGGGGTCTGCGCGGAGCGGCGAAAACCGCCGCGTCGCCAAGATGCTGCTGGACCTGTCGGAGGAGCACAGGGAGCACCTGGCTTTCCTGCCGCAAGTGGACTGCGCTGGTGAGGGGGCGAGGCGGGGGAGGCTAGTGTGCGGGGGCGGGGCGGGGCGGGGGCGCGCCCGGCCCTCATGGTCTCCCGGCTTGCGTTGCAGTGGTCGCCGAGCTTGGGCGGATTGCGGTGGAGTTCCTGAGGCGAGGCCCGAACCCCAAGATCTACGATGGCGCAGCGAGTAAGAAGGGAAGGGGTGCGGCCCTGCAAGCTGTGCTGGGGAAGTGCTGGCCCTCCTCTGCTGTCCTGGAGAGAAACGAATTACTGCGACTTCGAGGGTCTTGGTGACATTGGGGTGGAATGAAACCAGAAGGGCTCTTCTGCCTGTCCTTGAATGGCTATGCGATGAAAGCTTCTGCTTTAAAGCATCTGTTAAGTCGGCGTCCTCCAGTGTAAAACAGACAGGGCACCATCTGTAGAGACACTATAGAGCTTAAACGGACCAAAGTGTGTGGAATACGCGGGTGAGCCGCAAGTATCACACAGGTTTTGGTTGTTATTAGCTGTTCAGACATCTACTTTTGATGAATATCGGTCCTCCCCCTCCTTGATTGGACGAAGGGCAGTGTTTGAGATTGTCAGTCTCGTTGAGTTCCTCCTCTGCCAGGCTTGAAGGCGTTGCCTATGCAAGAGAACGACCATACGCCCGGTACTGTTCTCCAGGGCTCTGTGTTGTGTAAGGAAGGGTACATGTCTGCAAATACTGAAGGCATGTGGCTGAGAGTGGAGGAGGAGCACGAGGCTATTACCAACTCACTATTTTTAATTGCAGTGTTAGAAAACATGAAATAATGTATAATACTTAACTCAGAGTGTGAATAAAGGATAAATATCACACAATAATTTATTTGCTAATTTTTTCTTTTTCTCAGGAAAACTCAATGTGAGTAGTGACACTGTCCAGCATGGTGTGGAAGGATTAACATACCTCCTCACTGAAAGCTCAAAGCTAATGGTAAGAGCTTCTTTGCACTCTTTTGTGTTACCCAGACTTTCAAGTCATGTATAATCTATGTCATAGTTGGCAGGTACTTGCTTATTTCAGTGTTCTTAATACATTATAGTTGACTTGGTGAAGCCATACCTAAACAATATGACTATAATGTGATCTGCTGGCATGAATACCTCAAGTTAGTGTAATTAGTATTGCCTCTAATTCTGTAGGTTATTGCCCCATATACCTGGTATGTATCCTAAGAAGAGGCAGAATTAAATGATTTACTTTTTTTGCATATTGGTAGTATCTGGCTTGATGGAGAATAGGAGAGAAATGGCATTTTGACAATTCTTTTTCTACTTTAAAATTTTTATGTATCAGACTCAGATTTTGGAATAGTGGGCAAGAGTTGCCTGTAAGGAATGTTGTTTCTTTTACTTGACAGAAAAGAATTAGGGAATATCATATTCTCTTGTGTCTATCAAGTATTTTGTTTTATTTTTAATTAGGTTTATTGGGATAAAATTGTTTAGTACAATTATATAATTTTCAGGTGTATATTATAATTGGACACGTGTATATTCTATTGTGTGTTTACCACCCAAAGTCCAATTTCCTAGAGCCACCATATATTTGATCTTCCTACCCAATTCATCCTACCTTCATATATTTGACCCCTTTTACCCCATCAACCTCCCCCCAAAACCCCCACCCCCTATGCTAATAACCACTAGTCCATTGTCCGTGTCCATGAGTCCCTGTTTGTCCTGTTCGTTTGTTGCTTTTAGGTTTACGTCTCACATGTAGGTGTTACCATGGAATTTTCAACTTTTTCTGTCTGGCTTATTTCCCTTAGCGTGATTATCTCCAGGCCCATCCAGGTTGTTGTAAATGGCAGTATTTCATCTCTTCTTCTGGGAGACTAATATTCCATCGTATATATGTATCACAACTTTTTTAGCCAGTCATCTGTAGTAGAACACTTCGGTTGCTTCCACGTCTTGGCCACTGTGCATAAAGCTGCTGTGAACATTGGTGTGCAAATATCTTTACAGATTTGATTTTTCAAGTCTTTGGAGTAAATACCCAGTAAAGGGATTGCCGGGTTATATGGTAGATCAAGTCTTAGTATTTTGAGGAACCTCCATACTGTTTTCTATGGTGGCTGTACCAATTTGCAGTCCCACCAGCAGTGTATGAGGGTTCCTATTTCTGCACATCCTCTCCAGCATTACTACTTGTCCTGTTGATTATAGCTACTCTAGCAGGTGTGAGATGGTATCTCGTTGTGGATTTTGATTTGCATTTCCCTGATAGCTAGCGATGTTAGCCATCTTTTCGTACATTTGTTGGCCATTCGTATGCCCTCTAGAGAGAAGTGTCTGTTCAGGCGCTCTGTCCACGTTTTGATTGGATCATTTGTTTTTTTGTTGTTGTTGTTATTGAGTCGTATGAGTTCTTTGTATGTTTTGGATCTTAGGCCCTTATCAGAGGAGTTGCTTGCAAATATATTTTCCCATTCAGATGGTTGTCTCTTTGCCTTGTTTACGATTTCTTTTCCTGAGCAGAAGCTTTTGAGTTTGTTGTAGTCCCATTCGTTTACTTCCCTTGCCTTTGAGGTCAGATTCATAAAACCCTCTAAGTCCAGTTTCCCCAGCACCATTTATAGAAAAGACTTTCAGTTCTTCACTGTATGGTTTTGGCACTTTGTCAAAAATTATTGCCCACATAAATATGGGTTTACTTCTGAAATCTGTTCCACTTGTCCGTGTGTCTGTTTTTCTGCCAATACCATGCCATTTTGATTACTGTCACTTTGCACTATAATTTGAAGTCAAGCAGAGCGATGCCTCCAGTCTCATTCTTTCTTCTCAGGATGGCTTTGGCAATTCGAGGTCTTTTGTGCTTCCAAACAAAGCTGATGATTTTTTGTACTTTTTCTTTAAAAAATGCCAATGGGATTTTGATGAAGATTGCTTTAAATTTGTATAATGCTTTATGGTCATTTTAACTATGTTGATTCTTCCAACTCAAGAACACAGAATACTTTTCCATTTCTTTGGATCTTCTTTGATTTCTTTTAATAGGGTTTTGCAATTTGTATGATATAGGTCCTTCACATGTTTTGTTAGATTTATTCCTAGGTATTTTATTCTTTTTGTTGCACTTGCGAAAGGAATGATTTTTTTCCATTTCTTTTCCTGGCACTTTGGTATTAGAGTATAGGAACTCTGTGGATTTTTGAATGTTGATTGTGTATCCAGAAACTTTACTGCTTATTGTTTCTAGTAGTGTTCTTGTGGAGTCTTGAGGGATTTCTATATAGAGAATCATGTCATCCACAAGTAGTGACAGTTTGACTTCTTCGTTTCCTATTTAGATGCCTTTTACATCTTTCTCTTGACTGATTGCAGTTGCAGGGACCTCCAGTGTCACATTGAATAACAGTGGTGATAGTGGACAGCCTTGCCTTCTTCCTAATCTTAGAGGGAAGGTTTTTACTTTTTCACCATTAAGTGTAGTGTTGGCTGAGGGTTTGTCACATATGGCCTTTATTATGTTAAGGTACTTTCCTTCTATACTGATTTTGTGAAGTGTTTTGATCATAAATGGGTGCTGTATCTTGTCGAAGGCTTTTTCAGCATGTATCGATATGATGTGATTCTTTATTTTTTAATTTGTTTATGTGGTGTATCACAGTAATTGATTTGCATATGTTGAACCGTCCTTGTGGCCGTGGGATGAAGCCCACTAGATCGTGGGGTATAATCTTTTGAATATGTTTCTGTATTCGGTTGGCTGGTATCTCATTTAGGATTTTTGCATCTGTGTTCTTGAGGGATATCGTGAACATGTAGTTTTCTTTCTGTGTGTTATCTTTACCAGGTTTTGCTATCAGGGTAATATTGGCCTCATAAAAGGAGTTGGGAAGTATTGCCTCCTCTTTAATTTTTTGGAAGAGTTTGAGGAGAACAGGTATTAAATCTTCCTTGAATGTTTGCTAGAATTCACCGGTGAAGCCATTTGGTCCTGGACTTTTTCCTTTTTGGTAGGTTTTTGATGATTGTTTCAGTTTCCATACTGCTGATTGGTCTGTTTCTCCAGTTCTTTTTGATTCAGTCTAGGAAAGTTGTACTTTTCTAAGTACTGTTCCATTTCTTCTGGGTTACGAAATTTGGGATTATAAACTTTTTCATGGTGTTCTTGTAGTTTCCCCTCTTTCATCCCTGATTTCTTTTATCTGTGTCCTTTCTTTTTTTTCTTTCATGAGTCTAGCCGAAAGCGTGTCAATTTTATTGACCTTTTCAAAGAACCAGCTCTGTTGCATTTATTTTTTCTATCACTTTTTGTTTTCAGGGTCATTTAATTCTGCTCTAATTTTGATTATTTCTTTCCTTCTGATTTTAGGCTTCATTTGTTCTTTTCTAGTTTTTTAAGATGAAGTGTTTGGTTGTTTATTTGGGCTCGTTCCTGTTTTTGAAGATAGGCCTGCAATGATGTGAACTTCTTATGACCGCTTTTACCATGTCCCTACAGTTTTGATATGCTGCACTATCATTATCATTCATTTCTATGTATCGCTTGATCTCTCTTTTTAGTTCTTTTCTGACTCGGCTTCTTCAGTAGCATGTATTTGTAGCATGTTTAATCTCCATGTATTTGTGGTTCTTTACACATTCTTTTTACAGTTGATCTCTAGTTTCAAAACACTGTGACCAGAGGATATGGTTGGTATGATTTCAGCCCTCTTTTATTTGTTGAGGCTATCTCTGTGTCCCAGTATGTGGTCAATCCTTGAGAATGTTCCTTGTGCACATGAGAAGAATGTATAAGCAGCTGTTTTGGAATGGGGGGCTCTGTAAATGTCAATTATGTCTAGTTGGACTAATGTGTCATTTAAAGATGTTATTTCCTTATTGATTTTCTGTTGGGATGATCTCTCAATATCTGACAGTGGGGTACGTAGGTCCCCTGCTGTGATAGTATTTTGGTCTGTTTCTCCCTTTAGTTCTGTTAGTGATTGCTTTACATATTTCGGGGCTTCCCGATTGGGAGATTGGGATCACGGGTATTAATAAGTGTTGTTATGTCTTCTTGGTGTATGATTTCCTTTATCATTATGAAGTGTCCCTCAGTATATTTCCTTACCTTTTTCATTTTGAAGTCTATTTCTTCCAATATTAGTACCACTACTCCCGCTTTTCTCCGAATGTCATTTGCGTGAAGGATCATTTTCCACCCGTTCACTTTGAGTCTGTATTTGTCTCTGGAGCTGAGATGTGTCTTCTGGAGGCAGCATATGGTTGGGTTTTGTTTTTTGATTCAATCTGCAACTCTGTGCTTTTTTTTTATTGGTGAGTTCAGTCCAATTACATTTCGGGTGATTATTGAAATAGCCATGTTATCTTTTGCTTTCTGGTAGCTCGGTGTTTCCATTGCTTCCTTGTCCTTGTCTTTCCGTTTTCTTTATTTGGTTGGATTTTGTGGGTTTTACCCCTCGTTCTTCTTGTTCTTTACTTATATACTTCAGTTCTGAATCTTTGATGTGTGATTATCATTATGAACATGTAAAGGGTAGTTATATATATACAGTCATCTATTTTTTTTTTTTTTTTGGCGTGTGCCTTACTTCTGTTCCCCTTTGCGAATTTGGATCCCTGATTCCTCCCCTTTTCAGTCATTATTGTCTCAAATTGTCCCTATGTATGCTGAACGTTCATTACTATCTTGCTATAGCAAACTCTTCTCATTAAGTTCCTAGTAAGGCTTGCACTACTCTGCTTCTATTTGCCTGATAATCACCTTATTCCTAATTATGTGTTTTTTGTTTTTTGTCATTTTGTTTTAGATGACCGACCCCTTTCAGAATTCCCTGTATTGCAGGCCTTGTAGTGGAGAATTCCCTGAATTTTTGTATGTCTGGAAAGGTCTTTATTTCTCCATGTCTAAAGGAGAGCTTAGCTGGATACATTATTCTTGGCTGGAAGTTCCTTTCATTTAATAGTTTAAATATTTGATTCCACTCCTTTCTGGCTTGAAAGCTTTGTGCTGAGAAGTCTGACGGTAATCTAACGGGTTGTCCTTTATCAGTTACCATCTTATTTTTCCTGACTGCCCTGAGAATTCTGTCTTTGTCATTCATTTTTGATAATTTGAATACTATGGTCTTGGAGGAGCCTTTTTTGGGCTGAGGTAATTGGATGTTCTGTTGAGTTATTGAATTTCAAGCTCCAGCTCATTCCTTAGCTTTGGGAAATTCTCGTCAACTATTTGTCTGAAAATGCTTTCTAGTCCCTGCTCCTTTTCCTCTCCTTCAAGAATGCCCATCATTCTTATGTTTGTCCTCCTGATGGTATCAGCTAGTTCTTGAATTTCTCTTTCATTATTTTTCATTCTTCGGTTTTTCTCTTCTTACTTCTGATCTTTTTCTAGATTTCTGTCTTTGATATCACTGATTCTTTCCTCCATTTCATCAACACTGTTTCCCAAGCTTGCTATTTCATTTTTCAAATCTGACGTGTGTGGTTTTTTTTTTTGTTTGTTTGTTTTTTAATCTCCAGAAGATCTATTCTGATCTTTTTGTGGGTTTCAGTCTCCTTGTTCTGCTCATCTAGTTTTTTCAATTCCTGGAATTGTTGATATGACTCATTTCAGAACTCACTGATTTTTTTCAGAAGTACCATCCTGAATTCTCTGTCATAAGTCGCATATTTCTATGTGTGTAAGCTTACTTTGTAGAGATTTTTCTCTTTCTGAAATGTTGTGTCACCCTGGTTGTTCATGGTGCTTAATAGACTATTTCTCTGTGGACATTAATGGAAATATATTCTGCTGTTTTTCCAGAAAGGTTTATTATATAAAGGTCTCTTTTTAGCCTGTTGCAAAGAAGGTGCTTTTCTTTCGGTTTCTAGTAGTGGCGTCTAAGCCTCTTGGATCCCTGCTTTATATAAAGCCTTAAAAATGCCTTTCTTATTTTCTTGTAAATGTTTAATTATATTCGCTACCTCAGTTTCAGTCCCTGTCAGTGTCAGCTTCAGTCTCTGCAAAGTTTGCTCAGATTCCCCTGGGGCTACATGGTGATTGGTCTCAGAGAGTATGAGAGGAGGGGTCCTCCGGGTTGGGAGTTGGGGGCTGCGGCTCAGGATTGGTTTTGCAGTAGGGGCTTGTAAGAATCGACTGTTATTTTTCTGAGTCCCCTCCCATTTCTCTGCCTTCTTCCCTGATAACTGCTCCCTGCCACCAGCTGGCCTCATGGAGCACACAGCTTTCCCAGACAGGATTGTTTAGGGAAGTCTGCACCTTTTCCTCTCCCCCTCCTCCTACAGGGAGCTCAGTGGGCTGTGAGAGGCAGCTTCTTTATTTCTTTCAGTCTCCACCCTACACCCTGGGTTCTGACCTGTGGTAGCTCTTACGCGCAGATCCCTCACTCAGATGAGCTGGTGTGCAGTTTGAGTGTTTTTTGTTGAGTTTTAGAAGTTCAGCTTATTTTTGCTTCAAGGAGAGAGGTCTGGGGATGTCTCTCACTTCACCGTGCTTCCTCATATTCCACATATCAAGTAGTTTAGCATTTACTAGACAAAGATAAATTTTGATGTTCTGTTGAACTCAATTCACTTTTAGATTTCTGAACTGGATTTTCAAGACTCTGTTTTTGTTTTGGGATTCTCTGAAGAATTGAATAAATTGTTGCTTCAGCTTTATCTGGACAACAGAAATGAGATCAGAACTATTCTGAGTGAATTGGCTCCAGACCTTCCCAGTTACCACAGCCTTGAATGGAGACTAGATGTACAGGTATGGCTTTTTTTTTTTTTTAACCTGAAATAGTATATAGGTTTATTTTAGGTTTATGTCCTCAGGTTTATTGTATTTACCACCGTAACCTAACTCTGGTTTGAAGCTAGTGTTTTTAATGTTCATTTTTAGTGCATTTCACAAATAGTTTATTTTATAATTTTCATGTATTCAAATCAGTTTAATTTGAAAAGTTTGTAAGAAATAGGTTATTTTGGAAAAGAAAATGGTTATGCAGATTTTTAAAGTGCTTAGATTTAAAAAGTTTTTCTAAATAAACACACACACATATAAAGGTCAGTGTGCAGCTTAGTGATTTATCACATAGTAAAAATACCCATGAAAGCAATACTTACCCGTGACCAGCAACCTCCTTCCCTCCTCCCAATTACTTCTCCTTCCCTCTTTTCCTCACTTCTAGTACATAGATTACTTTTGCTGCTCTTTATTTTCTATATGTGGAATGATTGAGTAAATATTCTTATGTCAGGCTTCTTCACACAGCATTATATTTGTGAGATTCAGTTCTTTTTTAAAGCCATATAGATAACCAAAAGTGAGTTTTCAGACTATTGCATGTAGCCTTTTATGAAGCAGTGACAGATAATTAAGAGATATTTATTGAATGTCATCCATTTGCTGATTAGAGGTGTTCTAAATGCTGTGGGGAAACAAATGTGTAAGCTACTTTCCCAGCTGGAAAAGATGCTATTGTCTGGTTAGGAATATTAGATGTTCTCAAAATAACCAGTAATTAAAGATAGTTATAAAATATGGTTTTGGAGGTGGGAGGAAAGGCTAGAATTGTATAAATTAAAGTAATACCAGTATTTTAAAAAAGCCCAAGTAGTTCAGTGTACAGAGGAGTGATCAAGAAAAGTTTAAACAAAAAGAGGTGAAATTTTAGGATAAACAAATGGAGAAAACCAAGGTAAATATTCTTTTTTATGTGAGTGGGTGGGGGAAGGGTGTTAAATATTTTTCACAGGAGACAGTATAAGCTGTAAAGGTTCACATGTATATGGGAATGAGCATATTAAATATGTGGTGTAGCATACTAGCCAAACTTTATTGCATATTGAAATTCCCTGGGAGATTTTAAAAATTCTGTGTTCTACCCCCAGAGATTCTGATTTATTGGTATGGGGTTTGGCCTGGGCATCAGGGTTTCTAAAAGCTCCCTATTCACCCAAGTAATTCTAATATATAATGAAGTTTATAAACCACTGTCATAGTAGATTTTCCCCGATTTGAAGGTGGTCCAGATAAGTCATAGAAATTCATTTAGAGAAGATTAACAATTATAGTCTAGTGCGATGAGTGCTTGAATGGATATTAACACATGATATGGTGTAAATCAAATTATAGGCTCCATAAGAGCAGGTTCTTGTTAGAGTACCTGCAGTCTTATTTACTACTCTGTCCCTAGCACAATACCTGGCACATAATAGGCATTCATTGCTTAATATAAAAAAGGTGTGGGGAGTGGTGGTAAGCACCTTCTCAAGCAAATTATTTGTCAGATATCTCTTGTATACTTATAATGTGTGGAGATGGTAAAGAATAAGACAGTTTGTGCTCCTGAAGACATCTTAAGCAGCAAGTCCTATAGAGCTCATGGGCAGGAGATCACTGTGGTTAAGCCTTTATGTTTAGGTCCTCTCATGATAACCAGATGAAAGAGATATGGGGGTGGTCCTGTTTACGCGGTTCAGCAGTAATTCATCTTATACATCTTTTCTTGTGTGGGGATATATACCTTCTGACTAGGGATATTATTAGAAGTTCTTTTGTTGGTTTTATTGATTTGCTTTAAGTTTTCCATTAGAAAGTTAAGCAATTGAATTTTTTAAAATTGGACTCAATAGAGGTCATTTTTCCAGTTAAATGGTTTGAATAGCACTGTTACTGCAAGGATTAATATGGTTTAAAATTGAAGGTATACTGAATGTGTATTACCTCATGGTGAAATGCATTTAAGAACAAAAAAAGCTACTCAAGACAACTAATTGATTTCCCGAGCTTATTAGCTGAAATTATTATAAGGAATTTTAACCAGAGTGGATTCGTTTGTTTATGGGAAGAAGATTTAAATGAAGACCAGCTTAAAGACTGGGAAATTGGTAACAAGATACAGAACCTTTCATTTTTGATTAATTGATTTGTCTCATGGAGGCTGGTAGTGAACGGATAGTTACCATCTAATTATTGTACAGTTGCTTATGGGAAATAAATTAGACATCATATTTTAGTTTCTAATAGATGCATTACCCATATTTCATAAATCACCAGCATAATTAATGCCTTTGTTAATAGCATTACTAAATTGATTGCATCTGAACTTGAGGAGAGTGATACCTTTAGGTCTGATTCATTTAAAGTTGCCATGGTTATTTTTACAGAGAGAACAGAATTTCTTCCCCATTAAAAAATAAGTCCATATCAAGAACTTTGTGGTCTACTGTTCTTTACCATGTACTACTGAGTGTCATTCATATTTCTATCTGAGAAAAAAATTAGGCCTAATTATATTAGGCATTTGTTAGGGATATTATCTGAGAATTTTAAAGAAAGGAATAAATACTTATCTGTAAGGTTGTTTATATAATCATTTTGTCTAAAAATTGAAGGATAGATTGAGTAACCTTAAATCTTCCAGCAAAATATTCCTGGCTCAAATACACTCTTAAATATATTTGGTCCCTCTCTGTCAGTGCAGATATAGAGGAAAAAGAAGTATAAACAATGCATAATTGAATGAGTAAGTAGTGTTTTTATTCATCACATTTGTTACCATTTGCCTATCTATAATCTTCTGTACTAGAGAAATGATCTTAAAGAGATACTTTAAAACAGGGGTTCCTAATTCCCATGCTACAGACTGGTATTGACCTGTTAGAAACTGGGCTGCACAGCAGGTGAGTGGCAGGCAAACTAGTGAAGCTTTATCTGTATTTGCAGCCGCTCCCCAGCGCTACCATTACTGCCTCAGCTCCATCTCAGATATTCAGGCATTAGATTCTCTTAGGAGTGCCAGTCTCCTGGTGCCAGAAAGGCACTATTTTAAAAGATGCCTTTTTTATGTGGGGACTAGTTCACCCAAAGGGATTGACTTATTATTTCCAAATTATTTTGAGACATTAAATTTCAGCCTTGGATCAGTATCTTGAGTTCTTTTGGATGACAAAGTCACCTAAATTAATTGGAAGAAGTTATTAGTCAGAATATTCTGTTTGGTATTAAATTAATCCTGAAATTTTAGGTTTGGATTTAGTACTTGGAAGTCTCTTCTGTTTGGCTTTTTGTCCTTTTGACATGACTCCAGTAGTCTTAGATAACAATCTTGCTTTCTTGTATAGCAAGATGTTTCAGGTTCATTTTGTACAATTTCTGTCCCATTTTTCAAATCTACTATTAAATTACTTCCAGGAAGTCCTGGTTATTTTAAGAGAATGGTCTTTAGAGAACACACTCGTACTAGGGTTAAATACCATCACTTCCAAGTTGGTCATTGTTTCTAGTGGATTTTTTTCTTTTAATAATATGTCAGTAATATATATTATTTAAATTTTAGAGTATATTGTACAAATAAAAGATTATATTTAGTTTAATGAATAACAATGAAACAAGTACCCATTGCAAGCTTAAGAAATTGGACAAAACCAGTACCTGTGAATCAGTCCCTCAATGACAATCCCTTCCCAGCCCCCTCAAGGTAACCACCATTCTAAATTTTCTGTTAATCTTTTCTTTATATATTTTTTACACATGGTTTTTCAGTAAGCTATATTTCATAGATTTTCATGTATTCTGCAACTTGCTTTTTTATTGAACATTTTCTTTTTAGATTTATCCATGACAGTTCATGTTTTTATAGTGCCATTTAGTAAGCATTTCATTGTATGAATATTTTGGATTTATCCATTCTGCATTAAAGAATATCTGTTGTGAATATATTTATATGTGCAAGAGTTTAAGGCCTATCCCCAGGGGTGAAATTGCTGGTCATATTTATTTTTTTCCAAAGCAATTTTCTCATTACTCTCACCAGCAATGAATAAGAGTTCCTGTTCCCACCATTTTCACTGTTCATTATGGATAGGTTTTTCATTCTTTCTTGTCTGATATGTGTAAACAGTTTTTTATTGGCCATTGGTTTTACTGGCCGTTTTCTTAATTCCTAATAAAGTTGAGTGTATTTGCCTATGTTTATTTGTGTTACTTCTTTTGTGAAGTGCTTTCTTAGATTTTCTGCACATTTTTCTCTTAGTTTTTTTTTTTTTCTTATAAATCAGGGCAGTTCTTCATATATTCTGGATGATAATCTTTTTTTGGGTATATGTGTTACAGAATATCTTCTCTCAGTTTGTGGCTCCCCCCCCCCATCTTAAGGTATCCTTTGAAGAAAATTTAATAATTTCAATGTAATTAAATTTGTAATTTTTTTCTTTGTGGTTTGTGCTTTGTATATCATGTTTAAGAATCCCTCCTCACTGGAGAAGATTACATAGATATTCTCTTTTTTTTTTTCTTTTCAAAGGTTTTAAGGTTTACTTTTCACTTTGAAGTCTGTGATTCATCTGAAATTTGATTTTTACATATGGTATAAGGTAATTATAAATATGTTTTCAGCATGATTATTAAGTAATTATACTCTTATTTCATTTAAAATCAAGCTTGCAAGCAGAACCCTCAGGCAACAGATAAAACCATCAGTGACTCTAAAGCTACACCTTAAGCAGAATGGAGATCATAACACCAAAATTCTGCAGACAGACCCAGCCACCCTGCTCCATTTGGTTCAGCAATTAGAACAAGCGTTGGAGGAGATGAAAACAAACCACTGTAGGAGAGTTGTGCGTAACATCAAGTAGTCTCAGTTTTAAGGTTTATTCTTTTTTACTCAGTTGTGAATTAATGATATGAAGCAATTACTCTTAAATACTTTTTTATATTATTGATGGTGATAAATACATATAGAGTCCATGCAAGTTCTTTTCCTGTGACAAAATATTGAGATCATGTTCAAAAGCTAAAGTAAAGTTCCTTTCCTGGTCAGCTTCTGGAAAAATTAAGATGTGTTTTATATTTTAAATGTGTAAATAAGATTGAATCAACTATAAGTGAATCTGTACTGTTCATATCTTCTGTATGTATCCTTTTTTGATTCTCTTTTGACTTTATTTTCCTCCATATTGACCAAAATTTGAAAATAAACAGTTCAGTACTGTTACTGTTCAGAATGTTTTTATACAGTTTAATGTTTTTGACCTTAAAAGCAATCTATGACATTAATAGCCACAGAATACTTTGAACTAAATAGGAATTTTTAAAAATGTTATATTGTTTAGACAGCTCATGCATTTTTCTTTGCATGTAAAGGTAATGAGTACTTGCCATGTTGCTTAAGTTTGAGTTGTGGCCAATTAGTTTAAATATTTAGTGCTCAAATTTGTATGATCATTATTGCATTTTATCAAGGACTACTTTTTTTCCCTTGTACCCAAAGCATCTAAGAGACATGCTGTCATTTATATTTATAAACAATGTGTGCAGAAGTAAGATCAGTTCCTAATTATATGTATATAAATTACGGTCAAATTTTATAATTTTATTTGAATAAAGTATAAAGAGGGCAAAGGGAGACCATGTTTACTACATTCCAAGTAAATATCTCTTCCTTACAAACTTGATTTTTGTTTTATTTTTTAGTGGGTAACTATAAGGTATTGGCCTGAAAAACTGGGATGCTGATGTGTCAGGTCAGCTTGATAAGAGTATTGAGACACAGGAATACTTAAGGAGAAAAATTATATGAAAGGGTAGAAGTGGGGGTTCAGTGGTAAGTTTGTGGTCAGGGTCTTATTCTGAGAGTCTTATCCACATGAAGCAACCCAGGAAGGCCTTTAGAATCATCAGACTTTAAGCTACATGCTAGGCTCTATCAACACTGGGCCTCTTAAGAATTAGAGATTTTTAGGTCAGAGTGACATAATGTTTCTTCTTTCTTTTATGAGAAAGCCTAGCAGGAAACAAGCCAGAGAAAGAAAAGCACAATTGAAATTGCCACCCATTGGTCCCCTGCAAGTATCTGGATCACTCTTTTCCCATAGGTATATGTTCTGCAGTTACAAAATAACTATATCAGATATTAGCAAACTATAACCAAATAATTTTTAATTAAAGTGATAACTTGATTAATGAAGCTTTTATATTAACAACACAAACAAAAGGAAACTTTATATAACATATCAAATAGGAACATATATCATCTGGTTTAAAAGCAACATGCTTGCCAAGCTTAGATGATAAAAATAGCTCTTTGTCCACATTTGGTGGAAGATAAGTGGGGTTGACCCCAGCCAAGATTGAAATAAAAGCCTTGTGTCCCCTCAGGGCAACCATGTGTTAGTCTTTTTTCATTTTTATCAAACTCCCCTGGCCTCCTTTTTCTATAATCCATTATTCTTTCTGATGCTCTGCCTTTACCTTTTTGGGCCAGAGTTAGTTGGGAGCAATCTCCTCTAACTCTTTGAACGTGAGGCTCACCTTTTAGTTCAGACTATGGAATGAGGCTCTTCCTTTTCTTGTTTAAATATTCCATGCCCTTATGGACTCCTCTGCTTTGTTTTATGGTGCGTTTGATTTTTCTTTTTTTGGTAGCTCGTATATGAACATATTTTCTGCAGGTACAGTTATTGTTCTCTTTATATGACTAAGTTTCTTAACTCTGGGTAATGTGGCTTTCCATTTATAACTATCTAAATTCTTATTAAAACATTTTAGATACGCGTACGCTGATTTTTGAGGATTGGCTGATGCCTGTTATATCCTTTATGTCACAAACCCAGAACAGTAACATCTCAGCTCTCAGAACAGAGTTGTACTAGGAAATAACATATGTGTCACAAAGTATATATGTACTTCACCCACTGGAATCTATGTGTTTCACAAGATGTCAGTGAGCTTGTTTGTTATCTATGGTTATAAGCTTAGGCAAATTTAAAGCAGCAAATTGGAAAGGTAGTGGGGAAATGATAAAATATTACCTTCTTTGAAAACTGAAAAGAACTTGACAGTAAGGAAAGCGTGAAAAATTAGTAAAAGTGTATAAAGGATACATATGTGGGTGCCCTTAAAATTCATAACAGTATGTATGTAGCCTTTTAGGATATAATCCTCTGAGAAGTTTAGGAGGTCAGTCTTTGGTGCTAGACAAAGGGTTTGAATTTAGGCTCTGGCTTATTATAGATCCTTAATTCTCAAAATCTTGTGTGTTGTTTTTTTTTTTTTTTTCATCTCTAAAATAGAAATAACACCTACTTCATTGACTTGTGGGGACTAAATGGGACCTTGGATACAGAATGTTTCTCATGGTACTAGGCTTTAGAAAATACTCATGTAGACTGAGGATCTTATTATTTTGTAGCCTCGAATTATGTCTAATATACTTTAAGAAACAGAAAATGTTATTTGGTAGTTTTCTGGGTAGTAGAATTATGGCTGTTTCTTTCCTTATTTCTATAATGAGCTTGATGACTCATAATATTTTTAAAAACTCTTTGAAGTTGAAGGAAGAAAATATTGGGGAATTTAGATACATTTTTAGTAATTTTAATTATTGGAATGATAGACACATAGTTCTCCAGAATGCTCAGCTATTCAAAACTATTCAACCTCCAAAGGACTCAGGTGGACATGCTTAGGGTTTTACTTATTGGCTTGGTCTGGAGTCCCGTTTTTTTCTCTTTTTCTTTTTCTTTATACTAGTGAAAGAAGCATGGGAATCTCAAGACATTATCTAAGCCAGTTCTCTATTTCTGGGTAATATTACATCTGTGTTCTTAATCTCCAACAAAAGAAACCACACAATACTTGGTAGTTTTTTACAGCCCTCTTACAGTTAGGAAGTTCTGTCAGCTGCTGTATTAAAGGCTTACCACTTTAATTTACTCACTCATCTCTACTTATTTTTTAAAATATATATTTGATTAAGGCCCTCCTTAGCTTTACTCTTTCACAGTTTCTATAATCATAGGTTATTTTCATCTCTTCCTTTCACAAATGGTAAAAAATATTTTGGTGAAAAGGCTATTGTAAAACATTGCCTCCAATTTAAATATATTCACTTTTAAAACCATGACTATTATGTTCAAACTTAAATACTTAAAAAAAAAAGTCCAACTCCACCATTAATGTGGTTAGTTCCATGAGCTTTACAGACTTTGAAAGTGATATTTTAATTATAAAAGCAGAGTATGCCCATTATTTCTCTGCTTTGCAAAACAGTGTACTGTGGAGATGAGAAAACAATTGATATACTTTAAGCCATTAAATTATGTATTTAATGGTTTGATCACTGAATAGTAATGGGTCTTTGTTTTCTATTTATATAGCTCTACTCCTCTCTACCCAGGAACTCAAATGACTTAATTATGTTTGATAGCCATGAGTCTATAAGATTCCACTTACCAGAATGGGAAAATGTAGGAAAAGTAATTTTATTTCCTTAATGGACTAAAAGTGAAAAGGGCCATGTGGAATACAAATATATGTATTAATATACTCTGAATATGGTTTCTACTCAGATTATTGCCATTAAACCCAAGTAACTTTTGATAAGATGAGGGTTTTTTTTAATATATAATTATAGTGTGAATTAGGTTTGTTATCATGAGGAATATTACATGGCTATCAAAGTTGGAAGCCATGCTCTTTTACTTTGCTTGAGTCAAAACTGATGCTTTTTAGTTGGCAAAGACCACAATTTTCATTTTCCTCTCTTGCAGTTATATTTTCTCTTGCAGAACAGTGTGCCCAACAACCAGCTAAAAAGAGGAAATACAGAAAAAAGGATTCTTGCCCTTTCTCATAAACCATATGAGGTCTTTTAACTCTTGTAGACTTAATTTTTCTTACTCTTTGCTCTCTTACATTGAGCTATAATCCACCCATTTACATGTGGCATGTTGATAGGAAAAACAATGCAAATTTAAAACCTTCTTTAAAACCTAGCACTTTTACAATGGTACTGACTTAGTTTTGTTAAATATTTATTAAGTGCTTAGAGTGATCCATGTTGTGAGTCCAACAAAGGATAAAGTCCTAATCTCAGTTTAGAGGGCTCTCGTGCTGTAACATGCTTGAAAATAGTTTTTTTAACCCGTAAACTCATTAAGCTGCAAAAAGGAGTCTCCTAAGGAGCCTATTCTGAAAAAGGAACGCTCCCCTGAGCTGCTGTCTGTTGGAACCTCTTTTCCCTGGAACTTCCCCTTCTTCTGGAAGGCAAAAACTCTAATATGATTCAATGGAGAAGTGTATAGAGGAAAAGATAGGTCACTACAGAATCTATCCTTTTTGGAATTCTTGGACATGGTTGGGATGCCAGAAATTATCTGAAGTGGGGTTCCCTGAGGTAACCAGAGGTGTAATGGGAAAAGCAAATTGAGCTCTTATTTTTTACCTGCATGCCAATGTTGTGATTGTCATAAATCCAATGAGAAGTGGATGCCTGTGGTTTTGAAGAAATGTGCTTAGTTCACAGAATGAAAAGGCTTCTCAGTTAACTCAAAGACTAAAAACACAGTGATTAAAATTCAAAGAATGAGGAAAAGAAAAGCCAAGGAAGTCTTTGAGTTTCATTGGGAAGAGTATAGGTAGTTAGGATATGATTTCCTGGTATGGTCTGCAAACCATGCTTTTATTCTTAATAAATAATAAGTTCTTACAAAGCTCAAGTAAGTTTAAGTGCTGCAACATAATAAAATTGCTTGATTTGCCGCTGAAACTATTGCATAATTCATAGAGAACTAAGAAAGGCTTCAGGCGATTTTTTCATACCTCAAAGGCAAAAATGATTTGTCTCATGATATGAGCAATGTAATTAAAACCTTTTTTTAATGTTCAGACTCTAATGATGTAATTACTGTGTCTTTTTTTTCTATGCTTTTTTCTTCCACTTTGTCTAGATGTAAATACCAAATTCCATACCTTTCTTAAGCCGTTAGAACAATTAATTTTTAGTCTTATTCAAAAGTTATATCAGGTAGGGAGCTAGTCAGCTAAACTGTTGAAGAAATTTTTAGCAGAAATCTGCTCCAAAGTAAATTATATCCTTTATTTAAATTGAAAAATTTCCTACTAAAATGAAGGATATTCTTTGGACATGTTATAGCTTTAGAAAAGATAGAAAAGCAACTAGGGAGAATTTATGTCTTTCCATATTCATTTTGTATATTTTTCGTATTAGGAAAGGAAAGCTATTAAAATTTTATAAACATTGTATATAGTGGAATAGAGAAAGTGCATTACTTTTGCTTAGGTGCACTCTTCAGAATATCTCTGGACAAATTTTGAAATAGTGTTCTGAGGGATCTCTAGGACACTATTTTGCAGATAATGTAGCTGCTGCAAGCCAGCCAGTAGAGTGACAACATTGATTTAATCAAACGTGATTAAGTGTAGGAAGGAACACAATAAAAGAGTTCTGCATACATAAGAGAGGGAGTGAGTAGTTCTCACTAGAGACATCAGGAAGGCACTTCTTCCGTTGATCGTTTTTGCTGTTTGGGTGATTGCACCCCAATCTACCTTTTGGTTATAACCTCTTAATTAGGTAGAGTTTGGTAGGACTGTTATCTTGTCTTCCACTATTCATGATAAGCCTGTAAACCTCTCTCTTGGGACTTTGGAACTTGAGGAGTCAGAGAGAATGGTTTTGTCAGCTTTGCAAGATGCCTGATGGCCTGTTACATGGCTTCATGACAATGGTCCTGTCCTTGCCCTTCAAGGGCCTGATTTCAGAGCTGCCCCTGATTCTACAGAGCACCTAATACATTTCCAATTTTTTTTATTCTCTGCCTAAGTTAAAGTCTAAATAACTCTAAATGTTCCAGAGGACAAAATTACAATTAGATTAATTTTGTAAATTTGCATATTTTATTTTATAAAAGTGGGATTTTTGTAAAATAGCTCTGCAAATAGGCATCAAAAAAGCATTATTTTAGGGTATAGATTGAGTCCTACACTCATAATAAAAATCTCACAAATCATTAGGGAAACGAAGATTCAAATGAACCTTAATTAGTATTTTTCTTTTAATACTGTACTATTCCTTTTATTTGTTCCTGTATCCTCTCCATCATGTCTATAAACTATTTCATTAGAAGTTACAATAATCTGGGTGTGGCTCTATAATGTAGTGGCTAGCACGTCCGCTTTGCACACAGAAGGTCCTGGGTTCACGCCCCAAGTGGAGCCATGGTCCATGCCCCAGGTGCACCAGGTCTTGGGTGTACCTGGTCCCCCTGAGTGAACTGGGGGTACCAGGCCCTGGGGGTCCCGGCCCAGGAGTGCATGGGAGGAGACACTTCGCCTTCAGAGATCCAGTTCTTAAGGGGAGACGGCAACATCCATAGATCAGGAGTGAGTATGGAGGGGAGTGGGGGAGTGGAAAGGAATTAAAGAAGGGGGGGGGAAGAAGTTACAATAATCTGGTAGTTTCACTGTAATTCTTTTAATTAATATAGTTTGCTTGCAGAAACAAGATTAAAAAATAAAACAATAATTATCAAATGAAACAATGCTTAGAATAGTACCTGGCACATAGTAGTTCAAGAAATTAATGAGCAAATTAATCAGTAAATGAGAGTGTGTGAATAGTATATACAATATGCTCTGTGAAAATTCAGAGTAAGGAAAAGCACTTCAGCATGAAGTTGTAAGAGAACAATTTCCCAGTTGTTGAGAGAATGGCGGGATTTGAGCAGATGGATGAGTAAGGTGGACGTCCTATGCAGGAAATGATCAAAAGGCATAACATTGGAAAATCAGAGGCTGTACTTTTGTAACCTGAGCTGTGGTATGGATTATGGCCACTGTACATAATTAACCACTGTCACTGCAACCTTAGATCTGGTTCTCCCCTCCGGACGCATTTTCTTTTTTCTTTTCTACTACAGGTCGATGTTCTCTGGAGCCTTGGGTATTTCAGAAATGTGTAGAGAGGGCATGTCAGTGTCATTTGCCCACTGTTTTTCAAACTTTCCTCTTTCACTTCTGTTTCAAAGCACTAGCTTGTTAGAATTTATTCCATTCAGCTATGCCCCCTTTATCATTAATAGCTGCTTTTCATGTACTTCCTGGATTTTTCCCCTTTTCTATTCATCCATCCATCCAACAAGCATTTATTGAGACCTACTATGTTCTAGGATGTTTTAGGTGCTGAGAGTATAGTAGCAACAAGAGAAAATCACTGCTGCCATTGATCTTACATTCTAATGGTGTGATGGCTAATAAAGAAAATAAATGTGTGCTAATTTTAGGTGTACTAAATGCTCTGAAGAAAATTAAAAACAGATTAGAGGTTAGAGAGAGGGGTTAGAATTGAGAGCTACCATGTTAGGTAGACTGGTCAGAGAAAACTTCTACAAGATGATGTTGGAGCAGAAATCTGAATGAAGTGAGGTGAGTTGTGGAATATTTGGAGGAAGAGTATTCAAGACAGAAGGAAAAGTATATGCAAAAGCCTGGAGGTGAGAATGAAGTTGGTATGTTTGAGAGAGTATGAGGAGGTTGATGTGGCTGTAGTTAAATGAAGATAGAATTCATCAGAGCAATGGACAGCAACAGGATTAAGCAGGGCCTTTAGATTCTGACTGTTCTTCTCCCCCAAATTCTTCCATCAAACTGGGTATGTGGATAGTCCATCCAACACCTTGCTTCTCATTTTCTGGTTCTCATTTCCCAAGGTCTTCCCTGTTTCTTTCAGCTGTCCTCTGAACATTGTCCCCACCTGAACTGTTCTATTTCTGAAATCACAATTTCTGACCATCTATTCTCTGAAATTGATCCAACTCATTGGGCAATTACCTCCCATAGTCTATTTCTTGAGCTTCAAAAGAACCTTCAATTGTCTTATCCAACTCTCTATTTGACAGCTTTCATCTATTGATATTTTCCTCCTTATCCAACTTAGATTCTCAACCTGTCACTTCAAATAAGCCATCACTGAAAATATTCTAAATTCTTTCTGTTTCACCTTCCATTGCACCTATCTTGCATACCATATATGAATTCAGCTGGCCATCTTTTTTCTTGCTAGTTTATGGGCTTGCAGAGACAAGAGAAACATGCAGAATCACACAGGTTATCAAGCTTATACATTAATGGTCATCAATCTCAAGCCCTTAACACTGCCTGACTAGCCTAATGTTTCCCTAGTCAGCTCTCTCCCATTTTCAACGTCTCAAACCTCCACTTGCCTTAAACTTCTGACCCACTTACCACCCCCTCTCATTCTCCCTCAGTGACTGCCTCCTTCACAGAACAAATACAAGTGACCAGATAAGATTTCTCTCTACTTATCCAACACCTGTAATCCTCATTGTTCTCTGCACTGATACTCCTCTTTCTCTCCAATCCAGTAGTCATCTCTCACATTTCTGTACCCTGAAGCTTTTGTATTGTCTACTTATCCATCTTCCTGATTTATTTCCATTAAAAAAAAAAAAGCATTTTCCAGTCTATCTCGACTCACATCATTCTTAAGTTACCATATACTCTCTCTTCTCCATTTCAGTAACTATTGAAAAAGTTCACCTTCCCTTCTCAAACTATTCCTGGTAACATTTGCAGGACTTTCCATGTTGCTAAAATCCAAGGTACATTTTTCAGTCGTCTTCCTAGGTCTTTCATCAGCATTTGACAGGTTAATCACTCTCTTTCTAAAAAATATACCCTTCCCTATTTTGTGTATGTGTGTGTGAGAGAGAAAGAAACATTCTCCTGTTTTTTCCTCCTACATCTTTGGAGGTGTATCCTTATTCTTCTTGTAAGGCTGTTCTCTATGCTCTGCTTAGTTGTAGATTTTCCTTACAGCTTTGCCTTAAGCTATTTCTCTCTACAGACTTATACCTGGTAAGTTGGTTAATTCTCTTAGCTTTAATTACCATCAATTTTCTGATAACTCTCAGCTATACATCTCTAACCAATATTGCTTACCTGAATTTGAAACACTATAACTACATATCAGCTCTCTGCACTTAGATGTCTAACAACTACTTCAAACTCATGATAAAATTCAACTCATCCTTTAAAAACTCACTTTTCTTCTAGTGGTCTATATGCAGAAAATGACATTGCCAGCTAGAGTTGTTTAAACTAGAGAATGAGTGTCACTCTTGGCTTCTCTCTCCCCCCCTCACTCACTACAGCTGGTCAAATCACCAAATTTTATCAATTCCACCTTCTTAAATATCACTCAAATTAGTCCACTTCTCTCCATTCCTGTGGCCTCCTTGCTCTTGACTGGGCTACTGTATCTTCCTCCAGTTTACTGCTCTCCCTGACTCCCTCTTAAGCTTTCTCCCCCCACCCTCCCCCCACCCACTAATGCTTTTCTACACAACAGCCAGAATTATCTTCAAAAAAAGAGAAATCACATCCTTTGACTACTTAAAATTCTTCAGTTGGCTTGCTTGGCTTTTGGGTTAAAAGCCTGGCTCCTGCCTTTCTCTCCAACCTCATCTCTAGCATTCCTCTCTTCCTATGGCATGTTCTTTCATTTCTGTCCCTTCCACCATCTGGATCCTCTTTTATCATTTACCAAGGTAACTCACCTGCATTTCTCTGCATTCAGCTTAAACTTCATTTACTTCAGGTCAGGAGCCCCTCTGTTCAGTTTACATAGTATCCCATGCGGTCCATATAGATTCACCAGCTTTTGTTGCAGTTAATAGCTTCATTACTTATATTTTTCTGGATTGTAGGAAATGTATTTTTGTTTTCCTATGTATCCCTGGTGTTTATCACTGTGACTGGTACATGGTAAACTATTAAATGCTGAAGAGAAAAGGAGGGAGAAAGGAATATAAAATGGGGTAGAATACAAAATTTGCATGTATTTTAAAGTAAAACAAGGCTCCAAATAAATTTTGCTTCTCTGTCACACAATTATGGTTTGCATTAACCTCACAAGACAAGTTACACGTCAAGCCTTTTATTTATTTATTTTTTTCTGTAGTGAGAAGACACATTTAGGACATTAGTCTGCGGATTCCACTGAATGAACAGAGCCAATATTTACTGAGACCAGTGGTTCTCAGCCTAGGCCAGCCCTTGAAATCTCTTGGAGAATTTTAAAAAATTATGTTTCTGAGTCTCTCACCTTTATAGGTTCTCATTTAATTGGCCTGAGATTTGTAAAAGCTCTCCACATTATTCTTATATACTGCACAAATTAAGAACATGGCAGTTAATAGATTTTTTTTTCTTTGTGACTTGCTTCACTGATATTTGAGCCTGTTGGAGAACAAGAAATTCAAATAATCCAGATTCAGCAGTGCTGTGATCCATCACTTGTGCTTTCATCTACAACTAAAAATGACAAAGTAACAATAATTCATTGGTACAAATAACTGTAGGGTCCAGAGATAGTGTTGGTTTTGGGCAACCTTGATCCAGTGGCCCAGCGATGGCCCCAGTGACCACTTATCTTTCTCTTGCTCTTCCCTACCTTGGTGCTGGCTTTTTCCTAATTTAGGCCCTCCTCATGGCCAAAGATGGCTGCTAAAGGCTCTTGGGAAGTGAACCCATCTTTGTTCCAGTATCATTATTAGGAAAAGTTTTCAGATTTACTCTGATTGGACTGATTTAGGTTACAAATCAGTTGCTGTGTTTAAGGGGTTGAAATATGCTAGAAAAAGAGTGGAGTCATCTTTCCAGGAACCATAGCAAACCCCAGATGAACATAAGGTGTTTGGTGAAGGAAGAAAGGAGAAAACTCAATGCTGAGATCATCAAATGCCTGCTATAACCACATAGTGGTTTGGCTTGGCTGCAGAATTTGGTCACAAAACTGTAGTAGTACTTTATAATGTGATACTATTGACTGTAAAGTACACAATATTATAAGTAGATACATTTCTATATCAATTCCCACAGAATGATAAGCTAAATATTCATCACAACTGTTTAATGAAAAAGAATCTGAGAGCAGAAAATTTGATTTGCATTCTGCAAATGTGTTGCCTCATGTATGGTTTTTGCTTAGTGCCTCCATGAACAATATCTTCTCACCTCATTTTGAAAAACAAAAAATTTTAGACCCTAAAGAGAGTCGTGTGGCTTTCCACCCGCCAAGCTGAGTGTCACCAGCCAAGAAGATTCTTTTAAACTTTGCTTTTTATGATTTTCATTATGAAAACAATAGGGTTTAAATCCCACCTGAAATATATTATTGAATTATAACATTGAGTATGCCATTTCTAATGACATATGCTAAGAGAAAAAACACACACAAATAATTCTCTAAAAGTCTCCTTTCCTCTCCCCATCTTCTCAGGGATGCTAACTCTTTCTAGTTAAAAATTCACTATTCTAGAGCTTGTTCTCACCAAATACCCTTCTGATTATCATCTGGCTTTGCATTACAAGTTTCTCATAGCCAGAAATACGCTAACCAGCAAACATAGATTTGGGGTCTGCTTGTAATTATGTTTCCATTGCAAGTTAATTATTGCATTCATCAGCCCTTAGAGTCCCATTGCATCTACATGTGCTAACATTTAAGTTCCTGAGTTTATAAAATTGAGGACTACGTTCCAGAACAAGGCCCCTGCCACAGACTTTACTAAGATCAAAAATGTTATTATGCCCTGGTGGCCAGACAGTTTTTCTTCAAGCCCTCTTCAACAGACTCATTTTCATTCAACTTATAACACTTAAAAATTTTTTTTTAAATAAGACAGGTAGAGTTTTTTTTTTACCATTTAGAAATTCAGTGCCTGAATCCTCTGTCTATGTACTTAATGAGATGGCACACATTCCCACAATTTTAAGGCCATTATTTACTCAATGCTCACATTCTGGCTACTGAGTTCTTGAACATTCTGATAGAGGCTACATCTAGTAAGACTTATAAGTTGTCTTCTGTGTTGTCTTTTCCTTCTGTTATTTCTGAACCATCAATAAAACCATGTTAAAAGTTACAGTCTAGTTTTACCAGTCAGGTATGAAATTAATGAAAGAGAACATACATAAGACAAATCAGTATAAGGGAGAATAATAGCAATGTGTTGTATGAGACGAGTCCTAACATTGCAGGAGGGCATTTGCACAGAGGTTCACCCCGCTGAAACCAGATGCAATGACCACGATTGTCCTAAAGCACAGGAGATTCTGCTGGGGCCTCTTAGGATTATTTTGGAAGGGAACCTGGTAAGACTAGGTTTCCTGTTTCCCTGTGGGTAAAATGCAAATATAGGAAAGATGCCTTTATGCTAATCTCCAAGATCTGTGAGTCCTGAGCCTATTAGTGATAAACATCAATGTATGTCATATACATGCTTGTTGTGGATAGTAAATTTCTAGAAGGATACATAAGAAATTGTTATCTGTGTTTCCTCTGGGATATCACCTTGTATTCTATACATTATAAAAAGTTTATAAATATATATATATATATATATATATATATATATATATATATAATTTTTATAATATAACTAAAATAAAATATATTAAACCATATCTCAGCTGAGCCAAGAAGTTAATGCTACATTAGGAATTAAATAATGGAGAAAAATAACATATTTTTAACATTAGTCCAGAGTGGTTTACATTTGCTGAGCTCCTTCTGAATTTTCCTTCTGCAGTGTTCCTGCTTTTTTGGAGGGTGGGAGTGGAGTGGGGTTGAAATTGAATATTTTATTAACATAGTAATTATCTTTAGATTTTTTTAAAAGATGAAATATATCCTTCCATTATTAAACTACAAGCTTTGGAACAACTGTAGTATTCTCCCAGATTTATACCACTTGTAATGATATTAATTCCTTGCACATAGCATTAGAGCAGGGTTCTCATTCCTGGCCACATACCTGAAGCCTGGCACCAAGGTCAGTAAACCTGGAGTGGGCTCATCTGAGCCCACCTATATTCTTAATTTTAAAAACCATATAGGTGATTCTGACTTATGGCCACAGTTGAGGTTTTGCATTAGAAAAACTGGAGGGGACTACTACAGAGAACACCCCCAGAAAACTCAATCTGAACTTCTATGCAAGGTGAGCAGGCATTAGTTGGCTAGTCCAGCCCAGAGATTCGCTGCAAATAAGCAAATAGCAAAGCTGAATGTAAATTGAACCCTGATGAATAAACATAGATACCTTTGTAGTTAAAATATACTTGTTAAAAAGTTATTTTGAATTAATTTTTCAATTCCACTCTGGCTTCTGAGTCTGTTAGTATTTTTCTCCCTTGAATTTCATGAAAATTTAATGCTGGTTAAATAAAGAGAAGGGAGAAGAGAGAATAGGTTGTGCTGAAGAGGTATTTTTAGAGTGAGTTTTAGGATTATTTTGAGGTTGACATTAATTCATTTCAAAGGGGCAGGAAAATATTCAAATGGAAGTAGCATGAGGTTAGTATGAAAAAATTGATGGAGCTTCTAGTTCTGTTGCTCACTCTCCAGGATTTGGGGCTAGTGCATTAGTTCTTTATGTCTAGTTGCCTTATAGTTCTATGTATCTGTGAAAGAGAACCATGGCAAGAAGGGGCAGGTAAGGCCTAGGAAGGGGGATGTGCCTTTTAAACTAAAACTGGGATTCTTAACTTGGGTTTTTTGGAGAATGTCAAGTTTTCCATGAACCTCCTAAAATTACTTACAAAATTCTTTGTGTGCCTTTTTGTTCTTGTGGTAATGGTCCATGGCTTTCAGCAGATTCTCAGACCATTTGGAGGGATTAAATGGTGCTTTCTTTTTCTCCCCCTCCCTTTTGTTAAAAAGTTTTCTGGGAGTAGGGGTAAAGGGTACAAAAATTATTCAAGTTAGGAAGACAGAAAAGAGAGCTTGTTGATTTAATGATATGTGGAGGGATCCCACTGGTTCCTGGAACTGAAACAAAAGGCAAGTAGTCACATTGCTTGAAGCCTGTCATGGGGGAAAAGGCAGAGAAGAGGTGGGAAAGAAACTATAGACAGAAATTCTAGGTGAGAGACCAGGTAGTTGGTAATTGTTGACACTGCATGATGGTACCTTGGAATTAATTATATAATTTTCTTTACTTATGATTAGGCATGAAATTTACCACAAAAAAAAAAAAAACAAAAACAAAAAAAACAAAAAAAACAAAAAACATTTTAAAAATCAAATGCCCCAGAGAAGACTCTGGGAAGATGGTAGAGTAGGAAGCACCAGAAAGCTCTCTCTCCATTGAGAAACAAATTGCATTGGCAGAATTCATCTGTAACTAACTGTTTTAGAATTCCAATCTATGGAAGGCTTACAGATTCCAGGGGCAAGGGTTGAATGGTAAATTGCAATTAATTTTGGTCCACTTGAGCTCTCTGCACAGTAGCTTCTACCTATTTCCCAACTCTCACCTTAGTGGCAGTTAGCTGCACGTGTGTTCCTGCAGCTGTATGTACATGGTTTGTGGCAATAAGGGTGGGAATAAAGGACCCTGTTCCCCAAATAGCAGGATCTGTTCTTTGATCCTTAATTGTTATTTCTGATCACAAATGTACAAAGGTGGACAGCCATTGTTCTTGTACCTCCTTTCATTATTGTAAGCCCCACCCCTCTGGCTGAAGTGATTGCCAGGCATTTTAAAGGGCCAATGTCTTCCTCTCACTCTTTAGTTTTCTATTTTGGGCCAAATATTGAAGACTGAGACATTCAACAGCAACTGAACATGAGGAGAAATTAGAAAGTCATCACACATGCCCAGGGGAAGGCACAGGCTCAGAAAAGACCTGAGAAGACCTTATGTTTACACATCAAACTGATCCTTGGCACAGAGACAGCCTACAACAACAACAACAAAACAAAAAATAGCAAACCTTGAAAAAGGGAGAGAATCTGATTTTAAGAGTTACCATAACACCAAAATCTAATGTACAGTTTTCAACAACAACAAAATAACAAGGCATACAAAGACACAGGAAGTATGGTCCATTCAAAGGAAAAACAAACCAGCAGAAACTGTCCCTGAAAAAGACCTAATGATGGATTTACTTGATAAAAACTTTAAACAACTATCTAAAAGACATTCACGCACTAAAGGAAGGTGTGGAGAAAGTCAAGAAAATGATGTTTGAACAAAATGGGAATATCAACCAGGATAAAACCTAAAAAGAAACAAGTAAATTCTGCAGCTGAAAAGTACAATAACTAAAATGGAATAAAATAAAATAAAATTGCTAGAGGTATTCAAAAACAGGTTTCAGCAGGCAGAAGAAAGAATTAATGAACTTGAAAATAGGACAATGGACATTAATTATAATGTCTGGAGGACAGAAAGAAAAAACAAGAAAAATGAACAAAGTCTAAGGGACCATCAATAGACCAACAATGCATTGCAGAAGTCCCAGAAGGAGAAGAGAGAAGCAGAGAGAATATCTGAATAAATAATTGCCAAAACTCTAAGATATGGAAGTCTTACAGATTTGTAGAAATTAACACTCTTAATCAATGCATCAAAGAGGAAATCACACAAGAAACTAAAAAATAGAAATGAATGAAAACAAAAATAATGTACCAAAACTTATGGGACATCAGTGAAAGCAGTGCTGAGGGAGTAATTGGTAATTATAATTGGTTATATTCAAAATAAAAACCCTAACTTCATAACTTCATAACAGGAACTAGAAAAAGAATAAATGAGACCCAAAGGTAGCAGAAGGAATAAAATAATAAAGATTAGAGCAGAGATAAAATAGAGAATAGAAAAGTAATACAGAAAGTAGAATGGTGGTTGCCAGGGGCTAGGGACAAGGAGGCATGGGGATAGAGTTTAAGTTTTGCAACATGAAAGTAGTTCAGGAGATGGATGGTGGTGATGGTTTGCACAACAATATGATTGTACTTAGTATTACTGAACTTATGCACTTAAAATGGTTAAGATAATGAGTTTTATGTATGTTTATTTCCCCAGAATTTTAAAAATGGAAAATATTTAAAAATAAAGAGGCCTAGATGATAAAGCAAGTAAATCCTGAGAAAAAGTTCCTGAGAACCATTGAACTTACAAGCACAGAGGTGAGTGGCCCATGGCACCTTTTGGCTGAGTAAGTGTTTAGTAACGATCTTCTACTTCCCACCATCTGCTTCTTTTTCTTTCTCAATTCCTTTTTTTTTTTTTTATCTGCTTCCCTGAGAGAAAAATTCTATTCTCCTGAGATCTTAAATTTCAAATTTGTTGTGATAATTATGCAAAAAAAAAAAAAAAAGTATGAGGTTACTGGGGAAAACTTTGAGTTTCTGATAGTCATATAAACTTAAAAAAAAATTTCTAGGGCCTGGTAACTTAGTAGTATTAATATAGGTTAGAAGCATCGAGGTAAAAAGTAAAAACAATTTTATGGTATATTTGGGTAGATGGTCCAGTTTTTCCTGAATAAGCATTTTAGGGATGGAATTTCGTATAATTCCCCCTGTTGTTCACTTGTTTTCAGTATAAATACAGCCTCGATGATATGACAGTTTCTGTTCTTTCCAAAATGAGGATAATAAGGTTACTTGTTTTATTAACAGTGATATAAAATCTTGGAGAGAAACATAAATGTTTAGAAAATGTCTAAATACAGTCACTACAGTCTTTTTCTAAACCTTCATTTAAGTGAGACTTTCCAAGCATATAAATTTTTATGTCTTTACCTCAAACTGAGGATATTCCTCTTAAAAGCCCCACCCACACCTAATCAGGGAATTCAAGTCTCAGTTTGTTTCATTTTGACAGATTGGTTGTTTGAATTGTCAGCCTGTACTTCACCTCGTGAGCACCAGGGGGCAGACATCTGAAATCTCCTTACCTGAGACAAACCCTTTTTCCTCCCCAGCAAGGTTTTCTCCTCTGGATTTGCTCCAGCACCTTAAAGGAGCTTAAAGGAACAATCCAGTTTTGCTCTTCCTGATAATTAACGTCTTTCCTGAGGGCTCACCAAACCCAGCTGAGGCAGAAAGCAATGATGACTCAGGAGGCTGCCACCCTTTATCAATCTGCACAATCAAAAGAATTGTCCTTGTAAAGTCGTTGTAAACAATCAATTCATAATCTTTTTCTGTTCTTAATTGTTTTTAGGCTAAACACAAACTAAAATTCCATTCTTTACTCTAGCCTTTAAAGCTTATGCAGTGAGATAATAGAAGTGAAACTGCTTTCAAAGGGGAAAAGAAGCAAAATTTGATTGTAGAGTTACTTCTAGAAGATAGGTTAACAAGACAAGCAAGGTTGTTTGCCTAAATAAGTAACCAATAAATGGTCAACAATTATTGCTAGAAACACATTTTTCTAAAGGTAATTTTTTGTCGTTGTGAATGTAATTGTCATAGTTTTATTTTTTCTTATAGTTTCTCTGTTGAGCTTCCTTTATGAAGAATTTTGATTTCTTAAACCTATTAACTCTTGTGTGCTTATCCTAAAAGGCACAGTCAGAACCACTCAGGTAGCCATTTGTTCATTTAATGAATTTTGTGAATATTAAGAAAATCTAGAAATTGAATTTTAAAAGTAAAATATGACATTTTTTGTTTGTTTACTGTGAGAAACCAGGTCTTAACCATCAATGAATAAATAATTCCAAGAAAGAATGTAAAAGTACAAATATATATATATGTATGTATGTATGTATGTATGTATGTATGTATACACACACACACACACACACACATAAAATCTTTTTCCTAACAACCAAATAAGAATATTTTTTTCTTTGAACTGTTGTGGCCGCCAGCCCCCGAAAGACACATGGACCACCAGAGCTCTCAGTGAGTTATAGGAATCACACTCTTTATTCAGCCAGCTGGGTCTGCCAGGGGTACGCAGACCCCAAATTAAGCAGCCCCAAAATGTAGAGGTACAGAGTTTTCAAGCCCAAAATCCCATTCTTCATCCTGTCTGAACACAAAGGTCTATTTTTCTTCTATTCACTACCTGCCAACCCACTGGTCAGGTGTGCAAGCCGGGGTACAGATGCAGAAAGCTTGTTAGAATGTGATGTTTCCATAGTTAGTAGCCTATGTTCCTATGGCGATAGCCAAACAGTAATTTCCAGCAAGTAATTAATTTTTAAACCGTAATTCTCCAGCTAACACAGAACCATCCTTTAATCACAGTATATTTAGTTTCAAATTTCTTAAGATTGTTTTTAAACTGTCCTTTTGCTCTTTTGACAGCTATGACTAGATTTTGCTTAAGGGGTCAGAGACTTCAGAGCATCTGAGCAGCAATTTTTGAATTCAACACAAATAGCCCTCACTAGATAAAAAGATTTTATACTTAGGATTTGTCAGTATTTTCTTTGTAAGCAAACTTGGGACCAATATTCCCAGAAAGATAATGTTATAAATGTTGGTGAAGTTCCCCACTAAGATAAAATGAAACGTTTTCTCTAGTTAAATATGTCATAGTTCCCTCCACATTTTGTTAGTTATTGTTATTTTAACTTTCTATGATTACTGTAACAGGAAGAGAAATTAATATTTGTAGAGCATTTTATTCACACATACCAAGTTGTACTTATTCATCTCTCAAATCTCATGTGAGATACATCTGCTATTATCTCTATTTCATGGATTGGACAACTGCTTCAGAGAAGTAAAAAATGTTGATAGATTTCAAAATTTAACACCCATCATTACAGGGAAGAATTAGTTTTTTGTTTGTTTTAGTTTTTAGAATTGGCATAGACAATCCTGAATTTCTAATGGTTTATGTGTAAAAAGTTTTTTTAGTAAAATATTTGAAATTGAAATATATTTTAAAACTAATAATAAGCACTTGGAAAATATATTCTGATCTTCAATTCCCCCAACTCCAACCCAACCCTAAATCATAAGTTTCAGACCCCCTTCTCATTTTCTACGATTACCTTTCCTCTACACCCACGTACTCTTCTCACCAGGGTAGTTACTCTAATTTACAAAGTTTGTCAAATGTGGATGTTTATTTGGAAGGCAATGCAGAGTGGAGGGAAAACTGTGGCTTTGGGCATCAGACACCTTTCTCCCGTACTTATTTACGCACAACCTTCAACTTTATTGAGCCTCAGTTTCCACCTCAGCAGTAGCATAATAATAACATATACACCTCTTAGAGTTATTTTGAGGATTAAATGAGATTTCTTTGGTATTGTTCTGGAGTGTGATTGGCTCCCCGAAACTTCCTATCTTTTTTCATAGTGTTACCGTTGGGTCTGATTAGAGTTCAGTGTCGCCCCAATGGCAGGGGAGTGGAAAAGGCATAATGGCACAGATGTGTATTGGCATTTTTCCTTGATTCTTCCTCATTGACACAGTGAAGAATCACAGGTCAATTAGATTTAGAAAAGATTTGTTAGAAGTATATTTTAGAAAGGGCTGTAAGTGAGCGCTGTAGCAACCACCACCACAATAACCAACACAAAAAAGGGACAAAGGCCACAATAGGCCACAAAGGGACCCAGAAATGGGAATGTCTGCATTATATTTGAGCTGTGATGAATGGTTACAAAGGCATTCCTAGATGATTGACAAGTGAAGTAGTTTTGATTGACAGCTGGCTGCTGTGTAACTCTCTGCCTAGTGTACATGTGCTTACCCCAAATTCAGTCTGTTATAATTAGATTCATGAACTGTCAGGCATAAATATAGTATAATAATGAAAATTAAATTGTGGGCAAATTAAAGTAGTACCTTCTTGCAAGTGTCTGTAGCTGAATCAGGCCAGCTAAGATTATGATTCTGCTGTCTTTTCTCTCTGGGGATGCAGGAGGAACTCTGTAACTACCAAGAGTGTTCTTTGGGCAGTCTCTAGGCCGGGCCCCTATTTCTTTGTTCCTCCTGTCTTACATGTCAAGCTAGCTGCAACCTAACAATAGTAAACTGGATAATATCTATCAATGACTTATTTTGCCATTTCAATTATGGTTTACGGTAGTGAGTATAGTCAGGAAACCTAGGACTGTTGCTCTACCATAGGAATTAGCTTTCGGGATTGACTTCAGATTAACTAATGTCTACTTTTAAAAATTTTCTTATTCATAAGATTCAAGAATATAAAGGTGGGATATACAATCCTAATTGTGCTGGCCACCCTTGCTTTTCCTCTTGATATAAGCTGTGTCAGCAACTAAAAACACCCTGAATGGTCAAGAAGTGGGATCATATCACAACATAGGAAACATGAATTTAGGTGAATTCAGGAAAAATAGAATGTCTGTTAAATTGCAAACCAAAGACTGAACACGAAGAGAGCCACGTTTAGAAAAAATCTTATTTGGGGAAATGATACCTTTCTGTGTTTTTATCCACCACTTCTCTCCATTTCTTTCCCTATCAAAGTTCCTAATTCTTTAAAATTTAAAACTATACAATAAAATTCTGCCATTCTTCCCTTACCATTTCTTTCTTTTCATTACTTCAACTTCATTCATCATTTATTTAATCAAAAAATATAAACTAAGCACCTATTGTGACATTATGCTAAGCACTGAGAATACAATGGTGATCCAAACTGGCACAGTCTTTGGTCTTATGAAGCTTGATTTAGAAGGCAAACAATAAATAAGCAACAATGAATAAATAAATGAACATAAATAATAAGATGACTTCAGAGAGTGCTACACATTATGAGGAACGTAAAGCAAACAAATATAAAAGAGTAACTGGGGAGCCTCTTTAGGCTGGGTGGTCAGAAGAGGCCTCTCTGGAAAGTCACCTTGAGCTGAGACCTGGCAGATCAGATCTGAGCCTTTTGAAGATCTGAGAGAATCGCTTTCCAGGCATTGGGGATAGCAAATGTCTAGGCTTTGCAGTAGAAATGAACTCAGTCTGTTGAAAGGAACAGAATTGGAGGGGTATTTTGTGACCTGACCCTTGATTAGATTTTGGACTTTATACTTATAAACAAAGGATCTGTTTAGTTCTTTAAAAAGTCACTCTGAGCTCTTCGTGATAATGATTAGAAGCAGGGATACCAGTCAGGGAGTCATGTCAGTACTGCAAGCAACAGATGATAGTGGCTGGAACACAGTGACAGCAACTGGGAAGGTGAAAAGTAGAAATCTGAGGACATGTTGTAGAAGAAATATTAAAGTAACTTGCTAATAGATTATTCTCCATTTTTTCATTTATTTGTTTTGTTCTGTTTTTTGTTTTTTTTTTTCCTTCTTTTTCTTTGTTTGTGACTTGTCGATAGATTAGATACACAACATCAGGAAAAGGAAGGAATCAACTATGACTGCCAGGTTTTTGACCTGAGCAACTTGAAGCACGATCGTGCCATTATTTAGATGTTAAAGACTGAGTTTGAGTTAAGGACATACACCAAATGTTCATTTTCGGCCATGTTGACTTTGAGATTCCTTTCAAACAGTCAAATACAGATGTGTCAAGGAGTCATTGAATGGATTGTTCCAAATCTTAGGAAAGAGAGTAGAGTTGGAAACATTATGTGACTGTTGTTGGCATGGATAATGAATCATTTATTCAAAAAATATGTACTGAGTGCCTATTATGAAGTTGTAGATATATGATATACTGGCACTAGAGTAGTGAGTTGTATAATATCTTGGAAGGTGGTAAATGTTATAGAAAAGAAAAGGGAATTGAGGATTAAGATTGTGGGGTGTGGAGATTTTAAACAAGGAAGCCAGGGAGGCCTCAGGTGATAAGGCGAACTTTAAGATTTCAAAGAAATGAGGAGTTAGCACTGTGAATACCTGGGAGAACAGTGTTTTAGGAGGAGCCAGTGCAAACTCCCCAAGATGAAAATATAACTGGCATGTAAACAGCAAGACGGCCTGGAGAGCCATAAACTAGAAATTGGATCAAATCCCTGTGGGCCTTGAAGCTTTCCAACTTTAAGATGGGTGGAAGGGAAGCTGTCAAAGACAGGAGTAGCAGCATGAGTGATAGGTAAAAAAATCAGAATAATGTGGGACCACAGAAGCCAAGAGAAGAGAATGTTTCAAGAAAGAGAGACTGGGTCAACTGATGCTGCTGAGAGGGTAGGTGAGATGAAAACCAGAAGCAACTATGAGAGATGGCCTTTGGTGAACTGAGCAGAAGCAGGGTGAGTGGAGTGATATGGATAGAAGCCCAACTAATGAAGGTTGAGGGGAAAAGTCTGCACAGGACAGAACCAGTGGTCAGATTGTGTATACCCAAGAGCTAAGGTAAATTTTTCTCTATAAAATAAGTTCCAGTGCCATTCTCTCAAAAAACATAATGCATCTTGTAGCTTTCTCGGGTACAACGGCGCAGCCTTTGTGGCATTCGATAAGACATCTCTCTGAGCTGAACTGTTTTCATTCAGAAGGACCTCCCCAACACATTTATTCATGAGCTCATCTTCATGAAAGTCTCAAGTATATTACTAAGTCTCTCTAAACAAATCACTTACTTGATCTTTTGGTGTAATTCCTCCATGTGATAAGCAGAGTTGTCAGAAAACTTGTTAGCTATTTCTATGTGTTTTAGTAACATTGTGATAAAAAAAACTTAAATGTTGAGCTTAAACAGGTGATTTAGTTGTAAAATATTATTGATTATGATTACACATACTTCTCGTTTCATTTTAGACATATATTTCTTATAAAAATGGTCTTTACATAAATCCCTAAGAAGAGAAGGGACAGAAAAATAACTTCATAGTGAATGTCAAATGGCTGATGAGGTGTCTGGAGTTAGGGTGCAATAATGTCACACCCACTTCCCAGCACACACAAATACACTCTCCCACCCTCACTCCTACTCACAGATGCACACTCTAGAAGTTGCTGACACTTGACAACTCAAAATTAAACAGAGGTAAATCTACTTGGTTTATATTACTTAGTCATACTAATAACTATAGTAGAATTATTTGTTATGAGTTTACTACTGATTTCATATACTTATGACTGTTACATCAAGATGCTGATTATTCTTTTCCAAGAATATTACGCTCCCTCCTTTTCCTTCCCCCTCTTCCTCAAAAACAGTACCCATATAATTAAATCAATACAAAATCCACTTGGGTGAAGTTGATCAGTAAAAGCTTCACTTGACTAGGGAGTGAAATCATTCTGGCCCAGTGGTTAAGAGAATAGACCTCATCTGTGAACATGGGTTTATATCCTGGCTCTACTTTTACTTAATTTCTTTATGCTCATTCTTCCTTTGTTAAAAGAGGATAATGGTAATGTCTCCTAAGTATTCTACATGCATTATTAATTCATCTAATCTTCACAATAACCCTATGAGATAGATAATATAATTAAATTAATTTTACAGATGAGGAAATCAAAGCACAGATATTAAGTAACCTACCCTAGATTAAAATCTATTAAAAATAGATTTGCCATATAATCCCACAATTCTACTGGGTATATAGCCACAAGAATTGAAAGCAGGGTGTTAAAGAGATACTTATACACCCAAGTTCATTCTAGCATTATTTACAATAGCAAAAAGGTGAAAGCAACTCAGGTATCAATGGACAGGTGAGTGGGTAAACAAAATGTAGTATATATGTACAATAGAATATTATTCAGCCTTAAAAAGGAAAGAACTCTGACACATGCTATAATATAGATGAACCCTAAGGAAAGTATGTTAAGTGAAATAAGCTAGTCACAAAAAGATAAATACTGTATAATCCCACTTACATGAGGTAAGAGTAGTCAAATTCATAGAGAGAGAAAGTAGAATGGTGATTGTAAAAAATAGAAGGGGCTGGGGGAAAAGTGAAATGGGAAGTTGTTTAATAAGTACAGTTGCAGTTTTGCAACATGAAGAGTTCTGGACATTAGTTGTACAATAGTGAGAATGTACTTACTACTACTGAACTGTACACTTAAAAAGGGTTAAGATGGTAAATTTTGTGTTTATTTTATCGTAACTACAAAACAAACAAAATAAACCAACCAACAACAACAACAAATGAAGACAAACAAGGAAAAAAAAAACACAACACAGTAGGGTTGAGAACATAGTGATTCTGCATTGTTGAGAGTAACAGAGAGTTGAGAAAAGGATGCCTATTGGGTAAGGGAGACTTAAATTGTCATTGGAAAGCCCAGGTACAGTGTACTTAGTGAGCCAAATAGAAATGTCCAGTCATCAGCTAGGGATACAGGTCTAAAGTTGGTGACCTGGAGGTGCTACGAAGACAAAGCAGTAGCCCTTTACTGCAGGGCGATAGATGAGGGAGGGTGGAGATGAGGACAAAGGAAACATGGAGGATGAGTGCCATAATTTTAGTTTAGGAGAATAGTGATGATACTGCCATAATCCCGGGATGAGCAGCTGGAGCCTGAGCAGGTAAAAGAGGCAATTATGAGTTCAGTAATGGATGTGTTAAGTTCGGATATGCAAAGCTATTCAGTTGGCACTTAGCATCTGAGAGGGTCAGTGGGGCTAGAAAGCCACATTTCCTCTTAACCAGCATTTTCTCAGGTAAACTTAGTCCTCTGAGAAATGGTTATGTCTGATATTCACAGTGTACACGAACATATCAGAGTCCATGAGCTTTGGGAAAAGGAAATGCTTAACTTTGTTTAATTGATTTTTTTTTTAACTCATTTAACTGCCCAACACCTTTTTTCATGAAACATCTATTAATTCACCAAGGACTATACTTTGCAGAATTGTTCTCTGGTCTATGCAGATATTTTTCTGTTGACAAAGCAGAGCAAAGGAGAAACTGGTTAGAGGCTTGATAGATCTGTGGGTATTCAGTGTGTTCCTATGAGGTCATCAAAACAGAGTGAGGAAGCTTCCAGAAACCCAGGCCTGACCTAGGAACAGAGGACACTGACCACCTCTGCGTGGGCAGTGGTGGTGAAGGCCGCTGGGGGTTTTGATCAAAGACAGCTTGCTTTATTGGCTTTCTCCCTACATTGCATGTGCCAGTAAAGCCCTGCTCCAATCCCTCCCCTGATCTTTTTAATCCACTATGTAGACTTCTTGTCCTTGCTTTTCCATTTGCATAACTAATGCGCACAACACAGAGTTCCTGCAATTTTAAAGACAGCTGGCCAGCACATCTTGGATGCTGATGTCAGGAAACATCTGGAAAAGAGCTAAAGTTACTGCAGGCCCAACTGAGAACAATGGAAGAACATTAATATGGAAAATTCAGTATGGGAGGGCTTGTGTACATAAAAATGGCTGCCAGGCCAATTTAGAAAATGTCTTGTGCAAAGCCCTCTTGTAGCCTGGGCGTAAATGCCACTGAACAATTGAGTGGTAGGCCAGCTAAAACTGAAATACTACTACTCTTTCTTGGACCCTTATTTTGAGGCTTTGCTTTTCTTAAAAGATTTTCTAGAAGTCCTGCCAGCTAACCAAGATACTCTTATCCAAAAAATCATGAACTAGTATTTTATTTTATTTTATTAGAATAATTTTAAGCTAATCTCCCTCTTTCCTCCTCATTATTTTAAAATATAAAGACATAAAATAGAGCTCTGATATATGTGTTTTTGCTGACTCTAAGAAGTCAGTCTTGGCAGAAATATTAAGCTTTACAAAATTGTTACTGAAATATTTAAATATTAACATTATTTCCCAAGACTGCATGGCATAGCAGCTAAAAGAATGGGTTTTAATGTTTGGATTCTAGTTCCCCCTCTTAACCAAAGTGACCTTTGGGTAAATTACTTAATTAGTATAACTTGATTTGTAAAATTGTGGTAATTATTTCTGCCTATTTGGGTTGTCATGAGGAGTATATAAACTAATGTGTGTTAGAAATGTTTACTGAGATGTCTGGCTCAGGTTAGCTCCTATGATTGTGATTTTATTGATATCCAAGGATTAAGAAGAAAACTCTACCATAATCTATTTGACAATGAACATTTGTTTTAAGTTTCCTATCCTACGGATGTGTGTTTTGAAATTAGGATTCCTCCCTGAAGTGTTCCTTAGTGTTCTACTCACTATTTCACTTTATTTGTTTAGAAATCAAAACAATATCTCAGTCTTGTATGGATTAATAATTACCATCTCATACTCTTGGTCCTTTGTATGACACCTGCTTTTTCTCTCTGAAAGCTTCTTGGATTTTCTCCTGTCTCTAGAGTTTCTTGAAATTTCACAATGATGTGCTTTAGTCTTGATCTATTTTAACCCATTAGATCAATTAATTGTTGGGTCCTATCAATCTGGCAAATCACATCCCTTGGTTTTGTAAATCTTTTTGAATTATTGATTTATTGTGAGTTCTTTCCCATTGTTATTTCTGTTTTTTCATTCTAGAACTCTTATTTATTAGAATTTTGAAACTTCTAGACTGATCTTCTGTCTTATCTCTTTTTTATTATCCTTTTCTTTGTGTTTTGGCTTTACTTTCTGAGAGTTCTTCAGCTTTATCGCCTTCAACCTTCTGTTAAGTTTTTAAATTCTATTATATTTTACATTTTCAAATATTCTTTATTGGCCTCTAATAATACTTTTTTTTAGCAGCCTATTCTTTTATATTATTATATCCTTTTTACTTCTTTTTACTTCTAATATCTTTTTACTTCTCTGAGGATATTAATAATTGAAATGCTTTTGGGGGAAAGTTTTATTTCCCTGCGTAGTTTCTATTTTCTCTTCGGGTGATTTTCTTAAAAAAAAAACCTTTGTGTGTTTTATCTTTATATCCTCTGGTGGAGGCTTTCTTCAGATGTCTGATGATCCTTGCCTTTCACTCATATTTTAAAGCTGGTGGGAAATGGTATGTGATGGAAGATGCTTGGTGAGTTCTGTCTTTAGGGTAATCTGCTTGGAACAATTATAGTGGGGAAATGTCATTGTCTTTAGGTCCTCTTTCTTGGTCTGTTTACATTTTTCAGGGAGGAAACTTCTGCTCTCCTGCCTAGAGAATACTGACTGCCACTGTTCTGGAAGTTGAATGTAGACTGAGGAATCACGACACATTATATAAGCTTTTTCAATCTCTCTGCTTTCAGTGTAGTTTTCCCAACCTTAATCATCTCTGGTGCCTCTAGTCTTGGCTTTGAAGCTCTCATCCTCTGCAGAAGAAAATTTCAGGTCCTTTGCTGTTTGGGGGAAAGGCAGTCAGCTAAACTGTATTTGGGAAGGAGCTCTTAGGGTGGCTTATCCTGGGAATTGAGTCCCCTCTTGGTTTTCTCCTTTGCTGGTTGAGGATTTAGCTTTCTCAATAGGCTAAGTCGGATACCAATTGTCCAACTTTTCAGCCTCTAAAATTTTGTTGTTATCATTATTTCCTTCTTTTAATTTTTAAAAATTCCTTTATTTCTATCTTAATGGTGATTTGGGAGATTTGTTCAGTCAGCCATCTTTAATCAGTATTTTTTAAAAAGATATTCTTAATGTAATTATTTATTCTGAAAAATTAGATATTCTGTGCCAGAATCTCAAATCAAAGATTTCTGATGAGATCAACTATTTATTTAAGATAGTTTTGTAAACATATTCATTAATTTCCTACTGGATTTTATATTTTGGCCATTATAACTGCTGTATGGTAAATGTTTCTATTTGTTGGCAAAACCCTCTTGAGTTATTCATCATCATTTATGCGGTTAGAGATGTAAACAACATATGTGCCCCAGATGAGCTCTGACATCCAGGCTCCCTCTTTGTGACACACTCCTTCACAAGACCAGAGGCTTCCAAGCGCATGTCCCTAAATCTGCTCATTTCAGCTCGCATTCTGGTAACTGAAGGGAGAATTCTCTGTCTAAAATCTCTGTAATGAGAAAACCTTTACATTCAGTATCTACTTTGATAGGAGACTTTATATTCTACCTTCTTTTTGTAAAGTGAGGTGTGTGAATAGATGTGGACTTAGCGTTAGGGGTGGGCAGTAACACGATGAATAGTAAGGATTTCAGTCTATGGTAAATGCTACTACCTTACACATTTTAAACTTTAATTTTAGGCAAGGATTCTCACACTGACAGTTTCTTGGCAGAGCTAATTTCATGGCAACGGGGGAGCAACTCAGGCAGTGAGTTGTATGGGCCTGGATTGTGTGGCATGTGGCCAGTCTCACAGCAAAATGGAATCAACAGCCTTTGCAATCTCAGAAATATCATGGCCAACCTGGTAAGCAATAGCCAATGCTGAAGTTCCTTAAACTAATCTTTGGCCTCTGTAGACAAAGGAAGACTGATCTTGCTTGTTATTTTATTAGTCAATCAGAATGTGTCTGGTAGTACTCTTTTGGTTTACAAGATTAAAGTTGAGAAAAGCTGCTTTCTCAGTAATTGTTACTAATGACTACTATTTGCTGGACGCTTCACATACATGGTCTCATTTAATCTGCAGTGTTATTATTAGATCTATTTTGCATATTAAAAAAAGGCAAGTCTCTGAAAGGTTGAGCAACTTACCTGAGGTCACAAAGCTATTAAAAGTTAAAATGGTATTTAAACAGGATTTTAGAATTTTCTCAAAAGCCCAGACTCCTTGCATTGAGCCAGAATGCCATGCCCAGACAATGTCAACAACACTTGTAGATGGTTTGTGCACTGTTCATTTTTTAGTGTAAGGCACATTTCAGATGTGTGAAGAGGAAACGTGTTTATTCTTATAGATAGCAAAATCAAACTTGTCCATTCTGTAATACAAGTATATACAATTACATGACAGAGATCCTCAGCCCAGCAAATCACCTTCTAATACAGGTACACAGACCATGAACACAAGACACAGAAAGGGGCAGCTCAGGGTATTGCTTGCCTGGCTTGCCATTTTGTCTAAAACTTGCCCTGCCTAGTAGAGAAACTTTGAGACTCGGAGTTCAATGTTTCAGTCCTGTTGTCCATGCCAATCAGCTAGCTGTATTGGGCTTCTCACCTAACAAGTAAGCTCACCTTTGTTGAATGCCTTATGTGTGTCGGGCACATTTTTCTTTTTTAATTTACTTGTTCTTTTGAATAGTCTATACATGACCAAATGTTCTGGAAGATACTGAAGTTAGATTCCCTCTATTCTTGGCCTCTAGCTCTGGGGTTCTCTCTTCCGGAATTAATCATTGTTACCAGTTTTCTGTAATATTTTAAGAGGTACCAGGAATTTTACATTATAACATTTAAGCCTACTGGTTATTGCTCCAATTTAGCTTACTTTAATTTTCTTTTGTCTTTCCTTGGAATTTGGGGCAAGAAATGGAGGCCAGTATATGGGTTCAGTCTGTATTTTCTATGTCATTTTTGTCCTTGTTTTACAGATTCCAAAACAGCGTCTGTGAATGAAAGTAACACTTAAATTCTTAGTTGTGGAGCCAACATTCATTTCTCACTTATTCAATATATATTGAGTGACTATAATGGGCCAGGTACCATGCTAGGTTTAAGGATGTGATAGTAAACCACACAGGCCTTTTTTCTCAGTTTGGAGAAGAGGTTTTAAAAAGTAACCAGATAAGGTGCTGTGTGCTGTGGTTGCTTCCTGGAGTAGCATCAACCAAACTCAGAGGGCAAAAGAAGGCTGCTAGAAAAATGACATCCAAGCTGAAACATCAAGGATGAGAAAGAGCCAGATGCAGGAGGAAGACATGGGAGAATAGAGAGAAGAGTAATTCGAGCAAGTAAACTACTTGGGTCAAGGCCTAAAGTCTGAGGTGTTGAGATGTTTTCAGAATGGCTGGAACTGCTATGGGGTGCCCAGAGCAGATCCAGGAGGATTGACTGAGGCTTGATCAGCCAGGCATTATAAAACCTGGTAAGATTTAGCAGGAGAGTGATGCGCTCACATGGGCACTTTAGGAAAATTATTTTAGCTATGGAATGGAGAATGGATTGGAAAGTGCAGTTTTGGTTGATAGAGGGCCACAGGGGAGAAATGATAGTAGCCTGAGCCAGGGTTCAAGCTGAGGTATTTGGAGGTGAAATCAATAAACTTTCAAGGCCCAGTTGTGCAGTAATGATCATGAGGGAAGACTCTAGAACTATAAGGAATTTTCTCTTTGCTTCTTCTTAACAGCAGAGCTATTGGATATTGAACTGCTTATGACATTGGGCAGAGCTGTTGGAGAGAACTACTGTGACAGTACAAGGCATCCTAATCTTTCTAGGATTAGGTGTCAGTTTTCTCATTTGTAAAATAGGAGTGAAAACTGGATATAAATGGAGATAATATAGCACCTACCTCATCAGGTCATCATAAAAATTAAAAGAGAGAATCCTTATAAAGTCTTTAGTGTAATCTCCACACATACTCAATATTTAGACAATGGCAGGGGAAAGGGAGGAGCTAAGTACAATGTCCAGTAGTAAGCTTGGGCACCTGTGTAGTTGGTGGTGCCTATCTCTGAGTTGAGAAACACAGGAAGAACAGATTGGGGAAGGTGATAAATCCAGCCTGCATTTGTCTAATTGCAAAATCCACATCTCTCCACTATACCAATCTCCTTAAAGACACTCCTACTTTCTAGCTTCATGATCTGGGCAAATTATTTGTGCCTCAGTTTCCTCCTTTTCTTCAGTTTTCTTACCTACAAAATGGGTTGATAATAAATAGTACCTTCTTCATAGGCTTGTTTTAAGGGTTAAATGAGTTAAAATATGAGCCTGGTCCATAATAGCTACTGCAACTGTGTATAAAAGGGTGGAAGTACCAAATAGTATAAAAATCTTTTCTTTCCCTTATTTTATTTTTTGCATCACATTGTGGCTTTCATTATATTTTTCTTTTGAGTTGCAGTAGTATCTTCTTTTTTCTTTAATTTTCTACTGCTTTCACTATACAAAAATTTTAGAAATCCATTTCTTTAAGAATATATACCCTATTCATAAAACTTTAATTTTTATTAGCATAGATTTTCTCAAATTATACATTGTATAAAGTTTAATGATTTGATAGAAAGAATGATCAATAGTTTATTATCAAAAAGTTTTACAGTGTTTTTTTCCTCCAGGCATCTCTTTCCATTTAATATCACATGTTGAGCATTAGGTACGCCAATCCTTTCCAAATGGATTTGAAACTAAAAACAAAAACAAAAAACTTAAAGAAGAAATTGCTAGAGCTGCAGAGTGAAAAAGTGATCAGAACTGGGGAAAGATTAGCTTGAGAGGATTTGTCAGAGTCTCCAGTCAGTGCTAGAAGGGTGTAATGCATCCACCGCAATGGGCATAATGACATACATTTGACTTATCTGTACTGTGTCATGGTCAGCCCAGCTAAACTGCATCGATTCCCCAATGTGTTGACTACCTTGCTAGGAGCCAACATATCCGAAAAACCTTAATAGTATAGAAAAAAAGAGCCTAGAATGTCAGAAACAGAGAATATTTTTTTTAGCTTGAAATAGTTAATATACTGGGGACCATATTAGAATCTCATTTCATACTCACAACAGCCATGAAAGATTGACAGTGCTGTCCCCACTTTTCTAATCAGAAACTGTTAAGCATATTAATATATCTCACTAAACTCAAACAAGTATATCTATCAATTCCCTCTTGATCTCATCCTCCAAAATGCTCATAGCCAACCCAGCATGACCTGACATGGAGACAACTGTGATGGAGGGGAAATCAAATAGGAAAACAGCAGTAATCTTAACTGATTTAGGTTAAAATATACTAGTTTTTTAAGTTTTACAAAAACATATGGCCTTATGAACATTTTTAATAGAGCCATCTTAAGGCCTTGGAAAGTTCCCATGAAAATGAAGGGCCTAAAGCTTAAATTTTATGGAAGCTTAAAATTTATTTTATGGAAAATCTATAAACCCACCTTTGATAGTGGAGAGACAATTAGGTAAATGGGATCAGATATTCCCAACTAACATGGCACTAACAACTGGTATATAAAGAGATACTGATCTCGTAAACCTTCAATGTGGCAGGGTAAGACTGAAAGTGGAAATAAGAGAGAAAATAAGATCTGATGCTATAGAGTTCATTCCCTGCAGAAGTGTCTGTTACCCTCTGCTTCCTGTGATGCATTGAACATAGCCAAGGAGGTGCTTTACCATCTTCAACAGCCACTGTAGAATATGCTGCTGCTTACTATGAACAGAGCCTATCAGAAATACTAGAGGAGTTTGTGTTCTAGATGAGGAAAGGCTATTTGGGGGCTCCATTGTTCTAGGTGATGGTCCTAAATTTCTGTCTTTACCTGTAATGGAGACTTCTGTTTATTTGTTGTTGAGGTGCCCTCTTAGTGGCATCCAAGCTAAACCATAATAACAAACCATAAGTGTTCTGTGAATTAGAGCTTCGACATAATTTTAAAATGATTGACATGTAAAAGATGGATCAAATCAGAAATCCATTTCATTATGTAAAGAAATGCACCTCTAATAATGTTAGGTCTTCATTAATTGATATAAAATTTTGAATGTTTATGCAAAAAGTTTTTTTAATTTACATTTGTGAAAAAGTCTTTCATAAGTAGTAGATACCAAAAATTTGATAAAATCATTTAAGAAAGCCATGGTCAGAAATTGCATGTAAACTTTTCAAAGTTAAAACCCAATTTTAAAACATTATATTATCTATGTCCATGCCACCCTGAACATGCCCAATCTCGTCTGATCTTGGAAGCTAAGCACAGTTGGGTCTGGTTAGTACTTGAATGGGAGACCACCTAGGAAGATGAGGTACTGTAGGCATTTTTAAACAACAAAAACAAACAAACAACAACAACAACAACAACAAAACATCATGTGTGTCCAGCAATGGCAAGCTAGGTAATTATGAACAATTTTCCAAAAAAGGTAATTAGAAACAACTAATTTTAGACTTCAGATGTTGGAATTATCAGGCATAGACTATAAAACAATTATATTTAATATGATAAACTTGAAAATTTTGGCAGAGAAACCACAGAAAGAGATACAATTGATTTTGAAAAAAATGGAAATTTTAAAATGAAATATTTATAATAACTAAAATTAAGATCTCAGTAGATGAATATAATAGTGGATTAGACAGCTGATGAGATAATAAGTAAACAAAATAGAGGGTAAAATATATAGATTTATATAAATACATAATACATAGATACATATATATATAAATTATGTGTTTATATATCTATAAATACATTGATGTCTATATATCTATGTTTATATTACAGAGAAAAAGTATAAGGTATGTTTTTCTGTAGTCCCATAAGAAGATATGAGATAAAATGAATAAGAGGCTATATTCAAAGGCTGCAAATTTTCCAGAAGCAATGAAAGACACAATTAAAAAATTCAAGCAGCCAGTTGGATCTCAAGTAAGATAAATAGAAAGAAATACATATACAAGTCACAATGATATTGTAGACTCCAATGGCAAAAAGAAACATTTTCAGGTAGCTATTAAAAATAAGATAACTTTTAAAAGCATGATAGTTGGACTGATGGTTGACTTATCAATAGCAACAATGCAGGCTATAAGAAAATATACTGCCAATATAGAATTCTATACCCAGTAAAAATATCCTTTGAGAATAAAGATGAAATGAAGACATTTCTATATCAACAAAAACTGAGAGAGTTTTTCATCAGCAAAACTGCATTACAGGAAATATTATGAATGAAATGCAGGCAGAAGAAAATGATCCCCGCTGGAAGGTAAGAGATGTGTGGAGGAATGAAAAGAAAGTGGGAAATATGAATGTAAACTGAAATGAACATTGGCCATATTAAACGACAATAATAATGTCTATGAAGTTTAAATACATAGAAATAATAGCATATGGGTAAGAAGGAGTAAATGGAATTAAAGTGTTTTAAGTTTTTTGCAATGACCAGGAGGAGGGTATAGTTACTAGATTTTGTTAAATGAAGGATGTATATTGTAATATCTAGGGTAACAACAAAAAGCATAGGAAGAATGTATAACTTCTAAAACTGTAAAGAGAAAAAAATAAAATGTTTAAAAAATAAACGATCAAAAAAAACACACACACATACACACAATACTGAATATATTTTCAAGCCTACATTTCAAGGAAAAGTTTTAGGACCTTTACATTTTCTAGTATGGCAACTTTTGTATTCCTAATTCACATGCACTATTAGTCAAGGCTAGAATTATAATCATCTCAACTGGGGAAGTTAAGATTTTTCAGTTAAGCTTAAAAGAGAGCTTATTTGGATATACAAATGGAAAACTAGAAAAAATATAAATCTTCTTAATTTTTAATGGATTATCTCTCCAGCTGATTATAATTCTTCCTTATCTAGTAATTGCACCTTTTACCTCATTCACATAGTGACAATGTAAGCAATCTTGTTTCTATGCTAGGACTTCTTTTCAATAGTTAATTGGTCCTCCTTTTTGCAATGACATGGATGGATCTAGAGAGCATTGTGTTGAGTGAAATAGACCAGACAAAGACAGATCCTGTGAGGTATCACTTATATGTGGAATCTGAAAAACAAAACAAAACAAAAAATCCAATGACAAAAAAATTCAAACCTCCTAGAAACAGAGAGTAAAATAGTGATTGCCAGGGGCTGGGGAGTGGAAGAGAGAAATAGGGAGAGGTTGGTAAAAGGGTACAAACTTTCAATTCTAAAATAAATAAGGTCTGAGGATCTAATGTATAACATGGTGACTATAGTCAATGATACTTTTTTTGTATAATTGAAATGTGCTAAAAGAATAGAACTTAAATGTTCTTCCCTCTCCCCATAAAGGGTAAATATATAAGATCATCAATGTTTCATTAAGTCAATGCTGGAAACCCTTTCAAAATGTATACATATATCATCATATGATGTACTTTAAATATATTACAATTTTATTTGTCAATTATGCTTCAATAAAACTGGAAAAAATCAATTGGATGAAGAATGAGTGCATGATCCAAGTAGTGCCACTGTGCTCTTTCATCTGGGACCTTAGAATTGGTATTAAAAGACTTGCAGTTCATTCATTAGGTATGATCATCTTCTAAGTGAATAGGACAAATGAAATAGCTGGTCATCAAGAGAAAAATGAAGCAGAAAGGAAGATAGATGAAAGATAGAGAGGGATTTCTAGATTCCCTCTAGCACTTCAGACCATGGACCCATGGTCTGGATTGGAGAGATGTTTAGAAAGTATAATTGCACTGGAACTGTGCAGATGAAAGGAGGAGAGATGGAAACTGTGAGAATGATGTACGAATGTCATGTGTCAACAACAAATTGGCTGTGATGGCACTTCCCGAGAGAAGGAATGTTGGGTGGAAAGCAGGTTTTGGGTAAAGATGAGATGATAAGCTCAATTTGAGATACACTGAGTTTAAAGTGCCTATAAGAACATCATGAGGAGATGTTAAGTGATGTCGTAAGCTGTGAAGAGTTCTATAGATACACATTTACTACATATCAAAATATATGTAGTAAATATGATATGTAGTAAAAGCCATGAGAATGAATAAATTTGACCAAGATACTGTGCAGTGGGAAGAAAAGGAGGCCAAAGACAAAACTCTGGGATCTCCAACTTCTCCAGTACCAGGGCTGCTTGAATCGACAGTGGTCTTTTTCATCAGTGGTATTTGAAAGGAAAGACATTTTTAACAAATATGAAGTGGCTCCTAAAGTGGAGTATTGGGTTGCCTTGGTATTGTGCCCTCTGCATTTAAGAGTCACAAAATTATCCAGCTGATAATTTTGGGTTGCTCCTTCTCTGACTCTTTGGCAGACTTTCTCTATTGAAAAAGGTGTACACTTCTAGGCTCATTGCTTTTTCTGCTTTATATTCTCTCCATAAAGTCAGTATGTGACAAAAATATTATGTGCTTTGGCAATAGGCATATCTGATTTATAATCCCAACTAACGGTAGCCTTGGGCAAGTTATTTAATCTGTTTATTTCTGTATTTCCTTCATCTGTTAATTTAGACTAACAATATCCCCTGGAAGGATTGCTGAGAGGACTGGAAACAATATGTAAAAGCACTCTGCACAAAAACTGGGATTATCATCAGAAAGGTCATTTACTCTGATGAATTTTTTTCTTAGTTTCTTTCTGCAAACAAACAAACAAACAAACAAAAAACCCATAAAGAATCTCATTAGTTAAAAATTATGCTCTTATTCAATAAAAAATGAAACTGAATTTTCATATTGTAGGGATGAAGAGAGATGACTGGGACTCCTCTTTAAAACCAGAAATACTGAAGTCCTTAAATTGTCTAGAAACACTCTTATTAAATTTGGGGAATAGAATTCCTGTTTTGGAATATAAATAGATCTTTATCTTTAAGCAGATGGTCATTTATTATTTGCCCCCTTATGTTAGATTCCCCTAGAGCAGTTAGCTATGGGACACTAGGAGAGTGACAATGCTCCTTCATACCTTTTCCCCTTGCAGATAATAGTTCCTGCAAGTAACTTCTGATTAACATTTTGGGCCTGAGAGCATCCAGAGCTTTATTTCCATGCCTCTGATTAGGTGCTGGCAATTTCCACATAGAAACACCACTATTCTTCACATTCAACATTTATAACATTGAGAGTTTCATCCTCTTCTTCCAAATTCTTTCTTTCCTCTGGCCTCCTCACTTCTCTCTTCAGTGCCATTATTCCCTAGATAATACAAGCTTAAAAATTGGACAGCTGAGTGGCTGAATGACATGATAAAGAACTCTGGGTGTTTCTGTCTTTCGGTTTACCCACCTTCAGGCCAGCTGCCCTTCTGGTTACAAGATGTCTGCAGAGATCTAGGCATCACAACCAGACACCAAATGTGTAGATAAAGCAGGGGGCATCTTCTTATGTATGCCTTGTAAGAATGAAATGAACTTTCCTAGAAGTCCCTTTGTAGGCTTCTCACATCTCATTGACCTAAACTGGGTCATGTGCTCATTTTCAAAACAATCACTGGCAAGGAGTATAGGGTTATCATGATTGGCTTAGAATGATGAAGATATGTCCCTGAGCCAGGAATAGGGTTATCTTTCCTGAGGTGTGAATTCACAAATAAGAAAGAAGGAGGAAATAAAAAGAAGAGGTTTCCTCCTACCACAGTAGTCTAATCCCCTGTAATCTTCCTCAAGGTCAAGTATAATAGCTTTTAAACTGGTCTCCCAACTTTCTTTCCCTCACAGCCCACCTTACACAGTATTGCTACATTTATCTACAGAAACACTGATTTGCCATATACTTCTTTTATTTAAAAATGACTTTGATTCTCCCTGACCTTCAGAAAAACATTCAAACTCACCATAGAATTTTCAAATCATAGAACATGAGAATTGGAAAGGCCAGGGACCTTGCAATGTCAAAGGCTCACATCAGAATTTCAGCTATAAGCTGGACTACAAAACACATATATGTGGTAGCAACTAAATATTTATTTTTCCTAACCAAAGGCATGAGCTACAAAAATCTCCCTAAAGGAGTTCTCTTCAATTTGAGTTAAGCAATACTCTAAGGGGGTTATATGCACATGGATTTTTTTAAGTAATCAATTTCTAGATTTTCAACTTGTTCTTTCTACAAACTCGCCTCAAGTTTAATACAAATTTTTTTATTTTGACCTTTCATTTTGAAATAACCTCTCTTCTTTTTACTGATCCTGAAACTTACCTTGGAATATTCTCTCCAGGATCTTAAGGGTCTCTGGATAGTGGGAGAAGAGGCAAACAAATGGATAATTTGAAGCCTTCATTTTGAGAGAGCCCTTTGTCATGATTAAGCAAAATCACCTGGCAGGTCTTTCCATTAAAGGTGAGGTGTGGCTTTAGACCCTGGAGTGTTTGGGCTTGTGTTGGGAGGCTCTGGATTCAGATACTCTAAAGCGCAGAGGTGGAGAGACTCAGTATCTCTTGTCCCAATATGTCAAAGCGTGCATAACTCTTGAGAGAGAGACCCATGCCAGCAAAGTAAAGAACACTTCAAATGCTGAATATGGTGTCTACCATATGTTTTCATTTACTCTCAATATTCAGCCCTAGGAGGCACCAATAGTTGGAAAGAATTATATACACATATTGGAAGCAGTGCAAGTTTCTGATGCTGACACAGGGCTGAGCAGCACAACAAAATGGCATATACATTGGACTCTCTCACACCTTTTCTAGTGTCATCCACTTTACCAGAATGCATGTGAATGATGCTCTCCCAACTGGTACAACATGGAGGTGACATGCAAATGTTTTTAATTTAACTGAAATGTTTTCTGAGACTACTACATTCTCTACTACAGTAAATAACACTCATGGATAAAAGTTCACATATTTCCTTTACATCATGTGGGCATCACTGAATAGAATAATTAAAACTTAAATACATGAAATTATATCGCAATATTTTTCCAGTGGTAGACAATTCTCATCCTATTTATTCTTTTAAAATGAACAAACAAAACAAAACCAGACTCATAGAAGTAGACACCGAAGGGATGGTTGCCAAAGGGAAGAGAGATGGAAGGACAGGTGATCAAGGGCAAAGGGAACATAGTAACATTGTGCTAAGTTTGCACTGTGGCAGATGATCACTAGAATTACTGGGGTGATCACATTGTAAGGTAATACAATGTCAAACCACTATATTGTACCCCTGAGACTAATATAACATTATGTATCAACTATACTTAAATTAAAAATAATTTTTAAAACATTGTATTTTGCATTGTATTAATGTAAAATAAAATTATATGCTAGCTGCTATATTAGTTTCTAGCAGTTTATACTTTTACTCTTTCATTAAACAAATAGGAAAGTTAATAAAACTCTCTTTTCAGTAAGTTTTAAAAATCTTAATAGATTATTTTCTAAATTTTTTATGTGTGACTTTTAGTTAATCTACCCAAGTTCATTATCTGTAATGCACATTTACCATAGAAACACCAGGACTTCTATTATTCCTTGCTTCTTAAGTAACTTATAATTTCAGCCACATTTTCTTGTATTATTACAAATTGTGAAACAAGAAATAGCTTTTTATAATTGTTTATACATTTTTAAATGTATGCATTAATTACATTAGCTCTACGTCCTGATGTACAGCTCATAGTAACTTATTTTACAAGGTGTGTTTAATATTTTCTCCATGGTTTCATACTATTCTTCAAATTGCATTTTAACTTATTTGAACTGATAAATGAATTCAGACTTTTGCAACAGAATTCAAGTCCGAATTAGCTGATTGATTTGACAATGCGGGCTTCCTTTTCCAATTAGGATGTATAGAAAGTATTTCCTAAAGTTAAATGAGCTATATTAGCAGCTCCAAACTTTTGACAAAAGTATTACTTAAAATGCATTAAAATAAAAATATTTTTGGAAAATAAAGTATTAGCAAAAGTATATTGAAACTAATATTTTTATTTTCAGAACAGAGGTAGTCAGTCATCTTATAATTTTAAGTAGAAATTTTCAACAAATCTCCTGAAATTGCAGAAATTTTATAATTATTTTGTAAGTCAAACTTTTTTCTATTAAAAAAAACTTTCCATAAAGTTTGAGGAGTCCCTAATTAAACTTTTAGCTGATGGATTATTAAAGCAAATCTTTGATGATAGATTATAAAATTATTTGTGACAAAATTATGAATAATTTCAAATAATTCAGTTAAGATTGCTTTTTTAAAAAACTTCTTCCATTGCAATATTCTTATTTTTGTAAAGTTTTCTCAGTGGTAACATTTATGAAAAATAGGAATAAAATTGATTCTCTAACTTAGGACACATGAACTAATTGAAAAGAAAACGGTCTCATCCATCTTATTAAGAACTGCACCTCTAATACAATTTTACTTTATAAGTTCAATGTTTATCTTAATTTGTCACATATGAGGGTTATTTTGATAAATTTTACACTAATAATAATTATAATGATAAATTATTTTTGTACTTTAGAGTCTAACCATGGTTACCTCTTAAAATTTGTTCTCCCTTTCTTTGGGTACACAGTGAGCCTACATTTTTCTGACCCCCTTGCTGTAAGGTGTAGCCGTGTAATTGTTCTGACAGCAGAATGTGAATGGAAGAAATGTAGGTCACTTCCAGGCCTTTCCCCATAAAATCTTTCACGCACTCTGCTTCTCATTCTACCAGCCAGATACAGTCAAGAATGAGGCTCTGGGAGAAAGGTTGGCAAACTTCAATAAAGGAGCAGACAATAACTACTTTAGGCTTTGCAGGCTACACAAAGCCTCTGTCTCTTACTCTACTTTTATTTTTTTTTTTAAAGGTAGTTCTTTAAAAATTATGCCCATCTATTCTTAGCTTTCAGGACACAGAAAAATATGCCTGCAAACTAGATCCTTATTCTAGGGTATGGCAGAACCACATGATTAAAGAAAATTGGGTCTCCTAATCACTGTGTGGAGGAAAGCACCTCCATCCAGGACTATTATGTGAAATAGGAATAAACATTGAGTGTATTGAGCCATTACATGCTTGAGTCTGTTACTACAGTTCAGCCTAACAAAAATACAGAAAATTAAAACAATTAATTTATAGACATTTTTACTGCAGAGAAGTATAATAATGAATATAAAGAACTTAAGCATAATAATATAGTACATTAGGATAAAAGTATGTAGAAGTGGTATAAAAATTTGAGCCTAAGGAGAAAAGGGAATGCTATAAAATTTCTGACTCTTAAAAGAACAAATTATATATTTTTAAAATGGATAATGATAGGTATCAAATTGCTTAGATTTTAAATTCAATTAAATATTTAAAAGAGAATTACAGTTGTTTATTTTAAAATAGCTATATTAATAATATGCTAGAAATTACATTTGCAATTATTTAAACATATGAAATATTTTAGACATAAACTAAAATTCTGTGAAGAGGTACATGGTTTTTAAAAATATGCCAAAAATTCTTAAGGAAACGTCAAAGAACCTTTGTAAACTTAGAAATAAACCTCTTTTGAAAACTTCATAGATTCACTGGGCTAGAAGAAGGAGCAGGGACTTTTCTGGTCCAACTTTGCCCTCTTCGAAATCCTGCCTCTGGGTCACCTTAGACTGTGTTCCAACACAGGAATGTCTTTCCTTGTCAGGTGTCTCTCAGCTCAGTGTAGACTCATTTCTTCTGACCTTAGATTCCCCATTGGATCATGAGGATGAGGTATGCTTTCTTTCCTCCTTTCAAAATTTTCCTTTTTTGGTTGTTCTCCAGATTCATGAGGTAAACATTAGTTAAGTACTTTGTAATATTTGGCTGAAAGTACAAAGTCTTATTTATTATTGTTGGATGGATAAAAGGTATTATACAAGTGCAAAGTATCATTTTCTTTCCCGGGCATACAGCATTATCATGCTTAAAACCCCAGGAAACTCATGACCCCATTCTCTTGCATAGCCATCTCATTTACACAACCAGCCACAAATGGAGCTAGCAAAGGACTCTTGAGAGAAGATTTGCACTTTCTCCTTTTCTTAAGAGAGTTTCTATTTGCCTTAGAGGTGTGATAACTTTTTTTTTTTCCAGGCTGGAATATAGTCCTTACTTTGTTTTTCTGCAGCTGGATTCCTGCTGTAGGAGAGAATAACTTGGGCAGTGAGAAAATCAAGAAGACTGAGTTCTTAATTTGATCTGTCCTTGTCTACTCATGTGACCCTGGACAAGTCATTTCACCTTTCTGAGCTTCACCTTCTTCATCTAAAAATGAAGAAGTTAGAATAAGTCATTTACATGATTTCTTCACACTTAAAATGTCCTCTTAACATGTCAAAATATTGGAAAGCCATTCTAAAAATTTAAGTATATTGGTGTGTATCATTTAGTAATAGGTGATGCACATAAAGAGAAGTACAAATGCATGAGAGATACTGTTTTCCAAGTAATTGTAGGCAAAGTTCTTTATTTACATTAATTTTCAGTCTATGGCCATGCTACCCTGAACACACCCGATCTCATCTGATCTTGGAAGCTAAGCAGGGTCAGTCCTGGTTAATACTTGGATGGGAGACAACCTAGGAAGACTGAATGCAGTAGGCGTAAAAACAATAATAATAGTAATTTTCATAGTATATGTATTTATGCTGCTGGTGGTGGTGGTGGAGAAAATTAAATAAACTTCATAATGACACTGAATGAAAACACATGCATTGATATTTTCATCACAGTCTATTCATTTTTATGATTCCCGTATTACTTAGCACACTGCCTTGCACAAAGAAGGTGTAGATAAATGCTTGATGAAAGAGTATCTGACAGATAAGTACAGATGCATGTTTCCCTAACATCTAAGGCAAAAGTGAATATTCTCGTAAAGATCTCAGATTTAATTTTACTTGATACGATAGGCTTTTAAAGAAAGTTATGAAAATACTGTTGCTGAAATCATTTTAATTGATTTGTTAATACTTAACTCTCTAAAGAATAATGAGAGCTTATGTGAAATATAGGAGAGTCTTTTATCAAAAGTAGTAGAAAAAAGTAAATCTTTGCAAAAGGGTTACAAATTTGATAGGAAGAAGTTGGACTGGTACTATATCTGAAAATTAAAATTAAATATAAAAATTTTATCTTACATGTAACAAAATTTAGGTTATCATAGAAACTATGGACTAGTCCTTGAAATGTACGAAGACTGAATCAAATATTGCCTTTTGCTATTATTTCTTGGAGAGCAAATAATTTTTTCAACAAAAATTAATGACACACAAAACATCCTTCACTGAACATGCAGAAATACTCAAAGGGTTTCAACGATTTTCCCTAATGCTTTTCTTAAGCTTTGGATTTTCAAATAATTCCACGAACACATGATCATTCTTGTTAATTTTTCTTCTTTAGTTGTTAACTGCCCTACCAGTTACATAAGATACCAAATATTCTCTAAAAATAATTGACTTAAATGAAATCTTTATCTTTTGCAAGATTAACATTTTCATTTTCTACTGTGTGTGTATGTTACAGTTTTCAAAAGAGATACTCTCAGTGTTAAGTGAGAAGAGAGACTTCAGGGTGTATTAGAAAATATTTTAATTATATGGTGACTTTTGCTTTCCTACATCACAGTGGTTTAGTGGAGCTCCTGAAAATTAATATTTAGATAATAAAGATATCTTGTATTCACTCAACCAGCATCTATTCAACATTACTGAAAGAAACCTGCTATAGCAGATAATATTTTCCAAAGATGACTATAACAATATTAGTCATACCACATGCTTATCTTAGCATGTGACCTAACTCCTCTGCAATTAACAGGTGGAATCTATATCCCTCCCATTGGACCTGGCTAAGCTTTCGTGACCTTTCTGCCAACAGAATGTGGTAGAAGTGATTTTGTGTGATTCCAGAGGCTAAATCATAAACATTGATATGTTATTCTGTCTGGCTCTTTCAGGGCACTTCTCTTGGAACCCAGCTACAATAGTATGAAGAAACGCAGGTGTCCTCAACCCCTTGGCCATGGACCGATACCGGTCTGTGGCCTGTGAGAAAATGGGCTTCACAGCAGGAGGTGAGCAGCGGGCAAGTGAATGAAGCTTCATCTGTATTTGCAGCCACTCCCCAGTGCTAGCATCACTGCCTAGCTGATGCCTCAGGTTATCAGGCATTAAATTCTCATAGGAGTGCTTGTCTCTGGTGCCAAAAAGATTAGGGACCACTGCTCTAGTTTACACAGTCTCAGACAGCAGCCAGACTCAGCCACCAGACTTGTGAGTGAGGTAGCCTTTGAGAAGACTCCAGCCCCTATCACTGTCTGACACCAACTTGTTAGACAAATGAAAACAGCAGACGGTAGAATGACCACCTGAAGTGTAACCACCTCCCATGTTCCTTCTCTTCTTATTATTTAGGCATAGATTTCTAGATAGTGGAGAAGAGTGAAAAAATGATAAAATCAGGGAGCTGAAAAATAGCTGTTTGAGGTTTTTTGTTTGTTTGTTTGTGTGTTTGTTTGTTTTCATACTGAAAAATGCTTCCTTAGATATGCAACCCTCACTGGAATTAATTTGTGTTACAGAAAAACTAATACACCCTTGTGGGCTCAAAATACAGGAAACAGGTAAGTTTATGGCCTTTTCCTAGGCTTAAGAAATGGGGATAAGAGACATTTAAGTTGTTTTTTGTTTGTTTGTTTTTGTTTTTGTTTTTTAATTCTAGATGTTAGTCACCAGTTCAGTTTCAAGTAATAAATACAGACTCAAATCCCTCCATACAATAATAATAATTTATTGGTTCTGTAACTGCGTAGTTGTTGACATCAAAAATGATTACATCCAGGAACATAAATAATCTTTGGAAATTTATCTCTTGCTCCGTTCCCATGGTCCATTGTCTCTAATTGCCTTTATTCTACACTCAGTCTTCTTGTATGTGGAGAGCATGATTTCTATAACAATATCTATAACAATAATCAAACTCGTACCCTCCTTGCTTGTAACTTCAGTGTATAGAGGCTGAGTTGCTAGTTAATGCAGGTCAAAAGACCTAGGTGGGACTCTGAATAGGCCTAGTCAGGCTAGCAGGATTAGGTGGGGATCAGTCTCACATAAACCTCTTGGAATGGATCCCTAATAAGAACAGAAGTGCTGTTATTAGGAGGATGAGGTAAAATGTGTGGGACAGACTAAAACATCAGAAGTCCACTAGAACCATCCAACTACTTTGGCCAGGATAGGAAAGAGTCAGAGGCCAGGAGCCCACGCTATCCTGAGGAGTAAATACTGGGAAGTCGACCGGAACTTTTCATATTCTAAAGTGCTCAGGATGTAGGAAGCTAAGAAATTCACAAATGTTTCTTTTACTTATTCTGCTATTTATCATGGAAACCCACCTATCTGCCTCACCATGGTCCTAAGAGGCTTGAATTCCCATTCTCTATTCCCAGAGATTCTGTAGGTTGGGAAAAGGGTGATCGTAATGCCTCTCAAAGTTTGGGAACTACTAATTTACATTTTAAAAAATCCAAAAAACTGTATTCCGAAAATCCGAAAATCTCCTTGTGTACTTAGTGGCTTTAAAAATATATTTTGAACTTTTTGTTGAAACACAATATATATAAAGAAAATGCACATATTGTGAATGTACAATGTGATGAGTTTTCACAAGCTGGATGCGCTCATAGAACCAGTACCCAGATCAAGAAGCAAAACATTCCCAGCACCCAGAAGCACCCTTCTTCTTATATTCCCTTCTAGTCACTGTTATCACTATCTGAACTTCAAACAGCACAGGTTTGGTTTTCCTGTTTTTGTGTATTAGTGTAACTATACAGTATATTCTTTTTTTTTTTCTTCTCAATATTATATATGTAAGATATACTATTATTATGTTTTTAATTGTAGCTTGTTTGGTCTACACGGGATTGCTATACAGTGTCCCATTGTTTATTTAGTCTACAAGTATTTGAGTGTTTCCCATTTGGAGATTTTACCGCTATAAACTATAAATAGTCTAGTACATGTCTTGGAGTGAAGGTATGTGAAAACTTTTCTGTTGAGTTTGTACCTAGACTGGAAGTTCCTGGCTTTAAATATTTTGAACAATTAAATAAAATTGTCTTTTAAATAAGTTACCTTTGACATTTAATAATAGTGTTTAAACTATTCCATAGGTTTCATCACATTATAGGCATTGACTTGAATCTGAAAGGTGCTGTTTAAATGAAAAGCCACGGTCTTATGCTCAGTTCCTTGGTCTGAGCCAATTTGTCAGTCAAGAACTCATTGACCAAAGAGGTGGCCAGATCCACAGGACTAGGGCCCCTGGAACACCATGGTAGATAATGCTGTATGGATCTTCAGTCGTCTCTAAAGTCATCTCTGGCTATTTTCTTGAGTGACTGTATATTGGGGAAAGGAGAATGTTTAGACAATTCAGGGATTATTGGATATAGATTCTGCGCTGATATTGACATTTGGAGCTCTGAAACATTGTCCTTCCCCTTTCCCCACACTTAGAGTGGGAGTGTGAGGACCAGATAAGTAAATGCAATTCTGGCTAAAGTCTGACTCGGACTGAATTTCCTGGGTCCGCAGATCCACCTGGAGGTCATTTCTTCAGTCTCTAAGTATGTTATCGAGATTGACACACCTGACAGTTAGATTAATCCCCACACTGGGTGACTGGCATGCAGGGTAAGAGCTATCACACTGGGGAAGGCAAAATAGAAGCCTCTGTAATTGCACCCTGCCAAACCACCTGCCCTCAGCAAGACAGTAAATCAAAGTCAGTATTGTATTCTGGTGGTGGACATGGGAGTAGGAGTGGTAGAGATTAGTACCACCATTAAATATCTGAAGGGTGGAGGGGAGTGGTTGGTCTCTATCATATCTCTCTTTAACTCATCAATCAGAATCACAGAAAATGGATATAGACTACTGTGAACTCAACCAAATAGTAGCCATGATTTCTGCTGCTGTGCCCGCCGTGTTATCCTTGTTAAAGCAAAATAATAAGTCTTCAGGCACGTGGTATGAGGTGAGTGATTTAGCAACTGAGTTGTCTTCCATGGCAATTAGAAAAAAAGATCAGAAATGGTCTGCGTTCAGGTGGATGGTGCGACATTTATTTGTAGCTTTGCCCCAGGGATATGTTAACTCTCCTACCCTCTGTTATATATAGTTCAGGTATGGGGCTATCTCAACATCCCAGGGAACATTGCCCTGATCCATCATACCAACAACTCTATGATGGTCAGACAGAATGAGCAAGATGTGGCCAGTATGCTGGAAGGCTTGGTAGGAGACGTTCACGCCTGAGGATGAAAGACAAACCCTATGAAGATTCAAGAATCTGTGACCCCAGTGAAGTTTATAACAGTCCAGTACTCAGGGTTATTCCGGGAAAACCTCTCCAAAGTAAACTATGAAGTGCTGTATCTTACATCTCCTACTACAAAGAGGGAACCATGATACCTGGTAGGCATCTTTGTGTATTGGAGGCAATATGTTCCATACCTAGGAGTGTTATGTAGCCCAAATATCAAGTGGCATGGAAGGTTGCTATCTTTCAGTGAGGCCTAGAGCAAAATAGTAATCTATAGCAAGTACATGTTATGGTTCAAATAGACCTGTTATTTGACCGTACAACATGGCAGAGCTTATCGTATTGGAATTGGGAAAAGATACAGTGTGGGATTATACTCAGTGGGGGAATTATGAGAACTTCTAGAGTAAGGCCATACCATCTGCAATAGAGTTATACATCTTTTGAGAAAATTCGTCCTGGTATGTTTCCAGGACCAGGTAGAGATAGAGCATTTGGCCATGGGGCACCAAGTGAGCATGCATTTAGAATTGTTTATTATGAGCTAGGTGCTATTTGATCCACCAAGCCATAAAGTTGGACAGGCACAAGAGCAGTCCTTCATAAAATGGACATGATATGTTTAGGATTGAGCCTGAACAGGACCAGAAAGCATGAGTAAACTTCATTAGCAGGTATGCCAGTTGTCCATGTCATGCACCATGGATGCACTAGCTGCCTTCATTTTCTGTAGGGTCCTTAGTAACTGAAGGGAGAGAAAAACACTCAAGCTTGGTTTATGGGTCAGTTGGCTCAGTATGGGTATGCAAGACAGAAATGGACAGTGGCTCAGAAACTTCTCAGTGGGCAGAGCTTCAAGCATTGTAAGGTCATTCCCTTTGTGTGGAAAGGGAAGTAACTGTTTAATATGTGAATATATGCAATTTCATGTCCGGTGGCCCTGAAAGGAAAAGGGTTGGAAGAATAGAGACAAAGAGGTCTGAAACAGAGGCATGTAGTGGGCATGAAGAATTGAAGATACTGTTTTACATATTAATGCCTACCTCAAAGTATTCACCATTGAAAAGGTACTAAATAATCAAGTGAAAAAAATGGACTTGGCCAGTTGATGTTAGCTAGTCTTTGCCATCTACCACCCCAGAACTGACATGATGGGCAAATGAAAGTTGATGGAGACAGAGGCAACTCATGGGCTCAACAGCATGAACTCCCACTTACCAAAGTTGGTTCAGTTTCTGTTCCTGCTAAATGTTTAGTGAACCAAAAACAGATACTGAGCCTCCAATATATCACCATTCCTAGAAGAGTCCAACCAGTCACTTGGCAGTGGGCCCCATCTGTCCAGTTTGTCTGCACAGCAATAGATACCTATTGTATGGCCTTTCTTGCCCACAGAGCCTCAGTCAGGACAACTATCTGTAAAATTTTAGAATATCTAATCCATGGGCATAAAACGCCACGCAATACAGAATCCAATTAGGGGATCCACTCTTCAGTAAAGAGGTGCAGAAATGACCATAGGATATTATGATCCACTGATTGTATTACATAGTACAGTATCTAGAATTAGCATGAAGAGAAGATACTCCTGAAATTATAGGCTATACTTTGCAAGGATGAGGTGCCATACCTTAGGGTACAGTGTATACACCAAATCAGAGATCTTTATGTGATGTCATGTCACATTATAGGAAGAGTGCATGGGCCCAGGCACAAAGGGGTAGAAGCAAGAGTGGGCTCATTTAACATCACTCCCAGTGACGCATTGGGGAATTTTGTACTTTCCATCCTCACAACTTTGGGCCATGTAGTATTAGAGGTCCAGTTCCCCAAAGGGATCATAGTCTTGCCAGAGAACAGAGCAAGGGTTCTGTATTTAACTATAATTTTGTGAATGCCCTAGGCACTTTAGACTCCTGTGTCCAGGGACCAGCAGATGAAAAGTGTCATCATCATTCTAGCTAGGATCAACGACCTTAAGTAGTAGGAGGAGCTAAGGCCGCACAAGGATAGAGGGCAGGGAAGAAAGTGCAGAAGCAGGTGATCTACTTGGTGCCTCTGGGGATTCCCCTTCCCAGTTATACCATGGATGGATGTGCACGGTAGACCCAATCTGAGAAGGGCATGATTCCAAGGGCTTGGGCTCTTTAGAAATGAAGGTTTGAATTCAGGTAGGCAAGCCATCAACACTTGCAGAGGTGATAGCGTAGGATGTGGAGACTAGATTGGAGAGCAGAAGAGAGAGAAGATAACTATCAGCTATGGCCTGAAGACCAACTACAGCTACAGGGCTATGGTTTGCCTCATTAACCTCTCTCTTCTAAGTTTCCCTTCAGGAGGAGAGGTCCATGGGAAGCCTGGAATAACAGCACCCTGAAAATGGACAGAGAAGTCAGTTTATGTGATTCAGTATGTGTAGACTGTGATAAACACCTTTTGGCTCACTGCTTGTGGCTCCCTTCGACAGAAAATCTACTGTGAGGAGATAAGAGATATTGCTGCACTAGTGAAATTTGCTCTGCTGTGCATACTGAAGACCATGCTCTCCTCAGTCTGGCAATGGTTAAGCACAGCAGGGTGCTAAAGCTGAGCCATTCCTCCCCACCCACAATACCCTTATTGGCCAAATATTGCCTTGGAGCTCCCCATTAGCCTGGCCAGAACTTTCTCAGAACTGCATTGCAGTCTGAGGTGCTTCCTCCTCAGTCCTTCCGTGTTTCCTTTTTTTCACAGGTGTCATACATGCATTGAAATCTTAACACTCCTGACCTACTACTCCTCTTCATTCTCTCTTTTATTGGATAAAAATTTCTTATTTCTTCCAATAAATTTCTTGTTCATCTAATTCCATCTTGGTATCTGCTTCCTGGTGGATCTGAACTGACCATGTTTGCTAGTTCTTTTTCAAGTAATCATCTGATTTTCTCAAAAAATTTTTTCTTGATTGTTTGAACACTGAATGCTAAACAGATGCCTACTTTATAAACATAGGTATCTTTGCTGGGCAATTTATGGTGATTAACTTTTTAAAGGAGTTATAAGACATATTAAAATTTGTACAGGGAAACAGAGGCATACTTCTGTTTGCAGAAGGGCAAGTTCATCTTCAAAATTTTTCTTGATTACTTTTATGGGTCTCTCCTTTTTCCCTCCCACTAGTAGGGACCCTGTTTTTCTCCTTTAAACCATAGAACTGTAAATTCAAGTGAAATGACATTTCCAGGAGAATAGAAATTCCTGACTTAAGTGAGGCCCTATTGAGTTGAGTTTGTGATAATCAAAAGAAAGAGCACTCTTGTTCTCACACCAGCTATATACTGCTACCCCAAACTATGGATTAATGGGATTGGCACAGAAATAAACTTGCTTGGGACTTTCCTTGGTGGGATTTTGTGGCCATGGAGGAGGTTCCCTTATAAATAAATAAGTCTAGGTGGAAAAACACTTATATGTGGGGTTCTTATTGCCTCTCCCAAAACACCACCCCCAACACACACATCCACACTTACACCCCAGCAGTGGTGACATAGAAAAGACTGACTAAAGATAAAAATTTGCACAAATGCCTTTGGTGATTTTAGGCTAGGTCTGCCCCTACGAACAGCTTGCTTTGGAGTCTGTAAAGTTTGGCCTCCAAAGTCATTTGGCAATGCTTCCCACAAGTCAAAAGGAGAATTCATCAGCAAGAAGGAAGTTTACCACCAGATTATGCCTGTCTTTTCAGCCAAATGGACTGAGACTTATTTCTTGGTAATCTCTTTGTGAGGTATTCAAACACTAAAGCAAAAGTTTTGAAACACGAGACTTTTTTTTAGTGACCAGAGTGTCTGAGGGAACTTATATGAAGGGATCAGCATAACTATTGCTTCACAATTGTCAGGGAATTCATCAAAAGGGTCCTTCTTTATTGGTGACAACTTTTGTTCTAAGAATGGGATCCATTGCTTCTAACTTAAAACCTCAGATTGTAATATGAATTATTGAAGCATCAACACTGGTACACCTCATTATACCTATCCTCAGGGCGCATAGAAGAGCTAGATCTCTCACCAAGATATATTTAAATCAACACCAGACAAATAACTTTGTCTTTCCTCATTGAAAGTTGTTGTACCTAATTGGATAAGGCAGTCTTTTAATAATTACAAGAGAAGTGGACAACTAAAAATCTGAAGACATTTTCCTCAAAAACCATTAACCAGTTTTATTTTTATAGATGCAATATCAACTAGCCATACTGAATTATTATCTCTAACACAGAACTCCTTCTTGTGTGTTGATACCAGGAAGACCATTGATTGACACTTCCAGACAGTAGTTACAGAATTTTTTAGTAGAGAGGTAGCTAAAGCTCAGGAAATCTCATTCCACTTTTTCCCACTTTTCACTGGCATTTATCAAGGTGTTTTAAGTTTTTTTCCAAATATCTTCAGGTTCTTTTCTGTGAAAAACAAAATGATCCAGGTGGGAGGAAATATACAGAATGAAATATATAATGTCTCTTGCCTGAAATATTTGTCCCCAAATTGGGAGATAATGGTTAAGTAGAATTATAATGTGCAGCCACTAGGTTAGTGCCTATGAAGTCCTAAAATTGTTTGGCTGTCAAGAGCATAATGCAATTCCTCCAAGTATTTTGTTGGTGAGTCATTTCTAAATGACAAACGGCTGAAGACTGTGTTCATGCTAAGAAATACTGAATGTTTGAATATGGGCTTGATATTCCATCTCTGGAGTTTCCTGCCTGGGCCTTCTTTTCTGGGAGCTTCCTGCCCTCTTTTTGGGGTTATGCTCATTGTACTTATGTTTGACCCTGCTCTCCCTCTCCTTATCAAAGGCGATTGGGCTAAAGATGGCACCTGACTCATGCTAAAGCAGAGAACTTTCCCGGGGAACTTAGACCTGAAGCAAAAGTTCATGTCTCTTTTAAGAGGAACTCCATGTAATATATGAAACTGTGTGATATGGAAGTCCATTTGACACATGAATTGAAGAGTAGATAAAGCTGGTTGATCCAGAATGAAAAATAACACAAATATAAGAAAGAAGCGGCAGGGGTGGGAGTCGGTGTGCGGTGAGAGAGAGAGAGAGAGAGAGGTGTGTGTGTGTGGACTTCCACCGATTCCTGGCACTGTCCTCATAACTGCTCCCTTTTGCTTAAGTAAACAAAACTTGTTACTTACAGAATTTTTAACTACTTTTTCTCTCATCCTTGAGAATGTATGATGCAGAAAATATAAGTTTTCCCAATCAGGTAGTCTTGATTCTGTAGGAACTTCCTCTTGCTGATAGTGTGGAAGAAATCTGCCTGCTTTCTGCATGCTCCTTTCCTACCCAAGTCCTCTAAGGGTCTAGACAGACTCAACCTGAGGATCAGGGCAAACTGACTTAGGTTTGGGGGCTCCCAGGAATTTGGGGCTGTGTTGGAGGCCTTAGTTCAATTGCTTAGTTGGGTTGTCTAGCCATCATTTGTAATATTTTTTCTATAACAAAACACATTCTGAGTTCCAAATGACCAATTTACAAAATAACTTCTGGAATACAACCCTCTAAAAAAATAGGGACCGTATCAGTCTTAATTACCATTATGATTCACATCAGAGAAGGGTTCTTTAATACATACAAGTATTCCATTAATCAGGGTTTGATTGCATTTTAAGTACCTCCAACACATTAGAATTTTAATTTATTTGATGAAAGGGAGGAGACAAATAAACTTCAATTTAAATTTTAAAAGCCTCTCTTTATTGAATGGCCATTAGATGACAAAGCATTTGTGAAATGATACTATAAGTCAGTGGAGAAGAAATAACTTAAAAATATCTTTTTTTTCTTTTCCTCTTTTTTTTTCCTTTTTTTAAGGAGCACACAGAATTTTGTGTGCTCATAGAGGAGGAAACAATTAAGACTCTGATTTAGTTAAGAAGTTATAAGAAATATTATTTAAAAGCTGGGAGGAACTAGGGTTTTGAGTTCTGGCTCTGTTTACAAGTTGACTTTTGACAAGGCACAAACTTATCTGAACCTTTGTTTTCTTATCTGTAAAATAGGAGTCCTGGTAAAGCTTATCTTCCAATTCTTCTGGAGTTACTGTGAGATTCATGTGCGATTGTATATGTGAAATTGTTTTGTAGTCTGTAAAATATTGCATAAATATTATTTACTATTACTGTGATTATTGAAATACTAACAACTTAATTATTATGATTAGGTGGAACAGTATGATCAAATTAAAATTTATTTGTGGCAGGATACTATAAGAGGATAAATTTACCCTCTCATCTAAGATTATCTGCAAATATGTACTTGTAAAGAAAACTTATATTGTTTTTAATCATGTGTGAGTTGAATTCATGCCCATGGGGGTCAGCTCTCGTGTAGAGAATGTGAGACCTAGACTCCCTCCACCCTGTCTTGGTTTGGCCAATCCTCTTCTCTCCTTGGCTCCAAATGATAAATTGGTCTTTTCTGAGCAGGCCTTGAGTCTGGAGAATTTTGAGATAGAGAGGTCATAGTAGAGCTCATATATGCTTGCCTCTTGTGAACATGACAAATAAGACAGGGGAAGAGCAGTGGCTTGAATGGCTGGTGTAACCAGATCTGGGGCTTATTTGGTTAGAGGGAGGAGTTGAATGACATAGGCAACCAATGGATGTCCTTTCAGGCTTCAGATTCTTCCAAGCTCAGCTTGAAAGAGCACATCTGGTCTTTCAAACAGAGGGCACTCGAGAAAAAAAAAAAAAGAAAAGAAAAGAAAAAGAAAAGTGTATATATACACAAACATTGTGTGTGTTTAAGGAGAAATTAAGAAATATATATTTCTTGAATGTATAGATAAAACTAAGCACCTTGAAATTTCCTCCACACACTGCTAATTAGTTCTCTTGCCACACCCAAAATGATGTTAATAATATGGTTTAGGCTTCTGAGAGTGATGATTCAATTTCCCTATCAGGTTACACATTCAAAGGTTTACACATATCTAAGTACATGGGGAAAAACATTTATCTTTTTATTTTCACATAGGTACTTTATTTTTTGCTATTATTTTAGCATCTTACTTTTTATTCATTTTTCCTATGTTATTGAACAAAGTTGTAATTATCGTGTTTACAAATATTTGTTTCTGTATTTTTTAACCAAAATTCATAAAAAATATTTTTTTTACATTGTCTTCATAAATACTCTTTTAGATAGCTACCAAAAATGTCATTGCCTACACTAAGCTTTCAGATATACTTAAGCTGATCTCTTGTTAAATGTTTTTCCTACTAATAGATTCTTCCTACCATTTTTAAATTTCTCCTACTTTAGACTACATTGCAATTGGCAGCTTCACAATATAGCTTGATGGTTAACCTGTAAACCACGCTTTATGTTGTTACATATTTTCAAAGTGTATTTTTCTTTTCTAAGAGAATATTTCTTAATTAATTATTTTTAATTTATAAATTAAATTTAATTTTCCAAGTTAAAAGAATCAGTGAAAACCTGAAAGATAAAAAACTTGCACATAGTACCTAAGACTAAATCTCAGAAATTTCTTTTTCTTCTGGTTCAACCGCATTGCTGAAGCAATAGATAACCTAAGGCAGAAGACAGTCCCACACACCATTATCACCATCATCATCAAAATTATCTTCCTTATAATCATGCCAGTGATGCACTTATTGGGACCACAAAAACAATGTGTGACAATGAGACCTACACCTGGGAAGAGTAAATGCAAAAATGAGTGGCTATACCAATTTGTTTTAAGAATTTGTAAAATTACTATATGCCTCACACCGTGCTAGACACTTGGGAAGGCAGTAAATTCTGAATACACAAGCATCATGTTTGATCTGTCAAGAAACTGGTCAAATCTTATCTTCCTATTGAAATAAAGACTAATCTTATTCAAAAGTTTTCTGGACTCTTTATTATTCAAACTCTAATCTATTCAAAGTCCTCATCTGTTTTTGCTCTTCTTCAGTTGCTAATGGTGACCCTGTTCTGGGAATTTTCTTCACACTGGTTCAGCAAGTCCAGGCAGGTTCTGCCCCAAGGGCTTCTGGGCCAGAGTCTTCTAACAACTCACCCACCCCACCATGTTTCTGACCATTCACCTTAGCTGGAATTGGTCACTCAGACCAAGTCAGTGATTCAGAGAGGTAGGGCTATGAAAAACAGCTCATGGTTTTCCTAAGGCAAAAATAGCAGATGACATAGTCAGGACAACAGCCATGTGGCTAGGTGACCACATGTACTGGACACTCCTGTGTGCAGAACACCTACTTAGGTAGTAGAAGAACACAAAGAAATGGAGTCCTCTTAGAACTGTTCTCAAAGCACTCACAGTTCTATTGGGAGTTGAGTCCACATGCAGTGCTGAAATTGTGATTGGTGGAAAGATACCTTACAAACTGTTAAGAGCACACCAATGTGTGCTGAAAAAAATAGGCAAAATGCTCTAAGGATTGTCATGCCCTCAACCAAGAATTGTGGCCTTCAGAAGAGCAATTCTATAAAGAAACGTAAGATGCTTCCAGTTTTGCGACTATTTATGATCTAATTGGGAAGGAAAGAGATATGAGGTCAAAGTTAAACTTTTAAGGCAGTGTTATGTATTATTATGAGTCAAGAAAGCTAAAAGATAAGAACCTGAATTTAGGGGAAAATAGGGAGAGATTCATGAAGCCTCAGCATTGGAGAATGGAGGGCAGTTTTGAACAGGATTCAAACAGAGAGGTGTAATAAAGGAATAAGTCAAACATGCTTGGGTCAGAGTCTGCCTGGAGTGGATGAAGGACACTTTTGTGTAAGAATTGAGGTCAGAAAGCTACGAAGATGGCAGTTTTTTGGGAGACATTGGGTATTAGATTGATAGCTTGACCTTTATTCTTATGGGCAGTTGCCAAAAGCTTGTGAGCAGGGGATGACATCATGAAAAGACAGGCCAGACACGAGAGACTGGAGGTAGAGAAACCAATTAGGAGGCCATTGCAAACATTTTGAGATAAGGTCCTGTTGTGGGAGGAAGAAAGGAAGAATGGATTTGAGAGACACCAGAAGAAAGAATCACAGCACTGCCACTGGTTGGAGGTGTACAAAGAGTGGGGAGGGACAGCTGGTTCAGGGATGGTTTCAATTGAAAGTGTGTTGAGGGGAGAATTAGGAAGCAGACAACTCCCAGTGGGAGGTCTTTGCAAGTGGAAAGATTTACATATCAGCAGGTGTGTTCTCTCAATTGATTATCTTATAAAAACTGATGAGTTTCTCTAAGAGATAGGAAGGCAATAGGTTTTAGAATGACACTGATTTAAAATGATAATACCAGGGAGTAACTCCTGGCTCACACAGGATCAGAGAAGGGAAAAAACAATCCAATCTAAGATTGTAAAACCTGGCCTGAATCCCAGGTGTTTTTTTTTTTCCTTTTAAAAATTCATTGTATGTACTTTGACAAAATAATTTAAAACTGATTTGAACAGTTTCTGTATCTGTAAAATGGCAATATATAATATATTATCTATTCTTTGGGTCTCCATGAGACTTAAATCATAAGCATTATTTGTTGAATGCTTTAGTATGTAACAGAATTTGTGTTAAGAACTTTATTTGCATTTTCTTATTTAATCCTTAGAATGTCCATTCTGCATTTTTAAAATTTTCAAAATTTAGTGGCTTAAAACAGTATCCATTTTATTTGCTCACAATTCTACAATCTGGGCCAGGCTGGGCTCTGTTTTTTTTTTTTTTTTTTTTTTTTTTATCAGTCTTGAGAGTGTCACCCATGTGTTTTTGTCAGCTGGTGGACCTGCTGGGGGCCAGGTGCAGCTCAAATGTGGGGTGGCTGATCTTCTCCCTATCTCCACATATCTCAGGGCCTCTCTCTTTCTCTCCATGTGGTTTCTTCAGCAGTGTAGTTGTACTTGTTACTTAGTGCCTTAGGTCTCCCAAAAACACAGAAGCAGAAACTTCCACACCTTCTCAGGGGTTAAGGTGGGGAACTAGTACTGGTTAACGCAAGTCACTGGCCCAGTTCAGATTTAAGTGGAAAGGACTCTGTGAGGGTGTCACTAACAGAAGGGTGGTCCATTGAAGGGCAGCAATGTCGCAGACTACCACATTATCTCCAATTTGTAAATGAATAATCTGTGACCTAGGGAGGCTAAATTACTAGCCCAATATAGAGAGTAGACCTAGGCACTTCAAAGCTCGTGTTCTAAATCATGAGTCAACAGATAAAATTTGTACAAGTATACCTCATTTTATTGCTTTTGACTTTATCTGCGCTTCACAGATGTTGCATTTTTTTAAAAAACAAATTGAAGGCAAGACCCGTCATTAGCATGAAGATTATATTTCGATTTACCGCACTGCTGTATTGTGGTAGTCTGGAATCATCAAACTTGCAATATATATCTCCAAGGTATGTCTGCATAGTGTTTAGATCTAGAATCCTGTGAGGTGGGTTATTGTCCCTAATTTACAAAGAAGGAAACCCAGAAGTAGAGAGTTTAAGTATTTTGTTTGAGACTACATAAGTATTTTGCTCTGGGGATTTAGCCATCATGCAGTACTTGAGCAGACAACTGAAAGCCAAACAGCCAAAATGCCTCTTTGCCACCCCAATTATCCACCATGCTGCCTTGTATGGGCAATATCTGACACATACAAAGCACAACGTAAATGTTATTTAACCTGAAGCTATCCTTTGAAAGATGAAAGGCTGAAGCAAATCTCTTCAACCATCCACTATCTTGTCTTAACGGCTGTTTGGGAACTGGGAGTTTTCCCTTTGAAATACTCTGTGATCAGGGCAGTTTTCATTTGGTCCTCTGTATCTACTCCTCTGTCCTCCACTGTTTATTTCTTGAAGCTTGGCAAGGAATGTAGACAACGTTCTTGCCCATCCAATACCAACCCTGATTCTCACTGGATGATTAGACTCATAGCTCCCTCAGCATTTTCTTCTTTTGTAGCAGCCAAGTCTTCTTTACAAAGCAGGACCTTCTTGGAGTAGGGCTGGCCTTAAGTTTACATTATTTAATCATCAGGTTGGCCTTGCAGCTTCTGAATCAGTAACCATATGGTCCCAGTCACTTCCTCTAATTTCATAGCTTATTTCTCCACTGTTGAAACCGTGGTGGCTTTTGAAGATAATTTTTGCAAAAAATACTGTTTCCTATGGAGTGACCTGTAGTAGTTTCCCCCTTTCCCTCTGTGGGTGCTGTGGGCAGAGGACTTGGAAAACACAGAGTTCTAGACTCTCAATGCTCTGCTTATCTTAGAAGGTGACCCCCTGCCTATCTTTTTCTAAGGCAGCCATTTTTCTCATTCTGCGGAGAGTCTGGAATCCGAGTACACCTCAAGAAGAGATAACGGGGAAAGGTGGCTCACTTTAGTGGGCTATGCTCTATTTTGTGAGTTGAACAGCAGCAGCCATGGAAGGAGCAATTCCAAATACTCCTCTCTTTTCCAAGGGGAACGTGTGCAGTGGCCATGTCTTTCCTGTAAACTTTTCTCTTTCAAGGCAACTCCAGATTTTAATTTTGATTTTACTCCACCCGCATAAAAATATTGAGTCACAATACTTGCACTTAATACAATTCTATTTTATTTAACAAACAAGTATGTAGGTAGGCCGTATGCTGTTCAAATTGACTTACATGTATTGCACTTTTGACTTATTTCATAAGCTTCTGTATGAATCAAATGCGTAGGGTAGGGCTTTTTGAAACTTGGCTTCCTAGTACCCACTCTCCCTTTCGTCCAATGTAGAGGAGACAGGGAGAGAAGGGATTGAGCTGCCCAGAGGGCAAGACTGCTTCCTTCCCACAGTCGTCTTGTCAGGCTCGATCTAGGGGCAGGGGGTCACCACCCCTTCCCCAGATCTAGTCAGTGAGGGGGCAGGTGGTTTTTTCTGGGTCACTGGCTCACCCTCTTTACTCGCAGCCACCTGCTCGGGTTCCATCCCGGTTCCTGGCTCTCCGGAGGGCGTCGGGGACATTCCAATCCTCCCACTCCTCAAGCGGACATAGCTGGGGTGAGGGGTGGGGAGCGCGATTGCTCTCCGTTTCCAGTACCCAGCTTTGAGTAAATTTCTTCTAAATTCCTAAGGACCTGAGTCGCCCCGGAGAGGAAAGTAAACCTCAACTAATGGTTTGGAGGAAGGCTGTTTGTTTACAACGTCCCGGTTGGCGAGGCCGCATCTCTGATGACAAAGGCACTCTCTGAGCACCATTTGCGCTGGAGCAGACCGAAAGCCCCACAGCCGAGACGCCGGCTCGCCGAACCAAATATGGTCACAGGCGCTAAGCGGCGTCCCGGGGAAAAGCCGGCCCAGTCCGTGTCTCCCCGAGCCGGGCGCGCCCAGGCCCGCCCTCGGGCTGGACCGCGGAGCAGGGCGGCGCTCTGGGTGCTCCGTCCTTGGCCCCCGGCACGAGCGGAGGGTGTGGCGCCCAGGACCCGCCTTTCCTCGTCCCAGGCCCCTCACCCGCGTGTTCCCTCCACCGCCCCCGGCCTTGGTTTCGGTCCACAAGTCCTTGATGAAGCAGGCTTGGGTCACTTTCCCTTTGATCGAGCCCCAAGTCCGTGGTAAACGCAAAGGAATGCAGAATCGGGGCTCCGTGGGAGAGGGCCGCGCGCCCGGGAGGGGTGGGTGGGGGCACCCCTGACGCCCGAAATCCCCCGGAGCCGGGGTGGGGGCAGGGGGCGGAGGAAGGGGAGGGAGGCGCGCGGGCCGGCCGGTTCGGGGCTCGGAGGTCATGCATAATTCAACAGCTCAGCCTTCGGGCCCGCCTCTTCCCCGGGAGAGGGAGGGAGTTCGCTGCGAACTTTGTTGGTGGGACAGTCCGGGAGCCGCGGCGGCCGCGCTGCCTGTGTCTCCTCCGCTCCGTCCCCCAGCGCGAGCGCGAGCGCCCGAGGCCAGTGCGGGGCATGTGAGAGCCGCGGCGCGGCGGCTGCCGGACGCTGCGTCGGGCGGGACTCGCTCGCTGGCCTCCGGCCCCGTCCCCCGCGAGCGCCGGACGCCCCGGCGCGACCCAGGCCGGCCGGCTGCCGCCGCGCGCGCAGGTAGCACCCGCCGGGGCGCCCGGCTCCGCGGCCTGACGGAGCCGAGCACCGGGGCGGGCTTGGGCCGAGACCTCTTGGGGAGCTGCCTGCCCCGGGAGGGCTGGCGACCTGGACTTCGCCGCCAACAGTTCCGCGACGTCCCTTCGGGTGCCGTTGCCGCCCCCCACCCCGCCCTTTCTTCCCTGCTCAGGAGCTTCTCGGCTTCGGGGAAGTTGCGTAACCCCCGCGGCCAGGAGGGACCCCTCCCCCACGCGGCCGGCCTTCTGCTCAGCGTCCGGTGTCCCGAGGCGGACACCGATCTGCCTCTTTTTCTTTTCTGTTTTCCCCTCGCGCCTTCCTCCCCGACTTTCAGTCAAAGGCTGACCTGCCCTGTCTCCCTGCAGAAGATGAATCCGGCGTCGGCGCCCCCTCCGCTCCCGCCCCCCGGGCAGCAAGTGATCCACGTCACGCAGGACCTGGACACGGACCTCGAGGCCCTCTTCAACTCGGTCATGAACCCCAGACCCAGCTCGTGGCGGAAGAAGATCCTGCCCGAGTCCTTTTTCAAAGAGCCCGACTCGGGCGCGCACTCGCGGCAGTCGAGCACCGACTCGTCGGGCGGCCGCCCGGGGCCCAGGCTGGCCGGCGGCGCCCAGCACGTCCGCTCGCATTCGTCGCCTGCGTCCCTGCAGCCGGGCCCCGGCCCCGGCGCCGCGGGCGGAGCGGCGCAGCAGCACGCGCACCTCCGGCAGCAGTCCTACGACGTGACCGACGAGCTGCCGCTGCCCCCGGGCTGGGAGATGACCTTCACGGCCGCCGGCCAGAGGTACTTCCTCAAGTAAGTGAGCCCGGGGCTGGGGGTGGGGTACGCGGGGTCGCGATGCCCAACGCGCGCGCGCGTGCTTGCGGGGGCGCGGCCCATCCCTGGTTCTTTCGCAAAGATCTGGGAGGCTGGAAATAGGGAGTGTGATGCTCTGGGTGTTGGAATTTTCAGGCATTGCAAGCAACCCAATGAAGCTCTTCCAGGGTCCTGGAAGTCGCAAGAGATTCAGGACATGGAAACTCTTAGAAGTAGGAGGAAAAAAAAAATAAGTTTCAGGGAGATTCTCACGAAACACATTGATGACTTTGCCCCGAATCTGGAGTGTTGTTAGAGACTCCTGGGCACAAACCTCCTTCCCTGCCCACTCCAAGTCCGATACCTCAGAGCCTGGTGCATTGGGATGTGACACCAAGGTAAATGCGAGAAAGGTTCTGAGGTCTGGGGAGGAGAGGGACTCTTCATACTGCAGAAGGGCTGCAGTCTCCCAATTCTTGTGAAAAACAAGCTGGAGAAGTGAACACTGCCTGGTAGACCTTACTGGTCCCGGCTGGGTGATGTAATGAGCATGCAGCACAGTGATGTAATTAGCAACTGCGTGGTGAAGTTGTGTGCTGGGCAAATGGATCGTGTGGAAATTGGGTCAGGAGTTTTATTATGTCATGGTTGGTCACCTAAAAATACCATCGAATCAGGAGCCTACTTTGCCATTCTTCCCTACACATTGTTCCAGCTTTTTGATGTGATTAATTTTACATTAGCTTGGGATTAGAGTGTATAAGAAAATGTGTTCACAGACATAAAGAAGATTGTTTCAATTGTGGTACCCTAAGATAATTGTATTCCAGAGGAGAAACCGAACTGGAAGTGGAAATTTAACCAGTGAGGTCATGGAGGGGTTAGGCTATCCATGGCCTAGATAGAAGCTGTGCCAGCTGGACCACTTGCTTCAGGATTGCCTGCACTGTCTTCCCGTTCACTGCTACGGAGGAAAATTCCTCTAAGAACTCGTCTTCAGAGTTCATTTTCTTAGAATTCACATTTCTTTGATGGAATAGCCTTAGTTTAAAAGTTACATTAAGACTTTATTTGTTATTTAAAATTTATAATTAGTCCTTTCTTTGGCACTAATATTTGATACTTTGATTGCTGTGTGAGGGCCGTAATAATGAATACACAGTAATGGATGAAGTTTATTAAAACCAGCTCTTTGACTTATACTGATGACCAATTATTCCTCCCCATCTCAAAGCTGTTGACATCTTGTGCAAGAAGGAGTTCTTTATTTTGTTTCTGCGAATAGTGCAATTCTAGCAAGTACTTTTCCTGAAACAGACTTGATGGTCATTTTATTCCACTTTTGGCCTTATCCCAGTTATTGAGTAATAGTGTGGACATATATTCAGTTCTTCGACATTTAAATGGCTGGTGGAATTCAAGTATGTGATGTAATAATATGACATTTTTCTAAATGTGATGATGTTATTCTAAATAATGATATCAGTTTCTGTAGAACATTAAGATCCACAATACCTAACATCTTGTATTGAGTTTGCTTGGTGAATGCAATTTTGAATATTTTAGGTGACTTTTATAGAAGTGGACTTAGTAATACATAAAACAGAAAAAGACACAATAATTTACAATAATTTGGGGGGTCTATTTTGGACCTAAATGATATTGAAACAGTATTAATGAATATACCCACACAAATAAATAAGAGGTAAGAGCGGGGCTTGCCTAATATCTGAGGAAAGCTAGGAAGAGAAGACTCAAACAAAAGCAAAACAAAAAAAAATTTCCTTTTTTTGAATGATTGGAGTAGCTCAGAACTATGTGAAACTAGAGCAAAAACAGGTTAGCCTTGGGTTTAGAGAAAGTTGCTCTGATCCATCTGCCCATCCTACAGCTTATAACCACTTCCTAACCCAAGGTAAAGTGCATCTTCATTTCACTTTGGATAATCAGTGAAGACAATAGCTGAAAAAATGGGCCTGATTTGATGCTATCCCTGGAAAATTTTTGGCCATATAGCTAAGGGAATTTAAGAAATCAAGTCAAGATAAGCAATATTCCAAGAGTTCTCTGAGTCAAAGGCTGGAATAAGGTAACTGTTATATGTTACACTTTGTTACACAGCCTCAAAAGGCAATTGGATTAAGTAGAAGTTTGAAAAATGATAGCAACTGACCCTGAATTGCTTTTCTTAAAATTTACCTTTTACTTTGCCCCATCATCTGTGAAGTAGAACGAGCAGTAGAATCCTACTTCAGGAGTTGACTTTATAAATCAGAATTCAAAATATTTTAGAACTGACAAAGGTTGTTTGTTTGTTTGTTTGCTAGGAAACAGGCCAGGGAAGGGTGACAACTAGACTTAGAGAAAGTCATGTGGTTATTTAATGGTAGTCCTTGGATTAGATCTCTAATCTCTTGCCCTCTGTTCATAGAGCAGTTTTCTGTTTTTCCCATTCCTACCTTTTTCCCTGTATCACTTCACCAGCTAAACAGTGAGCTTTATGGACATCTCAGATGCTTTAAAGAGCTTTTTGTTTTCTCAGGTAAGATTGTTCCTAGGTGTATAATATAATCACTTTCTGGTACCTCTTTTAAAGGGCACCTTTCCTGAGTGTTCACAGCTCTCCTGTGGTGTTCAGGCATTCCTTTAGGGTAGCATGTAACAACGGAGAGGATTGAATGTTAGAACACATGGCCCCTGAAAACTACTGCATTGTTTTAAAGCTCATGAATCAAGCTGTAATGTGTGTGTAGGTGTTGGGTTGGTTCTTAGTGACCAGGCACACTGACTTTGAACATTGATTACATTAAAAATTAAAAAATTTTCTGCTAAATGGAACATATTTATTGTACATAAACCAAAAAATAAAGAATTATGAAGACTGAAATGATCTGGCTTCAGTAGAACTTTATATTCTTGCAAAAATTTTTTACTTGAACAACACTCTATATGAACACATTTCACTCCACTCTTAAATACAATTCCAATTTTAATATTTGCCTGCCACTCTCAATTTTTAGCAATAATTTTAATGTTTTGCCTTTTTTGAAATGTGTGGTAGAAAATTATATTTGTCAAAGTGATCTCTGCACTTGGTAACAAATCCAATAGAGCAGAAAGACATTAATTGAAAAACAATGGTTTCCTTCACCTCGAGGTTCACCTTTTAATTTCTTTAACTGTTTTTATATTTCTTAGATTGTTACTTCCTTAACCTTAAGTAATATGTGTTTACCACTATTGTTTGATAAAACTTTTAACTTCTGATATCAAAGTGAGAATATAGCTCTTTAAGCTGTTATTTTCTTTCCCTTCCAAATTTGATATATTATTTTTAGTTCGTCGGTTAGGTCACATTTGTTATTTTTTTGATCAACTTTTGACAGTATTTCTTGACACCCCATTTTGTAAGTCAAGGAGGTTTGAGTAACTACCATTTCTACAGTTTGCTTTTTGTCTGTGACACCATAACATTCCAAAGCCCTGAACCCAAAACCAATAAAGGTCTTGTGCTTTGCCTGCAAATTTACATTTTTATTCATAAATTATTCTTAAAGTTGAAAACCCATTGGCAATATTTACATTATTTCAATTCTAGAAATATAATTCATTGCCTCATATATTAAGATTAGATTTTAGACTTGTGCCTTGGGTCTGGTGTCAGGACTCAGAACCAAAGTCAAACAGATTCTTTCTTTCACTCAGTTGTTTAAATTTGTGTCACCTTTTAGTTTCTTCATATTTGTACTTTGACTCCCTTAACCATTTTTTTTTCTAGGATCTCTAATTGCTTTTTTATAAATCTGTATATTGTTTTCCTGTGTTATAATGTCAAAATTTTTAAGGCTCTTAATCCAATTGGTCCTATCAAGTCTTTTACCTTGTAACACTTATGGCCAGATTTCTTCATCTTTCTGTGCCATTCTGTATTCTGATTGCTTTCTAGGCCTACAGTAGAGTTGTCATCTGAGACTTCTCTTTCTTTCTCTTCATGGCTGTTTCCTTTTTCTATGTCTTCCTCTTTTTTAATTTATGTCTTCATTTTTCTGGAGTACATGCTTGAGTAACTTCTAAAGAAATATTTGTGGGATGTACATTTTTCAAATCTTTTTCAATTAAAAAATATTTATTTTAAATGTTTTAAATTTATTTTCTTATACAAGAACTGACTTTGGCTTGTTTTTTTTTTTCTGTTTATCTTTGGGTAACAAAGATAATCTAGTTGTGTTCAAGAAGGGTTTTTTGTCATTTAAAAATATTTTCTATTGCTTTTGTTTCTTTGTAAAATGAGGATAGTAATTCCCATTTCATGGTATTTTGAAAGATTAGATGAGATAACATTTGAAGTGTCTAGCACATAGTAGACTTTCAGTACAAGTTCCTCCTTGCCTCTTCTTCCCTCTCTCCCCATAAACATACACTGTTTACCCAGCCAAAATCAGATGCGGAAAACTTGGCAGTAGAATAAGCTGATTTTGACTCTCATTTATAGTTGTAGCTCTGAAGGACAACTTGGAACTGGAATGGAAAGCCAGTTTTTAAAATTTAAAATAAAGACTCAGAGTCAGTTTTTTTGTTAAGGAACTTAAATAGGAATGTCCACTGTGGATACCCTGTTGCTTTAACATCTTGAGTAGAGAATACCCACTCCCTTCTGAGGAGGGTCTACTTTTTATTTTTTGGAATCTGGCTTGTAGCTACTAGCTGGGCTGATTTTATGTGGTGTGGAGGGGGGATGGAGTTGAGAAGTGGAAGAGATGAAGGGGGGAGGTAATTGACATTTGGTGGTGACCCGCTCCATGCCAGACAAGGCAGGGAGCTGAGTCAGTGCTTCCCAGAGAGATAGCACCAGAATCAGCCGTGAAGCACACTCCTGAAACGTGTGTATAAGATCTTTTTTCATAACCCTAGGTTCTTTCACATATATTCTTTCTTTTAAACCTTCACAGTGGCCTTGTGAACAGGTACCTGTTATTATCTCATTTTACCATTTAGGAAACTGAGGCTCAATGATGTTGAGTAAATGGCCCAGGGTCACATAAAAGGTGAGTGGCAGAGATGGAATCAGTATTGTGTGATTATAAAACCTGTGTTTCTGCCATTGCATATGATGCCTCATGCCAATTACATTACCATAATTAGGCTGTGTAATAAGGTATCCTTGGTGACCAGATAAATCCAGAGTGGTGGATGGAGCATAAGAGTTTGCTTCGGAACTCAGTTTGGGTGATCAAACTTTGAGCTTTTGGTGCTGGACAGAGAGAGAGGTGATGAAAAACAAAAAACAAAAACAAACCAGACATGGATAATATACCTACAGTACCTATTTATATTTTATTCTTATTAAGATCTCCACCGTTAAAAAATGGTAATTTTACAGGAACACAGATGTGACAGAGAGAGTAGATGTCAGGATGGAGCACACTGCTGAGGACTTGTTGAGAGGGCCAATTATATCATATTAGTAAAGTCGTTTCAAGGAGGAAAAGAGCCGGACCTCTTCTTATCGCCTTTCTTTTACAGAGATTGATTGGAAATAAATTGCTGTGGAGGTTTGAGGCAACATTGAGTCTCATTTTTTGTTTGTTGACAACTGAGTTAAGTCTGTAGGAATTACAGCCTTGTGTATCATTCCCTCCTCCTCCTTCCTCTTTCAATTCAATATCTAACCACAGGAGAGTGTGATGGAAGTAAAAAAATTGACCAATCAAGGGGATAGTTTTTTTGATGAGTGATTTGGAAGACTAAGGACTGAAGTAATTAGCTTATTATTAAAGGGTAAATTTTGAGAGGATGGTCCTTCTGCTTGTCCGTGGGGGGTCGTGAACATTTTACTGCATTGAAATATTGGTAGGGCAGTGTTTTCCAAAGTATATTTTTGGAATCTTAGTCCATTCAGATGCTTCTGGACCAGTAGGTTTAGAATATGTTGTATGTATGTTCTATCCTTCTCTTGGAATTCACAATATGCATTAAAGACTCTAAAGTCACTTATTATAAAAACTAGTTTATTTTTGTTGAAGCTAATATTTCACAAACTTATTTGACTTTTGAACATTTTTATTACAACCATCACGTATACCATCCACTAAGGAATATTCTGTAGATCACACTTTGAGAAACCTTTTTGTGACCTTCACTATTATTATTATAGTTGAGAGTTTCATGTTTGAGTCAAGTTATAGTTTTTCTTTTCAGTGTGCTTTGTGCATATATATTTTATTTTCACTTATAGTTCTTGATTTAATAGTTAATAGCAAAACTTAGAGGAGAGAAATGGCCCTAAGTGTCAGGCAAGTGGGATATAACACAATAAAAACAACAAACAGTGCAGTTTGACAATATCATAATCCTGGTTTTATTTTAAAAAGTGTGTGTGTGCGTGTGTGTGTGAAATAGAAGGATACATACCAAAATCTGTACAATGGTCATTTTAGGATTGGGGATGATTTTTCTTATCTACTTTCTGCCTTTCTGTATGTCCCAAATGTCCTATAACAAACATATATTTCTTTTTAAATTAGCAGTGGGGGAAGGGAGACTGATGGTGGGGAGTTATACAAATTGCAGGAGAAAGAAAGTGAAGAATCAATGAAATAGTAGATTTGGGTCAGTGTGGGGAGTGGGAAAATCTCAGCTACAGCGCATCACCTAAAGCCTGAAGCTCACGTTACAAAGGGATGCTCTTTGGGAACGACTTGCATTTTTCTTGTTTTGGGTTATTTTCTTTAGAAATGAATTGACACAGTAATTGCTAAAATCTTAACCAAGAGTTCTCCATAAAAGTCACCTCAGGATAAGAAGTAGGCACATGGCAAATCTTAGGTCAGATGGATTTTCTTCAGTTTGTTTTTTCTCCGTGCTCTCTTAGAATTCTAGCTGTTGTTTAATGTTTCATCGAGGTACAGCAGATGACATATGAGAAAAGAAAAAACGATGTCCACTTGTTTGGTGCTGTTAGGTGAAATGAAATCAGGGAATATGTGCACAGTATCTAGCGCTGTGCCTGGAGCAGTGAGCCTGTTGAAAGTTTATTACCGTTACTGTTCCCAGTGGAGGAGGCGATGGGGGGGCTGCGATCTGCCAGGAACTTTACTTCGTGGTGCCTAAAGGATCATTAACCATTTCAGCATTTGCAATGAAAAATCTTTGAACTCTTGAGTGCTAGTATTGTGTGGGGAGAAATGTGTGCCAGGTTTCCCAGCAGTCTAGCTAGAGAGACAAGGTGATACAGACAAAATCAGGCTGAATCGCTGCCTCGTGACCTGGGTGGCAACAGAGCCTAGAGTAGCTGCCCTCCGTCTGTTGGAAGCTCCTGTGAGGTGTGTGATAGGAAGGCAGTTGTTTCTATTATGGTTCCAGGTCTGGAATTTGCATCTGCACTGATTTTTTGTTTTTATTTTTTTCCCATTGGCTCTGCTCCCTCTGGCCTCGGAAACTTGGCACAAGCTGTTACCTATGCCTGGAACATTATTTCTTTTTGCCTGGTTAACTCTTATGCTACCTTTAGGCATCAGTTTAGATGCTACTCCCGCAGGAGATTTTCACTGACTCTCAGTCCCCACGGTAGTTAGATGCTCCCGCTAAGTTGTCCCAGAGCCCTCTATGTCTCAAAGCCGTAGAACAACTGCCATATTACTGTTTAATTACTTCTCTTTCTTACTGCACTGGAACCTCCATGAGGGCAAGAATGATTTTTGTCTTGCTTGTAAACCTGAACCAAGTACCTGGCACATAGGTGTTTGATAAGGAAGAAATGCTGTAATATTTTCTTTTAGCCATTTGTTCTGCAAGTTCACACACTGGAATTCTTCACAGAAATCTACCATGTTTGGGAAATGTAGTTCCATCATGTCTGTACCCCTTGGACTTAAAGTTTAGAATCATAGCTCAACATACTAAATACAGTGGACTGGAAGATGGATGAAGGGTGGGTAAGTGTTCAGAGAAACATCTGTAAAGGTGTTTGGATATAAATGGAGCCTTGGAAAATGGGAAGAATTTGGGTGGGTGGGCAAAGATCCCTCCCAGGAAAGAGTGGATAGGAAGAGAAGTGTGGAGGCAGAAATGATAAGGGCACCTGGCCTGACTTGGGTTAAAAGATAAATGTTGGTTGGTGGGCAAACTGATGTTTTACTATTAAATGTCAATTTCCTCATCCCTTAATTCTGAGGTCTGCCAATCCTAACTTTATCTGAATGTAGCACAAGACCCTGCCATTGTTCCCTATGTTGAAATCTTCCTGTTGTTTAGGGAACTAAGCATTTATACTAAAGAGTCTGAAATGATAGAGCCTTTGATAGCAGTGCACCCATTCGTGTGTCCATCCATAGACCATCCATCTGTCATATATTTAGTTTAGACTGCAGTTTCCACAATAGTGAGTGATCTCTGCTTTTTGATTCAGGCCCACCCTCAATGAATCTGCCATGTCTGCTTGTAAATGAATACCTTGTGGGTCTGGTTGTTCCCAGAATGTTCTCTTTTGGTTTTGGACAGTTTCTTAGTACTTCTGAGGCTGATCAACTGGGCACAGACAAAATTGAGATTCTGCAACCACAGATAACCCAAGGCCCACCTAGTCCCTGTCCCCTAAGGATGCCTGGCTGAGTGGCCAAGTAGCCTCCCTTTCAGGAGCATCCTTCCCTAACCTCTTAGTGAAGCTCATTGAAGCCTGTTCAAACTCAGTCATGATGCTGAATCACAGGTTAGTTAATGTTTTCAGATGACTTCTTTACTTTCTTATTTTATTATTATTATTTTTAAATAACATCTACAGCATTTAGTATTCCTAGGTTGTCTCCTGTCCAAGTATTAACCAGGCCTGATCCTGCTTAGCTTCCAAGATCAGACGGGATCAGGTGTGTTCAGGGTGGCATGGCCGTAGACTCAGATGACTTCTTTAAATTGAAAACTTTCTGATAGGTAGTATATATAGGTAATTGACAAAAAATTCGAATAGTATTTCAAATAGTACCAAAGCATATACTATGAAAAGTCTTTCTTCCACCCTCCCCTGTCCTCTGGTTCCCTCCCCAGAACACCAGTTTCTGTTGTCTTTCCAGAGAAACACTCTGTTAATACAAGCATGTATATGTATATGTAAATTAAATGGATATACCCACCTAGACTATTTTCATTATATTACAAATGGCACACACTCTTCTGTACCTTCCCTTTTTTCACTTAGTATATCTTGGTGTTCATTTCTCTTCTGTACATTAATGCCTACTTTATTTCTCTAAGGATTACATAGTATTCCATTGTATGGATGTACTGTAATTTTAAAAAACTAATCCCCTATCACTGGACATGTAGGTTTAATTCTAAAAATAATGTATGCTTAAACACCTCTAGAGGAAAGAAAGTGGAAAATAAATTCTTCTGATCTTCCCTATTTAGAGAGAACCATTAGTAACACTTTACCCAGAGATATTCTTTGCACAAAGAGTTCCTATCTAATTAATTTTCTCACTAGCTTATCTATCTAATTTACCTATCATCAACTGTTCTGCCTATTAATCAGTGCACCTACCTTCCTTACATATGGGTGATACAGTCTGGCAAATACACTGACTAGTTAGATGGATGCCCTACCAGTCATAATTAATGGCATACCAGTGTGGAGTAGCTGATCTTCTGTTTCAGTGCTACTCAGTGTGGTCCAAAGTGTGATACCAGTGTGCGAATGTAACTGGTATGTGACGAGCTAGGTACAGAAGTTAAGAGTGTTTAGAAACATTTATAGCAAAATGACATTGTTGTAACATCCAAGCACATGATCAATGGGATTGTCTTGTGGAACAGGGTAGTTTGGGTGTGTCAAATTTCAATGGTGAGTCACTTATAGCCCAAGCTACATTCAAGACATTTACAATAAAACCATGTACTGGTCTTAACAGATTGAAAATGAAAAAGACTGGTCTTTTACCATGGATAGTTTGAGAGTCACCGATCTATCTTTTTTCTTAATTCTCTTAATTATATTAATCTATATATCCATCCATCCATCCATTTACTTCTCTATCATTTTATTTTTCCATTCATTCTTTTAACTTTCTTTTATGTATCAACCAAACAATCAAGTAATCATATCTGTCATTAACAAGAGTAATCAATCTAAGATATTGAATAGTGAATCTTAATATGGAAACAAATTCTATGGCACAAAGGTTATATATGATCTATTTTCCAGTACATAATATATTTCATGTCTTTGTGGCCTGTAGGCTAACTCATTGTTTTAAAGATATGCTTTGTCATATTTCATTTGTGAACAATGAAGAGAAATCTAAATTCTGGTGTGTGTGTGTGTGTGTGTGTGTGTGTGTGTGTGTGAGAGAGAGAGAGAGAGAGACTAATCTACCTGCAGGCATTTCTAGCTACAGACTCAGTAATTAAAATGTGGTGATGAGAAAAACATACATGCTGGAATGTTTATTAAAAATATATATTCTTTTGTGGTGGGTTTTCTGCAAATACTAAGATACTGAACATTTGTCTTTCTCCCAATTTGTCAATAAAAAATATTTCTTGACCCAGGTGTTCAAAGGCTGAGGAAGCAGGTAAAGTAACCCATCAACAAGTAAAAAATGCAAGCAAATGACAAATGTAACTAAATGAACAGACATAACTTTTTCTGACATGATTTCATTTAGGATTTATTTTTAAAAGCTGGCTTTTTAACATAGCTTTATCAAAAAAATTAAAGCAAAGAGCATTTTCTCAATCCGTTGAGATTTTGCTTCCTGGCAATTGTCAGTTTGGCACAAATAAACTTATAAAGATTCTCTAAAAAAAAAAAAAAATTAAAGCAGGACTGAAGGATATAAAGTGAAAAGTAAGAGTACTTTACTCACTTTTTTACTCATGTGTAACCACCATTCAAATTTGCTTGTGTGTCTTTAAATTAAATTATAGAGAACTGGGTGTGTTGCCTGTTACAGAGGTCTTAGGGTGAAAAGCTTTGTTGGGGTAACTATAGTTCACAGACTGGGATTTAGCTTTGTGGTTCAAGAAATTGATGTCCTTGGTGCTACAAAACGGATCAGATTTTAGAGGATGTCTGATGTAGGCTGTACTGGGATGGAAAGGGATAGAAATTTTGACTGCAGTTTCTGAATTCACAAGCAGTAACTTGAATATTCTTCCATCCTGGAATGAAGTACTCATAAGAGTGGTTTAATTGCTGGCAAGTTGCTTTGGTGGTGCTGAAAAGGGAAGAAGTGAAATCATTTTAAGGATACTAAAGAAGGTAAATTTGACAGGATTTGTTGATGTATTAGATAAGGGCAGGGAGGAAAAGATGTGAAAAGGAAGATTTGCAGGCTATATAATGGCATGAATGATGGTGTCTCTAATTGTAACAAAAAGTACTGGAAGATTTAGAAAAAGTTGAGAAATTTTTTAACATGTTGAGTTTGAGGTGACATTAAGATATCCAAGGGAGATATATAGATACATTTTAGTTAACTAATCTGTATCTAGGTAATTAATAATAGATATATTAGTTAACTAATCTATCTCCAGATAATTAATTTTTACTTATATCTGTATAACTAGTTAGCTATAACCATGTATATGTATAATTATTCAAATCCAGGTATGGATGAGATTCCTTAGAGAGAGAGAGAGAGAGAGGAGAGAGAAAGAGAGAGAGGAGAGAGAGAGAGAGATTACAAATAGAGTGAGAGAAAAGAGAAGTCCTGAGAGATCCTGTAAAGATGATGGAGAAGATACAGCTAGAAATATAGTACAAAATCTAGAAAGTAGTTCATGAAATCCAGGGAAACTTAAGAAGGAGGAATGGTTAATTCTGTGGCTTGTTTCTCAAAGATCAAGGAAATTAAGAACTGAAAAATGTCTAGTAAATGGTTTTTCCACTGAGGCCATTTTCTTTCCACAGACAGAGCAAGAGCAGAGGCCTGGGATACTAATTTATATAATCCAGTTTTTGAGAAAGAAAAATGAAGACATAAGCATCTTAGGTAATTCGTCCCACCAATTCCTGTATACTCTGTAGTAGCGGTTCCCAACGTTTTGGCACCAGGTACTGGTGTTCCTATGAAAGTGCAATACCTGATGACCTGAGGTGGAGCTGAGGTGGTGATGCTAATGCTGGGGAGCGGCTGCAAATACAGGTGAAGCTTCAATGTCTGCCGCTCACCTCCTGCTGTGCAGCCCAGTTCTTAACAGGCTGCAGCCCAGGGGCTTGGGGACCCCTGCTCTATGGTGTTCCTGCAGAGGAGCACGGTTCTCATACTGCACAGATCTAATGCCATGTAGAAGGACCATACATTTGCTTATATAAACATACTGTTAAAACGAGATCTGAAATCAGTTTTATAACTAACCGAGATGAATTATAAGACTTGGTAAAAATATTACTCTAATCGACATGATAATCGGTTCCTGTGAGGAAAATTACAGTCTCTAGTTCTAGCCATAGTAAAAAAAAAAAAAAAAAAACCCTTGTCAGTTTGTGGCTCACAGAACTGTTATTGCTGGGACATATCATACTCAATTGCAGCCATAAAATGTAACAGATTATGTTTGGAGATTATCAGTTAAAAATTTATGTTTCAGAATATGATGTAACTATAGTTCCAGGTAAATATTTATCTTTGCTATCTTTGTTTCTCTATTTGCTGGAACTGATTTTGATACCTAAATTAATGTATGTAAATGTCCAAGCCAGAAACAGATAAAACATGTTTGATTATGTTAAACTGGTTTGAGTTAGAGTTTGGATACATTTTGTAATTAGCTGGTAGTTAAAAGGCTATTCTGTTGCATTTCGGTATGGGAGTACCTATTGGCCTTCTTACTGGTTTGGGACTTGTATAAACATGTGAATTTAGTAGGAGGAATTAAGATTCATAAAATAGTCAAATTCATTGCTGCTTATAAAATTACTTATATTTTCTGAAGACACTCTCTAGTGCAATTGTCCTCACTTTCATGGGTCTTTGGTTTATGTACTATGTGAAATATAAGCCTATGCATATAGAACTTTTGCAAATTTAGAGTCTTCTTACATAATTATATCATCCAACATATATTTGACTGTCATTTTAACATAAAATCCAACCATAAATATATATTGTTGAAAACTTGAAGGAGAGACAGGAATGGAGAAAATATCTGTTATTTAAAGGTTAAGCTGTATCCAAGTGTATTTTAAAAATATCTTTTTTTTTTCCTCAGGCTTTTAAAAAAGTTTAGTTATCTGTGATCTGCAAAAAGTTAAACCTAGTTTACTGATCTTGCATTTCTGTAAGCATGGAGATGTTAAGTGGTGTGCCTTGTGTTTTGGAAAGCTGAGCTCTTCAGTGAAGGTCTGTAACCCCTGTGGTACACAGTGGAGCCATTGTTCTTTCTGTTTGTGGCTTACATGTTAATAACTATTGAGTAGTCTGAATGATTATTAACAGATACTGAACAGTAGGAGCAGAATAGAATGTAGAGTCATTATGGACAATTTGGAGTGTCAAAATTAAAGAAATAGAATTGTTGAAGCTTTTGCTTGATTGAAACTTGCAGGTAAGTAGAGCAAGGGATGGAACCACACAGCCTTTTAAAATTATTAGCCAGAGTGAAGTGAGTCAAGTTTTGCCATAGTGCTTTTTCATTTAACCTAATACCTGGCCAACCCTAGTTAATTGGTTGAAAACCATTTAAGGACTCAGGTTTTCCAGTTGCACATGATTTTGGAATGTCCAGCTTGCCTCATGTTTGTGAATAAAAAGGCCATGGTGTGGCTAATTAAAGTGCATTGTCCATACTCCCCTTAAAGCAGCAAGTATCAGGAACAAGTTAAATTTTAAGAGTTCTCGGAAGGTCTTTCTGAGGCCTAGTAAACATCTTGGTGACTGGTACATATCTATTTGGAGTCTAGTTTTGAGAACTGCTGGAAAAGAGTATTATAAACTTCCAAGTGAGCATGGAGATGTAAACTGATACTGTTGAGTTGCTTCAACTGAAGTGAAAGTTTATATTTACTGACATGTATTACAAATGGGTTTTTAACACAATCTGTTTTGTACAGTGAGGATAAAGTCTCCAAGAGTAAAACAGAAAAACTGTATTGTGGAACAAGATGAAAGGATATTGTAAAATAAATATCTAATACCATTAAAATATAAGGTTTTCTTTCCAAAGTGTAATTATGAACTTCTAAATGAATGTTTTAAAAATCTGACTTTACTTTGATTTGTCCAGTGACTTGATACATAAAGTGATAATGGCTCTTAATATGTCGAGATCTAGACTACTACAATAAATAATGCATCTGTATAGTACGTACAAGGAAATGAACCTCAAATGACATTCTGTTTTAGCGGTAGCATAGAAAATGCTTTTTATTGTAATAGGTCAAAAGTAGTTCATTGGCAATAAGCAAAATGTTTTTATCTGTCAGTTTCTAAGACTAGATTAACATATTCAGTGCAGACTGTATTGGTTCTAACCTTTATTCATACACAAAATCTTTTGTCTATGAAAATCAAGGAGGGGCTATAGGTTAAGGGGTAAGCTATAGAAGCATTTAATGAATCCTAGAAGATGTGAGCATGGGGATATGAAGTAGTTGAGGTAATTTTGCTGTTGCTCTGAATAGATTTTGAAACCAAAGAGAGATTGCATAGAATTAAAAATTGTTGGTTCTGATCCTAGTGGAGAGGCATTTATTTGAATACAGTGTGGAGGATCAATAATGTTGCCTAAAGGGATATTGTAAGAAAGGTAGGCATTGTTCTTGTATAAGAGGGCAACCTGAATAATGAGACCCAGGGAGTCCTGTTGTAGTGTCTCATGCAGTTATAACATTTCAAAGGTGAACTTCTGGGGAGGTGGTGTGTTGAGAGGTAGGGAAGATAATAGGATAAGTTGACCAAGTGTCCAGAAAGATAAGGTTTATAAAAGACTGAAATGCTTGTAGATATCCTTTGTTATAGGACAAGACCAGAATTGTTCCCTTAGTGGTTTATAGGAAGAGGTTACTTTTGTCTATTCAGAGTAACAAAGAAGAATTATTTATTCATTTTGAAGTCATTTTAAAGAGTGGCCTTTGGATACCACCGCAAGAACGTTTTGGAATGGGCTGACTTGAAAGCAAAGACCGTAAGTAGGTCTCTTTAGGTGACATTGTGTGGTGGCTTTTCAGAGCGACCCAAAGGTAAAGGATCTGACTTCATTCCGACTTGCTGGCTGCGTGGAGATGCCCAGATCTCCATTTGAACTAGTGTTCCAGTGTTTTTGCTCTCAAGCCTGTTGGTAGAGGGGCTGGCTTTGATTTGCTTCCTGTCTGCTTTGGATGAATTTAAAAACGTGTTTGTTTCACCAATCATCATCCAGCGGGGCCTTACCCATAATTTCTGCACTTTGCTTGTGGGGGTTATTATAGGACAAGAGCTTCTTTATAAAAGAGCATGTTTAATACTCTGGGGTCTAGCGTGACTAGTGGATATAAATTGTATGGAAGCAATTAAACTATAAGGAAATGTCATGTGGGCTGAATTTAAACTTACAGACTTGTGGCACTGATTTTTTTTTTAAACTTATACAAGGAAGGGTAGAGAGAGAAAAATAAAAGAAGGGAGAAATGAAATAGGCCAAGACGGTGAGGGAAGCACATGCAGAGACAGGAGATAATGAGTCATTTTTGTCATTTGGTTAAAAATCCAAAGTCTGGAGCCAGCATTATGCTAATGCAATTGCCCTTCATTTGAACTCTTTAGCAATACAGATATCAGGGAATTATACTCTACTTGAGGACTTTTATCCCTTTCCAGTTGATCACCTTCATTTCAAGGCTATGTGTATGGAACAGTGGAGTGATTTTTTGGGAAGATGTTAACAGACTTGCCTGGAGACAGCCCACAATAATTGTAAATGTTCATGTGCTTCTTTGGCCTCCAGTTTTCTATTTTATGCTCATGGCTTCTGCATATTTCATATAGAAAGGCTTTGGATTTCTGATTGAGTATATGTCATTTCTCTCACTGGTCTGGAATATCCTCCATCTTTTCACTTGGTTTGTTAAGACTCAGCCAAACCAAACTCTTCTCTAACACCTTTTTGGACCAACCAGCTAAAAGGGATCTCTTCTTCCTCCAGATCCCCATAGTAATTTGATAGGTATGGGTAATTTGGCAATTAATCTTTTCTCTTCTTCATTAAGTTGTATAAGTCTTGTTCAATGGATGGGTTTATTTTATTTTCCCAATGTGTCAACTCTTAGAATACGGACATGGTGTTGTGTCATCCTACATGCCCAGCATACATTGGTACCAGAGAATATTTGGTGAGATCATTGCCGATATTGAACATGCTATTGAAATAATCAAAATGTTACTGGGTCATCAGAGGCAGAAATGGATGCTTTTAGTTTAGATGTAGTAGTTTGATTTGAAACTGAATGTTAGAAATAATAGACAACCTTGGTTACTTGTTCAATGGAGAGTGCTTGTGCTTTCTTTTTATTCTTGATACTGTGAACTCCTTTTCAACTAGAACCAAATCTTACCTCTCTTGTACTTATCCAGTGCCTGGTGTAATGCCTGGCACACATAGTAGGAGTCCAATTAATATTTGCTGAAAGAAATATAAATGCTTTTCTATATCTCCATTATTTAGACCATCTGGTGTTTCTTTCCTATATAGTAATCCAATAGGTATTTATCAAGCATATATTATGTGTCAGGTACTGGTACTGTGCTTAGCATACTGGGTACACATCAAGTATGTCATACTTTGGAACATATTTTATTCTTTGTATTTAATTATTAGTCTAACAATAAATTCTAAGAAATCACTGCTTCAAACAGAACAATGGTGATCCAAGAGAGGAAAAGTTGTTGTGAATAAGAGTATATGTATCTATTCCCAGATTATTTCTATATTCTACTTTATGCTGGAAATATAGCCCCCCACTCCACCCACTACTCTTCCTCTCCCCTTTTCAGATGATTCTAAAATTGTAACCTTTCCAAATAGAGCTGGAGAGGTAGTAGGTAGTAGGTTTAGGTTTCAAAGGGTTTTTCAGGATGCAAAGTAAATAAGGGGAATTTGAGATATCAACAAAATTGTAGTTAAGCAGATTGTGTTAATAGTGAATACAGAGATGTCAGAGGAGCTAGTTAGTAGCAAGTATTTAAACACAGCTTCAAGTTCATTCTCAGTGATATCTTTATTATCCAAAACAAATTTGAAAAGAAGTTTAGCCAGATAAACCTATGAGCAATTATTTTCTTGGGAACATCTCATTATAAATTATATATCTATTACTGATATCTTTATTATAAAATCTGGCTTTGGCTTGTTTATTCTTGAAATGTTCCTTAAGGTCACACAGAACCAGGATTTAATGTTATCAGATTTTCAGATCTCTGAAGACTGGAAAATGAGCCTCCTTCTGGCCAGAATAAAGAGAAAAAGAATTTAAAGTTTTAAACCACATTTACTTTACTTATAGATGGTAATATATTTAAATATAACGGTATCTATTTTTTAAGTTTTTAAAATTGCCAAGTTATATATTTTTAAGAAATCCAGCCAGAGACCATGTCTCTTGACTCTTTACCCCAGTACAGCTCATTTCCCCGGGAGTCTGAGCCTCCTTTTCAGTTCATGTTCTGTCCTTCAGACGTACATACATGTGCATTAGAGTCAGAATCATGCTTGAAAGGGAGTAGAACCTAGGGCGACTTGACCAGTGCTACAAAGATAAATTAATAAATAAGTAAAAATAAAAGTTATAAAACATAAGTGCTTAAAGTTGTCAATTTAGTAAGGCTCAGTGCCTCACAGCCTCCCTACCAAGCATGGAGCCCAGGGCTATCACCCCTGTTCCAGGTGGACCTGCTTAGTCCTGTTGGGATAATTAAATGCCTCCCCTGTCATTTGTTAATGGCCTCTGTTGGCTTTGGTCTAGATTTGTGCTCTGGTCATTACTTTTTCAGCCATCTGAGAAGAATGATTATAGGGGGTGAGAAGTTTTTCTGTTTTAGAGAAGAAGATATAGAGGAATTGAATTTCACTTTTTGTGGGGATGGGCAAGGAAGATGTAGTACTTCCTTTATAGGTTTTACCTGAAGATTGTTGTCTCATAGTGTGGCTGTATTTATGGTTATTAAGTTCACCTCTTATATTTGGGGTTTGTATGTAAAGACTGAAAAGGCCATTTTTGGTAAGTGGGTGAATAAGGGATGAAATGTTAATATGATCAAGCTTTTCTTGAGGATGGTGTTCATGACAGGATCACTTATTTGGCTCGGGTTGTTATTAAGAATCAAAGAATTGTACAATTTTGGATTTTAGGCAAGACCTCCCTCCATACCCAGAATCACAAAAATATTTCTTATTGTTTAAAGTAAGTAGGTAGGTTTTAGAAATATAAAACTCATTTATAGCAGCAGACTTTTTGAGAGATTGGAAAGTAAGTAATTTTCTTCATCTGAACTCGGCTTCTACCCATATATGTGGTGGGAGGTAGAGAAAACTCATTGTGATGAGCCACAAATCTTCACTTCCCTTACTTCTAGGCTGGCCTCAGGTGAGTGAGGACAGGCCTTGCCCAGCTTCCTCCCTACTAATCTGAACTGTGCACAGCAGTTGTGAACAGGTCGACATTCCCTGGCTGACCCAGGGAGCAGATTTCATGTGAGATCTTGACGAAAGAATATTTGTTTCTGGGGAACTGACACCCCTTTTTTTCCCATTAAGTCTGCCTTTTCCACCACTAGATTGTGACTCTTCAGAATTAAGTACAGCATAGAAAAAGGGAGCAGTGAGTAAAGAAAATTTAGTTTACTATATCCAAATGCAAATTGTGCAAAAAGAAATAAATGAGGTGACTTCAGAGCCTTGTGTTCTATGACATGACCCTGGAAAAGGAGAGTTTAAACATCTGAGTTACTACCTCTTTTCATTACCTTAAGAATCCTTACTCTGTTTTCTGTTGCTCTTGGGGCTGAGGTACTCCAACTTACATACGAACTTCTGTTTGCCAGTCCAACCAGGGCAGAAGGGCTTGGGCATGTGACTAGGCTGCACATGAAGTAACAAACCTTGGCTTTGTATTTCTGTCTTGTGGCTGCCTGGAAAATACAGTGGGCTGAGCAGGCCTGAGCTGGTTTGGAGGAAGAGCAAGAAGAAATTCTGATCATCTGTCATTAGGGGTGTATCCTGTCTTCAAGATAGCTGGAAAAGAGTGTGGATGTAGTAAATAGCCTCTGAAAATTTTAGATCTTTGTCTTTGGCTGTTGGTTTGAGATAAGTTGCTGATTTCTTTCTGTCCTGTGTAAAAAAACCGTTTTTCTGTCTCTTCTTATTCATTGCAAGAGCTGGAAGCAGAAGCAAAATTTCAGACTTTCATTTTATGCAAGTTATTTTGGGACCACCACTCACAATATGGTTTACTAAAATGTTAGAATATTACTCCCTATAAAAATAATTTATAATGATAATTGGAAATTTTTTTAAAAGAAAAAGACTCATGAAAACTCATCATCCTAAGAAGTTTACATTTTTTCCTATATGCTTATATGCATGTGCTTTTTGTATTGTTATATGCTTTCATAATCAAATATCCCAGAGTAAATGAGTTGGCTGACTTGAAAGGTTTTTTTTTTTTTTTTTAATTTCTCTAATATGTGCTGTTACCTAATTTAAAACTTACAGGGGTTTTTAATGCATTGTTTAGGGTCGGTCATGTCTAAAACAAAAGATATTTCTCAATATTATTGTGGTGGAGAAAGATACCTTCATGGCTTTGTTTTAGACCTCACCACAATGCTGGAAAACAAATTGCTGGTTCGGACAGCAGAAGAGAAACTACTTTCCTCAGATTCAGAATGACAAAGCACAGGTGTAATGGTGGGGAAACTGCAGGATTCAATAGAAGGAGTCTTTGGAAGACACATTTAAGTAATGGTTGGGGTTAGCTTGGCCAAGTGAGTTTCCTAACCTAAGGAATATTGAACTAGTTCTTAGATGATTTTTGAGGTCCTTCTCTATATGGGTGTAAGAATCCAAATAAATAGGCAGAAAGTACAAATATAAGTACTTTTGTGAGCCCAATGGACTCTGCTTTAAAATCAAAGACAAATATTTTGGTTTGATTGAGAAAGGACTGAATTTTTTTTTTTTATTTTTGTAAAGACCTTTATTTATTTAAATAGGGAGGCTGAGGTGACTTGGAAGTGTTATCAGATTTGGGGGAGGACTTTTTCTTTTTAACTTATTTAAGGGAAAATGTTTTTCTTTTAATCTTTCCTTAAATTATTTGGCAGAGATGACTGCTAGAAGAATGATCTGTAAGACTTGTATCATTGCATTAGTCTGAAATAGTTGGACTTGATCTAGATAGTCATTTTTCCAAACCTCTAAAAGCTCACTTTTTATTTTCTGTTGGCAGGGATACGCACACTTCATCATATGATAAAAGACTCCTGGGGGAAAAATGGGCCTATCCTACAAAGCAATGGGCAATACCAAGAACCAAATTTGCTTCAGTGGAAGTTATTTGTTAGAATAGTGTCTGTTTTTTTTGGAGGATTCCTTGCTGGCTTAATAATGGGATTTTTTTTTATGCCTTTAGAATTGTTTTTAATACAATACTTTATACTCTTACAGGCTACACTATACAAAGAACGACGTGAAGACCTACCGTAGAAAGCTGTGTAAATCTTATCAATGGATAAAAACCCTGGGGTTTCATGGGCCATATATCATGGATGTCTTTGGTTGGTTTAGTACAAATTTAACCAATTTGATTTCAGGATACCTGCTGTAGCCACAGCACAATTTCTTCAGCTATTATCACCTATCTCTGTTTCTTGGTTTCTCTGACATTTCAGAGGGAGACACAGAAGGACTTGGTTTAATACCTTACGTTCACTCAAGCTTCCTCACTCCTTGGAGAATGATGTGTAGTTTCTTCCCATCAAAACTTTGTGTCCCTTTGCTCATTGCATTTTATTGCTCAGCATAAATTCAGGGTTGACTACTCCACATGACACCCCATATGGCTGAAAATGGGGACAAGTTTTTCTCAGGAAATTTAGGTTGTAGTCAGAAAGAAATGGAAAAAGATGATGGGTAGTCAACAACGAATGCTTACCCTAAGTAGGGCTGCCAGATAAAATACAGATGTCTAGTTAAGTCTGAATTTCAGATAAACAATGGATACATTTTTAGTATAACTATATTCCAAATATTGCATGAGATATACCATACTAAAGTTATTTATTGTTTATCAAATCCAAATTTTACTGGGTAGCCTGAATTTTATTTGTTAAATCTGGCAACTTTAAGTCCCTAAGATACTTCTCATGTCTCATTTCACATTTTTTTTTATTAGCTTCTAGCTTACCTGGCCTAAGATTTCTTTGCTTTGGAGGGAGTGGCAGGATATTACATTAGTGTGAACTAGGGGAGGACAAGGTAGGACAAATAAAGTATTGGCCCAGCAGCTGCTTGGTGGCCTCAGGACAGAGTAGGTGTTCAACTACCTGTTCGCTATATGACAAGGTTGAGCAACACCTTGTTTTTGATACTATTCTTGGATGCACCCTTATGTTCTATGTATTTCATGACCCTATCTGAACACACATTTAGTATGGGTGATTTTCCACCTGATGCCCTTTTGTAGTCTTCGTAGGCAAACATTTCTAGAACTATCTCTTGAAATTTGGAAAAGAGGAGTAGAATTTCATCTCTAACCAATCATACTGAGTCTGCTTTGGGGTTTTCAATGAGAATTATTTAAAGTAAAAATTATTTTTATTTGTATGCTAAACATCGCATTGGTTCTGGTCAATGGTTTCTTTTTCAAACTAGAGAACACACACACACATACACACACACACATATGTGATTACATACAAACATTCTCTTTAAATTCTGGTTCAAGTAAGTGAAGTAATTAGCTTGTTTTGTATCATGACTTATTTCAACTGGATAGATGTTAGGAGAGAAAAAAAAAGCATAGGAAATAGGATCATGTAACACAAACTATGTTTACCCGACAGGGTCTGCCCCAGATTGTTGCATCACTGTCTACTGGGTTTTGACACTCTTTTTGGAGGCTCTGTTATCAGTAGGTTCTAGTAATAAATGTAGAGGATTGACAGGGTAGGTTTAATTCATTTACAGTTGTTTCCTATTGAAATCTTCACATACACAATTTCTCCAATTTAAGACCTGTCCTTTGTACCTTGGTTTGACTTGGAACACCATGTGTGATGTTTTTATTCCTTGAGCCCTGCAGGAAAACTCATTTGTCATGAGTGACAATTACTTTGCAGTCATTACTATGTAGTTGCAGCACATTAATTGCTTGGAATGGTTTGTGAGTGTCACCTCGATCCATGAGCTCAACTGGGTGTCAGACATCTAGGAAGGGAGGGACTTGGTAGGTACTTAAATGGGAAACAGGGTGCTATATGGAGGTGTTAGTGATTAAGGAGGTGGCGTTTGGGTTGAATCAGGGCATTTAGTGCTGTGCTTAGGACAATCATGTTTTCCTTATGAGAAAACACTTATTTGCATATGGTCCTAATTTTTGCTTTATTGGAAACAAACAAACAAACAAATAAACGAAGACATTCTAACACATGTCTCAGAAGGCAGAGATAAAAAAGGGCAGAGTTGTCCATTTCACTAACAACCAGTCTTTTCTGAGAAGAGAAATTCTGTGAAGATTAAGTGATTATGATTTATTTTTCTAAGTTTCATAAGAAACAAAATAAACCAATTGCTTTTTAGCCCAAGGATTCATATTTTTAGAAGGAGGCAGAAAACTAAGTCTTGTGTGACCTACATCTCCAAAATGATAATTACCTGTAGGTCTTATAGAACAGAGGTTGGACCTTTTGGTCATGAACATAGCACAGAATGTGGAGTCCTCTCTCTAGCTTGTGTGAGTGAGAATGGGCCAATTAGGACTGTTCCAGCTGAAAGTGACAGATGTCCAACCCACACTAGCTGGTGCATATATCAAGTGAGGCTAAGATTGACTTCAGATCCAGGGACTACATCAGCATCATTTGGACTCCCATCTGTTTCCTTGGCATCTCTATTCTCCTTGGCCACATCTGTTCTCCTGTTGGCAGGAGTTGGGCTCAGGCAGACCTAGGCTTCCTGTATCCCAGATGAGCAACCTTAAAGGGGTGAGAGGGCTTTCTTCTAACCCCAGCTTCAGTGTATACAATTACCTGCTTGCTCTCACCTGATCCCAGGGAAACAGAGTGCTGGGTTGGTCACCATCCAAGAAACACATTGGTGGAGAAAGAGAAGTTTCTTAATGGAAATGGTCATGTTGGCGATAGTGGGGTGGGAAATGATGAGGTGGCCAGAAGAGGGGAAGAGATACCAGGCATACAATAACCAAATATCTTCACTACAAGGGGAGAAAAAACCCTGGTTTTAACACTGTAGGCTAACTGAAATAACATGATACATGGGAGAGAGCATTGCATTGCCCAAACTTCATAAAGGTAATGAGGAGATACAGAGTTAAATGCCATCAGTGTGAGCTAAGGTCACTGAGAGAAGATTGTGAAATTTTGGTGTTACATGCAACTTCCCATTTGTCATAAGTAGTAAGTAGCCTTCCAGTTTTTTCACCAGATTTTACCCTTTTTCTCTGTGGACACATAGTGGATGATTAGTTCTGAAAGCAGTGATATAATTTCTATTTATATAGATCTACACTTCTCCATAGAAATTATTTCTTTCCTATTCAAGTAAGATGTCTGAATGCAAATTCATGAAATTGATGTTATTCAGTGGCTGTAGGCTTTAATTCATAAAAAAAGAAAACATATTTTGCAAACTTGAATGATTTGGAATTTCTTTCACATCTAATAGCATTATAGCATGACTTTTAGTGGCTGTTTAACATTCTGTTGTATGGTCATACCCTAATTTATTCATCCAGTCCCCATTACTGATTATTTAGGTTGTTTCCCATTTTCATTCTTTAAATGAATCATATGATAAATATTCTTGCAGATTTTTAAGATACATCCATGATTGCTTCATTAGATCAGTTCTTAGAAATGCAGTTAGTAGATCCAAGGTGATTATTGCTATGGACTGTATTGGGGATAGTGAGGAAAGAATGTTGATCAACTTAGAATCATTTTAGTTGGTTATTGACTCAAGTACTTTAATTATTTATTTTCTTTTACTATGTGGGAGAATAGAATTTGGTAGTTATTACCAAAAGATTATCATTGTTATATATTATTTATATTTTATATTATTAGTGTATTATAATTTCCCTAAGAAATTGGATATTGTTGTAATTTCATAGTTTTTGAAAAATAAGTCTATTATTCAAACAACAACAAACATGGTAGAAAAGATACTAGCACTTGGGAAAATAAAAATGTCCTAAATTTTCTTTAATCAACCTGGTTATAACTAAAACATCATCGTCGGGGAAACATCTCATCAAATGAGGCTAAAACAAGCCTCTTGCTGTTTGTGAGATGAACAATTTTATATTCATGAAGAGTAGTTGCCCTCACTCATGACGTAAAGTGGGGGGTGGGCGGTGAGTAGTTGTAGGGAGGGTTAATATTTTTGTAGGTGGAAGGTGAGGCATATAGATTCATGATTTCTACTAAAATACTTTTTACATAAAGGTGAGTGAGTGAGAGTTGAGAGAATAAAGATAAGGAAAACTAAATGTTTGATTAAAACATTTGACATTTTGGGACTGAGAGCAAAAATTTTATAACATCAAAGAAAAACCGCACATTAATTTTGAAACTGTGCCAACATGTTGAAATGATAGTAGAGGATTCAAAGAGTTTAATATTAGGTCATTAGTCTATCTTCCATGTAAAACTTTTTGTGAACACCTGGAATGCATAACATCAGATAACAGAGCATATGTAGTTCTTCAAAAATAGATCTGTAGCATAATTGGGGACAGTGTGACTTCTGTTTCCTACTGAATTGAGTGCTTATTTGAATTTCGTCCTCTCCTCCTTAGTTGTTGTTCCGTGTGTGTGTGTGTGTATGTGTCTGTGTGTGTTTTCTACCATCTTTAGCAAAATATTGCTAGTGAAAGGAGTTGCATCTGGTGACTTTGGTTAACACATCAAGGGAGCTGGAAAACCTGGTGGCTAGTCCCCAAATAGTCTTGGCCACAGTATCGTACAACAGGCTGCTGTGGTGCAGTGGTCTCTTTCTCTGTGGAGACTATTTTTCAGAGCACTTGCTTCCAGCATTAGTCACTTCTGTTAGGGCACTGTGGTTTTCTCCTTCCTTCCAATAACATTGCTTGAGTTAAAAAAAACAAAAACAAAAACAAATATAATTTCACAAAGACTTCTGTGATTAGAATTACCGTCTGGAATTTTTAAAAGTAGACACTGAGAAGCAAATTTAAGAAGCTTGAAAAGTTTGAAAACAAGAAACTCTTCATAAGAGGTGTAGAAGCTATTCAGACCCTGTTTTTTTTTTTGTTTGTTTGTTTACCCTTTAATATGACATACTTAGTATATCTCACAACAGTTCAAGCAAGGCGAAAGCCAAGGTAGAAAAACATGTCATTTTGTGATATTTTCAGGACTGTAACGTAAGAATGGCAGCAAGTTTATTTCAAGGATCTGTGGTTCATTCAGCAAAAGTACAGAATTTTCCTGCTGAGGGTGATGTGGATTCTTTTGTGATGCTTCTGGTTTCTGGTAGTTCACACCCTCTCTACTTATGTCATTCTGAGCTAGTGAATAGAGTAGCTGGAAGGCGCTACAGTGAAAAGCTTGAGATTCTTATGTAAAGAGTGATGTGTGTGGTCTCTGCAGCCTGGAGAGTTTATTCCTAGATGTGGGGCAGACAGAGTTGTAAGTTTTTGCAATGGAAATGTTGTTAGTGGAATTAGACAGATGGGATTTGAGCAGGATCTTGACGTGCCGATAGATAGAATCTAGATAAAAATGATCTAGATGTTTGTTTTAGCTCCTATGGAAACATCCTCTGTCACGTTGAGTATAGAAGTTACTCTATGTTGCTCAGAAGAAATCTTTCACAACGGTGTGTGTATGAGAGAGAGAGGAAGAGGGAGGGAGGGAGAGAAACATGTTATGCAGTTGCATGAGATCCAACTCCCGAAAGGGTCTTCCTTAACGTACTTGGAACTGAATTTGAAGGCAGCCGATCCCTGAATACTTTCCATCAGCCAGACTTGCCAGTCCAGTTGAGCTCTGTGGTTCGACTCGCTATCATCTTGGAAGATGAAGTCTGTTGCTTAAATTTTAGGGCTGACCAGACAGGTTTAAAGAAGGACCAGTTACAACCTTGGGTGGGACTGATACCACTGAGGTTAGGATGTTTACACGTGACCTTTGTGCCTCTGTTTATGTTCCACATGCCATGCTTCCATTTGTGAGTACCTTATTTAAAACATAAAGAAACTAATTTACCCTAAACCCTCATTAGAGGAAATAGGGGAGTTGGTTGCGAATACAGGCTCCAGAGCCAGAATGCTTGGGTTCAGTTCTTGACCTCGCCACTCAGGAACACTGTGACCCTGGGGACATCACTTAATTTCTCTCTGTTGCAGTTTCTTCATCTCTAAATGGAGATGATAATGAAAGCACCTATGAGACTGTTTCCAGGATTAAGAGAGCCAGTTTATGTAAAGTACTTAGGTACGTGCTTGAAAGTTGTCACTATGATGAAACCCAGGGCCAAAACAAATTTTAAAAAATCAGCGTGTGTAGATGTTAAATGGAGCCAACTCCCCAATCTGGCACCTAAAGGAAGGTGAGATGGAGGATTCCTAGATGCTTCTAAAGGACCACCAATTTGGAAAACAAAATTTAGAAATCCACTTTCTGAGATTTTGAGAGAACCAGGCCATTGGTGTAATATGATCTGCAGGTTCAGCCTGATTTTAGGATTGACTAGCAACCCAAGCAGGCAGTATTGTTGGGCAATCCCATCATCAGGCAATAAAGGTAAACCATGGGCCTCCCTTTGCTGTTGAAGCCTAAAGTAATAGGCTTGAACAAAAGTATCCTTGTTGTACTCCAATAAAGAGAGTGTGATGAATGAAGAAATCATCAACTAGTGCTGTATACCTGATTTCCTTTTTAATAAAACCTCTGGCAAACACTACTTCATAGGAATGCCTGTCAATTAGTGTGAAGTGTGAGTGACGTAGTGTTAGTTTTCATTCTTTGAAAAGTTGCAGAGGGCCCATAAGATCGCCTTCAGGAGAGTCCCTGCTTTCACCTAAAGATGTGTGACTGTTGGTGAATTTCATCTCTTCCTGAAAGGTGCCATGAAAACATAGCAGGGCTATTCCTTCTTGTCCTGGTTTCTGTCTGTTTCCCAGTAGTTTGAGGTTATGACAGAAGTGAAGGTTTAGTTTGGATTTCCTTCTTTGGCCTTCAGCCTAAATGTTTCTCTGGGTATCACGTAGATGGCAATGGATTTAAGGTTGATATTGGCTCCTGCATGGCCTCTTTCTGGAGCCCAGACAGTACTGGGTGTGGAGTGGGGTTAGCAGAGGGGATAGGTTTGCACTTGTCAGGTCACTTTCCTCTCAATTTGTACTTCTTCTGCCTTTCCAGACTCCTGCTACTTGGAAAAGCAGACTACTTTAGGTCCAGACAGAGGTAGTTTCAAATTCCACCTCTGCCTTATGTAAGGTTTCTCTGCTCTACATTCCCAAATCCCTTATCCTTACTTTCCACTATTATTCCTCACAAGGGACATTATATATCCTTCGCTTTTTTCTTCATTGGTCTGTAAGCTTCAGGTGTATGAGGACCACATCTTCATATTCCATTGGTTCAGAGCACTTTCTGGAGCTGATTTACCTGGTTTCAAACCCTGGCTCTGTCATTTCTAGCCATGTGACCTAGGGTAAGTTACCTAGCCTCTTGCCTGCCTTATGTGTCATTGTGAGGATTAAAGATAAATATGTATGGGGCCTCTGGCACTGATTGGCACAGATGGATGCGCAGAGATGTTGGACCACCCACCCCAAGCTTGGTACCAGCGCCTTGGTGTCTGCTGACCCTACTGGCACGCCTGGACATATCTGTTGGCTGCATGACTTTGTAGCCCCAGGCTTGTGGCCAGCTTGGGCAGGCAGCCTGCTGGCGTGGGCAACCTCGCATACCATTCTTCAGTGTCCGCGAGAACGAGCCTGCAGAAGGTACAGGCTTTATCTTTGTAATCTCTTGTTTTAGTTCATCCCTAAGAACTTAGAGCAGCCTTTAAAAAGTAACTTAAAAATTTTCAAAAGTAATCGGTAGTTCTTCGGGAAAAAAAATCCTACAAGTTATCCTTTGTCCACTGTGGTGTACGTCCTTCAAGGTTTTCCTATGAGCATGTACTATAATAACAGCTATTTTGTTTTACCCACGTGGTAATATATTATACATTTTATTATCATATCCATCGAAGAGGTTTTTAGAGTTCCTTAATAATATCAGTATGATTTATGGAATTCTAAAGGGCTCCAACAAGTTCTTTGTTGGAATGAACCAGCTAGAAATAATGAAATTGGTTAATACATGGAAACCCATGACTCTGGTAGTTATATACTTGAAGAAACACAGTGAAGCTGCATTGTGTGCTCATATGGTGCACCCAAGTCAGCTTGTGAGCCTGGGGAGGGGGCAGGGAGAAAGTGAAGATGGATGGATAATGCTTTATGTAGGTTCTAGGAGGGTTTGCCCTGGAGTAAGTGTGACACGAGATGTGAGTCTGTTTTTCCTTCTGCTCTTCTTGATTCCCAGGAGACCCTCAAGAGCATGACCACAATTTGGTGCCTAAGTGCAAGCCGGTATCTTTTCAGCGATCTGTCCTAAAGCTTGGAGGAAAACTGGGTCTACCGGTTTTATTAAGTGATAGAATGGCTAAAAATGGCACAGCAAACAACGTTCAGTTCAGTTTTCAAAAGCAGTCTTCCTACATCAGTTTTGCCTTTACTTGGTGACTTTAGAGCCTAACTCCCTTACAGAGATGAGCCTGTTCATCTCTGGCTTATACATAAAGCAACATATCCTCCTCCCTCTTTCTTCTTTTTCCACATTGAACTTCTATGTGCTGGGACTGTGGGATGTAATAAGGAATCAACATACAGCCTTTGTCCTAAACAATCGACATTGAGTTTTAGAGAGGAATCTGAAAATGGTTTATCATAATACTTGGCAAATGGAGGAAATTTATTAAAGGAGACGACAGCCATTTTGTTATGAAACCACAGAGGAAGAAGCATGTTGTTTCAGCCAGAGGAGGGTGCTTCCTGAGATGGGTTTCAGAGGTAGGATAGAGTTGTGACAGGCAGAAAAAAGAGAGGCGAGGAAAGGGCATCTCAGTTCAGGGGAAATATAAGAGACCTTCTGGAAGCTTTAAAGCTGGAGCCATTTGAGGAAATAGAGTTTATGGGTTGAATCTGAGATGAGACAGGAAAAGCCTACACAGGCAGTCAAAATTCCAGTTGATGAGTACAGAGTAGCGGCCCCTGAGTGGTGTGGATGTTTATGCTCGTTTGAACCTCATTGGAATATTCCTCGTTTGTTTTATGAGGGGATGTCTGTCACTGAGGATATTGACTCAGGGACATTTCCTTTTACAGTCAGGATGGCCTCCATCAGACCAATATTGTTCTCGGGCCTCTTTTTTTTTTTTTTGTTATCTTGGATAAACAGAGAGAGGCTGATTCATTTTTCTAGAAAAACAGGATGCACTAAAATACTGCAAGTGACAATGAAACAGACATGCTCACATACAATAATATTTATAAAGAGACCAAACAATATGTGTAGCAGACACCTCCTTGGTGTGGTTGATCTCCCTCCCCCATCTCACTTGCTTTGAGTTCTTGGCGAAGTGTCTTTGAATCTCAGTTTCCTCAGATATCAAGTCAGGACCAGTAACAGCAGCCAAGCAGGCATGTTGTGAGGAATAGATGAGTATAAAATGCTAGGAACAGTGCTGGTCACATAGTAGCTACTCTAGTAAAGCTTAATAATCTCTTCACTGGGTATGAAAGATTTATTCATGATAGGCAAAATCCATTCAGTGATTAAAAAAAACTTTGCATCTACGGCCATGCCACCCTGAGTGTGCCCAATCCCATCTGACCTCGGAAGCTAAGGGTCGGGCCTGGTTAGTACTTGGATGGGAGACCGCCCAGGAAGACCTGGTGCTATAGGCATTAAAAACAAACAAAAACTTTGCATTATGGAAATATTCATATATTATACATTAAGGCAGAAAATAAATTCTAATGTACCCATCATCACCCACTTCAATAGCTCTCAGCATCCTGCCATTTTTGTTCATGGATCTGCTTTATCTTTTAAAAGCCTTTTAAAGTTTGAAAGGATTAACTGCTAGATAAGTTATTTTAAAGCAACTTCCAGATAGTATACAAGTTTAGACATAGTTTTGAAGAATCTGAGAAATTAGTAGGTCAAAGAAACCCTTTTAAAAATGGTAGAAACCAATATTTTGAACCCAGTTTTCATAGCTGAATTTTAGATGTTTTCTGCATTAAATCAGAAGACATTTGTAAAATTTTATTCAAGAGTGGCACTTTGGAAGTACAAACTACTGTTTATTTCATTTAGTGAGTACTTCACATATTGGTCTGAACATAAATCAGCATTTAGGTGCAATGCATTTTGTGTAGTGGAAGATTTAAAATGTACCCCCAAACTAGTAGAATAGTATAATTAACGCCCCCATACCATCATCTAAGCTGTAACTCTGATGTCTCCTTTTGAAAGATGTTCATGTTGTTTGTAAAAGATTTCCTGGTAAAAATGGCTATATTTTTAGAAAAGGTATAGAATCATGTTTTACTAGGTGGAATGAAATCCATAATCATCAGTGCTGTTGCCTTTGAGAAATATGTCAGTGATAGCTCTCAGAACTGAGTTTTCCAGATAGAATGAAAGTAAAATACAATATTTGAAAGCAGTTCAAGAAAGAACCCCTCAAAAGACATGTAAGCAAGAACAAGTTTGGCAAGCAATACTGAAATGTTAGCAATGGATTCTCTGGGTGGGGATATTATGGATTTTTCTCTTTTCTTTGTTTTCCATCCAGCTGTATTTCTCTCTTATTTTTGTTTATCTGTGTTTTACATTTTTTTCACCATGAATCTAGATCATTTGATTGTTAAAAACATAATAAAAAATGTAAGTTACCAAATAAGGTGAATATGTCAAGGGAAGTTAGATACTCTTTCTTAACTTCCAAGTTTGTACCCTTAGTATTGCTGCTTATCTTTAACCCTTTACTTGGTCTCTGGCTCTCACCTCTGTTTCCTCATTACTGGTGGGGAGCGATGCTTATCTTTATGACATAATCTTTTTAGGCTCAGTGGGAGGACATTTGACCATACTTCCGAAGCCAGTTCCCAAACATGTGTTTAGGTTTCTCACTTGATTCTGTTCTCTCCTCTGCCTTGACATTTCCTGTCCTGTCTTCTGAGATGGGTATTGGGAAAGGCAAGGAAGGAGGTAGTAGATGCTGGGAGATCGGACATTAGCAGAATGACTGGGATAGGGAACACTGAGAGTAGGTGTCTTCCCTCCTTTGATCCTGAAAGCATCATAATGCATCTCTGCTCCACTGCCAGCCTCCCAGCCTCCACTTTGGGAGAAGAGCTACTACATATTTCAAAATGATTTTCAGATTTGCTTGGAAATCATTGTCTGTTCGACAGTTAACTATAATGGAAATAATTTAGTTATAGATGCTTTTAAATAAGCTTATGTAAAGTAAGCAGTTAAAGGAATAAAACATTAAAACTTGTGTAGGAAGAGATGTTCTGAGAAGTCAGTGGAGGTGGGCTGTGAGTGGAGAGGCATGGAGAAGGCGTTGAAAGGAGACAGCTTCCATGGTTAAAGAAACCATTTATACACACTTGGTGATTGTAAAAACTCTGACCTCTAGAATGAAAAATGGTGAGAGTAACTCATGTTTTCCATGACAATTTACTCATCGCACCAAATATCCTGCTGGAGAAATTCAGTGGTGCGACCACCTCATATCCTCTTGCATAGGAAATCCTTAGTGACCCAAGGTTTTAGAATCTCTTTTATGGCACTTCCCTGAAAAGAAGATATTACTCAATTGGCAGCTAACTGGTGTTTCTAAGGGACTCATTCAAACCCTATTTATTGTGTACTTGGCCAGGACAGAGAGACTGGAGAATTAATTACATATGATGCCTTTCTCTTAAGGATCCTAAATTTTCCAGTGCAAAATAAGGATGATCCATTGCCAAGGTATGTATTGCTAGGTTGGGTTTTGTTTTCATCTGTTCACAGATTCAAATTAATTCACGTGAGCATTTACCTAGTGCCTTTTATGACAAAACAATGCATACTGACCAGAACTCTTTAAAACATAGAATGAACTTACCTCACACTCTTGGTCTTTAGTCTGGATTTTGAGTAGCACCAAGCATTAACTAATGCAGCTGTTAGGCCATAGTTTAGTTATGGTGAGGATGTGACCCAAAAAAGCATTACTATTTGATTATTTGGTGTTTGTTTATCAAAATTTCTCGTTTCTAATACAGCCATGTAGCAGTCCCTTCAATGTGAGTGTCTTCCTAAAGTAAGTCATGGGATGGAGCTGAGAATCCAGAGTCTCCTGGCCCCTGACTCCATATGGGACATGAAGTCGGTCAGTCTCTGAGTTTTTCTTTGCCAAATGGAAACAGTAATGACTGTCATGATCGAGAATTAAACGCAATTCTAGGCATTAATGTAAGGAAATGTAATGAAATTAAACTTCCATGAAAATATACGATTGAATATAGTAATCAATCAGTGAGCAAACATTTTTTTTTGAAAAACATCTTGGCTTTTGCTAGGTCCCAGTGAGGTTTGCCGTAAAGTAAACGTCTAGGAAGCTAGAGGAAAGGGGAACGACATTGCCAGTTAACTGTGTTATTAATGGTTAAATTGTGTGGTCTAGATAACTGCTGCTGGCCACTTTGCCGCAATTCCCCTTCTCATATTCTGTACCCCATTCAAATTCAGTCTGTTCATTTTTCAGACTTTTCTCATCTTGGCTATTCTGTCCCTCATAATATTCTTTTCCCATTTCTGCCTTTTAAAACTCTGCATATTCTTCAAGGCCCAGACCAAATGCCAGCTCTTTCAAGTGGTTTCCTCTGATTACCCCAGCTGGATGTGGTCTCTCTGGCATATTCAGGGGTGGGCAAACTTTTTCTGAAAATGGCCAGATAAATATTTCAACTTTGCGGGCTACATGGTCTCTGTTACATCTACTTAACTTCGCCACTGTAGTGTCAAAGCAGCCATAGACCATACAAAAATGAGTGGGCAGGACCATATTCTAACAAGACTTTACAAAAACAAACTACCGGCTGAGGTTGGCCTGCAAGCTGTAGTTAGCCAACTGCTACATATGCCATGTCCAGTAGGTAGCTTTATTGGTTCTGTGCACATTTTACCTTACCTGCATGCTGGTTAGTCATTTTCTTAAGAGCAGAGTTCAGGCCTTTTTGCTCTCTGTAATCCCCTGGTTATTGTGTAGGTAGGAAGATGTTCAGTTGATGTTTGGCAAATGAGTGAACAGTGGCCAAATGGGGGCTGGTTTCAGGAACTGGCAGCCTTAGTGTCCTTCTAGATGGCCAGACTCTTCCAGCCTTCTGGCGTCCTTCCTGTCCCTTCTCCCACCCTGCTGGGAAGTGGGAAGAGAGGCCCTCCGAGCTTTGTGTCCATCTCAGGTCTCTCGCTTTCTTAGCCAGCCTTCCACTACTTTGAGCAACTACTATTTACAACTCAAAGAATTCTTTATTTATACACTGTTGTACACTGTTTACCATACTGAACTAACATTAAGTTTCTTTACATGTGCTATTAAGAAGAAGAGTGGCCATTTATACCTTTAGGAGCATAACAGCTGGGGTTATGGTGTAAATGAACATAGATACCCTAAAATTATTTCCAAAGGCCCAGGGAATGGGATTTTCCTAGTTTATGCATTATAAGGCAGGACTTTGTACACTGGAAGAGGAAAGTATAATGAAACAAAATCAAGCAAAAAACCTCATTACATCTTGATAATCATTTTGCAATACTGAGCAGATATGAATTTAGAATTTTATTTAAGTATAGACATAATTTTCAATTTTTAGAAGTTTAGTATATAAGGACCATTTTCACGTTTTGATATTAGAAGAATAGCATCTCAAAATAAGAGAAGCATGCTTTCAGTTACAGATGATAAGCATTTGTTTTGCTCCTTACGGTAAATCCATTTTTGCTAATGTAGCTATTTGTTGTTTTTTCTGCCTGAGCCCTTCTAAAAGCTAACCTTTGGAGGACTCTGAATTCATTTGGGGAAAATAATACAGACCAACTCATGAGTGAAACATTGCTTTTAATTTCACTGGAGGTGGGGCAGATGAGGACCTTGGAAAAGAAAGGTTATTATTTCCTTTGTGGAAACTTTTATCTTTGTTTTCTAAGTGACTGGTAAAAACAATAGTTTGCTGTGGAGTTTCAATAATCAAAGAAGAGGAAATAGCATGTGAGTGACTACAGCTGGTTGGCGGGGACAGAGCAGGCTCTTTCGGAAGGTGAAATTTACCAAAGTCACATTAACTATCTCCTAGTGCAAGGGTTGGCAGACATTTTCTTTAAAGGGTCAGTTACATATTTTAGACTGTGGGGGCCATAGAGTCTCTGTTGCAGCTGTTTAGCTCTGCCATTTTAGCATGAAAGCAGCCATAGACAATACACATAACAAATAAGTGTGGCTGTGTTCCAATAAAGCTTTATTTATGGACAGAGAAATTTGAGTTTTCATGGGTCAAAAAAAATTGTTACACTTTTAATTTGTTTCACTTATTAAAAATATGAAAACCATTCTTAGCTTGCTGAATGTACAAAAACAGGTGATGAGTGGGATTTGGCTGCAGGCCATGATTTGCTGACCCCTGTCTAACCGAGTGGATCAGCATGATGATTTCTTGAGGGGCAGGGAGGGTGTAGTGGTGAACACGTTGAGTATTCAGTACCTTTTCATTTACTTTTTAGTCTGATTATGACTGGTTACCACACATTTGTGAAGAAAATCTCTGGTGGAGTGTGGATGACTCTGTAGGAGTCTTTTGCCCCATGAATACAAAGTTGAGTGACACTTGGTAGATAACCTGGTGTATGATGGGATCAGACTAGATCCTAAGCAGGAGGTGAGTAGTGGGCGAGTGAGAGAAGCTTCATCTGTATTCGCATTATCACCATCTCAGCTTCACTTCAGATCATTAGGTGTTAGGTTCTCATAGGAGCACCGGTCCCTGGTGCCAAACATGTTGGGGACTGTTGGACTAGAGGACTTTGAAGGTTTCCTGTAGGTTTTAATATTTAAAGCTCTTTGTCATGTTTGTTGACAATAATTCTTACAATTTACCTCCTAAAAATTATTTAGATATTTATTAAGAAACTAGTATGCTCTAACTGTATAGGTGGTAGTGGTGGCTATGTGTTGTGGAGGTGTATGGTGAGGTAGTTAGAACATAGAAGTGTACATTTTCATATTCCAAATGAAAATTTTTCTATATTGTGAAAAATAGAAAATAGTTTTTTTAGTTATAAAAATAATATAATAGATAATTATATATTTTAAAAATATTAAAAAAATAAAATTATATGAATAATCAAAATTAAAAATATCAGACCTCAGTATTTGCAACACATATTCCTTGAGCACCTACTATATGCCAGGCATTGAGGACCAAACTGTCCTTACAAAACTTTTTAAAAATTATAAAGCTTGTGTTCTAATGGGGGAGTCTTTTGGTGAAGGTAATAGGTGAATGGTTTTATCTGTTTACTTACTACTTGTTTATCATAATTTTTGTTTCAGTTATCTCTTGGCAAATCTCTGAGTAATGTTTTCGAGTTAGAGGAACTTTCACAGTCGCACAGGTCTTTGTTGACTTTCCCAATCTCTTAAAGTTGTTAATCATTGAACGTAACTCTGATTCCTCACTGACAGAGAATGAACTCACTCTAAAAAGTTATATTAACTAATTTGAAAAGCACTTCAATCGACTTTCAACTGAAAACTTTAGGGAAGACCAATCAGAAAGGTCTTTTAGAAAATTACTATGTCAAAGTCTTAAGGAAACTTAAGTTATCCATAAGTCTGACCTTAAAGAGGGTTCGTCCCCTCTTCACTGAAGCATTCTCTGACCTTCCTGGGGACAGATGGCTTCCCTTGTTCTATGCCCTGTAGCTATATCCTGTAGCATCCTTCGTTTCTTCAGAGCAACTGTAATTCATTATTTATGTCATTATCTGACAGTAAGCCAGATGAAGGCAGAGTCTGTGTTGCTCTGTGTTGCTTGTCATTCTGCCCTCAGCACTTGGTATGAATGGATGCATTAGTTTGTATGTCCATGTTCCCCTTACAAAGGAGGCTTATGAGGCGCAGAGAGGTGAAGTAACTTGGCCAAGGTTATATCCCCATTTGTGATGGAGCCGGGATGCCTGCCCAGGTTCATGCTATCCTGGAGCCTCCCTCCTGGGCATTTCAGTGAGAGAATTATAAGTATAAGCTACTACTCATGTAATTTAGTGAGAAATCTTGATGTTTTCTTATCCCCTGGTTCTGTGTGTCTTTTGTGGGCCTCAATCTTTCATGGCCTATATAATTAATTATAATGTTATTTGACTAGATTTGTTCAATTACTGTTTGAAGGAACGTTAGAAGTTTTTAAATAAAATTTAATGGCGCAAGAATGCATAGGGCAAGGATGTTTGGAACCCAGACTGCCTTGGAAAAACCAGGGCATGTAATAGACACGTCTTTGTCTTTAAACAACTTAAAGATGGATGGGAAAGGAAAATACATATGCATGAAATAATAAGTATACAACCAGTGACAGTGTCTATCTGTCTGTATACCTGTCTGATCTTTCTTCCCCAATATCTCAGTGATAATGTACAAGCTACTAAGTTCTGGAGAGGCGTTCAGAACAGGAATTAATGGTGTGGTTCATGGAATGGTTGGGGCTAGAGGGGGTCTGCAAGGCACGGCCACATTTTAATAACCAGAAAAAAGGTTTCAGCCACTATACACAAATCCCCCATTTGAACCTCCAGCTTAAATTTCTCTTTTGAGTTTCAGACTCTTATATCCATTAGTGCACTGGACACGTCTGTCTGCGTGGCCCACATCACCTCAAAGGCAACGTGTCCAAAGTGAATTTATTTTATCACTCCTAAACTTGCTTTTCCTTCATCGTTTTGGAACTACTAAATATTGCTTAAGTTGGAATATCACCCACCATTTCTTCCTCACCTGTCACATTCTTTCTTTCTCCAAGTCCTCAGTCCCACCTCCAAAATTTTCCCCATAACTTCCCTTCTCCATGCTCTCTAATTGAAGTCACTATCTCTCTTGCTTGGGCTCCTGAAATAGTCTTTGAATCGATCTTTCTGCTTTGTTGTTGGCCTTACTCTCCTCTGATTCAATGCCATGCTGTGGCCACAGTGGTTTTCTTGAAAGACGAATGTTGCAATATCATGTTATCCTCTTTAACACTTCTCATTTGGCTTTAGTATGAAGTTCAAATGCCTTAACTGAGCCTACAAGGCTCTCATAACCCCCAGCCCTAGCCATATTGAATTTCTTACAGGCCCTTCTACGTACTATAACCTCTCTACCTCTGGACCTTCGCAATGCTGTTCCTTCTGTCTTAATCACTTGATTCTTCAGTTAGTAATTCTTCCCTCGTCCAGGGCACAGGCCTTAAAGCCTTTCTGTGAACTTTAATACCCTGAGTCCAGGGAATAAGGTGACTGAATCTCACAACTCAAGCCTTCATTGACATTCCCCCCTCTTTTTTTTGTGGGTGAGACTGCAGAACTTTTAGCTTCAGTTTCTCTGTGGGCCTTTCTCTGTGCCTGGTTGCTCCTGGCACCTGTCCTCACACCTGTCTTCTGACCTCCTAATGTGTCTGATGTAGGCGAATTGAACGGTGAGAGGAAGGGAGTCAGCAATGCTTCGGCAGGATGGCAGCATGGTGATGTCCAGGAGCTTTGGGCTTGCCTGACATCTGCCCCCCTACCCTGCTCCCCACACAGAAGCACTGAGCAGCTGGTCAGCATGTGGGCTGAGAAAAATGGGGCTGGGCTGGGGACTGGGGATTAAGGCAGTCCTCATAGCAGCAACTGTGATACAGGGTGCACCTGGCCCTCCTTCTGGAAGTCCCGGGCTTTTTAAATTTATTTTTATTTTTTGACCTCCTTCCGTCACTTCCTGAATTTTCTGCATTATAGCTAAAAGTTTAAGAGATAGAACCCTAAGAGTAAACCAGGCTGCTAGCATTGACTTTCTGAGCTTGGCTTCTCTTGAGCTAAGGAGCTTCTCTGAATGATGAGTAGAGTCAGAAGCCAACTCTGGTGCCCTTGCAAAGCCCTACGGCAATCCCCTCCCCAGGGTCCCTGAAACTTGCACGCTATGAACTGTGTGCAAGTTTCAGGGACCCTGGGGAGGCGATCGTCGATCCCAGGGAGCTGGGTCTCAGCCATTGTCTAGAAGCATGTTTTTAGGCAAATTATTTAACTTTCAATCCTCTGTTTCTTCACCCATAAAGTGGAGATGATAATACTTATCTTCTGGGGTTAGAACATGAAATAAATATTCAGAGAATCAAAAGCAAAAGTGCTTTGCATATTATGAAATGCAAAAATAGTTGGCATATGCTACTTTTTACAGTATTGTTACTACTAGTAGTAATATTACTATTCTTTCTTATAAAATTTAAAACATTTTTGCCTGTTGAATATATTTCATGAATTCTCAGTCTTTGATTTTCTCTGTGTATCATGAACGCAACATAAAATCCACCACTATGGCAAAACACCATCACGGACTTGGGATGTGGGAAATGTGTTTCTTACTGATCTGTACTGCTTCGTGTGCTGTTTTTTTTGTATGACATTTACAGAGCGCGAGTAAAGCATTTTACCGTGACAGCATTTTTTTTCATTGATGTTATCTCATAATCCAGTCGTTATTAGGAGAACATGTCAATTGATTTTCTGCATTGCTAAGAACATGAACAAAGAAAACTGTGTGACACAAAACTTTCTGTATGGAATAAAGAAATCTGATCATTCTCATGATTTCATCAATGGGTCAGTTCACAGCTTAAGGGCAGGCATGCTGATGAGCTATGCCACTTCAGAGTTAACCAAAGAAAGAAGAAACGGAGAAGTGTAATGGGGTTTGGGGAGTGTAATTAGAGTAGAGGACAGAAAAAAACAACCCTTCACAATTCAATTATTAGATTATTATGAAGGAACTGTCTTTTGAATTGTTTTTCAGCTAAAGAAATCATAAGACAGTGTATCATTTTTGTGTACATTTCCCTTTGCATTTAAGGACTATATGCCAGAAATTCTTCATAAATCTTCATTAAGATGTCAGAATTCCTTGTGAAGCCTTTCTTCATTTGCATTCTCTTGTAGAGTTATTAACAAAAGACCCTTTATGTCTCCACCCAGCTTGATTTCAGTCTTGAATTCCATTTTCCTTTTATTATTTCATAGAATCTGGTTACTTGACTGAACTTGGTAAATCATTTCTTGAGGATTTGGTGGGAAGCCAGAGAACAGTACTGATGAGGGCAGTTTGTGAGCCAAGGGCGAGTGGAGACAAAGAGGGGCAGGTCACCAATGATACTGGCTCCTGGAAAGAAGAGGAACCAAATTATTACCTGAGAATCTCTTCTTGTCAGATTTAAAAAATTTTTGCCCAAAGTTAATACTTTTTGCAGTTTGAAAATAGGTTTTTACAGTTGAAGCCTAGAGTTAGGTAAAGCCTGGTTGTTATTGTTGTTGTTGTTATTACTATTATTTTTATTAGACTTTTCTCACAAGTTATTTGAAAATCAATGTGGTTGGTTTAAACAAAGATGAAAATATGAGCTGTTTAAGGGGTTTCGTGACTATTTAAAATTTGTGCCGTGGTGATGATCAACAACTGGAACTGAAGTTTCTATTGAAATCTTGTGCTTTATACTTTTGAAGTCCGTGAGATTGACTTGGGATATTTCCAAGCATTTAGGATCCTGTGATTGCTGGGATTTCAGAGTTGCTCAGGGATTAGAGTGAAACGAAGGAGGGTGATTACTCTGTTATCAAAAACCTTTTCCATCTCGGGTTGCCTCCGTTCCCATCCTTTGCTTATTCATTAATCTAAATCCTCAGTTTATTCAAAAGTAGTTGTTAGCAAAAATATGTGTGAGTGCTCATTCAAGAATATAAAACATTTTCAAATATTTTTACACTGTGACTTTGGGAATGAAAAATTCTAACTGAACTTTGCCTTGCATTTTCCTAACATTCATTCTGAACCCCACATAGATAACATTTTTCTCCTGTGGGAAATTAAAACATTTTTTCCCCTAATTTTCCACCAGCACTATTTGAGTGCCTGCAAAATGCATGGATAGTTTTTTCAGTGGGACCTGGTTTGTGGTTAGTGGTGGGTGTGAAGATTAGGTGTGGTTCAGGCGCAAAAGGAGTTTAAAATCTGATAGAAATAAGACCTACCACAACCATGGATATAAATCTCTATAGATAAATGTAACTGTAAGTATGATGTATCCCATCTCTCATGTCTTGCTCACATCAAAGTCCTTCCGTATTGAGGCACCTACCCCATTATCATGTCATTCTGTGGCTGTTTACTTGCTATAGTACTGCCCTTAGAATTGTTTGCTGGGTGTTCTACACTTCTTATTTCTCAAGTAGTCTGGAGGATCCTTAAAAGGTATACAAGAAACAATATCTTGCAAAAAATAAAAACCAAACTACAATTCTGTTTTTCATATTCAAGGTCATGGTGCTTTGTTTCTAATGATATTATAGGATGAAGAATTGAGAGCTGTCTTGGTTTGGGGGTATTTGAGCAAGTTGTTAACTAGAGAGGTATCAGGTATTAACCATGGGAGAGCTGTTGGGGAAAGATTGACTTGCAGTTTCAGGGAGAGGAGAAGTCATCACACCTGGCCATTTTTTTGGTTGCTTCTTTTGAATTGTTCACCCACCTCTTAAAATCTGTGTTTTACTGAGATAATGTGTTTTTTTTTTCCCCTTTTAAGGCATCAGTCACTTATTTTGCTCTCAAATCTGCAATTTTGGCAGAGCTTGGGAGGGACAGCTTATCTCTGCTTCGCATAGTATCGGTTGGAGTGTCAGCTCACTCCCATGGCTTGCAAGTTGGTGTTGCCTGTCAACTGGGTGCATCAGTTTCTCTTTCCTTGTGGGTTTCTCAGTTGACTGCTTGACCTTCCTTATGGTGTGGTGACTGGGTTCCAAGCATGAGCATTGCAAGAGAGAGAAGTAGAAACTGTGAGTTTAAGATTTGAGCCTGGAAACTGGTACCATATTCTAAGCTGATTATGTGAATTTGAGATAGGCAAATATGTGACTTATGGAAGTGTTATTTGAACTTCATTTAATGAATCAAATGGATACATTCAGGGTGGCTTCTGCTTTGGGAAATTTGGCCTTATTCCTACCAAGGAGTAAAGGAAAGTGCCAAGTCCATAAGGTACAGTTAATGCTTTTAAGGCCTGTTTTACTATTGCCATTCAGGTGAATGAGGTGTCAGGGACACAGGACTGGATCCCAGCTTGAGCTTGGAGGGATGAGGGAGGCACATTTGCATTAAGATTGGGATGAGGATATTGACAGCCATCTCTTTTCCATTTTGGCCTTGTGATTTTATTAGCTGAGCTAATACTTAGGGCTTACAGTGTACCAAACACTTTACAGATAATAACTCAATTATAATCTATTTGTATTACTGGTAGACTCTTAGAGTACTGCTATTGATTCTTAAAAATGACATTATTTTTTGAAAACATTATTCTTGGTAATCTCTTGTTTTATTTCTCTGTATAATGTATATAGCTTGTTGCTATTTAAAGACATCTTAAAGGTATTCTGAAATTCTTGCAATTTGGATGTTTTTGAATACATACTTAAATTTGTCTTCATATTATAGTTTCTCTTACCACTAGAATAGATATTGTCACATTTTATTTTTAATTTAAAAAATCTGATTTAATGAAAATCCAAGTATTTTAATTTGGGATATTACCACATTGCCAGAGTTGGCAAGGTCTTCCCTTCCTTGTCTTATTTCTACTCAGCTCCATTTTTTAGTATAATGAGCACCAGTGCAGGACTGTCCCCTCTTTTTAGCCGAGGTCAACTGGCAGCTGGTATACACTGTTTCTTTATTTTGGAAAGGTTTTGCTTGGGCAGAGACTCCTATTTTAACCAAATGCTGCTTTTCATCTATTTTTAATGGCAATGGACCACATTTCCCAGCCATTTGCAAACAGTGCCTGTCTGGCAGGATTTCCTGGACACAGAGTCTTGAAGACAATTAGTGGCCAACTTTTTTTGAACTTCAGTAATTAACCTGGTTATTCTGCATTTTCTGCCATGGGAACCAATAAGCTTATCTTTTTGCATTTAGTTAAGGGTCCAAGAATAACCTATTTGCTAATTAGTTCTTTTGTTTTCCCCAGCTTATTAACTTTGGTGAATCAACTTTTCCTTCCAATATCCAGCTATTAATCTACAAGTCAGTATGATGCAGAGTGATGTTAATTTCTGAACAACATTCCTGTGGTAGACTTTGGTCATTGCAGTTTTAGCATCCTTACCTTATAGACTGACTGACATAATCGAAACATGGCAGGAACGGAACATCTGTAGTGTATGATTAAAACTTGGTTGGTTAATTTAAAGATAATTTTATACTACAAATGTCATTAAAATGCCCTATGCACAAATAATAATTTTAAAAGCCCATATGTAATGCGTTATCCTCAATGATAAGATGATCATTTTTTTTTTTTTACTCTATAAAAATAAGAGAAAGATAAAACTCATTTGCTGCTACTGGTCAACTGTTGATTGTGCCAGTCCTCCAAAAGGGGAACAAAGCCCTCTAATAATGGAAAGCTGGAGAGGTCCTCTGGGCTGGCACCCAGAAAAAACGATACTTATGTCCAAGTCACATTCTTTTTCCTCTGTGGGGTGGGTTGAGATGATCTGTGAGATGTGTGTGATTCTAGGGCTTCCTGCTGTCTCTTAGGAATGTGATACAGTTTAGATTAGATGGTCTCTAAGGTTTTCCTGTTTTTTAGCATCGTAGGTGTGCATAGAATGGTCCATACATTCACCAAAGGAATAAGCTTTTGATTATAATGCATGTGAAAGAAAAAATGGTGCTTCAATTTAAAAAGTTGATGACAGTTTTTCAGAAGTATGGTCTTTCTGTTAAGTGATGAATGTATACATGTTGTTGGATACTATTAATAATAGAATCATTTATTCAGTGGCATGAGGCCGCACTGAAGATATACGCAAATCTGGTGTTCTTTGTAGCCCACTTGAGGGCTTTCTGTGATTCAACAGCTCCAGGACCATAGGAGTTCTGTAAGGAAAAGTTACATATTGTAGTAGATGGAGAGTGATTTACTGTCTTTGTAATCAGTGGCCAGACAATCACTAGAGATATTTGGGATGTATGTGATTTACTGTCTTTGTAATCAGTGGCCAGATAATCACTAGAGATATTTGGGATGTATGCTGGGTTAGTATTAAAAAACCGTGATATTTTAATTATCAATATATTTACCTAGTTACACAAAGCTAGATGAGCATGGGGCAGGCTGAAACATATTTGGCACATCTTTGCGGGGCTCTTTTTTGAAAATGAGATGGTGTTCTATATTTGGAAGTGTTACTTCTTGTGGAAGTCTGTTTAATTATGTTTTCCCCCAGGGGCTTAAAAGTTAAATATAGAAATGCTATGAATCCCGGCTTTGGTACTTTTAAGTGTCACTAAAATTTATCAACATTTTATTCATTTTTGTTTAATTAAAAAAAAAACATTTAAATAAGCCAACTTTTTGTATGTGTGAAACTATGGGGACCATACAGGCAAAATGTCTTCAAACCTCACTCCTTTCACCACCTCACTGAGAAGTTGGACCTACCACTGCAGGTCACAATGATTAAAAATACCACCTGTATTTATATTGCTAGATGTTTCTGCTTCTAGCAGTTTTCCCCTTTCAGTTGAGTTTTATATCTCCTTGTAGGGGTCTGGGAAGAAGGCCTGTCAATTGGAAGGTAAAACAGAGCAAAAACAAAAACGTGGAAAACGTAAATTTATCTAAATGCAGATTTTAGAAATTCATCTCTGTAACACAAATGCAGTAGCTTAAATCATATATTTCTTTTCTAGAAGTGCAGTTCAATTTCAGACACGATGAAGGGCTGTCAACTGCTTCTCCCCCTAGTAGTTCAGCCCTGCAATGAGTCACATTCTTTAGTGAGAGGGGAGTGCTTCCCTGCCTTTCTCTTTTTCTTGTCCCCTCCCTTCTCCATCTCTTTCTTTCTGTGTCTGTTTCTCTTTTGAAACCTCATCAACCTCCCAGCTGTGATTGGACCTAAGAATGTTAATCTCGAGTAGGGAGCTGGCCTGGGACAGCCAGTGGGAGACCAGAGCCCTGTAGTCACCATTGTGGACGGCCACTATGAACCAAGCAAGAAGCAACATGCACTGTAAGCAGAGTGCTAGGCCTGGAACCTGGCAGCTTGCATTTGTTTAGAAAGTGATGTCTTACTCCGTACAGAGCCCAAGGGGGAATTTTTGGACTTGACAGAACTAAATGCTTTATAATATTTATTTTCTTTTAATTTTGGATTTGGATTTTTAAGATTTTGAGTATCTTATTTTCTCTTCCAAGGGATACTAACTAGAAGATTAAAGAAAATTTTCGGAGCATTTGGCTTTGGTTCCAAATTCCTACACTATTTTTGAGCTATGGTTCTTCAGGCAAGTCTCTCAAATATTTTGAACCTCAATTTCCTCATTCCTAAATTGGAGATAATACTTTGCAAGAGTATTGTATTAAATGAGATAATGATGCAAGTATGAATCTTGAGATTCTATAGGAGACCAACAGTGAGGTAGTAGCTAGTACCAGCAGCTTCAAGAGAGTGACCTCAGCTGTATTCTTGACTTTGACATTGTCCTGTGATTTTTACACTGTTAGCTCCTAATCTGACCTGCTGTTGAGAAACAGGTACTATGAAGCATCTGTTGGGGAGAATGCCTTTATGGCTTTTCAGGCAACAACGCGTGTGTTAGGCACTGTCACGTGTTCAGGGTCCATCACCCTCAACCTGAGATAGACCAACAGCACCCACCAGAAGGCGTGTACTCTTGAATACAGACGCTGATTATTTTTAGTTAAACAGGTACAGAAAAATATGTGTCTACAATAACATTGATAAAAGAGGAACAGCTTATTTCTTTGGAAAAATAATCACTCAATTTTCAAAACGATTTGCAACAAAATTATTTTTCAAAGGGATCTTTGTGCATTTAAAATGTGGTTAAAACAAACCAAGTGAAAAAGAATTTCAGCATAAACTTTCAATGGTACAAAGTAAAGTACACTTGTGTCCAAGGTTGGACTCTTTTCTTTTTTCCAAGCATCTTGTGCAGGGAAACCCACAGGTGTTCCCATTGCTTATTATTTTATATTTTAAACTTAGCTTCATAATGCTTCTGCTGATGTTCATGGGCATCTCTTCAAATGCTATTTTAGTTTCGCCCTCTTCTTCATAGTGGATTCTTGAAGCACGCAGAATTTTAAGAAGTCATTGTCAGCAGCATGCAGCTTAGAGAATTTCACTGAGTCTTTTTGGTCATGTTTCCTCATCAGTAGAATATTAATATTGGCATTGTTTACCTAACAAGGTCTCTGTGAAGCCCAATAATAATAGCGAACATTTATAAGCAATTATCATGTGCCGGGCACTACGCTAAGAGTTACATGCCATAGTAACTTTAATGTCAGTATTACTATATGGGGTGGATGCTTTTGTCCTCATAATAATAATGGTAGCTAATGCTTATAGATAGCTTTTGACCTGCCAGGCTTTGTTTTAAGGTCTTTGTATGTATGTAATTGGTGTTGGTGAAAAACTGAGGCACAGAAAGATTAAGTAACTTGCTCAAGTTTATACAAGTAGTAAGTTTAGGAGCTGGGATTGGAGGACTGGAACACAATCTGACTTCAGACTTCTTTTTTTTTAACGTTAATTTTTTTTTAGTTTTATTGAAATATTATTCATATATAACAGTGTATAAGTTTAAGATGTACAACATAATGATTTGATATATGTATATATTGACACATGTCACCTCACATAGTTAAACATGTTTTTCTTGTGATGAGAATTTTTAAGATCTCTCTTAGCAACTTTCAAATATACAACACATTACCATTAACTGTAGTCACCGTGTTGTACATTACACCCTCCAAACTTATTTTATCTTCTGTACGTCTGTACTTTTTGACCACCTTTACCCATCTCCCCTATACCCCCGCACCCTCTCCAAACCAATTCACCACTATTTGATACCTCTATTTTACAGATAAAGAAACTGAGAAATAGAAGCTGAGTAAACTGTCCAAAGTCATACAGCTAGTAAGTGGTAGAAGTAGTCTTCAGACCAGTTTCTTTGTGACTTAGCTGGCCAAACCATTGTCCGTGTAGTACAGTTACAGACTTGGAGCCTGAGGCTATGAGATTAGATCTGGCTCTGGGGGCTCTTTGCCCTCTGCTGTCACAACAGCAGAGAAAGTGCATAGAAGGGGCAGGGCCCCCTTAAAGGCCCTGGACTGCACTGAAGCTGTTGTGTTGTGTATTAAAACCTACAATTTCTTGCTTCCTGAGGTCAGAGAGCCACAGAGGTGAAACGGACTCTTCTTTTTGAAGTTAATCCATGTACTGGGTGAGCAGGAGGTATGGAGTGATTTTTCCGGGAGAGCCGTGGTGCCAGGTCTTGCCTAGGGTCCAGCAGTGGCCTTAGAAGTGCCAATGGGGAATGGTCCGGAAGAAAAAGAATGAATTTCCAGAGGCCATTTCCAGCAGCAATGTCTTAGAGGGCAGGGCAGGAAGACGATGACTTGCTTGTCTTTGAGAAAGATCTCAACAACTTTGAGGTTTCAGAACAGGCTTCAGTATTTTGTTTAGGACACTTGCTGCCTTCCGCTCATTATCCTTACAACTGGAGAAGAGAGAAACACGTGCCATTTTACTTTACTTATAAAGAGTCAGAATTTTAGCTTTAATGAGCTCCCATGCCCTACCAATTTATAGAGAATTTTGAAAATTAATTGGGAAAGACTTCTGTAACTGTTTATTTTGATGACTTAAGACCAAAAAGACTTGGGAAGGATTTTATTGTTAAAGAGTAAACATTACTGAACTTGGTATTTTTGTCATTTTAGTTATATAAAATTCCAGACATACAAGTAGAGGAACATTATAATGACCCACCATATATACCTCTTACCTAGATTTAAGAATAGTTAACATTTGCCATATTTGTTTTATATATTTTTAAATGGAAGTATTTTTAAGCAGATGATATATTTTAACCTTAAATACTTAAATAGGTATCTCTAAAAAAATTATGACTTTTCCTACATAATAAAGTTACCATTTTTAGACTTAACAAAATTAACAATGATTTATTTTTTCTTTTTATTTTGAACATTTTAAAACCTGAAGAGGTGTCGAAAAAGAGTGTATTCTTCCATCATCTAGATTCAGCAGATCTTAACATTTTACCACATTTCTATGTGTATTCTTTTCTTCTTTTAACTAAACCATTAAAAGCAAGTGATAGGCAACGTGAGATTTTACCCTAAATGCTTTAGCATACAGCTCCTAAGAATAAACACATTCTTTCACAGAACAACAAATACCATAATTACACACAAGAAAATTAGCCTGTTAAAAATATAACCTACCTCTCCCAGTTCCAAACATCTTTCTCAGCTGAGAGAGAGAGAGAGAGAGAGAGAGAGAGAGAGAGAGAGAGAGAGAGAGAGAGAGAGGTGGGTGGAGAGAGACACAGAGACAGAGACAGAGACAGAGACAGAGAGAAATTTCCAGTCAGGATCCAAACAGGGCTTACATATGGCATTTAGTTGTTATGTCTCTTTTTTGCTTCAAAACAGTTCTCTCCCCCTCATCACTTTCTTTCTTTTTCTCAGCACTAACTTTCTTTTAAAAAATACTTCAGACTAGTATCCCACATGGGTTCCTTATGATTAAATTAGGTTTAAGAATTTTGACAAAAATACAACAGCATTTTGTGAATTTCTTATTGTATCGCATCGATACAAAAATAATTTCTTAATATCATTTAGTATGCTGTACATACTCAAATTTTTCCATTTGTCCCAGATGTGGTGTTTTTATTGGTTTATTCAAACTGGATATTGTGCATCATTTAAAAAATAAGAAAAAAAAAAGTAGTAAACTACACAGTCGTAATCCTATTCCTTGAAAACACTTTCGATTAATTCTAATGTGTCTAGAGAGATGGCAACTATAGCCACCCCTCACCTTTTTTCTTAATGGAAATTGCTTTTAGAAATTACAGTAATTTATTTTAATTACTTTAAAAAATAAAGTACAATTTTTGTAGAAAAGTATACAAATTTTAAGTCTACTGCTTGATGAATTTTTACAAATTGAAAATGCCCACATGAAAATGTCATGAAACAGGACATTCCCAGCTCCAAGAAGCGCCCCTCCTGCCCCCTTCTAGACCCTCACGCCCCCCGCCCTCCCACCGAGGGTGCCAGTCTTGTTATGTCCAGTGTCATGGGTTCTTCTGCTTGCTCAAAATGACTTCTCTTTCCCTAAAAGAGGTAACACAAATTAGAGAAGCTGTCAAAGATATGTATATTTTAGTTACAAATTACAAAAGCCCACCTTCAAAGAAATTTTAAATGATATATTGCGTATATTTTCACACAGCATAGTTCCCACAACAGCATTTTACATAATGATTTTATTCTGTCACCGGCTCCCCCTGTTCCCAAGAAATAGGATTTCATCCAAAACGCTAAAGGTTAAGTTATCAATAGAACTCAAAGGGCATTTTGTTTCCATTTGTATAAATTGATTTATGTTTTTTAAGTTCACGCATATGTTAACAATGGAGGCAGTCAATTATAGGGGAACTTAGCAAGGCATTCTTAGAGTTCTCTTCAGTGGTGAGCAGTGTCGAGTGAATGCAGGAAAAGAGCAACTCTTTTCACTGAAGGACATTATTTTAATTAGTAACTCTCAAAGGATAATAAACAGTCAAATAATTCTGAAATCTTCTGGCTTCAAACAAGTAATTACAATGAGCATGCAGTTAAAAAAGAAAGAAAGAAAACTAGGATGGGGCATGCACAATCAGTTAAATGCAAGGAAGTACAGCATGATGGCATCATGCGGGCCTCACAATTTGATGGTCCATTAACTGTGGCAAAGCATGCATCCTGCATTCATGTAAGAAAGCCGACAGATAGAACAGTCTTGGTGTCAGGGGGAGTCTCTTGCTCCAGGATGGGTTTCCTGGTCTTCCAGACTCCAGGCTTTGGGGCTCTGCAGCTGCTAATAAGTAACTTTTTAATGGGCTGAATGGAAGGTTGGGGGTGGGGTGGGAGTGAGGGAGTGGTGGAGCTCTGCTGATTTGTGGCGTCTAGTGAAGCCTTCTTAGATCTCTGATATGCCCCACAGAAATCAGATCATGCGGGTCCTGCATTCTGCATCTGGATGATACTGCTGCAGGCACCTCAGTATGACTTTGCTTTGGGTGTCTGGAGTTTCTTAGGGTAGATAGGCATCTACCTTCACTGGTGTGGTTTTCACTGTGGCATGCCCTAGTGACATGAGTTTAGAAGGGACTTGCTAAAGTTAGAAAGTGAGATTGAACAGCTGGCTTGATGTACTAGTGCTAGGTTCCCACCAGCTGTTTCAAGCGGATGGGAAGAAGCCACCCAGAGAGCCGTGGAGCAGCTGCGACCCTGAGCCAGGGGAAGCTGCATTTTGAAAGCACACTAAGAATAGACACACACAGGCTCTTGATTTTAAAGAATGAAGGCTAAAAGCTTCTAGATGCAAATGGCTCAGTTCATTTAAAAAAAAAATAATTTCAAGCTTTTAATATAATCTGTATTAACTCTGCTTTGGATAAACTTTGAAACTGGGGTGCCTTGGAATCAGGGCTTCATAGCATCACACTCGAAATTGCCCATTGGTAAGAACTGCCTGTTGTTTTTTAGTTCTGATCAACTGAGTATAAAAATATTGTTGTAATGTTTGAAGCATATTGTTATATTCAGACAATGCCCCTGAATTGAATCCGAAGCCATGCTTGGAATAAATGCCACAAATGGTATATTCTAATTTCTGAAATGTATTCTATAGCATATTAATAAAAGGAAAAGATCATACCTAAAATAAATTAGAGAAATGTTAGGTTAATTTAAACCCCAGAGTCTTTTATAATAATAATAGTATATATAGTATAAATTTTAGGTGGGGAATAATAACATTCAGTGTTTCCCAAGCTTGTTTGATAATAAAACTCTCTTGGGTGTGGGTATGGGGGAATTATCTTCTAGGACTAAGATTCTATAGAATGTACTTGAGGTGACCCTGCCCATAACTGTATCACCTCACAAACAGTGTGATTGAGCCCCAAAGCTTTTATTATCCGAAAAGCAGATTTTAGGTTGAAATGCCAGATAAAGCCCATCCATGCAACGATGTGATTTGCAGATTCAGAAGTGTCTCCCCCTAATTACTTCACAGTGACTTAGTATTAGTTATTCCCCAGCCCCCGCCTTAGCACAAACTTTAGTTTTTATATTTTTGTCAGAATAGTTGTTGTCAGTATTATGGGAATTTTTCAGACTAAAGCTCAATTGCCCGGCTTATCTTAGCCTCCTTTTGAAAGACCATGTTTGCAAAAATGTAATGTTCAAGGAACATTTTAGAGCAAACTAAGAAAATACAGATAGGTCATTTAGATAGTCATATAAGGTCAAATTTCTATCATTTTCCTCCTGATTTCATTTTAATGTAATAATAGACTTCTACCCTTTTCTCACATTAGGCAACATATTGTAACTAACATTTGTTTATTTTCCTGTACTTTTGTATTAATATTATCTTTATTATGTGTCTGAGTATGCGAACATGAACCTTTTCTCAGATAGTCATTTAAAGTGATTGCAAATCCTAAACTGAAATGAACTGTTTCTTTTAATGTAACTATTTCTGTTTCAGAGCATATCACAAAAATGTACCTTGTATAAGTGATAAAAATGTAAAATGTTATTATAAAAAGCTAAAAGATGGTAGCTTAGGAAAATTGAAATTATCTCCAATACTTTTTTCTTGAAAAAAATTAAGTAGGAAAGATTAGTGTCCACGTCGAATTTCAGTTAAGTAACTACAATAGTTATAAAGGTGAGTAACCTAATGTGTTATGGAATGAACACATTTATTTTATGGAACATCAACACTATTTGAATATTTTTCCTAGTAATCAACATTAATGAAAACTAGAGATAAGTCAGCTGAAACTTTTATTGTCCGAGACTGCTTTCTGAAGGAACAGGCTTTTTGGGAGTCAGGGCCTTTAAAATCATACCCCTAGCTCTGGAGTAGCTTTCCAGCAGTGCTTACTGCAAGTACATTCTGTCACTATATTTGCATCTCCAAATCCATCATCAAAGTCTTTTTACCTCTTTTTTTTAAGTCATAGCAGCGAATTGGTTTCTGCTTATATCTGGTTTATGCTTTTAAGTAATATTGTACATTTTCCCTCTCCTTTCTCCCTAACATTAACTACAGAAATTGCTCATTTGTTTCACTGTCATGAAGAGTCCCTTTCTTGACAGGATGGACCTGATTAAAACCAGTCAGTTAAAAGGTCAACTTCACAAGCAAGTTTACACACTACATGACTCAAGGGCTTCAGGAGGGACTAGGAGGGGTGACTGTGTTACTGAAGCAAGAGGGAGAAGAATCTGTCTTATGGGGCCCTTTCCTCCGATGGACCAAGCCTGTAAATGTTGTTCTAGGACAGAGTTATGCTATCAACAATAACCACTGTCCATGCCCTTTTTTCCTTCCTTCCTAATTGTCGAGGTCATTTGCGTCAGTCTTTGTGGGTTCACAGGGCAATACCATGTCATGGAAAAAGCCCCAGACCTGACTATCAGAACAAGCTTGAACTCTGCTGTGTCATATAGAACCTCAAAGGACTTAAGTCATTTCACTTCTTCCAACTCAGCGTCTGGATCTTAAAAATGGAGATTAATAAATCTGTTATGTGAGGATCAAATTAAGATAATTTTGGAAGCTATAAAATGCTATATAAATGTCAACTGTTACTATCAGGCATTATCACCATCATTATTGTAAAGATTGTGATATATGCCTAAATGAATTATTATCATCATGACTATCATTATTAATGAATATTAGTACCAATTTGTTCATACATTCAGCCAACATTTTTTGAGTTTCTACTATATGCTAGGGTGGTACACTTTCAAGGCCAGTGCTGGGTGGCACCTGGTAGAGGCTCAATCGACTCTTTTGCTGAATAGAACAGGAATGAACTGATGATGTTTTCACTTGTTTTAGAGGGTGTCGTCGTATTATCTAGCATTCATGTCCTTACAGAGGCAAGTCAAGAACAGATCTTTCTGGATACGTTTTTTGAATATGTTATAAAGGTAAATAAGATATGCATAAAGATAAGATATGCATAAGGTTCATTTGATATAGACATTGAAAAGCAAAATGATCTGCTAAAAGAAACTCATTATAAATATTTTCATTCACTCACTCATTCATTCTTTTTTTAAATTCATTTATTTCATGAATAATTTTTTAATATCTGCTGTATGTATGTCAGGCCTTCTACACTCACTCAATCCACAGTTGGAACTTCTGAGAAGCTGAGAGCTTATTTAAGGTCTCCTTCAATTTCAATAGCCTTTTTAAAAGTCTCATGGAAAGGAAAAATTTAAAAGACCCTGTAAAGAAAATACTATTTCCTCTGACAATTCTTATGATCTGTACCCTGCTTCATTCCTTACACAGAGTTCCTCTAAAAGTCGATGGAAATTGAGTAAAGGGTCTGAAAGCAGGATGTCCCTCGCAGTGGGTTGAGAAGGAGACATGTGACTGACTGGTCATTAGACTAAATTTAAACCATTATTTGGAGTGAATATATAATTAACACGAGGGTTAAAAATGAAAAACACAACTGCAGGGGTAGGTAAAAAAAGTTGGGGGAGCAAGAAGAAAACAAACGCAGGTACATGAGGCGTGCATTCTCTTTTATAAGAGCAATCGAAGATAATTTCATCCTAATCTTTCTAGATACAATAAATGCCTCTCCCTTCTGGATTAGGCAGATGACAGCAATAACAGCACCGCAGCTGAGAGTCTCCAAAGCTGACAGGTGCTGGATATAAGATGCCCCAGATAGTCCTGTGAAGTGGAGACAGTGCTAGGGGTGATTGGCCCCACTTGATCTGCCTTAGGCGGGTTCTGCTTCCATCTGTTGACGCCTTATTTAGAGTCTCCCCTTGCTCAAACAGCTGCCAGAGGCAGCCATAAAATATTGCTTAATTATAGAATTTCCCTTCATCCTCTTGATCCCTTTCTTCTACTACTCCTTTCCTCCTCTTTTGCGCCCCTCCCTGGTTCAGAGCACCTTTAAGCTGAGTACTCATGGGAGAATTACAATGGCACCTTTTCCAACTCGCAGTAAAGGGACTGACAAGACTTTCAACCCTACACTCGAGCTGTGGAATTATTTTCAGAGGCTGTAATTAACAGTTATAGGTTCAAATGTGGAATGCAGCACTTTTTTAAGCAGGAAGTGAGTTCATTTGGGCGAGGATAGCTTTCTTATTCTCTTTTTCTGATTGAAAAAAATCATGTTTACAAAATGATGACAGGATAAAGACATCTAAAGATATGAATAAAGTCTACTTTCTTCTCATTTAGATGTATGTATATTAACCAAAATGGGATTATGTTCACTTAGCAATATACTGTGTACATTTTTCTATTTTAACAAATATAGATCTATGTCATTTATAATGTTGGTTTAGTCTTTCATTGTCTGACTAAACCATAATTTATTTAGTCATTTGACACATTTAAAATATAAACAAAACTGCAATGGATGTGCTTGAGCATATATTTTGCTGTATTGGTTTGGAATTATGTTTGAGATTAATGATGTAAAATGAGATTGTTTATCTCTAACATTAATGAAATCTGAAGGAAGGGAGTACAGGGTTGGCTCAACAGTTCCACATGGACTGATCTTTTTTCTATTTTGTTCTTTCTACAAATAGAGTGGCTTCTATTCCTCATGATTTAAGAGGGCTGCTGTAGCTGTAGCCATCAACATCCGCATTCCAAGCTGGAGGAAAGAAGACAGGTGGAAAGCAGAAAAGTCTGTGGTCCCTTCTATGTGAAGAACTTTCCCTGAATCCCACATAGCACTTCTGTTTATTGTTTATTGTTTGGAATATAGTCTCTTGGTCATCATACCTAGCTTCTAGAAGAAGGGGAAAGCAGATATTCAGAAGCAGCCTGCCACATCTACCTAATTGTTTCTTTCATGTAAGCTTAGTGGAAGGGAGTTGCTGGATCAAAACTTTCTTAAAGATTTTGTTACAGGTTGGTAAACTACCATCTAGAAAGATGGTACCAAGTTAAGTCTAGGTATATGTACTGTGACCCTTTATTAAGGCTGTGGTTTCTTTTGTGAGCCTTTAACAGGCAAGTAAAACATTCATTCCAAATATTGGGAGGACATTTGCCTGAGACTTCAAATATTTCTCTGCTTCTAAGAAAACTTGTTTGGAGGTTAAATTAGTGAGGTAATCAAACTAAGATGGCTCTCTTCCCATTTGAAAAATCTGCCTGCCAGTTAAGTAAATGGCACAATGAAAAAGCTGCTTTGCCCAAGTCAATGTTTAGACAAAAACGTCTGATTTCTGTCATACCCCAAGTGTGGCCATCGGCAGCTCCCAAAATGAAGGAATTATCTGCCTGTGGTTCCCTCCTCTTAGACAGTTTCTCTTTTTTATTTTAGTGAAAGGATATTAAGGGTCGTCATTATTGTCAAATTTTTATAGCTTTTGTTTTGACATTAACAAATTTGGTATCACTCTGTGTCTTGACTTGGTTATTCAGGTTGGTTATCTTAGCCTTTTGTTCATCTTTTTATAATTTTAATTAAAAAGTTTAATTTTACACACAATTAGGTAGATATAGCAGGGATAGATGGCAGGCTGCTTTTTAGATTTTGCATAGGAGAAAGTTGGGGAATTAATATTTATAGTGTTATGTGTTTCTGGCACTGTGTAGGTTCTTTACTTTTGTTAACTTTTATTAACTTCTCTTCAGAGTTAGAAAATAACCCACCAAAGTATCACTGTCCTTAAAGAATCATATAAAAACAGATGATTATTTCAGTGCTGCTTTTCAGTCAGAGCTAACTTTGAAAAAAAAAATGACAGTTTGTAAATCAGTAGATGGAAGTACCTTTTATATTCTTGCAAATTTCCTATAAGTTTAAAATTAAAAGTTACATATACATAAATTGATGTTTATTTTATGTGAGAATTAATACCAGCTACTTTAGTAAAGGACAGTGGGGTTTGGATGGGGAAATCAGTCATAAAAGTTGAAACACACATATTTCTCTTTTTTGTTAACTAAAAAGGGTTAATGTATAAAACTCTAGAGTACTTTTTAGGTTAAATTTGTTTTTCCATTCGTTGAGTTGCAGAACTTTAAGTCTTTTCTGTAACCTCATCTGAACCCTTATGTTTTGGGGTTGAACTACGAGGGTTAACTAGTGTCACCGTGTAAATGATTAACAAACTAAATTAGCCTAAACTTCTTGAGCATTTCTGTTAGACAAAAAATGGGAAGACTTTAATAGTCTTTTTTATAGTCTTACGTTTTTGACTTCAAGCTGAAATCACTTTCTACCTTAAATGTGAAGCTGTAAGTTTTGTGGGGACACGTGTGGCTCATCACCACCAGATGGATCTCTCAGGGCACTAAAGGAATTGCAGCTTTGGCTTTTGTTTATACTGGGTCTGAGCTGTTTTTGTTAGAATGGAAAAAAAAAAAAAAAAAGGTTTAAGGAACACCCGAGGCTGGTAGTTAGCGAGATATTTTTTGTTTTGAGAAATAATTTTTTTTTTGGGTCTCTAGATCAATTATTACTTAGCCATTCTGACTGATTGTGTGAAATTAAGTATATCTGTATTTCTAATAGTGCATTGATATCTGCCATATTTCCCCCCATTTTGGGGGGTTCATTTTTTTGCATTTGAATTTCTTATATCCCTTTAAACAGTTGTGATAGGTTTTCGTAAGAGAAGAGAGGGGAATTAATATTTATAGTGTCATGTGTGTCTGGCACTGTGTAGGTTCTTTTGTTATTCGGTGAAACAGTCAACACAAAAATATTTCTTAACTGGTTAATAGCAGAGATAAAATACAAAACCACTGTACACTCTGCCTTACTTGGGTGATACTTGCAACCAAAGATGACAAGGAATACATATAAAGAGACGTAGGCTGGGTTAAAACAGGAAACAGAATTGGTGTTGGCCAGTGATTACCTTCAAGATCTCCAACGTCTCTCTCCTGTCCCTGCCTTGGAAAGCTAACTGCATCCCTTTTAAATGCCTCAGATTTTGTCTTTGATTCTCCAAATAATTTCTTGTGAAATGGGACCCTGGCTCTGAAAAGCGTCTCCATTCTTTCTCCAGAGTGGGTTTGGGGCTCATGCCAGTTCTTTTTCTAGTTCCAGTTGTGTTGTGGTTTCAAACATGTGCAGAAAGTGACTCTGACAAATGGACAACCAGGCCCAGGGAGCTCATCCTCTTCCCAGAATTAAAAAAAAAACAAAACAACCAAAAGGAATTGAATCCCTTCACATGAGTAGAGGAGAAGCTAGACGAACCCAAAGGAATTTTGGTTTTAAGGAGGCTTTTGGGGCAACTGACATTTAATTCATTTGACCTCATCAGGGAGAAGAGAAAGGAGGGCAGCCGCAGTTTCAGCTTTGAGATGTTTTATGTTTGGAGTGTCTTAGGAGCAGGCAAGCTGTGTGTCAATGTCCCATTTAAGAACAACTGGAAAAACAACATGTTGAAATGTGTTGGGCATGGAGAGCCTGGAAAAACAATTTTCAAAGTATTTTAACATTTAGAGTATCTCGGTGAGATTAAAGCTGTTTTCCAGATGTCAGACGTAGTTGATATGGGGAGCATGTCTAACATGCAGCTATCAAGACAGAATGTCAGGCTCTAGGCCACTTATAATAACAATAAAAATAGAGTATGGGCTCTGCTAACCTCTGCATTACTCACTATTTCATTGTCACTACCTCCCTACCAATTTGATTGCCGGTTTCCAAGGCCCACGTTAGGTCGTCTTCTGTTACGTCCATCCGGAGCAGAAGACACTGCCAGCACTCAGGACCATATGCCTATTCACATGGCATGAAGTCAACACTCCACACTTAGCAAATCCCACTGTAAAGTGTCTTGGGATAGTGTCACTTCATCTGGAACATGGCCATAGAAACAGCACCATGTCCTAGCCCTGAAAGGAACTGGCCGCGTGGGATTTACCGGAAAAGCAATTTAATATACAGAAAGCCTTGTAGACTGTACATTATGGTCTATTTAAAGGATTTTCAGTGGTAATTTTCACCACATGCACATTGGCCAAAACTGTTTTTGGAACCGAATCCCCATGGAGGGTACAGCCCTACTCAAAGTGCTTGTCGAATGAGCAAATGGATGAATGTATAATCCAATCCAACTGATAATTCTAGAATCCTCCATTCATAAAGAGCTTGTCTCTTCACTTCTCTTTTCCACCGGAGGTTTTTGTTTGTCAAAAAGGGGAACGTGGGAAAATATGTAGCAAGCACATAATTTATACTTGACATCTTTAAGTAATAAAACAGTGAAATGAACTCTTATGCTTTTGTTTTTGTTTCAATGCCAGAAACGAATGTGATTTATAAATCTTTTGATAGCGTTTTTGATCCTGCCCTGAGAAGAGAAAAAAAATGCAAAGTGTTGATAATAAATTTGCAATACAGCAGAGGCCTAAGGCAAACAAGCAAACAAAACCCCAGTCCTTTAAAACATTTTTTTCTTGCTTTTTTCGGGAATAGGAAAAAAGAGATTAAAGCAAGAGTTTGGCTCAGTTTGCAGAGGTGACATCAGGTTTGCCTTCTATTGGGTGACATCGGGCACCTCACTGTGGAGAACTGGGTGCCTCTAACACAATGGCCCATCCTCTGAAACGAGTCAAGGGTCAGTGTGAGTCACACCTCAGGCTGTGTTGATGAGGCACTGGCTTCCTAAAGTGGTCTTCTCCATGACTGGTACATTCATGTCCTCTTCTTTCCCTCTCCAGGGACAAAATGCTGGTAAATAAACTCGTGCAGGAATTATGCACGTTACAGTCTCCGGTGGGCGCACTCTGTGCTTCAGGGCGGACGGCAGGTCTGCTGGACTCAGCTTCCACTCTGTGAGTCTGCAGAGAAGTCGGTGGTGCTCCGTGGGAAGGATCTGGATAGACAGATCACTACAGCTGGCCCTGGCGGAAGCGCTAGCAGAGCTTCCACACTGTCGTGGCTGCTGCCGCTGCTAATTTAAACTAGTGGAGGCTTCTTGGCATGGCTGTGATGGGAGTCGGGGCTTAGAGCCCGGTCGTTAAAAATACAATCCCTGCCCTTCATTCGGAATTCCAGAGAACTCTGAAATGTTTTGAATTGGCAAGTGAATGGTAGAGACCGGAAGATGCACATAAAGAATGCTTCTGGTCTTGTATCATGTTTCATTAGAGGATCTTAAAGAATTCTGTGTTTACATATGGCTTATTATTCCTGTGTCACAGACTGCATCTATGTTTAATGGGCTGCCTAGGTGAAAATATGACTGGAACCTTTTAACTAGATGTTCCTTGTGGTTTCAAAGAACGATGAGCTTTCTCATCCAACACACTTCTATTATGTGAAGTCATCTTTATTACATATCATGAGAAAGTCAGTTTTACAGTTTTAGGATTTAATCTATGAATGATATGAATGTTTTGCTAATGGATGGGTCTGCCTAGTACATGTGCAGCCTGACATTTACCTCTTTGTCTCTTTTATTCCAAATGCATTAGACTGGCAAGAGAAGTGCTGTTTAGGATTTTGGCAGAAAAGAAAAAGAATTGTAGCCGATTACAGTGTTAGGAAGTCTTCTTTGAGACAAAGAATCATCAGTGAGGCTGACGATGGGAAAGATGACAACTTGGGAGGGATATTGATGGCTTTAAAAATAAAATGAAACACTACCTCTGTATCTCTTCAGCCAGGTGAAGAGCTAGCACCTTATTTCCGATTGTCAGTATATGGAAGTTCAGAAGCCTACTCCACATTGTCTAACAGAGCTGACAGAGAGGAGTAATTTACTGGATGGCTACCCATCAGTTGGGGCTGCCAGTTCACATGTGGGCTTTGAACTCTCATGGCGATGAGGCACCACTGTGATTAGCTCCCACCAGGTTCTGGTTTTAGGTGACGGAAAAGGCACTATCTGGAGAAAGAATGTGCATCTGGGCCTGGGAGAATTAGCAAGTGTGTATGCCAGCTGTCTTTGTTCTTGTGGTTAAGACCCACCCACTCCTGGTGTCAGTGGGGAGAGCTAAGTACCACTGGCAAAAACAAAACAAAACAAAAGGCGCCACTCAAAGAAATGCAAGATATGGGTAACAAAGATATGATGTGTCATTTCCTAGGTCTTGAAATTTAAACAAGAGCACACAGCCAACATGTGTAATTTAATTGAAACACAGGCAGCATGTATCCCTGAAATACAACAAGTTAACTAGCTTTTGCATATTTGTATTTCAGTTTTGATTGGGAAAAGTTTCAAAATTTAATATGAGTGTCCTGAGTAAGTCTTGCCATCTGGCATAGCTGACAATGGGTCAAATTTACTTGGCCAACCCTATCTGGGATATTGTTAACCTCTTGCAAACCTGTTTCAATTTCCATTTTTAACACTGATGGTTTTCATTTAATTGAACTGGTTCACAACAGGCAAGTTGCAAAACTATTTCATTTAACAGTTTTTAAGCAAATAATCTTCAGTCTATATACACTGATTATAGCACTAGGAAGGTGGTAAATTTGCCTTCAAAGTCTGATTTTTAAAAATAAGAGAATTTACTTATGCCTTAAATTGGGCTTGTAAATATTATGGGAGTTGCAGCAGTATTGTTTTTCAGATGCCTACTGTGGGCAGAACACTGTTCTCTGCCACATAAGAACCCTTTCTGTCATCAAAAGAGCTTATGTTCCATTGGAAGGGAAATATCAGCATACCATCGCTCCTCCCCACCAAAAAAAAAAAAAAAGGATGAAGAGAGAAGTTAAAGAGAAACTGGGATGTTGGGGGTTGAAGCCAAGAGGCACAGAATGTGAATTGGGTTTTGAACCAGTGGCCTTGGTTGTGTTGACCCCAGGCTGCCTTTAAATTCCCATTTCTTTGATGTGGTTCTCTAACTGCCTGGCTAGGTCTTGGTGGAAAAGTAGAGGCAGGTTAGAGGCTGAGTAGGGAGCCCTGACTAATGGCTGACACTCCCGTGAAACTCTAATATATAAGTGAAGGTAGAGAGGAAGGAGAGGAAAAAGGCTTATATTTAAAGATGAATTCTTTGCCCATGGAAATAAGTAAGTGCTTTATGTTGCTATGAACTCTAAATTCTTTCAAAATCATTCCTATTTTTATATTTTTGTATGCTTCCAGCAATACAAAATGTATTGCATAGGCCTACTTAATTTCAGAAAGTCTTTGTTGTGTGGCTTCCTTCCATAAAGTTTGTGCAATAGGTCATGAACTGGAGGGTAAATTCATCCAAAAACACTAGGCTTTTCCTGGGCAGTAAGGCAGTAGAATCTATTTTTACAGATAAGATTTTATCTTTGTCTTTAATGGTTCAGCTCTTAGGGTTTTATGTTTATAAAATGCTTTTCTTTTTTATGTCTACCTTGTACATCATGCACAATAGGTGTACAATCCATGCTTGTTGAATAAACTTGAACCAACTATTGCCAGCCTTGGGGAGGCTGGAGCTGCTGTCATTCACTGCTGAAGAAGGAACTTGGAAAGCCCAGAGAACAGGCTGACAAATCTATAGGTGACTTTGGTGGTTGTAATTTTCCCAGAACGGACCTGTTTTACCCTCATAACAAGAAACCAGCATGTCAGTTAGTTGTTTTGTTTTGTTTTGTTTTGTTTTGGTTTGGTTTTTAATCCTGACTACTGGATACAGGTGCTGAGACTAGGATGGGTTAAATGGCTTGTCCAGTTAGGTCACACAGGGTCAGAGCTAGCATTAAAATTCAGGTATGTGTGACTCCAGAGCCCATAGTAGGCGGTCTGTCTGAAAGATGCCTATGTGAATAGTACTTTTATTTCATGGGCAGTGGGGACTAAGGGCCCAGGGGAGACTTGGATCCCAGCTGTCCTTGGGATGAGAGTAGAGTCTGGAGATGGGGTAGAGAATGGATTGTCAGAGAGCTTGGAGAAGAGATGGTGGGTGGGGAGGAAAATCAGGAAGAATAGAGGGAGGGAAGCTTGGAGGCCATTGCACTCATCTAGGTGAAAGGTCATACAGGAGGCTGGCAAGGAGAGGTAGGAGCTAAATTAACAATCCCCTGGAGGCTGATGGGAGGGGCCAGGCAAAGAGGGCTTGGTGTCAGGGAGGGTGGTCTTGCTACCTACCCCACCTCCTTTGCTGACATTTTAACCCCAAACACAGAATTTTTCTAATGAATAAAACGGCTTTCTGAGTTTGTCTGTATTGAAGAACACATTAATCTAAGAAATAAAAATTATTTCATACAGCACAGTTTTCTGTAAGTTACCATTTTTAGAAAAATATCCTTTCAGAGAAGTGCCTACTTTTTTTGCCTCTGAGCAAACTGCAGGTCCTGGGATCCGAAGCTCTTTTCCCACTTGGGCAGTTCTCTAAGAAGGTACTCCTGATGTAGAAGTAAGGAGTTGATTGTTCTTTCTTGACTGTGAAAGAAGAGAGCAGTCTGGGAAGTAGTGGTCAGGACCCTCAAAGGAAAAGGAAAAAAACCTCTCTGTTATCTTTGTTACAGGCACTGTTTCCACCACACACCACCCAGGGCCTCCAAGTGAAACCGTGCAGGCATTTTTATTTTCGTACAAGGAAAAAAATATTTTGGGGGTGTCAGTTTTTCTTTCCCTTGGGAATTGGCAGTCTTTTTTTGTCTTTATAAGCAACATGGGGCCAGGTAATTGATTCCATTTCCCTTCTTACTTTGGCCACACGAAGGCATGAGCCAAATCTGCAGTTTATCCTTAATAACTTTGGCACCCTATGCTCTGCATATCCACACATCATTTTTCTTTTTGTCTTGTTATACCTTCTTGAGAATTTTTGTTTTTATTGGTTATGAAAACAATACCTAGTCACTGTTAAAAACCTGGAAAGTACAGAATAGTTTAGATAAGGGGGGGGGAAGCACCAGTGAGCATATTGCATATATCCCTATAAATAGTTTGGTATCTTTTTTTCCTTTTTTGTTTCATTTTCAAATATGAAAACTATACAGAATATGTATTAGTAGAACACACACTCATATGTAGGCAGATTTAATATGTATATAAATTTCCAAGAGAAATTCGATCTTTAGAGATGGCAGAGACATTTTCTTGACGTAGATTCAGCAAGGGAGTGAAATCAGGAAGGAGGTGGGAGTAGCAGGGAAGTGGGGATTCGTCTAGCTAAACTGTGGTCCCTGGCAAACAGTCAGGTTACACTGAGAAATGCGAGAAAGGAAATGACTCAGTAACTCTGAGAGAGGGAGTAGAGATGAGACAGCAGCATGAAAGAGTGAGTGGCTTATCCTACATTTGGGAATAGGGGGAGGGGTGCTAAATGATTTCAACAACAGGAGAATTTAGTTTTCAAATCAAATCATCAGCGATTCAAATCCTGTCATCAGTGATATATTAAGTTCCTGGCATTCAGGCGGGGAGCCACTCTGGGCATCTACAAGCAGAGCTAATGTCCTGCGGACTGGTCTGGAGAGGCTGGGAATTGAGGCTTTCTTCTTAAGAGCTGTTTCAGAGCAGTGAGAACTGGTCACTTAAGAAAGGCTCCCTCTTGTACTCGCGTCTTTGGGGAATACAGTGAGTGACACTTTTAATTAACAAATCCGCTGGGAACAAAACTCCTTTAATAGCCCTGGCTGGGTGTAGAGTTTGAACAGTGGGCTGCGGAGGCTCCCACGGTCCTGGGGGAGTTCTGGGACTCGAAGCCAGGGCTGAGTTGTCCATCTCTAGAGTCAGACCTATTGGAATGCGGGCTGGAGCGTCCATCCAGGAAGCCCTTCACTTTGTCCCAGGGGATAGAGGCTGGCCAGCGTGGCAGCCTGTAGGCAAGTGGGGTTCATCTACCACCTGGGGTGCGGGTCTTTTTGCCCTCCCCAGATCCAGGAATCATAGCCCACTTGTCCTGAATGGCCGAATAGGGAATGGCAGAATTAGGAATGTATCACTCCAGCTCCTCTTGCATTATTCTCACCACTGACCTGAGTGTCTGACCACAGCAGTGTCCTTAAATGTCTTCGACCAGACGTTGGATATCACTCCACCTTACTGGGGTGTGCTCATTCTGGTTCTAGCACAGAGTCAACACCCATAGTTGTCAGAGGGTCTAAGAAAGGCCTGTGAAAGAGAAGGATTCATCCCTTTCTGGTTTCATAGTGAAAGTATTTATGCAGAACATGCCTACCTTGAAAAACAAGTTTTAATAGTTTTGGTGAAGGAAGAGTTAGTCAAAGGGTTTCTTAGCTCTAACTACCTTGCTAAAGCTAGTTTACTTAACTGAGACATCCTCATTAATTGTTTCCTCACTGAAGGCCTGTGATAAACGCCCCTGGGGCTGGTTATCTATGATTTTCCACAGGACCAAAAGTTGACAAAAAGGTTATATGAAAGCTTTAAACAGAAATACAATTGTTAAACTAAAGGTGTAACTAAGACTGTTGTTTCATTGTCTTTTTTTTTTATGCTTAGGTAATTGAATCTGATCTCTTAAGTTTAGTCTTTTCCTCCTCTGTTTGTTTCTTCTTAACGAGGTAGTTTTGGTTCTTTGATTTTATTTCTGCCGGTTCATTTCTGATGATTTTAAAAAGACTGTTGTGAAACTAAGCAGGTCAACCTAATTTTGCCTTCTTTACTGAGGTTAACCACCTCCCCCCCCTTTTTTTTTAAATTCATACTTACTAAAAGGCCTTTTTGGGACAGTGTCCAAGTTTTCAGTCACTGCAATTGATGAGTTCCCCAGGGCTTTACTTCCAGTCTGGAATGAAGAAATCTGAAGAAGAATTTTAGCAGTGGCATTATTCAAATGTGAAGAAACGGAAGCAAAAGAAAAGATAAATACAACTTCAGTTAACAATAGTAATAATGGTTTCCAAAGGAGCCATTGTCATTCAGAATTTAGGTGTGGGTAACAGAGCAATCAAGCTCCTTTCATGTCTATCTAGGAGGATCAGTGGTGCGTGGAGGTGGACTTTGCCAATTGGTTTGGGAGAGGCAAGCCTAGTCGTAAGGCCTAGAACGAAGGGCTGGTGTTCAGTTTCTGAAGGGTCTCTGATACAGTTCCTAAAACAAGGTTGTGGCACTAGGTGAATATGCTCCTCTTTAAAAGAAAAATATAATCAACTCAAAAAAAAGGTAGAGAGCTCCTAGAGTTCATAAGGTGCCTGGAAGAACTTGTGATGTGGTTTGGAGGCAAAGCTGAATGTGGTCGGCAAAGCTGGAAGTCCAGTCCATCCTTCTAAGCACATATCAGACACGCTGGGCAGAGCTTATGTTGTGCTAGTTTCTCTAAGATTAAGTCATAATAACAAATACTGGAAGTTGTATAGGACAAAATCTAATCATGTCTTTTCCTTCAAAAACCTTCATGCCTCAGCATCTAGGTTCTTCTATAATCTGGCATGCCTGCTTCCCCTCACTTATTTCCCCTACTCATTCTCCAGCTACACAGTTGTCACTTTGCATGGTAGAGTATAAGCTACCTGAAGGTTTTATATATTACCTATGTGGACCTCACAGTGCCTTACTTACCTTTAGTAAAAGTTCAGTAATGTCATGTTTAGGAGACTGGTTTCAAGGGCCCTATCTTTGGTTCCAGACATGTGGAGGTGTCCTCATTATGTCAATTATGTGAGCCTCGAGAGTGTGGGAGAGCTGACCGGCCCTGCTTCTGGAGAGTAGTTAGTTCACAGGTGGTGTTGCAGTGACTGGACAGTGATGAAGTACCCCAGGAGCCAGGAAACGTGGGCCCTTTGGGCTGTGAGCAGGTGTGCTGGGGCTCATCTGCCCTGCTAAGGCAGAAAACCGTTAAGAGTTTTTGTACGTGAGACAGCCAAGTCATGGGTTTGTTCAGAGAGTCACTTGCACAATCCCCAATGTGGCCTGGTTTGGATGGAGGGTAAGTGACCTGACCTTGGATGAAAACAAATACAATGTGTCAGCTGCTTGTAAACAGATCCTATGAAAAGAAGAGTCAAAGTCATTTAACTGTTGTGTTGTTATTGGTGATGGCCTTAATGATAATGATGCTGATGATTTAAGAGATAATTGTTTTCCTTCTTTTAGTCACATAGAAAAAATCACCACATGGCAAGACCCTAGGAAGGCGATGAATCAGCCCCTGAATCATATGAATCTCCACCCTGCTGCCACTTCTGTACCAGCACCCCAGAGGACCATGGCTATGTCTCAGCCAAATCTCGGTAAGCCCAAACTTTGACTCGGACTTGAATAAACAAGTGTTCAATCAAGGGGCTGTGGGGCTCAGAAGCAGCTCTGGCTGCCTTGGTGCCTATCCATGGACCCAGGTAGTGCTTTTTCCTACCTCTTGCCTGTACTACCATTCTACCAGCATTGCCTTCTTTTCTTGGCCTCTTTGCTGTGAAGTGCATGATAGGTTACCTAGTCACTCTATAGTTCTGGTATCCCTTCTAGATGCCAGAACTTCATTGAAGTTCTTCGAGACATCACATAGGTCTCCTGTCTTCATCCAGACTAAAGCAAATAGGGCACATAGCTCCTTTCTGTGAATCTGGTCCCTGAACACTGCCAAAGTGTTCAAATCCCTTTCCTTCTTTTTTTTTTTTTTGCATAATGTGTGATGGATGCAAGGTGTGTGTTTTCTTGCTTTATCTCATTAAATCCTCACAATAACTCTACACGAAGTGACGATATTTCTATGTATAAACTTTCTCAGAGTCTCAAAGCTTGTGGGTAGCTGAAGCTAGATTGGTTCGAGTTTAGAATGCGTCCCACCATTACATAATCCACAAGTGGCTTCTCTCCATACCTGTCCTGGGTTATACAACTCATTTGTCACTTCATTTAGAATGTGGAAGTATGATTTTAGACTTGGGAAGAGGTTATTTTCTGCTCATTGCCTTTATTTCAAAAGAACTAAAATTTTGCTCGGTAGAGATAATCAGATATGAATTAATACACAACGGCACCAGGAACAGAATGAGTCAGCTTTTGTAGTTGTTCTCCCCATACCCCCAATGGCTAGAAATGAGTGGGCCAATTGTAAAGTTTTATAAGAGATGGTGCTATTTTCAGATGACATTTCCTTTAAAATAAAATATTTAGATACGGCTTTATACACAGAATAGTTAATTTTAGAGAGTAGAAAGAATCTCCTATTAGATTTCCAAGAATGATCAGGCTAAAATGGAAGCTTTTTTGCTAGACACTCTTCCCTCATACTGTGGCTTAGCCAAAGTGAATATAAACTTAAGTAGACCTCAAGTCAGCTTCAAGAATACATATTGTCTGTTCTTCCAGGAAGTCTGGACCTACCATTTTAAAGCTTGCAGATAAAAAATATATCCAAAAAGCAAATGACTTGGAATAGCCTCTGTTGTGTTCCTTGTCTAAAGGGCAGATCAAAGAAAATGTTATCAGTGCTTCTACCAGGGCTGGTAACCCAAAACTTCCCATGAGTCATTTTTCTCCAGTATCTAAGGGCTCAAGTAGAAAGCAGATGTAAGTATAGTAAAGAAACCACAAATTAGGTAGCATTAGTTTTACGGTACTTTAACCATTCAGTTTTCATTAAAAAATTTAAAAACTGATTATTAAAGTATTAACTTTATAATCAATTATAATTGGAAACAAATTTTTATGGACCTGCTTAAAAAAATTCAAACACTTTTTCAAAGAGGTGTTCAAAAAGTAAGTCTTCCTCTGATCCCCACTCCTCTGTCCCTTATATGTTGCCTGGAGTCAGCCAGTGTTTTCAGTAATGTGTATGTTTCTTCATACAGATGCTAGCATATTATACCCACTGCATTATACCCACACTTTGCTTTCTCCACTTCCATATCCATACATAAAGAGCTGCTTTATTCTTTTTAAAAAATTGCCTCATAGACCAACGTGTTGGTATTCTATAGTTTATTTAACTAGTCCCCATCTGATGGATACATAGATCCTAGTGTGTTGTTAGTACACAAAACACTAAAGTTAATTTTTAAAAATTGTGCAACAAGTAGAAAGGAGATTAGCTTAAAAAAAAAAAAAGGACCTTAAATACTTGAAACTTGATATTGAAGGCACATGTGAATCTGTCTATACATATTCACAAAACACCACACCACGCCACACCACACCACAGCCCAATTGTTGGTAAAGTGTATCTAAAGAAGTTGTAATCTGAATAAAATACTTTACTTTCCAGATTTCTAAGAAATTTGGACAGCAAATTTCTCAAGACATGCATTCTGGTGTTTTTCCAATAGTATTTGAGTATTTGCCCATTACAAACTGTGCTGCTTACGAATAGAGAATCACAGATGTGTCCCATAGATGGAAATATAACTGGGAATGAAAAGTAAGCTCCAAAGATGGGAATAATCTAAAGAGTCACAACATGGTCCTAATAATAAATGATTTACTTGGAACATTTTATTTTAAGTTGTAGGTCTTCTTACAGTTTTTACTCTTTATTATCAATTCTTTCCCCCTTTTTTAAGGTTTAGAACATGGTGCTTTATTTTCATTATTTTAGAAACCATAGGTATACATCAGTATTTTTATGTGTTATATATAATATACCTATGTCTTCATGTTTGGATGCTTTTGCTTATATATATCAGCACACACACACACACACACACACACACACACACACACACACACATCTAAAGTCAGTGTTTTGAATATGATTCAAAATTTCTATGTCTGTTTTCCATCAGCTGCATTTTCTTTCTTTTTACCCTTTAACTAGAACAGATGCTTCTCCTCCTCCTTTTTAAATCTAGAACTTTGGTCTTTTCAATGGAATGTAGCTGACAAATAAGTGAAGTTAAGTGGTATGTCTTTACTGGAAGATATTTACGTACGTATGGACATGAGGTCAAAATACACTCAATGACAGTATCAGATGATAGAATTCGTACTGTTTATAAGCTAATTTTATGTATTTCTAGAGCTGTAATATAATTAATGACATAGCTAAATACATTCAGCAATAAATCTTTTTATTGGGATTCCATGTTTTTCTGTAAGTTGTTACATGGACTTGGGGGTCAGGCTGTCAGAATTTGAATACTGGCTCTGCGCATTACAAACTTGGTGACCTTGTACAGATACTTAATTGTACCTCAGTTTCCCACATGTAAAATGAGAATGGATTTCCTATCCATCCTCATCCTAAATAGTCTGAGGAGATTATATTCGTTTACATATCCGTGCCTGGTACTTAATAAGCTATAACTAAGTGCTTATTCTTATTATTTGCGGAAAGAAAAGTTTCATATTTTATTTAACTATGGAATGTTGGATTTGAAGACAATTTCATTGCTCGTTGTAAAAGCTCTAAAGAAAAAATTGATTCGCGGCTGGTTAGAGTGCAAAGCACTTTAAACGAGGAACCCTGGACTTGTTACTTTCCGCGAGGGTAGCGCCCTCTGGTGGAAGTGTTTCGGTCTCCTCCTCCCTGGATGTGGCTGGTTGAGTCAAACAGCACTTTAATTGGGAGAGAACCTGTCCCCCACAGGCGTCCGGGCTGACTCGTTAACAAACGGAGCAGGCTTTCAGGCTGCATCAGTATCCAGTGGAAAGCGATCCCTCTTTAGGGTGGCAGGTGTGAGGTGTGTCTAAACCCACTGGCTTTTCAAATGCCCAAGGAAAATGAAATTAGATTGTGTAGACGGAAAATATCGAAAAAACTGTTTTCACTTTATTTCAGATAACCGTTTCAAGCTTGGTCGAATTGTTAACTGAAAGCTTTGTTTTCACATGTGCCAAATCTTTTTGTTTGTCAGGTTCTGTCCAGTTTGATTCTGTCTGAGCAGATTGGTGACCCGGTTTCTGGGAGCAGACATCGGGCTCCTCCAGGGCGGCGCGGCCGCCAGCCAGGGCATGTGGCTCCCCTGGGGCAGGAACCCAGGCCCTCCTGCATGTAAAGCAGGTGTGCTAGCTGCTGCACTCTGGAGCCGTGTCCTGGTCTGAGTACTTAGGTAGTCTGTGCCTTGGTCCCTGGCATTCAAAAACTTCAGAGAAATGCATCGTGAGAACTCATCGTTAACTGGCAGCCTGGTTTCTCTCGCTTTTCTGGCCTCTGTGTACTAGAGGAAGAGCCTGCGTGCGCTCCTCCCTTAGGAAAACCTGGCCACCATTCTTGCAGTTTTTGTTCTTGCAACTTTTACCAGTTGGGTACTTTTGCTTACACACTGTGAACAGAATTTTAACCCCAGAAAGCACTGTGAGGAGATGAAGAGGAGGAGCATGCCTGTGACCTACCTCCTTTACTGTTACATCATCAACAGAGAGTTTGTGAGAGGCTCACCGAAATCATGCCGCAATTTAGCATATCCCCATGTTTGAAAATGTTTTTGCCAAGGGAAAGTGACATGCAGTTTTGCCTTTTTGGTAATAATCCTGGCAAGCATAAACCATGGTGTGTGTGCTGGGCTCCTGTCACATGTTAATGAATGACCTCTTTGCTGGAGTGAGGCCCTGACTGGAGTGCCAGTATCCTCTCAGACAGGACAGGAAAAATAAAGACTGTATAACAACTTTACCAGCCCTAGCCAGTTTAGAAACTTGGTGAAGTGCAGCCAAGAGTGTATTTTTAATGCTATAGGAATTTTAAAAATCTCTCTTCCTCTTTCTCCCTCCCTCCTGACCTCCTCCTCCTCCTCCTCCTCCTCCTCCTCCTCCTCCTCCTCCTCCTCCTCCTCCTTCTTCTCTCTCTCTCTCTCTCTCTCTCTCTCTCTCTCTCTCTCTCCCTTTTGAAGATGTGCCATCCACAGGGCCAGAGCCAGAGTCTTAAGTCCTCCAGGTCTGTCTTGGTCTGTACATCAAATTACAAACACATGTGTGGGTTTTTTTCTTTTTTCATTGTTTTTGCAGGGCATGGATTTCAAGACAAGCTGGAAAATCTTGTTTCTGCTCATTTGCTAAGTTGGCTCATTCTCCCCTCTAGGAAGTATACAGAGGAGGCACTTAAAACCATTTTATCAAAAGCAAATAAAATAGCTAAGGGACATCGCAGCCTAGTGTTGCTTAAAGCATACAGAAAAGTGTCCTGAAAGTTTGCCAAATGTCAGATTTATATGTAGGATATCTTCTTTTTTTTCTTTTTCTGGTACTTTTTTTTTCTAATCGAATTTATATGGTGATTTCATAGGAGACACATCTGGCTACTGTGATTTTTTTCAGCTCTGATGTTCTCACTACTTTTTGAACTTTGTGGTTTCTGCAGGATAAATTAGCCTTAAGTGCACTAGTACATACACATACAAACCTGAAGACAATGAAAACCTTTGAACTTTATGGGGGAGAGTGGGGGTGATGGGGTGTTGGTAGGATTGGAGTGGTGGAAAGTGGGTGTTTATGGAAAGGAAGACTGGTGGACAGGGGAAAAGGGGACAGAAGTTTTTCTTGATTAAAAAAGAAGGAATAGTTTTTAAACTCTATAGAAAAATCAATATTGTTTTCTTCTTAGGTAGATTTGGAGGAAGCCGTCTATTGTCAAAATTTACCTTTGGGTTTTTCAAAAGGAGATTCATTACAGTTCCTCTCTTTTAAGGCTTTTAAGGAATATGTGAAATGGGTGCTAAAAACATTATTTAATCAACTGATTCAGTTTCTCTTGTACAATGAAATAGGATATAATAGTTTATAAAGAAATGACCCTTGTATTTTCATGGCAAATTCCATTTATCTTAATGTTCATGAATCATTTATCTAGATAAATATTTATTGATCTTGATTTATTAAGATTAGGTGATGAAGTCTTATAGGTTTTGTTATGTGAAATTTAGAAATTTAGGTAGAAAATCTCCCCTTTGTTGAGAAGTCTTCAAGAACCATGAAAAATGTTTGATGCCACAATTTTCCTCAGAAAATATTCTGCAAGATAAAATTTCTAAGTAGTATGCTTGATGAGCACTTTGGAAAACTGTACACAAAGATGTGTTATTTATATTAAAGCCCTCCCCCCAATTAAAATGCCTACAATATTAAAATACTAGTTATAAGGACAATGGGGCACATGGAAAACTTTATTATGTCAATCTAATTTTATGAAAGTGGACAAAATTGCTTACACTATGATTCTAATTTTAGTTTCCTAAAAAGACTTTGTTCAGATTCCTTTTTCCCACAAGAATTTTATTTTTTAAAAAAAGACTTTGCTTCCCATCTGTGTATTTCTAGTTCCTAAGTACATTAAGTGTCATGGGTGCATCATTTTGTAGAATAAATCATTTATGTATTTTTAAATGTTAGTAGTGATTATAGTAAGACTTTTAGATTGGGGGTGAGTCCCCTTTATTTTTTTCTGTAATATGGTTATATTGCTTTTGTAATAGCTAAAAGAAAAAGAGAACCACTTGGTGCTTTGAGCTTTATATGGTGGGAGTGGAGGACACGGAGTTGGGAAGAAGGCTCTAGCCCCCGTGTGCAGTGTAGACAGACCCATGCATTGTCAGGCTTCTGCAGTTGACCAGATCTGCCTGTGGCAGCAAGTCCTTCACTTGTCTCAAAGATCAGTGTTTCTCCAACTGGGAGTCCAGGTCTGGTCATAGACGGATCCCTTGGAGCATTTGTCAGACATACATCTTCACACTTCAGTAGTCTTACTGCTCCCCAAAGAGCAGTCATGGACTGCTAGGAGGCATACTGCCTGGGCCCCACCCCTGGTAGATCCTGTTTCAGATGATGTAGAGTGGGGTCTGGGCATGGGTGCTGTTTTCGTGTGCCCAGGTGACTTTGGTCATCAGCTAGGTGTAGGGAGCCGCAATAGAATTGTGTGTGATTGGAGAATGCCATCATAATAAGTGGCAAAAACCCACTCAGATGTTGTCTTTAACTTGAGTTACTTAAAGAAAACTCCAAGGATGCTCACCAACTTTTTGACTGGGCTCTTTATCCAAAATGGACATTAATTGTAGCATATTGGTTTTTTGACACTTTGGCACTTGGTGTTGGTGCACACATGAGCAACAAATACACGAATGCTGAAGCCACTTTCCAGAAAGTTTTGACCCCCGATCGCACTAAGTAAACTGTAAAAACTAGAGAAAACATTGTGGATTGGGATCCGGATTATTGAACTGTATTATGTAAATTCACAGGGTAAGTGTGTAAGCCCTCTTTGAACTTTACTTGCTGAGCTCTGGCCAGAGATAGGCCTCTGCAGGCTTAAACCCCTGAAAAATTCCAGAGGGGTGCCCAATACCCTGAATAAGAGCAGAGCCTCTTAGGAAGGAGGTGAAGCCTAGGTCAAGCTTGTCTTCAGTCCTTTGTGTGCACTGCCTTCATTTATTCATTTATTTTTAATGGTGTCTAATCTCTTCACCTCACTGTGGGCCTCTTGTCAAGTTTAAAAAATAATTTTGACTGTTTTAGTATGATTTGCTGGCCGACTGCCAATAGTTTGCCCTCAGGAACTTCATTGCTGTGGAGCATTTTGCCTAAAGTTTGAGGCAGAGGGATTCTGGGATGGTTTGTCCTTCCACCCGTTTGCTTCAAATTGATAAGTGCTGAGTGACATTTGGACATGGGGCCACTGGTGAGGTTGTCCCCGCCTGTGTGTGATCATCACCTTCCCCACCCCATATCAGCTGGAAGATTGATTTCTTCTTCCTTTCTGGAAGTCTAAATTTATTCCCTGGGTGTTTTGCAGTTGCTGGTGGTTGAGGACAGCTGTTCCTCCATGCTTGACTCTGAATAATCCTCCATGATAGAATCAGCGAAATAATAGTGTAAAAGAAACCAGGAAAACAAAAGACTTAATCGTCTTTTCTTATTAAGTGCTAAAGAGAAAGAAAAGGAAAAAAATAAGATCCTAAATGTATTTGAGGCAGCAAGATTCAAGAATGTTCCCCACTCCCCATGATATATAATTACTATTTAGTCATTGTAGAAAATGCTGATATGAAAAAAAAAAAATGAGAAAATAAAAAACACTGTAATCTAACCATTCAAAATTATACTAATGTTTTCTCATATGTTTGTCTCATTTTTTTTTCAGTACAAACAAAATAAAAAAATGTTGGAAAATCCTCTACATTCTTTTTTGTAGCCTGCTTTTTCTGACTTACTGTATCATGAGCATCTTTCCATTTCAATAAATATTTTTCCACAGTATTTTTTATTGGAAAAGTAGCAAAAACATGGCAAAAATCTGAACAATTCCCAAGAGTATTCTTGAGAAATAAGTCATCTTCACACTAGAACTCTAGCCCTTTTTTCCTCTCCTTCCCACTACTACCAGTTTCTGGAATCTTCTAGAAATACTGTACATACATATGCATGCTTGGATGTATATGTCTTTTTAAAATTAACATATCTTAGAGAGCTTTCTAAATGAGGACTTATAGATGGATTCATTCTTTGTCAGCATTATATAATATTCCATTCTTTTGATGTTCCATACTTTATTTAACAAGTCCTCTGTGCTGGTCATTTAGGTTCTTCTCTGATTGTTTGCTATTATCAAATAATGCTACAGTGTGCATCCCTGTACATAAATCCTTGTGCCGTGTGCTCTGTGAAGGGTAATGTTGTAGAGGCGGGATGCCTGGGTCAAAGGTCATGTGCATTTGAAGTTGTAAGAGATGCTTCATTTCCCTCCAAGATGGTTACACCAGTTTGTAGTCCTAGCTACAATAGATCAAAGTGCTTCTTTCTCCCTACTCTGGCCAAAAATCTCCATTATCAAACTTTTTAGTCTTTATAATTCTGATAGTTACAAACTAGATTTTCGTTGTTAAATTTATTTGTTTTTTTTTTAAGTTATAAATGGACTGGGGCAGATTTCTGTTAATGGCTGAAAATATTTCAGTGTGTGACTTTACCATAATTTATTTAACTAGTCTTATTGAGAGACATATAGGCTGATTTTATTTTATTTTTTATTATAAATGATATTGCAGTAAAATTTTTATAGGCAAATTTTTGTTCCCTCATTTAATTTTCTCATTTTTTTTTCAGTTTCTTTGGAATGTTTGTTAGTAAAATAGAATTTCTTTAAAAATATAATTTTGACATGGTTTGCTTTTATAAAATGAAATGAGTAATTGTCTGCAGATACACTGTATGAGTGGGGAATAGGGATTTGTTTGGAGTTCTACTTTCTTGTACAAAAAAACGATTTAAGGTTGCCACAAAAAGTGTATTTTTAGTCAGCCACCTAGCTTTCCCACTAGCTCTGTTTTTCAGCTTCATATCCATATGTTTTTGACTAAGCCATAAATGGAAATTTCATTTAAAGTTATTTTGCTTCTCAGTACTACATGTCATGCATTTCATTCTATATTATTTTTGTCCTTTTCCTTTCTAGTATTATATTTCTCAGACACCAGTGAGCAGTGAGTTATGAGTTTTCAGTTTTGCCAAGAGTTAAATATTTGCAGAGCTTGAAAAAAAATAAAGTAAGACAATTTTAATGTGGCTGATTTTGTCCTGGCTCACAGGACTTTCATTTAGCTGCTGCAGAACTCACACTTTAAATATCAAGGAAAATATTCTATTTCTACTCTATCAACTGCCACAATGCCTGCATTAATGAGAATGGAACTATAATTTCTCCCCAACTGGAATTGGATTATCCTATCCTAACAAAATGAATGCTTGAGGCAGCTACATGTGGAAGGTTTCTAGATTCCTTGCCTCCATCATTGATGTTTTTCTGTTGTTACTGCCCAGGACACTGCAAACGAGGGAAAGCCTCTGAGGGCCCACCTCTCCAATCTGCAGCACGCCTCATCTGCTTGTGTTCTGTTTTCTCTACTGTCTGTATTTCCACTTTTAAGCAAAAAACTTTTCCCCTGCAAGTTGAGGGAATTCCAGGGTCCAAACTGTATTAAAATAGGATGGCTTTGGCTTGAAACATCCCTTCCTGAAATGTGCTTCCATTTGTTTGCATTTGTTCCTTCCTTGTCCAGCCTCAACTCTGCCCTCCTTAGCTTGTCCATTTTTTTCCTTCTGTCAAGAATGCCAACAAGGAGCAGTTTCTTCAGCAGTGACCCTGGAAAGTGAGGGCCTTTCACCACAGGGCCTCAAGCTTTGTGATCAACTAACGTACTTGGAGTCCAGTTTTCCCTCAGGAAACTTGTAATTCTTTAGTCCAGTGTCCTGTCAGTGCAGCTGTCCAGAGCTGTTTCTTCTAAAAGACCTTCCCAACCAGTCCCATAGGGCAACACTTTGTTCTGTCTTCACAGGCTCTCTACTTTTGAAAATGAGATTTCTTTTTTCCTTTTTAAAGAAAATTAAGATATAATTGACATATAACATATTAATTTTAGGTATACAACATGATTCAATATGTGTATATATTGCAAAACTATCATCATGATAAATCTAGTTAACATCCATCACCACAGAGAATTACAAAACTTTTTTTCTTGTGATAAGAATTTTTCAGATCTACTCTCATAGAAGCTTTCAGATATGCAGTACAGTATTATTAACTAGTCACCATGCTGTACTTTCTATCCGCAGGACTTATTTATTTTATAATTGGAATATTGTACCTTTAGAACACCTTCACCCGGAATTATTTCTACATCAGCAGTTGAGGTTAAGGTGGAGTGGAGAGGTTGGAAAGAACAGTTGTACGAGGTCTCAGAATCATGTAGCATGTACTACAGTCAGGATTCTCTCCTATCCAAACCCCAGACAGTTCTCAAAAACATTGTTTAGTTGGGATTTCATCAGAGATAAATAGCGCCACAGGACAATGGCCCATATATGACACTGTTTCTCTGGACCCTGCCAGACCAAGAATTTTTAATCTCCAGGGAGTTGAGGGTGTATATAGGGCAGTTTTTCTTTATTGTTAGGTTTTTTTTAATGTTTCACTTTTTATTTTGAAATAATCTTAAACTTACATATGAGTTTTGAGTATAGTACATTAGCCCTTTGCCCAGATTTGCCTTTGTTAATTGTTTATGATTTGCCACATTTGCTTTTCTCTCTCTGTATGTTTTAAAAGTGTATGTGTGTGTATATGTATGTGTGTATGTATATGTATACATATATACACACATACATACACACATTAAAAAAATTTTTCTCTGAACCCTGTGAAACTAAGGTGGAGACACACGCCCCTTTACCCTTAAATACTTCAGATCATATTTTCTAAAAGGACATATTTTTATGATATAGGTATCAAAATAAAAAAAACAATATTGGTACAATATTGTCTAATCTACCATTTATATCTGAAATTTCATTTATCACAAGAATGTCCTTTTTGGCTATTTTGGTTTTGAGTCCAAAAACTATTGAGGATCATGCATTGCATCCAGTTGTCTTGTCTCCTTAATCTTTATTTGGAACAATTCCTCAGTCTTCGTGTTTCTGGGCCTTGACATTTTTGAAGAGTCTAGGTGAGTTATTTTGTAGGTTGTTTTTAATTTGGATTTATCTGGTGTTTCATCATGCTTTAGATTTAGGTTATACATTTTTTTTTTGGCAGTAGTACCACAGAAGTGATGTCGTGTTCTGCTCATTATATCCTATCAGGAGGCACCTCATGTCAGTTTGTCGCAGTCTGGGTGAAGTTGGTTTTGATCACTTGGTTAAGGTAGTGTCTGTGGAAGGCGGAGGAGGACAGTTTGCCTGGGTCATCTGGCTCCTCTAGTGAGTATGTTCCATGAAGACAATAAGATATGAGGAAAAACTTTTTGGTACACTGAGTCTCTGTGAGGTATGGTCTCGGGTCATATAAACCTTCCTCCTTGCGATGCTGGACCAATGCCATTTCCAGCATGCTCAGTTAAGATTCACAGAACAGTATCTGATTGACAAATAATATATCTGTATAGCTATATACCCAGACATTTTGTTTTAAAATGTAACTGTGATGCTTCTACCCATTTATTCCTTACTCTTGCCTCTTACAAAACACATAATTCAAAAGGATACATATAAATATTTGAGCTAAGTTAGGGTAAATGGAAACTGTGGCTGAGAAAATAATAAAGCCAGGGAGAAAAATGCACAGGTCCTACGTAATTGCTGGAGGTGCCTGTAGATTTGGCTTTGGGACTTGGGGGCAACTCTTGTGAAGAAGGTGATGTGCTCAATTACAGGAGTCAAAGCATTAATGAGATAATGGTTCGCCTGGTGAGGAGGAGAGAGCTATTTTGCCCTAAGAAGGAGTTCTCCCTCTAATTCCTCATCAGTGATCTAAAAATTGTAGTCTAGGGGACATTCCTAAAAAAATGCCCCATCAGTAAATGCCAGGAGCTTCAGAACCTCCCTAAACCCCTGGATGATGATGCGATCTCAGAGCACCAGCAAGAATCGCTGAAACCAAAACGGATGCACCACATACCTGGTGTGATTCAGGATAAAATTTAGAATATCTAGAGGTATACGTTTTGGTCTTGTTTTGCTTCAGACAAGAAACTCCTTTTAAGTATTTAAAAGCAGAGCTGCTTTGGTTACCACCTTTCTCACTCCCACCACTAAGTTTATTCCTTTCTTCCAGTAAGATGACCCTGAACCACCTCACAGGCTGAAGGGACAACAGCTCACAGACACTGATCCTGAGGGGTATACCCCCAGAATTTCCCCATCCCTGGATTTCCTCAGATTTTTTATTTTACCACAGTGTATGAAATACTTTAGCAGTTTCTCATATAGTCTGAGCAGTGAACCAAAAGGAAGTTTCTGTCACTCTGGAATAGAGGCCAACTACAGCGCTTACCACGGCCACAAGGCCCCATGGGCTATATGGTCCCTTATCCCCTGCTCTTCAGCCCTGTGAGTCACCCTGTTTTGCATAAAGTACTGCAAGCCCACAAGTCAGGCACCTTCTCACTTTAGGATCTTTGCCCTTAATGCCCCTCAGCCTAGATTAGGCTCCACCCTGGTTTCTGCACTTTAATCAGATTTTTTTAGATCAGACATTACTTCTTCAGAGAGGCCTTTTTTAACTTCTGTGCCTAAAATAGTTTCTTATTTGTTTGTTCAAATCCCTTATCCTTAGAATTATACTTCTATTTGCTGTTGTCTGTCTCTCAAATCTTCCAAAGGGCCAGGACCTTTCCATGTTGTTCATTAGTATCTCTAGCACCCAGAAACAGTGCTATATACTTGCTTGGGGCTCAGCAGATATTTGGTGAGCAAATAGTTGAATGAACTGCACAAAGAACTCTTAAAAAAATTTATCCACAGTCCTACCATCCAAACACCACTACTAATAGTATTTTGATACTTTTTCATTTCAAAGGTAATTAACCTTTGAGGGTCACTAGAAATCCTATTAGACCTAGGGATACAGTCCTCAATATGTATATATGTACAAATTCCTAAATTTGACATATAATATTACTAGATTTCCTTATTTTATTTTATTTTATTTTATTTTATTTTATTTTATATTTTATTTTATTTTATTTATTTTATTTTATATTTTATTTTATTTTATCTTATTTTATTTTATTTTATTTATTTTTTCTTTTTCTGAATAGTCCTGGCCTGGTACAAACCACTCACATCACATTATTATCTTTGATAATTTGATGGTTGAAAAATGGCTCTTTCATTTGCATTTCTATGCCTTCTTGTGAAGCTGAGCATTTTTTCATGTTTAATTATTAATTGCATGTTCTCTTTCATAAATCATTTAAGACTTCTGAGTATCTCTTGGAGTATCTGCTATATGAACTCCTTAAGTAAAAAAGATGTTTACTGAAATGACATGTTATGAAAAGAAAACAGATTAAAAACTAGTGGCCCACACTGGAAAATTTTTCTCTACTTCTTGTGAAAAACAGCTGTAGATTCATTTTCTGATATTTAGCTTGGGTTGCCATACTTTGCACCTGGAGTAGTTTTAAAACCATTCAGGAAAGCTAACCAATAAAAAGCTACAGTAAACTCTCTTCTGACTAATGAAAATAAATACATGAATCAGAGTTTCCATTTCCTGCTGGAGTGAAGTACACCTATTGTCTGGAGATAATAAAACAGTTTGGATTTTGCTGCTATTGCCAGGCCATGGAATTAAATTCAAAGACACAAAGATAACTTTGTGAAGCAGCACAATGAAGGACCCAATTTTCTCTTTTTCCCAAGTTAGGTCATTATCTGCCTGAATTCACTAGCTTCGTTGATGTGCTTCCTGCCACAGGCCAATTCTGATAAATCTTGAGACATCCAATAAATCAGATGGAGTCTGAGTAGCACATTCAGTGCTGCTTTAGGTGGAAGAAATGTGATTTCTTTATAGCAAAAGGATCCAGATGACATCAACATGCCAAAAAGATGTGATTTCTAGCCTTTTCTGGATATATTATAATGATGATATCTAAATCCTTTAAACGCCAATAAAATATACATTTTAGATAATGAATTTGCTAGGAAAATATAAAAACTCATGTTATAGGCATTTCCATCTTTACATCTGTGAGAGCAGAGTTGCCCAGATACTTGCACACTGGTTGTCAACGAGATTGCTATTCAGATCGCAGACAGCATAGCAGGTAGGAAAATCATTTCCTGGTCCTAAAAATACAGAGTTTCCTGGGAAGTAAATGTAGCTTACAAGTCTAAACCAGAAGAGCTGGGGGCATCTGGAAAACCTAAGGTCCACCTGTCAAGGTTTAGGGCACCTGAAAGTGGTTTTAAGGCTCAAAACTGTGAGGCTGGGAAAGCTGGCTGAATGCACATGCCTCCCAGAGCTCTGGGCCTTATCAACTGAGTGGATGAGAAATTTCTTTATAGCAGTTCTCACTCAGAATTGGGATAAAGGGCTCAGTGCAAAGTTGGGATAGTATAACTTCTTGGTTTAATACTTCACAGATTTTTGGAACCAAATGCTCCCTGAAGTGAAAAGATTTTTTGTTGTTTTGTTTTGTTTTGTTTTGCTGACCTTGTTGGATGACTAATACTGTTTCTGGGAAATAAGAGAAACAAGTGGCTCATTGTTGCAGGAGCTGAGAGAGACACAAGAAAGGAGAGAGACATGTCTGCAGCTCTTTTTTCTCCCTTTATTGTGTCATGACTGAGTCAAGGCTGGACTCTGTGGCCAGGTTTTTCTTTCTACCTCTGTAGACATGTGTTTCGCATCAGACAGGACTGTGTGACACTTGACAGTGGCCAGTTCACATGAGTTAAGCCATGTATGGCCCATAAACAGAGGAGAAAAGACCCACAGCTGTACCCAGACACTCCTGACGCTGAAGTATTTTTGAAGCTTCGTGTGGCTGGGTCCACACATATGTCAGAAACAATTTACGCCTGTATGTTTTGGCTTCTTTCAATTGAATATCATTACTTTCTAAAAGCTGCTGTGGTCCAGTATTGCCTGAAGGCAGCACCACTTCTTGTTTAAATCTTCTTGAATCATGAAATGTAACTTTCAAAAGTTATCTGATTTTTGTCTATTTCTTTTTTTAAGCACTGAAGAAGAATGCCCTATACCTCATTCTGTTAAACCAGATCTCTCAAGTAGGGTGCCATCATAACATGTGATTCCTGTTGATGTCATCATTTTATGTAAATAAGTTAATTAAATTAGTCAGCTCTAGACTTTTTATGAAATAGGGAAAAGGAAACGCTTCTTATACTTGTCACCAAATTTAACTCAGTAAATATTTTTGATTACTGAGGGTGGGCAGGATAGAGCAGTGATTGGTGACTGGTGCAGCTGACGCCAGCCGGGCATTTTAGCATATCCCCTGGGCTTCCTGGTTTTGTCAGTATATGCCACTGATTTGTGCTGAGTCATTTAACCTTCCAAATTTCTTCATCTTAAAATGAGCTAATTGGCCTACATCATTGGTTTAAAATTATGTCCCAAGGTCCCATGCCAGGGTTTCAGGAGACTGTTAGCAGAAGCAAAGTGTAGTTAGTATCCAGTCTCCAAAAGCTGTGTCTGTTCAACACATTAAAAAAATTATTTAGTATTTTGATGTAAGAGTTGAGAATTGCCTCAAGTAGAGTGAAACCAAGACCAAGAGAATTTAGAGAAGAGATGAAAGGGGCTGCCATTTAATTGCTCACTTGCCCACTGACACTAGCGCAGGCCCTAGGCAGGCTTTGAAAGAGTCCCTGCGTGTGAGGGTTGCCTCTGCGTCATGGTATATCCCGGGCTTTGGAGAAAGATCCTACTCCTAAAGAAGAGTTTTGAGCACCTGGGTCTAAATGAACTAAGACCTCTTTCAGCCTGAACTTCTCTGGTGATGGCACAAAGTAGGGTCAATAAACGATCCCACCTATAGGTGAGTGTGGTGGGGAAAGTGGATTTGTAAACCACTGCTGATAAAACAGCAAAATGAAATTGGTGCCAAGCAGGGAATGTGCTCTGGAAGTAAAGAGAAAGCACCAACAAAAATGTAACATTCATTAAATATTCACTTATACTTTATGGGAGTAATGGTTAAAAGTGCATTTCTTGAGGGAAAAAGAATTGTATCTGTGTGTTTGGGGAGGGGGAGGGATTTCCATTTTGTTCTGGAATGTCTATGGTGATCATCTTATAAACGAAACTGATTTTTACTACCGATTTCTGACCTGTAAACCCTGCCTGAAGCTTAGTTCAGGTAGAATATATTTAGCACCTACTATGTGCAAGTCAGCTTTGAAATGCACTAGATTATTTTTGTTCTATGTTTATAAGGAAGATCCATATCATCAGGGTTGGTTCTGAGGGCCAGGGGGAGACTTGGTTTCTTACCGGGTCTGGTTTATAAAGAGCACAAATTCAGCCTTTAGGAAGATGAGTTGGTGCATATCACAGGAAGAGAATAGTTGAGTTTCTTAAAAGAGCTTCTTTTCAGTGTGTATGGCTCAATCAGGAGTCCAACAGGAAGGATATCTTGACTTTCAGACCTAACCGAATGCATGCTTGCCAGTGATGCAATGCGATGTCGTAAATAGTGTTCGACATTAAAGGTACAGAGTAAGTAACTATTCCCTCTCTGATCCAAGTCATGTGAGTACAGAGAGACACTTGGCTAGTTGTAATCTATGGAGGACACACTGAGAGTTCATCTGGACAGTGTGACCGTAATTCTGTATATCCAATGGTTACTTCATACTGCCTCTGGGTCTCTTTGTCAAGGACATGGTAGGGTGGACACAGGAAACTTGAGTTCTGCTGCCATGAGCTAGCTCTGGGCCAATGGATGGTCACAGGCATAGCCGTGACCAATCAACCCATTTTCCTGGGACTCTTCCAGATATAACGCTGAAAGTGCTAATCTCCAGGAAACCCCCCAGTCCTCTGTGACAGACCTCAGTTTCAGCATTTGTAGAGTGGGACAGAGAATGAAGTAATCATTAAGCTTTTAGTTCTCATTGCTTCTCGGCCTTTTGGCTAAGATCAGGTGAAGCTTTCAGTTCTCACAGCCCAAGATTCAGGAGGTCTCATACTCCCCTCTCATGGAGTTCCTGATGAAATTTATATAAACTCACTAGCCCGTTCATCAGACTGAATTACATACCTGTTCCATCTTAGAAGAGGAAGTCTCCCAGATCCCAAATCAAGTGTATTTGATTACTCAAGGTGTGTGTTTGAATATTGCATATTCACCTATTTTGAAGAAATTGCAATCAGGTTTTCAGAACAATATGTCAGCCTCTTCCCCTTCTCACTCTCAAGGAATGATAATATTAGAAGGATTATTTAGAAGTTAATGTTGTTTTATCATAGAAGCAAATGAAAACAACTAAACTAAAAGCTTATTTTTGAATATATTTTGAATAATTTAGCAAAGTTCTGCTCACCGCCTGTGAAAACTGATATATACAGGTTAAACCATCTTTAAAATTTTCCAATTAAATCAACATTTGTTTTATGGAGGATTTCAGCAGATATTCTGTCAGCCTTATATAATGCTTGTTTTCCCTGCATTTTGTTTTGCTTTTTTTTCTATTAACTTTTTCTCTTGAACAATAGTCATAATTCTAAGTACATAAAATCATTTAATTCAGCACCCGGAGGCTGCCATGTTTCCTTCTCTGGCTCTACATCCTAAGCAGCTGCTTAATTAACTTTAGAGTTTAGCACACAGTTCGACCTTAGTAAGTATTAATTCATTTTCAATTCAATTCATAATTCAATACTGCTAAGACATCCGCTAAGTTACAGTGGACCAGCATTTCCTACTAGTCCTTCTCAGAACAACACTAGTCTTTCAAGTTTGAGCAGTGCTATATTTTACATCTCCCTCTTGGAAAATTTCAGTGCCTTGTTAGTACATTAAAGCCTCTGAGAAACCCTGCAGTAAAATAAGCTCTTTAAACTTTGTTTGAACATTTCCCAGTCTTATTTGACTGTGGAACACTCCTAGAAGCGGCTACTATTATTAATTTTAATTTTAGTTTAATACATATTTACTCCCATAGACCACCAGAGACCATGTTTTCTTTTGGATATTTAGTCATTTTTATATACTCTATAAAAATTTATCCTTTTTATTAATATCCTATAAACCTAATTAATATTGAGTATTGAAGAGACAGTGCCCAGTAAAAAGTACCTGATATTTATTAAGGACATGGTTACTATACACACACACACACACACACACACACACACACACACACACACACACACTTTTTAAGAACTGTTTTAGACTTACAGAAAAATTGAATAGAGTTTCCATCTATCCTCTCATCCACTTTCCTATATTAGTAACATTTTACATTAGTATGCTACATTTATTATAATTAATGAACCAATATTGATGTCATTATTTCACTTTAATTTTTTATTAAGGTATAATTGACATGTAACTAATCAGTTTTAGATGTGCAACATAATATTTAATATTTGTATCTATTGTGAAATGATCACCACCAGTCTAGTTAACATCCATCACCGCAGATAACTGCAAAAGTTTTCTTCCTGTGATGAGAACTTTTAAGATGTACTGTCTTAGCAGCTTTCAAATATACAGTGCAGTATTATTAATTATAGTCACCATGCTACACATCCCCATGACTTATTTACTGTAACTGGAAGTTTGTACCTTTTGACCTCCTTCCCCTCCCCCCTCCCCTTTTCCTCACCTCTGGCAACCACCAATCAATCTGTTCTCTGTATCTCAGCTTTGGGGTTTTTGTGTGTGTTTGTTTGTTTAAGATACCACATATAAGCAAAATCATATGGTATATTTTTTTGTTTAACTTATTTCACTTAGCATAATGCTCTCAAGATCTATCCATGTTGTTACAAATGACAGGATTTCATTCCTTTTCTGGTTGAATAATATTCTATTGTTTGTCTGTCTGTCTGTCTATCTATCTACCCACCTACCTACCTACCTATCTAATCACATTTCCTGATATATTATTTTTATCTAAAATTCCTACATTATTTAGATTTCCTTAGTTTTTATTTTTTACCTAAGGTCTTTTTCTGTTTCCATCTCCTACAGAATATCCCATTACCTTTACTTGTCATGTCTCCTTAAGTTATTCTTTGTTGTGACAATTTCTTAGACTTGATGACCTTTATAGTTTTGAGGAGTACTGCTTAGGAGTTTTATAGGATTCCCCTCTGTTGGAACTCGTTGGATGTTTTTCTCTGATTAGACTGGGATGATGGTTTTTAAGAAGGACAACCACAGAAGTAAAATGTCATTTTCATATCTTATCATGCTGTCACCATGACATTACTTTTGACCATGATCATCTGGCTGATATACAAGATTTTTCCCCTGTAAAGTTGCTGTCCCCCACCCATTTAACACTGTACTTTTTGAGAGGAGGTCACCATGCACAATCACACTTAAGGAGTGGTAGGTGATTCCCACTCCTTGAGGACAATGTATCTACATTAAATTATTTGGAATTCTATACAGGAGATTTATCTCCTCTCCCACCATTTATTCAATTATTTATTTGGACTCATGATGAATATTATATTTTTATTAAAATAATGAACTATAGTCAACATATGTGAAACTCTCTCCATTACTGATAGAAGTACAGTTGGGGAATGGGTGCTGTGAGTGGAAAAAGTCATTTGGTGCTTGGGGAGGCCTCACTCACTCACTTGCTTGAATGGAATTGTGTCTCTAATATGTTGACAAAACCACATATTTTTAAAAATTTAACTCAGACTGCCAGGTGTAAAGATATTTCAGCTGAGAAGTTTGCTGTCAAAAGGAGAAAGGAGGCTGAGAATAAGAAGTGTGCAACTAGTTATAAGTGTTCCTCTTTGCCCTCCCCAGACACAAATGTGAATTGGGGAGAAGGCCTGAAGATAATTTTTGTCTGTCTAGGGTTTAGGTGTAGTTTCTAGCCATTGGCACACTGGTCGTCCTTTCCATAACCTACTCAGAGCCAGTCCCATGTAGGCCAGACATGGGTTTTGTAGTTGAGTTTAACTTTTTGGTCTTGTTTTTTTCACTTGCTTCTGTGCCTGTGTGCAGTAAGCACACAGGAAAGCAAGCTGCCCAACCTGTCCAGTGCCAAAAAAAGATATTTGTCAAACATTCCAGGAGGCATGCTGGGCCACCTCTGATTCACTGGCTTCCCTCATAGTCTGCAGCTCCTGGCTTGGGGAGGCTGCCAAAGCATTTTGTCTATGAGCTGTTGCTCTCTGTTCCCTGGTGCTACAAAAGGCAAAAAGTTCAGGAGTTGAAGTCTTTACCATTTCCATGTTTGCTTCTTATGTAGCAAATGAAGTGCAGGGTTAGAACTGAGTCTGGGGACCTTCCTGGCCTTGAGCCTACTCTTGGGGCTTTAGATGAAGTGACCAAGTGTATTTACTGGAACAGGTCAGAGGGTACATTGTCCCCGGCAGCATGGCCAGAAGGTTATGTCCAATATAGTCACCCGCCATCCTGCCACACCCCACTCTCATGTTAACTGTTTACTTCACCAGGGATACAGTCGTTGAATCAAAAGGGTGTTCATATCTCAGATGCTGTGGGGTTTCTTTTTCGGGGGATGTTTTCTTTTATATTGAATAAAAGCAATGAAATGTTTCTGGTCACATACCTCCACAGCTTGGTTATATTGATTTCCACACATAGAACAGAAAGCCAACTATGGAAAGAAAAAAGAAAAAGAAAAAGGAGATGAAAATAATGAAGAAGAGAAATGTAGATTTGAATTTAAATTCTGACTTTCTTGGAAGAAAAAAGATGTCTCTCTTTAAATTTGATGCATTCCTGCTTCAGGGTAGAAATCTTCTGTTTGGGTTATTCTTGTCTGTGGGGACTGGAAAAAGCCTTGAACTGATGAGGTCTGTAGCCTTTTGGAGGCATTTAATGGCAGTCTGCCCATTGGGGTTTGGCCTCAGATACTGCATTTGGTATATTCTACCTTTCTTTCTTTCTTTTTTTTTTAACTGAGCTATTGTTCTCTCTCTAAAATGTTCTGGAATATCATCCCAAGCAGTATTTTGTTCATTGCAAATTTGTATGTTTTGCTTTCCCATGCCCTCCTGTGGACCTCCTTTTTATTTCTGTCTTGGGCTTCCTCTGCCCCCCATTGACTGAGTGGCTAACAAAAGCAGTGATTTTAAAGAACTTCAACCATCAGTTAGGCTCATGAGCTCATCTCAGAGAAGGTTCGGTAATAGTTCAAAATGAAATGACTACGTGGAGCAGAGTGGCAGGTTGAATCAGGTTGAGCACTTAGAGTGAGTCAGGACACCTGGTTTCTAGACCCCTGACCATTTTATGACCTTGACCAAATTCACTCTGAGGAGTGGTTTCTTCATCTACACAGAGAGAAGGTGTACCAGGTGGGCTCTCAGCTTTGATGATCTTGATTATATTCTAAGCCTTATTTATTATTTTTTCAAATGATTTTGAGGCTACCTCCTTTCACTCCACCAAGGAGATATTGAATTTGATGCCTACATGACCATGGTTTGTTTTATGTTTGTTAGTTTATATTTTGTTTTATGTTTTATATTAGTAATAAATGCACATAGGAGAACTTCAGATAGTACAGAAGAGGAAAAGGAAGATCTCCCATACCTAACATTCAGTTTCCTCTCCAAAGGCACCTGTGTCACTCCTTTGTTGTGTATCCTTCTAGAGAGATTTGCCCTATATGTATACTAAGCCAGCCCCTCCCATTCCAACTACAGATAGTAGTATGCTCATATGTACAGTTCTGTCCCTTGAATTTTCCCCCTCTAAACAATATTTCTTAGAGGTTGTTCCATATAAGTACTTACAGAACTCCCTCATTCTGTGCAATAGTTAACATAGAATCCTTCAGGATGGATCACAATCTCCCATAGGTGGACGTTGTTTTTAGTCTTTTGCTATTATAGACTCTACTGCAGACAAACTTGTTTGTTTGTCTTACTTTGTCTTACTTGTTTGTGTGCCTTACTTTGAAAACAAAGCCATTGTCTAAGTTCCACCCTTTTTCAGCCTCTCCAGTTAATGGCTGGAGGTGTTTAGTCTGAATTGTCAAATCTAAATTAAGTGGAAGAAAGCAACAACACCATTCCTCCCTGTGGATGTCTCTGTAAAGGCTGGTGTTTTGAAGACTAGCAAGGGTGTGGTTTTGGAAGAGCTCTTCTCCAAGTCTTCAACTCCCCCAGATAAGGATGCAGACATCAATAAAACCTGCTGAGCAGTATCTGGTTGCTGTGTGGAGTTGAGTAACAAGAGTCTCCTATGAGTAAACCCAGTGCAGGATTTTGTACACTGACAAAGCAGTCTTCCCAAATCACTGAAGACAGTCCAGCTCCAAGTTATTTGTCATATCAATAATTTACCAGACCCAAGTCAGTTTTTAAAAATTGTCAAAGTATCTGTGTTATAAAAATTAATATACAGTTAATAACCTCTAATCTGCCAACAACTACGATAGAAACTAGGCTTTCAAAACTTTTTTTTGTTTTCCTTGACCTGGGGAATTTCTGGTATTGGAAATATCAGTTTATACATTTCCCTTATAGAAACCATTGGACATCTTTTATCTATAGTAGTAATATCAGAAAAATAGGGGCATAATTTTTCAGAAGGCTCAGAAATGACTGTCCCTGGAAATAATCACCAGTGTTCCATCCAAAGCTTCCTCCATTGGCCTGAAAGAGGTCTAATGGATTAAACACCTCTGGATATCTGGACTTTGTCTTACTTGTATCTGTATTTAAGAGTATTTTTTAGCAGGCTTGGGCCTGGTTATTACTTGGATGGGAGACCATCTAGGAAGACCAGGTGCTGTATGTAGGTGTAAAAAATAAAAAAATAAGGGATTGTAAGCTGACAACGTCCTTGTAATCTGTGAGGTCAACCAAGAGTTGCCTCACCTAAAAAAAAACTAAACAAAAAACTTTTTCCCCTTATTGTGACACAGTGTGTGTACTCTTACTTAGTCCTTTAGATGGAGATTGTGATTTATCTTCTAACAAGCTGTAGAATGAAATACTCATTTCAGTTATTTTGGTATCAGTCATGATTTCTTTTCTTATGTTTCAAGCTAAGACCATAAGAAATGCCCCGGTGGTTGCATTCATTCCATCACATCATTTACTGAGTCTCCCTCTATGCCAGGATTGGTGCCAGGTGGTGAGAATTCTTTGTGGTGGGCTTAATTCAGGAATGGAAACCTAAACTGTTTAGGCGGAATACTCCTAATATTCTTACCTTCCCGTTCAGTAGCTCATTGTTGAGCAGAGTTGTCAATCCATTCAAATCCTCCTTGAACCCTTCCTGTTTGTAACCTGAACAACCTTTGGGCCCAGGACCTGGTTTTGATGACCTGTTGTCTCAGTGGTACTTCCTTGTTATCAAAAGCAAACTGCTCTTAGTTGTTCCTGTTCTTTAGTCTAAGGTGAGACAGAGGTCAGCCAAGGACAATTGAAAGCCCAGGTGGATGGGGGTCTCAAGAGGCCTCAATTTTGGCCCTGGTTCTACGTGCCACTAAGCAGAGCATGCTTCTTTATCTTTCTGGGTTTCAGTCTCCCATAAAATGAAAGGATGGACTAGATAATCTCCAAGGTTCTTTACAAAGCCTAACATTCTAGTGTTCCACAGCCACATGCAAAAACCTACCTCATTTCTTCATGCATTTCTTCCAGCAGCCTATTAGTTCATGTGAGGACAGGAGCTGTTTATCCAACTACAAGCCCCGGTACACAGTGAGGATGCAATAAAGATCTCATGAACGTATAAATAATTTAAAAAAATTTTTGTTTCGTTTTTACCCTTCTCTACCCTGAGCTGGAGGAAGTTCCTGCCATGGAATTAATTATGCCTTAAGGAAACCATTTCTTTCATAGAAAATCTTCATTGTTGGTACTATCTTTCGTGCATGTGTGTGTACTCAGAAATATTTGGATTTTAAGTAAAATATGCTAATAATTTTATCTTTTAAAAAGAGTAGTGTCCAATATAGTGAAATTTAAGAGTTTTTTTCTCAGAAATGAAGTGAATATATAAAATTATAAGTTGTTGCCTTTGGCCCTGACCTAGGAACAAATAGACTGCAAAGCGTGATTTTCATTATTATACGATATTACAGGCAGAAGCTAAGCAAATTTGACTGATAAACTATTTTGAGTAAAACAAGCACTTTTTAAAATACATTTTTTTGTGAGGATACAATTATAGAATTTTTTAGATTTAAAATTTTCTTTTCTAAAATGAAGTATTACATGCTAAAATTTAAAATGTTGGTAAATGCAAATAAGTGGAAAATCCTTAAAAAGCATTAAACAATTTTAATGCCTTTATCTAATCCCAGACATGGTTAACATTTTTATGCAATTTCTTTTCTCACTAATTTTTCTCTTTGTAAAAACTGGATCATTTATTCTCCGTCCATTATTAGTTCCTGAGCTCAATAGATCATGCTTCTTTGGGGAGTTTTTATTTAACAAATCATTAGTGGATCATGCTTGTGTGTAGGTACTGATTTAGATGCTGGGTTTTACGTGTTGTTTGTCAGTTTACTCATTCATCCTAGATATTATTGTACACCCACCATGTATCGATGATCACATGCTTCCTTAGCTTTGCCATAAACATACAGGTTGTCTGAAGAAGAGCACACACACACATGCAAGTGTCCTGGTGAAATTATTTCATATGTTGTTGGGAACTTTGTAGAATCCATTTTTGGCCACTTTATTCTATGAAATGCTTCAAATGTAACTCTAGACGCAGGGAAGATGTGAAATAAGATTCTTACCAGCACAAAAGCTGACATTGAATGAGTCAGGAGTGGGGCCACTCTCTGAGTCTCCCTGAATTGAATTAAGGTGATAATTACTTGAATAGTAATGATTAACAGAGAAGTACTTGGAAGGAATCTCAGGAATCTATACTCCGAAGCACAACACATTCTGATGGTCTCTTTTTTGATAAGGTGTTGTAGGCCCTTGTCATTAATTGCCTTGATGTTCTTCCCTCCTGTAGTGATGAATCACCAACAACAGCAGCAAATGGCACCCAGCACCCTGAGCCAACAAAACCACCCTCCTCAGAACCCACCGGCAGGACTGATGAGTCTACCTAATGCCCTGACTACTCAACAGCAGCAGCAGCAGAAACTTCGGCTTCAGCGGATCCAGATGGAGAGAGAGAGGATTCGGATGCGCCAAGAGGAACTCATGAGGCAGGTATGGCCTCCTGTGATGCCTAGCAGGGGTTCATGGCTGTGGTGCCAAACCTCGTGGGTAGGTAGCTGCTAGCCATCAGGGTAACTCTTTCTCTAGAAGCATCAGAGGTCTAAAGCCCTGCTCCAGACCTCATGAGTTTCTTCTCCCAACGTCTGGCCGCACTGTCTTCAGAGCCACCCTTATGAATACAAGGACTAGCTATATTAGCATGGCTGCCTTTGGCTTCCACTGCCAGTCTGTTGAAGGAGAGAAAGAGTGTGTTCCAATTTTCTATTACTGCTGTGTAACAGATTATTTCAAAATTTAGTGGCTTAAAACAATAACCATTTTATTGTACCATGCAGTTTTGTGAGTCAGGAATTTAGGCAGGGCTCATCTGGATTGTTCTTCTGCTCTGCATGGTGTTGGCTAAAGTCACTCAGTGGTGTTCAGCTGGCAGGTAGGCTGGACTAGAGGGTCCAAAGTGACTTTACTCAAGTGTGTGGTGCCATGGTGAGGGTTCCTGGAAGAGTGGGCTTAGCTGGAACTCAACCTGGAGCACCTGTGTATGGCACCTCTAGCATGGCAATCTCAGAGTAGTGAAACATATCACATAGGAGCTTGGGTCCCCCTAGAGGATGTTTCAAGAGACAGGGAATTGAAGCTGCCAGTGCTTCAGGGAAATGTCACAAAGTGACTTCTGCCATATTCTCTTGGTTAAAACATCACAGAGCTTTTGCAGCACGCCCCTCTCCCCCGCCCCCACCGGTCAGAGCAGCTAGCAGAGAAGATATTCTATGGAAAAAATGACAAGGAATCTGCAACCATCTTGATCGCCATGGAGCATAAAAAGAGGGAAAATTGAGGGAGAATGAGAAAGGCAGATGGTTTGCATATGGATTCTGATAGAATGGTTTACAAAACTGCCTGGGCATTGATCAGGCACCTTTGTGCCATACTGTGTTCATTCATTTATTAGTTCATCAGTTGGTCAACAGAATGTAGTGTATCCTTTGTGAGAAAGGCTCAGTGCTATACCTCAAAAACTGAATAAAGAGAATACTTGAAGGAACCCAAAGTTTTCTCCCTCCTTCAGTAACTTGTTTCATGCAAGAGTGGAATTCTTTCTTCCGAGTTGCTAAACTAATGGTAGCACATGTTTTCAAGTCTCATAAATTTTGCTGGCTACATTTTTGAGGAGGAAAACTTTAGTTGATTGTTCTAGTTCTTCAGACTTTGCTTTATGACTCAAATGAAGCAAGATGCATGGGTAGCTTCCTTTCACTAGTTTTTAAGGAAATAAGTAGTTTGAACTGTTCTAGAGAGCTTTCTTACAGGGGATCAGGGGGCATTTGGGTGAACATTGTTTTTTTCTTTAAATGACATCTGATACTTGAAAAAAATATGCATTGGCTTCTATAAAGGAATAATGTATTTTTCATCAAATAAATTCTAAGATATAAAGTATGCTGCATAGGCTTAAAAAACATGCTGAATTAAAATAATCCTTTAGACATAGCCTTTGAAAATGAGGGAAGTGAACATAAATTGTGCTTTGTTCAGTGAACTATTCTCTAAATCTGGGGAATACAACTTTACAATTTAACTACAGTTGTGCCTTTTACCCTGAGGATTTATGTCTGAACTTTCATGGTTATTTCAGGGTAACAGTTGTTCATACTCTTTTCAGATAAACAGTATCATGTTTCTCAGTAGGAAATAATTACATTATTGTTTTCTGTCTTTGAATAATAATTTCATTTGGAATAACTTTCTATTTCATAATATAGAATAAATTAAACAATATTATGGTAGCATTTATAAGTTTTCTTTTAATTTTATATTTAAATGAGCTTTAACGAGTTTTTTCTTTACACAGAGCCATGACCATTCTGTAGAGAATGGCTTGTTTCTCAGTTTCCACCTCTTTCTGTGTTTCTTTTTCTCTTGCCCCACCTCCTTCTTTCCCACAGAAAGTATTTCTGAAAAGGGGTGGGGAAAACTGCCCCAAATTGTTTCCTCTATTCTAACCGTAGGTGCCTTTGAACTCGAATATCGTATTGATGGTTCATATTACAGAAATGCCAACCAAGTTCCTTAAGCTCGCTGATCCCTAGAGGCTGTGGAATTTGGTGCATTTTGCTGCCTTGTGGTGTGTAATTCCACTGTGTAGGACAGTGGGGGAGAAAAGCTGTACAGAGTTCACATAGTTCAGCTTTGACGTGTGTGTGTGTGTGTGTGTGTGTGTGTGTGTGTGTGTGTGTACACATGTATGTACGTGTGTGTAGTCAGGAGGAGGAGAAGGAGATGGAATGGATGTGTTGATGTCTTGTTATTTTTATTATGGGATATAGGATAAAGGGCCTAAAGAGACTTTTTAAATGTGAAAGATTTTGTTCATCATACAGAAACAGCCTGTTCCTCAATGTCAAATGTATTATTTAAGGCCATACGGTAAATGGTGGCGGAGTGTTCTATGATAATTTTGGGGGCATTTGCCAAGATGCCTAATTGTTCAGGTATGGATTATCCCTATCATATTGGTGGGTTTTCTTTCTTTCCTTCTTTCTTTCTTTTTCTTTCTTTCTTTCTTTCTTTCTTTCTTTCTTTCTTTCTTTCTTTCTTTCTTTCTTTCTTTCTTTCTTTCTTTCTTTCCTTCCTTCCTTCCTTCCTTCCTTCCTTCCTTCCTTCCTTCCTTCCTTCCTTCTTTCCTTCCTTTCTTTCTTTTGTGTGTGATTTTCTGCCGCACTATTTGCACTTAAGTCAGGGCAGGGGCAGGGAAATGATTGGCAGTAAAAGTGATATTTGGCTGACTTTTTAGCACCCTTCTAGCATCTAGTAGAAATGCTGGGATGGAGGAAATTGGTGGCCCTAATGAGATCTGAAGGTTACCTGTGTACTTTCATGTACTCATTCTGTCCACCCTCATGTCCTTGATAGTCAGCAGCTGCCTAAATGCCCTTAGCTCCCTGGACCTTGATCCCCTCTTGCTTGCAGGAGGGCCTTAGTTATATAGCCTGGCTTCACAGGGTCTTTGCCCTACAGGCAGGCCTCAAAACTACCTGCAACTCTGTCAAGGGAAAATTTCCAGGATAGAGATCCTTCCCTATTTCTAGCCCTGTAGTAGGAAGGGAGGTTGATAAATTCAATAAGTAGATGAATTTATTCCTAATTCTTGGGAAATCATCACTACTCTATATTTTTATCATCATTAAATATATGATAAATGTGAAAGCTACATAAATATTGTTTCATTTCTCTTTTCCTCCTTCCTTTTAACTTCTTCCTTCTTCCATCCCACTAATCCTCTAGGTGTATCGTCTGATGATGTTGCAGCATAAAGAAAACCACTCCTTTGTCTTTGTTGCACAGTCTGAAGTATACCTCATAATGCCACAGTCTCAAATGTTAACTCATTGTCACTGAAATCATGTCAGGTCATTAGCAAAATGGATTTGAGGAAAATCTGATTATCAATCTAAAGTCAACCTCTGTTATTTCAAGATGAAAAAATTTTAATTTCTTTCTATATTTCTTCATTCATTTGTACAGTCAACATATATATGAAGTAGAAAACAATAGAAAAAAATGGGACATGGCTGCCATTAGATAACATATATTTTAGCACAAGAGACAAAATGATTAAATCTAATCCAAATTGTTGGCTAGGCAAGTGATATCAAAGCATTCCCTACTTCAAGGGGTCCCAGATGGCTGTCATATTTGACTTTCATAACTGGAGCAGAGACCAGACACACCAGAACACAGAGTTTTATGAAATTGAGCATAAGATGCGTTCTTATTTATTTATTTTTTTCAGTGGCTCTTCAGTCCAAGTTTTTGAACAGCTACAGAATGAGGATCCAAGGGCCAGTGAGGTTTGGTATTGCCACAGATTAGGAATCTTCCAAAGCAGGAAAGTTGCATTAATAATAGTCCCTACAGTTTAGCATTGGCTGCTATAGCAACAGTTGAATTACTTGTATCTGATACTTGATGAATTATCTTGGAATGTGGCAGGTGCTCTACGGGGAAGGGTGCCATGAGTGCAAGGGGGATCTCAGCCAGGTCTGCAGTACCCTGCCTTATTAGAAAAATAGAACTTACCCGACTTTCAGCAGGCATCTGTCACAGACATTGTGGAAAGCATGAACTTTTGTGAGAGACCTTCTCCATTGTTAGTGATAATGAGAGTTTATTTTTGCTTAATTTCCCAAAAGGCTGTCATGCAGCTTCAGGTTCAACAGAGAAATGACAACCCTAGAAAAGAAGGCTATTACAGTTGAAGTACTTCCTGGTATCTTTGTATTTTAAAAAAAGAAATTACAGAATTTGGTTTGTGGTTTTTTTTCTTTAAGTAGAAAAATAACTTTTTAACTTTTTGAAATATAATTCAGTTCTTTTTTTTCTGACTGAAGTAAAAGAAAACATTTTGCTAAGTGAAGGAAGCTAGACCCCCAAAAGTTATATGAGTCCATTTATATGACATTCTAGAAAAGATGAAACTATAAGGACAGAGAAGAGATGAGTGGTTGCCAGGGCTGGAGATGAGGGAGGAGGGTCTGACTACTAAGGGGGCAGTGGTAGGGAATTTTGGGGACTAATGGCACAGTTCTGTAGCTTGTTTTTGGTGGCTGTTTCACAACGGTATATATTTGTCAAAACTCAGAACTGTATGTAAATAAAAATAATAAAGAAAAACACACTCATTCCAGAAACTATTTAAAGTACTCAGAAAGCACGGAGGAATATAATAATCATTTATACTCTTATCAAGTTAGGGCATCTATGAAGGTGGTGATTTCTTCCCAGTGTTTGTATGTATTTGTGTGTGTACTTTATTTTTTAAAACAAATTAGTAGCATATCATACTACTGTTTTATTATCTCTTCTTAATATATTGGGAAGTCATTTATTTGTTCTGTGTTATGGAAGTTGTCATGTGACTTTGGTTGTATCTATCCTAAGCTGCCAGGAATCCTTTCTACAATAGGGCTAGACATAAATTTTGAAATACTAGGAGCTACACATGCCTACAGTGACTATAGAATATTCTGCTGTTACAGCTTAAAATTCAACAGAGCATTTGCTCAAGTATTATAAAGGGCGTATTTGTGACTTTACCCAATGAAATGAAAAATTTCAATAACTGCTAAGAAATTAAGAAACAGGCTTCTCAGTCCCTGTTTACCCATCTGACAGAACAGTTCCTTGATATGAAAACAGGCTTTATCTGAGAGTATTTGTTTTCATGTGTGTTATTTGTTTGAAGCTGGGGGCCCTCTGCCTCCAAGATTTTAACCTTGGGGACTTGCTGTGAGCGCCCCCTCCCGGGCCTGGAAGTCTCTTAAAAGAAGAAGACCTCCCTCCCCATCTTCCCTTTCAGGGCCTGCGTTGTTGAGAACGCATTGTTCCCAAGCAAATTCAGCACTGTTTTTAACCCCAGTTTCTCCTTAATTGAGGCTCAGTGGACAGGAGAATGCAGCTTGTCAAACGAAAATGCGGACTGAGCCTGGCCTCTGCTTGCCAGGCAACAGGGACCAGGACAGAGGGTTTGGCCAGGAGGGTGCGGAATTATTTTGGCAGGTCTCACAGATTTCTGCTGGACTTGAAAGCCACTGCTGGGTCCTGCTGGCCAGCTGGCCGGCCTCTCATAGCCATTCCTGACCAAGGGCCCTGAGTAGGACACACTCGGCTGTGAGTACCTCTGGGCTGGAGGAAGGTTCTGAGATCTGTTTTTTGTCGTGTGAAGAATAGCTACTTAGATTAGAAGTGTCATGAAGCATAAATGGTGGCTATTTTGTCAAGTTTTTTCTTCAGAACAGGGGCTATAGCTCAACTTTTAGAAAAGCATTTTATAGAATTAGGTTTCAGGGTTGACTGCAACATGTCACCCAACTAATATATAAATCCCCCTGGAGCTGCTTGGCTGTTTAAGTTCATTCATTCATTGTTCAACAGATGCTCTAGACACTAAATGAGTGCAGTGAACAGACGGACTTTGTCCTTTCCCTCACACAACGTTCATTCCAGCTTGTGTCAAGTACGTTATTTGCCTGCAAGTCCCAGAAATAATCTATGTTCTAAGATGTCCTGTTCTCATGCTGTTGAGGAATACTATCAGTTCAAGTCTTCTTAAAAGGACCCTTTTGAAAATATTATAAATTGAACACATTTTATTTAAACAGAAGTTCACCAAGTTTGCAGAAAGGAAAAGGGACGTCTGATTTCTGATCTTGGTAAGATCAGTAAGGTATGAAGAAATATTCTATTTAAAAATTCGGCTATAATATAATATATAAATTATAAATGTTTTCCTTAATGTGATTCTAAGGGATAACAGACATTATAGAATAACAAGTTGTTGTATACATCCTGAATTAAAAGACTGACAAATATGCCATGGATAATAGTTACAGACTCAACAAAAGTCTTCCCCAAAATGTTCGAGTTCTGACTGTTCTTTCATAAGGATAGTCTGGCAACTGAGCATGTGTGATGAAGCATTTCAAAAAGGGAGGCTCCAGGAAATATGACAGTGAATTTCTAGACTCCTTTGCACAGAGTTAAAAAAGAGATTTAATTGGGAATTTTTTCTATAAAGAAGGTAAATAATTTAACATTCCACCTCTGAAGTCTCTCAGGGTTTTGGCAGTGAGAGCAGCTTCTCTGCACCAGAATAACTATTTTAGTATTAAGATTTCAAAATATTGTCTTCCTTTTACTTATTTTTTTAATTTTTTCCTACTCATCCCACCCTTTATAATTAAAACAATTCATCTTACATTTTTGTAGAATCCCAGGCAACGCACACTTAGCAGGGCACCCTCAGAAGAGGTTATTGTCATTCGTTTCTCTTTGAAGTACATTCCAGTGAGGGCAGGAGCTGGCTGGTGGAGGCGTTTCCTCAGCCGAGGACTGACAGGGTTGCAGGATGCTTTCAACTGCTGTTTACTTTCTCACCTCTTCTGTTGATTTATTCCACAGGCAAGCTGCAGGCGAATGGGGAACTGGAAGGAAAGGGGCTTTGAGGTTTGCTTCCAGGGACACCTTCAATTTATAAATCAGCATTTTCACATCCCTCACCCCTCCAGCTATTTTACACCCCACCTTCTCCCCCAGCTGCTGGGAGAGGGTGTTTTTTAACTCACATGTAATTATTTATTTCAGGGAGCTAGATGGATGACCACAAGCTCCACCACAAACTACAAAAGAGATTCTCAAGCCCTTGTTTTGTAGTACTCTTTGTACCTCCAGCTTGAATCTAGAGAAAAAATAAAGTTGTGGAGAAGGGGAGGGATAGAGTTACCAAGGGCTGCTTCCACATCCTTCTGAACTTATAACTGCTTGCTGTGTGTGAATTCCCAGGACACTAGCTCCACCCATATACACTGAAAAGGGTCGTAGAATACATGCACTTCAATCCCAATTCAAGACAGTTTGCTGTGTTCAGGAGAGTTGAACAGATGGTTTCATTAAGTCCTCTAAACTGTCTGAAGGAGGATTGGGTACTTCCATTTCAGAGCTGGGAAAATAGGCCCAGAGAAATGAAATAACTTGGCAAAATACCACAGCCAGTAAGTGAAAGGACCAAAAATTTGTGTTCTGCTGACCTCTGGCCTTGGCTTTTCTTTCTCTGCCACACTGTCTATGTGGTGGCTATAAGAACAGACTCTGGAGCCAGATTTTGGGAAAGTGGCTTAACTTCTCAATGCCTCAGTTTCCTCATCTGTAAAATGGAGACAATTGGGCTGTCATGAGGATGAAGTGAAATCGTATGTTAAAATGCGTAGAGCCATGCTTTACATGTAGTAAGCGATGTGCAAGTGTTTTCTAATATCCCTGCCTCCTAAAACATTTACCATTATCAGGAGTTCATTTTACTGGCTGCCTCACTGTTCCAGGTTCTTCATAGATAGTCTTTTAAATCTTCATAACAGCCCAGTGAAATGAGTCATGAACAAACTATCAAGAACGGTGAAGAATTTAGTCTAAGGTGTTATAGCTAGAGAGAGGCTGAGGTGGGGTTTGAACTCCATCCAATCTTTCTGATTCCAAGGACACTTTATTTTTCTTGTGCCAAGCGCTGGACATGGTTATTAGTGTTTAATCTTTAACAACTTCTTGAGAGTTCCAGTGGTCAGTACCCTAGAGAACTGAGAAGAGCCAGTTCCACCCCTGAACAGATTATTAATTAGAAAGCCTTTCATCATATCAGCCTCAAATCTGGGGCAGAAGGGATTTTTGTTCTTCTGTGTGATAGTCTGTTAATATTTTGAGAGCCCAGGTGTGCCCCTCAGGTCTCTCTTCTGGTTAAACAGTCCCCTCCTTCTTCACAGGACATTTCACTCAGATTTCTTCCATTCCTGATTTTCCTCCTCTGGTCACTCTTTGTAAAGACCTCTGCAGAGACTTGGATCCAGCCTTGTGCCTGGAGGTTGACTGGAGGTAGGCAGATCAGTCGAACTGTCTAGAGAAGCCATGCTGACCTGCTGTTGCTTGAGATGGAAAGATCTGAAGCATGAAGATATCAGGGAGAAGAAACCCACAAGGCTCGGCCCTTGTCCATCATTATTTGCCATAGCCTGTCTCTCCCTCTAGGATCCTCCATGAGGCATGTTGTTGGTTGTTGTATCCCTGCTGCTGGGAACAGTATCTGGCACCTGAGGGAAGGAATTGCTGTAGGGTCTGAGGAAGTTGATTTTGAGCTGGGATAGGTGGTGATGGCATTAAGAGAATGCTTGACGTTAGTAGGAAGACTGCTTTGGGGGCAGAAGAGGAGTGCTTTAGGAGATGCAGGGTTTCAGACCCCAGCTGAAGTTCAGGGCTAAGAGGGGAAGAAGGTAGTGGCTTGCTGTGGTTATGGCAGTCAGGGAAGGCATCCTGGCAAAGGTGAGATAATGGAACCTCTGAGGTGGGTGAGATCTGACTAGATGAAGAGAGAGCCAAAGAGAGACTCCTAGATGAGGAGTTTAAGAAACTGAAGACTTGTTTGGAAGTACAGGATGGATGGGGATGCGGGTGACACTGGGAAGGGATCTATGAATAGACTCATTGAACTAGAATAGAAGTAGGAGATGAGAGACAGACCAGGCGGCTTGGATATGCCTCCAGCCTAGCATTTGTTGTCCTGCTTTGACTAAAGGAAGCTGGAGATGGAACACAGGGTTAGGGCAGTTGCATTGTCAACTCTCTGAGTCATGTCTTAAACCATCTTTGGCCAGCTGTCTCTGTTTTCCTGTCAATTTACTTAGTCCAGTGCCCCCATCTTCTATCTTTGCTTTAGCTGTTCTGACAGCTTGACTGCTGCTTCTTGGTCAAACGAAAGTCAGGTTTTTGCCTTTTATTTTTGTTTAATACAAGGGTTGTGGGTGTCATGTGGCAGAATATTTTCATTCAAAAAGGCTAGACTTTAAAAAATTTTAAATATGGAACTGTTGTATTATCAAATATAATTAAGTGAAATGAAATTCCTCACCATTCTCCTTTTATGTTAAAAACTGATTTTATGTTATACGAAAAGGTTTACAAATATCTCCTTATTAAAAAAAAATTGTTTTCTTAGCCTTGCTGACTCATCATGATGAATTTGACACTTTGATTTAATCCTTGCAAGGTGAAAGTTGGCCAGGAAGAAGTGTCAAACCACTCAAAGTAGATCCGTTCCACGAAATAGTGTGACTATTAATTTTTGTTTTTGCTTTTGTTTTCTGGGGTTGGAACACAGAACAGTGGGAAGGGAGTGAGTAAAGGAAGCATGTCAGACAAAGGAGGGGATGTGCACAGGCCTGGGACAGAGGGCTTTGAGGGCCACTGTGTACGTGGGTTTACATCCGGGGGCTGATGTGATCTCCCCATTGACCGCTGTGTTACTTGACTTGTGCCAAGAATAATCTTGGAGAAAGTGTTGCCTGCTGCAATAGCGTCCTAACTCAGACTAGCCTAAAGCTGTTTTTCAGGTACATTGAACACCCTTTCTGTATTTTTTCATTTGGTGTAGTCATTTGAAGGTAGAAAATGATACTGTGAGTCCACTCCAGGCAGAACAGAGCATTGTGCTTTGATGACAGGGTCAAGTCTTCAAACTGGAGAAATAACGTCGATACTGAAAAATGGAACTTTAGTTGTCTCGAATTTATAAAATAGAGGAAACAGATGTGAGATGGCACAGTGAAACGTTTTCCTCAGTGTAGTATAGGTTCCTTCACTTTGATTGTTATACATAGTCCCGTTGAATTTTATTTATATATTTAGCCACAGGCAACCATTCTTTTAAAAATCTGTATTATATTTATTTGAAATATGCCAGGGGTAATTTAAATGAAGAGGAAAGTTTAGAGCTATATATTTTATATCTAGTTTCTCATATTTGTTCTTATATTTTTATATTGTGTTATTACAGATGACAAATAATTCATATATATTATGTATATAATATATATTTTTTATTCCATAAAATTCCAGAAATGATTCTTATATTTAAAGTTAGACTGCCTGGAAATTTCAAATTCAACCAATATTCTTAAGATATACGGTGGTAAGATTTTGTCAAATATGAAGAAATGCAGCCATTTCTTCAACATGTATGTTTAAAAGGGCATCAGTTTAGGGTAAACCCCACGTTTATTTATAATGGTTGGAGAATAGTATATTAGAGTTAATGTTGATTTTTTGAATAATGAAGGCTATTACCCAAAGGATCTTTGCATTTATAGTTTATAAAGAGCTAGAAATTATATCATTAACTTGGTATCATTATATAATTCAAACTGTGGTTCTAGTGTATGAGTGTGCTTGAGGGCTTGTTGGGCTCTAGGTTCCTCATACCAAGTTCAGTCCTGTTCTTCTATAGAGGCCTTCAACTAAGCTCTGGTTGGAGAATAAGGTTTCTGATGCATACTGTCTGTCATGTAAAAACAGCTATTAGAAGTAATTCAGTTTTACTAGGTTTATTTAGAAGGTATTTCCAAGATTTGGATTATGGACTAATATCAACTTTTAAAAAAACCTCTAGTTCTTTGTTTGCTTTTCGTGGATTAACTGAATAAAATATGTGTTAGTTAAGGATTCTGATTATTTTCAATGTGGATGACCATAAGTGAACCATGAACCCTTTCTAACCAGAATGAGTATTTCAGGGTAAGTTAATAGTGCAGTTTCTTATCAATTAGATCTTTCATAGTTTATAAGAGTCGTGCTATCATATCTCCTGGAGACAGTACAATGAATCCTAGTAACCAAAAGTTTTTACAGCTGATGACTTCACTTGACTTGTTTAGACAGCAGTTACTCTATTGAATCATATAGCATGTTAGGGCTGGAACAGATCTAACAAAGGTACTGTAACTTAGGTGGCCTAAATATTCTATTTGCCATTGTAGCCATGGTTTGGGGGTTTGAGGGATGGTAAGACCAATGACTTCAGCCAGGAAAGTGGGCAACTGATAGGCATAAATAGGATGAAAATATAAACATACAGCAAATATGAAAGAAATTTGATGTCTGGTCACATTTGTCAAAATAGGAGAGAGACTCTGGAGTTTTTACCTAGAGAAAGTAATTACAGTCCAATCCATAACCTTTGGATTGACTCTGCTTGGCAAAATAATGCTAGCTTTAAAAAGTAATGCTAGCATTCTGATTTTCACTAATGAAATCCAGATGCTCTCAAACAGTTAATCATCGGTGGGGTTTGGATTGGATCTTCATGGTTCCCCAATCTTCAGCCATTTTTATTCAAGTTGTCAAAATAATTGGTCAAATAGAAAAACAGATTGACTAACAAACTTCTTAACTGGTTGTTTTGCTCTCCTGGCTATTGACATAAAACTGCTAGATGCGATTTAATGTTGAGCCTGAACTCTAATCTCACAGCTTTACTGGCTGGTAAGTAACAAAGGCCAGATATATAGCTGCTAGTCCAAAGGAATCCAGTGGTTTTTATTGATTTAGAATTAGTCTGAGCATCTGGGATAACAATAGCCTTGTCTATAGGAGTATGTCTTGAGAGGTCTCTATAAGATTTGGGTATTTTAACAATTGGATGGGTGAGACAGTTGCCATGCAGCGCCCTGAGGGAAAATATTAGCTGAGCTTCTCATTAACTGTGAATGTGAGAAAATGATTTATGCCAGTAAGACTTTTTTTCAGAGAAAGGACCCTAATGATTTCCTGAGGATTTTGACTTATTAAGAATAAACATTAAGTGCTTTCTTTGTATTTGGTGAAAAGTTTTCATGTGAAGTATACCTTACTCTGATCCTTCTGACTGGGAATAACTCTTGCCTCTCCCTCTGATTGTCATATTTCTGCAGGAAGCCGCCCTCTGTAGGCAGCTCCCCATGGAAGCCGAGACTCTGGCCACAGTTCAGGCTTCTGTCAACCCACCTGCCATGACCCCAGACATGAGATCCATCACTAATAGTAGCTCAGACCCTTTCCTCAATGGGTAAGTTAACATTTGGGGGCCACTTATTTTTGCCCTTTTTATTCTGTGGTCTAGAGTATAATGGGTCTGTATGTTGGAAAAAGATGGGGAGCTTGGAAGGTAGATTAAAGACAGAGGGAGCAAGTAGAAGGAGGTGGCAGAAAAAATAAAGGCAGAGAAAGTCATCTACCTTTCTTTCTTAATCTGAAATTTAAAAATTGGTGTTATGACAAGAACTGAACACCTAGTCAATAATTTGAAAATGGGAGTGAACTTTTATAATTTCAATGGGACAGTATTGCATCGTAATTATTTGGAAGAATCTTGTGGTTTTATGTAGCCAGTGGGGGGGGGGGGAGGGTGTAAAAGCATGTCATGCTGCTAACAGAGAACATAACAATTAAGAGAGGATGTTTATGGTGAAATGTAAATAAGGTCTATAGTTTAGTTAATAATGTTAAACAAGGTCAGTTTCCTGGTTTTGATAACTGTGCTATAGTTATGTGTAAGAGGTCACTGGAGAAGCAGGGGAAAGGTGCACAGGAGCTCTGGACTCCTTTTGCATCTTCTGTGTGATTCTAAAATTATTTCACAATAAAATTAACTAAAACAAAGAGATGATGTTTTAAAATAGGAAGCATATGAGCAGAAGGAAAAGATAATTTAGTCAGGAATACCTTCGTGAGTAGTAGTCAACTCTACTTGTATAGCCTTTTAAACCAAAATAAGGGGCAATATTCTATTTCCTATGCCTTTTCTGCCATTGCAGAGGTTTCTGGCAAACAAATACAATTACAAAGCTTATTAAAAAGAGAGAGATGAAAACAAACAATAGCTGAAACAATGAAAGACAATTCATTAAATTGTTTGTTTAAAAGCATTTCTAAAATACAGAAAATGAGATAGTGTAAATTTACCTATGTACCCAAAACCCAGATTTGCCATATTTTTACATATCTTATTTTTTTAAAATAAGTATTGTAATTACATTTGAACTCGTTTCCACCACCACTAAAATCTGTCTCTTGCTTTTTTCTTCCCTCCCTAATGGTAGCCACTATTCACAGATTGGTGTATGGTTATCACACATGTTTTTATGCTTCTTATTGCCTGTTAACGTTTGCATCCAAGGAATAGTCAACATTATTTTTTGTTTTTTAAAAATTTACAAAAATGATATCATAATATGTAGAATAGTGCTCAGATTATTATTTTGAGATGAAAAGAAAGTCAATGTCAATTTACTATTAACGGTTAGTTTTATTTGTTTACAATTTATTAATTTCATTGACATTGGGATGTGTGTTTTAAAATGAAGAGTAGGTGCAAAGTCTGTCCCCATTCCCCTCCACCTTCACTAACAGCATTACCTGGAAAATTGGGCAGAATGACAAAACTACACTAGTTTAGGGTTTTCGTGGTTGTATATTAGTTTGAAATTTCTTTATCTATAAACTGAAGTTTCTCCATCTTTTGCTCTCCAGAGGGCCATATCATTCAAGGGAACAGAGCACTGACAGTGGCCTGGGGTTAGGGTGCTACAGTGTCCCGACGACTCCAGAGGACTTCCTCAGCAACGTGGATGAGATGGACACAGGTAGGAGCAAAGCCTGCGAGGACTTGCAATGAGTTTGCATTTTTAAATCATCTTTTTAGTCATCTTAATTATGAAATCCAACCAGAAACACTTAATCTCAACAACATCGATATAAAAAGACAACTGAAAAGGCATCCAGTCTTCCAGGCACCATTAATAAACTCTTGCTCCTTCCCTATAGTTTATACAAATATAGTTTTATATATGGATACAAGATTTTAATTCTGCCTTTTTTCCTTTTTTTGTCTGTCTGTTTTGTTTTTTGTTTTGCTTGTCCTTGCTTCATATAGCCCTTGCCTCACAGTTACACTAGCATACCTCTGTCTCTTTGCCATTCTTCCACAGTACAATGTTTGTGCTGTTCTGGTTTTCCAGTGTAATACATATAATGACGTGGTACTGGTTTATAGTTCTAACAGCATAAAAATTTCTTCGTGTTGTTCACTGCATTTAGGAGGCAGTTGGCGCTGGGCATTTGGAAAGTTAAGCAACTCAGAGGATTCTAAATTGTCAGTTCCAAATCCCACCATGGTAACAATGTCTTCCCTCATCAATTAAAAAGAGTAGGGTGACTTTAACTTAGTCCCCCACCCCTGCACTACCTTCAGGTCAGGCCTCAGCTGACTTCCCAGTTACCTCTCTTTTCCTCCTCTTCGCAAGGAATAGAGCCTACAACTGCAAAAACTAAATTTGGTCTTATTAGCTAAATCTAGATTTAATTATCAAAGTCCTAAACTTCTAAACAAAATTCTGGATCCAAAAAGAGACAGTTGAAGTGTCCACTGTTTGGAGTTTTTCACGTAAGTTTCTTCTCCACCTTCACTAACAGCAATTAATTGTTCTGTTATGAAAATAATTGCTTTCCCCAGTGCTATTGTCCATGGTGCCTGTGTTTGTCACACACTACTCCTGGATGACTGCTCTTCCTGCTCTGAATATAAATTATTGGTTGGACCAGAGTCAGACTCATTCAGGCAGGATGGGACATGAAGCAGCTGCCCAGGGTGCCCTTACAGGCCATTATCTATGTGGTTAGAGGATTGCACAGGAGTCACACAGGAATAGTTCCAACTGTTCATTACGTTACCCTTTAATTTATTACTTCAGTTTTCTCTCTTCCTTCCTGCCACCCACCCTCTCTTTCTTCATCTCTCTCTTTATTTTTTGGCATCAGATTTATGTTGCCCTCTTCAGAGTGGCTCCTTCCTATGTTTAAAAATTGTTTGCTTCATCTTTTAAACACTGGGAAGCCAGTAAATATAAAAAGTAACGTTAAATAAGAAAAGACTTAAGGAGATCTAAATCTAAGCTTGACATTTAAAATAAAAAGATGAAGTCTGTTCTATGGCTTTTAAAAATGGCCTCGAGTGGATAAATAGGGAATGTTTTAAAGCCAGAATGTGGAATTAAGTGGTGTCCTGAAAAGACCACGGTCTTTGCAGACAGGTGATCTAAGTTGAATCCTTGCTTCTCCACTTACTGGTGGTAGTGGCTTTGGGTAAGTGACATAACCTCCTGGGGCCTCAGATTTCTCACCTATAATGTGAGAATACTGTGCTCACTTCACACACTTCTGAGGAGTCATAAGATCACAGAGCTTGGCCCAAAGTTCTCCTTCTACAAAGGCCGAACCTGATAAATGCTAGATTTCCAAGTTAACCCGGTTATATGAGTATCAACCCACTGAGTTTAGGGGCACCTCTGTGAAGTCTTTGTAGGAAGTGAGCATAGACCCTCTCAAGGAAAAGCTGAGGTGGGCAGAGCTCAAGTATGGCTGGGAAAGGTCTGTTGGATCCACTGACCACATGCTGAATGGGAACGAGCCAGCTGAGCTCTCCCCTTGCAAAATGCATGTGGAAGCAACAGCTGGTCTTGGTGTGAGGACAGAGTAAAGGAACTAGCAAGAGAAAAATCTGGGAAGTCATCTATCCTTCCAGAATCTTCTGAAATAATCACTCTCTTTTAAGAATTGCCAGGTTTTTGTCTCTCTCACTTTTTAAGTAGATAAAACTGCAAAAGCCAAAAAAGGTTACTATGAGAATGCAAAGTTGCTCCAAAGAGAGATATTTTAAAAATTGTTAACCTAAACAAAGAATCTTAGCTGGTGTCCTTATGCTTTCTATGTCTGAAGAGAAAAAGATAAGAGGAATTCTTTAAGACAGAGAGATTTTATTTAGTTAAAAAGTGTATACTTGAGTTATTAGAAAGTTAAAATGGGAAATCAATAAAGATGAATGATTCTGACTAGAGACAAAGGAAAACAAGACATCCAACACTTTAGATCAGATCATTTTCAGGGCTGATAATTTTTTTTCAACCTCACTTCCATTTATTACACTCTGTGGGTAGAAAATTATTTTGAACTTTTTTATTTTGATGTCTTCAATATCAGTAACACTATATTTAGGTCATGTGGTTGAACTTGATTTAAGTTTTAATTTCATTTTACAATGAAAATCCTATAAAATATTACCAAGAATCACTGACATTTTATGAGTTATAGAAAAGTCTTTAAACTTTGCTATCACCAAAATGAAGTTTGATTTTATTTCTCTCATTAGGAAAGATGTAATTTTTCTCCTTGGAAAATATTTAATATATGTGGTTAAAATGACTTATCTGCAGTTTTGCTCAGAATACTGAAATTTCTATGTGCTTTTAAGACACAAAAGCCAATTTAATGAGTTTTTAAAAATGATGCTATGTTGGAAGCTGGCCTTGGTTATCAGTGCTCCTTAACCTATAACGTATATTTTATCCCTTCAGAAGATTGTTTGGGGCTGTTGAATTAACTAGCTATTCTAATACTATGTAACCAACATTAATTGAGTTCCAAGGTTTTTTCTTTTTTCTTTCAGCACAATCAAACATTTAATGTATTTTTGTATGTATATGAGTTTGTATGTATGAAAGGTACCCAGAGCTGTGGACGTGTGGCAGACATTATGTGATACTTTACTTCAGTTTATGAACAAGGTGTTATACTTTCAATTTCAGATAGGTAAAGTGATCGTCAGACAAGTTACACGTGTCTAAGTTCACATAGCTAAAAAGGTCAGTGTCTATTGGCGTGAAGGTCAGTACATTTTTTCCTGTACTGTTCTTCACAAAGAACATGTATTCTTCATGTTCTATCCCAGATAGTTAACTTTCCTCTAAATAGTATTTTCTCAGCTCTGATCTATAGACTCTAGTTCTGTTAGAATATAAAGTCTGATGAAATAGGATTAGGTGATTAAATGGGTTTAAGACATGGATTTCTAAACAAACAAAATAAAAGAAAGCAGAACTTTTTTTACTGCAAGACTTCTAAGAACCTTCATATGCTCACATGCATTGTGACTCATGTGCATTGTGAGAAAGGTAGATAGCTGTGGGTGTATGTGTGTGTGCAGGGAGGGGGATGATCTGCACAACCCACTTTATAAAATGCTTTGAAATTGATCCCTAGAGCCTCAGTGAAGACAGCCTTTTAACAATATGGTTAAAAGAAACTCCTCACTACTACCTTTGAATATGAAGAGAGAGGACATGGGTAAATATAAGCTCACAATAAATCCCAAGATGATAGCCCCATGATAAGGTATTTATTACAGGCAGGACCTCTCTACTCTTTTGCAAAAACAGCTCCTTATGCCTTCACAAGAAGGCACAGATCATGGGCCAGATCTATAGTGCCTTCACACGCTCCTTTCCTATGTCCCTGGACTGACCATTCCGGACCATATCTACCTAGAACAGTTACCTAGAACATGTCTACCTAGAACCTGGCATCTCAGCATCTCTGCATCTCTTACAAGCGAGTATCACCAACTCAGTGTCAGTTGTGGAAGCTGAAATTTTGTCCGGAGGTGAAATATTTTAGACCTCCAGCAATAATCTTCTGTTTAAATGCAGGCACAGTGTGAGAGAAGACAAGCGCTATTTTAACACTTGAACTGTTCTTCTTTCAAGAGCTTAAACAAAGTAGTTAAAATGGTTTCCTTTCATTGTGTTATAGGAGAAAACGCAGGACAGACACCCATGAACATCAATCCTCAGCAGACTCGTTTTCCTGATTTTCTTGACTGTCTTCCAGGAACAAATGTTGACCTAGGAACTTTGGAATCTGAAGAGCTGATCCCCCTTTTCAATGATGTAGAGTCTGCTCTCAACAAAAGCGAGCCTTTTCTAACCTGGCTGTAATTAGAACCATTGTAACGGGTGCAGCCATGACCTGACATTTCCTGGGCCTCTTGGAAAAAGTGATGGAGCAGAGCCATTAAGTAGGTGTACCACCTTCTGCCTTCATGACTCATGCTCCCTCTTTTCCATGTGGCCAATTTAATCATTGCCTGGATTTGATTGACAGTAACTTAAGTTAAACATAAATAAATATTCTATTTTCATGTTATGTAAGCCTGCATTCCTATGGTGGGTTATGCAGAATTGCTTCTGTTTTTCTCTCTGTGGCCCCATGACTAAGTTTTATGGGTTTTAGTTGAAATTTATACATGAATTGATTATAAACTATAAAAAGCTGACCATAGGCAGTGACCTCTGACAGGTGTCTTGGTCCAGGAAATGTACACAAAATTAGACCTGATTTGCAGTTTCAAAAACTGTATTGAAGACAGTAGTACCAAATGCTTTAAGTATTTAACCCAAGCTTTAAAAATCATTGTATGGGTAGTAAAATTCTGCTGTATGGAATACAATGTAGTTTTGAATCCATACTGGTTCTAACGATTCTTGTTACTCTGTATTTACAAAAGCACATACAATCCTGTTGTAGTTTGTTCTCCATCATCTTACCACAGAACATCTAACAACTAGCCCTTCCAGCGGGAGAGCGTTAGTCACAGTTACTACACTACAGATCTGAAACAGACCAGTTTGGTACAATTATAAGCATCTATTAAACAAAACTTTTTAAAATTGCAAGTTGGATTTAAAAAATGCTTAGAATTTGATGTTTATTTTATAAAGCACTATAATTTTGTAGCTGACAACAAAGGGCATCCAAACTTTTTAATAAATCATTGGCGACTGTATTCATATCTTTTGAAACTTCTGAAAACATCCGGACAACATAGCTTTCGACCTGGTGACACACACAGTAAGCTGTTGCTTTTTAAATCTGAAGCTTTGTCAGTTTTGCTTTCAAGATTTCAAGTGTTTAAAATAGTCTTATCTATGAAACTGTTTGAAGGATGAAGCAGAACCCTGACTGATGTGTAAAAAAATGCCCTCTGAGGGTATATGGCGGAGACTTATGTTTTTGAATTCAGTAAAATTGATTCCTAAGTATATTATCCTAACCTTGTTTGCACAGTTGGCATAAAAAGGCATGAAATATGTATTCAATACCTCTTATGTAACCAAAAATATATTTTATTAGCTTTTAAGGACTGAGAGAGAGCATCAGGTTCACCTAGCGTGCACTCTGCCTGCATTGCCAATGAAGTCCTCAACTGTTTAATGTTTTCAACTGACATTATTTATAACTTATGAATTTAATATCTTTTTTAAAAGACATTAACAATTCAGGTCCCTGGGAGGAGCCTTTCAATTCCCAAAGGGGCTTATTTGTTCAGGATCTTAAGATATTTTTGATCTACCAAAATGCAGATGGGCAGAATACATTTTATCTTGTTGGAAGGAAGGCAAGTGAAAAGGTCCGAGATGAAGTAGTAAAGTTATGGAATATAGTGGAAAGGATGCTAGTTGTGAAATGGAAATAGATGTATAGTACCCCCAAAGCAAGACAAGCAGGAACAAAATACGAATTTTCTGCTACAACATTTATAGCAAAAGAGTGTTGTAGAAGAAAAGAAGGCTCTGGCGCACTTTAGGTGGGCAAAGAAGGGGCAGGTGGTGTTGACCTGTCCACGCTGCCACCCAGCATTGGGCAGACGAGAGTGTACGCCTGCTGTTGCTTCCAACACAATGCAGTGGCTTATTTTTCTTGAAGGAAATGTTCCTCTGATTCTTTTTCTCTCTCTGGGTGCTCTAGAGGGACTAGGGTGATGTTTATGTTGCTACTAAATTGAAGGGCGCACTATTTCTTTTTCTCTTTTGTTAGCAATAATTGCAGAAAGAGTTGTACATTCTTTTTAAGAAAAAAAAAAAAAAGAAAAACAAGGGACCTAACAAAACTGAGCAGTGTTACTGTATTTTTAAAAAATATTTTTATAAACTCATTTTCAGGTTATTAAACATAAAAGAAACAGATACCCCTCTTTTTTTTTAAAGTAGTTAAAGCATCAGTGATTTATAGTATCAGTTTTTAGAAGTAATTTTCTAGGAAGCTTGTGGCATTAGAAAATATTAGACTTTTTTTAGCGAAATTAGTTGAAACATTTATTAATGAACATAACAAATATTTTTCCAGAATTAAATATGGACCCTGATTACATGTTTACTAATACATAAAGCTAGATATAATTTTTTTGTGTTTGTTTTTAAGGCCACAAAATATGGCCTTTGTTAAAGAACACTAAATCTAGATATCTAAGTAAGAACAACTTTTTAAAGACTATTTCTTATTATTGTTAAGTGTTAAAATCCCTGCAGAATCATGATAAGGTGCTATTTATACTGTTTTTCTTATTATAGAACAACTGTCAGGATATCTAGTCTTTTTCGTCCAAATCAATCAATAAATTTTAACATTTCATCCAATAGTTTTACCATAGAAAAGACATATTAAAAATTAAAATTGAAAAAATAATTTCAGAGCTCTTTCTTTCAAGGTATTTTTGTTTCCTGATAAAACACATTTTCTTGAAGTAAATACATTGTCAGAACTTATTGCAACTCTATTAAATCTAAGTAATTCTTAGTGTTTCACCATAGTACTTAGGATGAGAAATTCCATCTCTTTCACTGATCGTACAATATAGAAGAAGCACGTAAAAACAGTGTACTGGGGTGCTGTTCCCCAGTGTGGGAGAAAAGCTCTCTGTGGAAGGTGATCTGGAGTGAGAGAAGTGTTGCTAATTACTAGTGTTCTCATGACATAATTAGAAAGTAACTTCTGAAAGTACAACTATGAAAAAAAAAAATGAGTTGTTAAAAAAATAGGAAATTGTAAATTAATTTAATTGGGAAAATGGAAAATTGACAGAAACCGTTTCCCTAACACACTACATCATTTATATGCTAGTACTTTAACTCAAAAAAAAATTTACTCCTGCATTTTTTAAATATGATATGTGTGTTTATTTTTAATTTAGAATGCTATACGTACAGAAAGTATGCCGCCAGATCAGTCAGATCAAACTATTTTACCTGGAATTTGGTACTGGTTTTTACTTCTCTGATTCTGTATAAAAAAAATAAATGCAGTTGAATTTCCACTTGGAACCTTTGTCTTTTTATTATTTGTGTGTGTTTCTTTTACTCAGGGTTTTGGGTGGTCCTAAAAAAAGGCTTATATAACCCTTCTGGCAGAGAATGAAAGAAAGAAAATTTCATAGGCAAACTTTTTTGTTTTTGGCTCAAATTTGGCTTGGTTCTTCAGTATTCTAAATAACAACAGAATTTTGGTTTCCACTTTATTTGAAGTGACCCACCGAGATTTTAAAAAGTGAATGTATATTTTTAAAAGTGAATATACACACACACATATAGATACACACACACACACACACACGCACACACACACTAAAAATCACGCTCTCCTTCCAACACCCACAGATTTAACTGAGACATCAGAACTATAGGATTCTCAGTCTTTCCCCTATTATTAACAATATGGTGTAGCTTTTTGTCGAAACTAAAAAGAGCTCATCATTCATTCTGAGTGTGCTTGAGACTGTGTTTTCTCTGTTGAGTTCCTTTATTCTCACTGTCATGATACCTTTTGTCGCTGCACGGAAACGTTAGGTAGAAGCACTCTTAGTAGAAGAGAGTTTTTAAACAGAAGCGTTCAGCTAAAAAGCTGAAAGAAGAGGTGCTTATGGAAACATGACCAACATTCCAGGGTCTAAGTCTCTTGTGAATCATTTTAAAAACCATATTTCATCATCATTTTAAGATAATGTGCTCATTGTTGAAATGTTATGAATCGCAACATGTATAAAGTCAAAAGTAAAAGTTGTCTATCCCCTAAATCTTACATTAAAAAAAAAGTATGTTAGATTTTTTTCCTTATAAGTTAGATTTCTTAACAAAAGAAAAGCTAGTATGCATGCTATTTAGCTTTCACTTTTTCTCTTAATAATAACAATGATATTACCAATATTTATTATTTACTATGCCAGGTACTATGCAAAAACACTTGAGAGCTCTATTTTCTAATTTAATCTGCACAGTGAAATTATTACTTCTGTGATATTGTCCTTACTTTACAGTTGTAGAAATTGAGGTTTGGAGAGGATAAGTAACTTGTATCAGGTCACACAGTAGGCAGCAGATGTATCTAATATTTGGTGGTCATCTTTGCACGTCAGTACATGTAGTCGTATACTTCATTTATTTTTAACAACAAATGGTATTTTTTGTATGGGTGTCCCTTACCTACCAGTGGGTAGTTTTTCATTTTTGTCTTTACAAACAGTACTGCAGGAAACAGCTTGTTATTATATGAATATGACTAGAGAATAAATTCCTAGGAAAAAATCACTACATCAAAAGGTGTGTGATTTTACATTTTGATAGATTCTGCCAAATTGTTTTCAAAAAAGGACCTATCAGTTTATATTGCCAAACTTCCAACAGCAATGTATGCAAAGGCCTATTTCACTTTTGTCAACCTAAAGCTAGATATTGCCTAACTCTGTTTTTTAATGAGTTTTACTGCAAACATGCGGTTTCAAAATATTGTCAAATTTGATTTGTGTAAAAATTAAACTTTTTTTTTATTTCCCCAGCTTATATATTCCACAAAATATTCAAGAAGATATGTGGAATATATAAAAATAAAGTTTAAAAGGGAATGAAAAATTTTTCTATTCTAGCAATACACAATACAAATCAGTCTTGTTTTTTTCCAGCTTTATTGATATTGACATATAACAGTGTATTTAAGGTGTACAACATAGTAAGTTTATGTATGTATATATTGCAAAATGATTACCACAATAGTTGTCACATGCATCACTCACATAGTTGCAATTTTCTTTTTTTTGTGGTGAGAATGTTTATCTAACTCTTAAATCTTTGTAAATACAGGTAAAAAATCTTACTGTTATAGTTTCTATTTCTTGAATAAATAATGAAATTGAATGATCTTTTCATAATCCTATTGTCTATAGTGCATGCATGATGTCAGTTCTCCATCCAGATCACCTTAAATTCCTTTTTATTGTTTTTGTTTCTCACACCACCTACCCTGGTATATTTTTGCTTTTAACAGCTAACACTTGTGGCTCTTTTTAAAAGGAGTGCTAGAGTCACTTTGCACTCACACACCCAGAGAGCTAGAAATGCCTAGGAATTTACATCTTACAACATGACCTTTAGTCAATGATAGATGGGAGTGTAAGAATCCAGATTCCCTGTGGGATCAGACAGAGACCACCTTCTGTGGGATTTTGCCTAAGGACACATCCTTGCTTTGTTTCCAGTCCTTCCCTTTCTAGCTTCACTCATGCTTTTACTAGTTTCCCCTATAAATATCTACTTCCTTGATAAATAATTCTTAAATAGTGCTTCTTTAAAAGTCACTTGTAATTGGGAGGCTTGTCTGCTTTTGCTGCAGGGAGCCCTGAGGTCAGGAGACTTGGCTAGTCTCCTGGGGGATGGGAGAACGTGTGGAACTGGGACAAACTGTCGTAGCTGAGCGCCCTTGCACCCACCAGTCTGCCAACCTGCCTAACATTAATGAGAGCTCCAGTCGACCCACCTCCTGGCCACAGGAGGAACCAGCTAGCTCACATCAAAGAACTGCAAGCTGAACCACAGAATTGTACATGAAATAAAATGCCATTTGGGACCTTGTTGACCAATCCGGTCCTGATTTCCTCCATCACGTGTAACAAGAATGGTTAGATATGAACATGAAACGATGGTGACAGCTTGGCTAGTTTATGCACAAAACACACTGTCTGGGTGCCGTGACTGCACCGGACAGCCACGCCTGGACCAGCTCTGTTCAAAGTCCACCTGCTTCTGGATCCCGGTTTCACCTCCATGGCTTGAAATGTGACTGACTTGGTGACAAGAGTTGTCATCTTCATTCATTTACCCAACATACTCTAAGCACCTTCTTTTGTTCAGGGCACTGTTTGTCACCTTTATTTGAAGAATATCCTGGAAGATAAATTATTTAGCAATTTCTTAACTGCCAGAACTCCATCTTGGCTAAGAACTTAACTCTGCATCTCACCTAAAAAACGAAAACACCTCTGACATCATCACTCCCATTTGGTGCTGCTCTAATGCCATCAGGCTGCTAAGGTGAGCCATCTTCAATCCTCACTGAGCATTCAGGGCTAGTATTCTGAATCCTTCTGAGAGTTCATGGTTGGAACTGAGGGAGTGGGTCACCCTGGCTCAAACCCAGTACCCTGGACATAAGAAAGAGCCATGCCTCTTCCTTCTGATTCTGTAAAGCACGAGAAATACTCTTCTTCCATAATTGCTGACACTGTCAGAACAGCTCCAAGGAGGAGCACTGTAATACTGATGACAGTCCACGGTTCAGAGAAATGAGTTTGGACCCTAGTGCCACCACTTACCTATGCTTCGACCTTGGACAAACGACTGTGTCCTCCTGTGGAAATAGTGAGAAACCCCAGGCCAAGGTAGTGGTAAAGTGTCACAATACCTGCAAATAGTAAGTACCCAATAAAAACCCAGTATATAACTTAGAAAGTTAAGTACAACATTCATTTTTGGAAAATATTTATTTAAAAAACTAGGTGAATATGGTAAAAAAACAAACAAACAAACAACAACAACAACAACAAAAAAACAAGACAAAACAAAATCCCAAAACAGCTTTAAACAACAAGCATATGACACTGGTATAAAACTTTCCCAGCTCTACTGATCTGATCTAGTTTGTCCAACCATCTACAGTCATGGGGAGGAGCCACATGTAAACAGGTCATCTTTACCAGTGATGAGCAAAAACTAATTACATGAGAACTATCAATGGCCATAAAACTCCCTTTCTTAGGCAAACCTCCCCAAACACAAGAGAGAAACCAAGTCTTGAGAGTGTATTCTGGGGATTTGTAGTTCTGCTTTAAATGTGGGGGCAGGAGTAGGGGCGGTATTCACAGATGTCTTCATGTTCTGGCTTCTCCGTGTGGTGCAGGGTCAGAGAACAGCCCGTGGTGGCATACTGCAAGGAGGAAAGAAATACACTGAGCCATCAGGCCTTCTGAAAACTTCTACTGGTGCAGACCTCTCAGTGTATTCACCCACTCAGGTTTCGGGGGGCTTAAACTATATTCTCATTCCAACTGTTTTTACTTGAGATGAATTAAATATTTAAGACTTAAAAAAAAAGTCATTTGTGTCTTTGTGTCAGGATCTGCTGCTGGGAACCAGACCAAAAATTGTATCCAGAATATACAACAAATTAAGGTAAAGCAATAAAAATAGTCCAACAGAAATATGAGCCAGGGATATTAATTGAAAATTGAAAGACAGGAAACTGGGTGGCAAATAATTTGCCAACTTCATTACTAATCAGGAAAATGGAAATTAGATAATAATGACATACCATTTCACCTTTATCAAACTGCAATCAAAAAGACTAATGCCAAGTGTTGGATAGGATGCGGGGAAATAATAACAGTGCACTGTTGGTGAGTGTAAATTGATACAGGCACTTGCTCTGTTTTGTTGACCACTAGATCCCAAGTCCTGAGGGCAATACCCATTACATAGTGGATACTCAGTAAATATTTGTTGAGTGAATTAATTTTTTGCACATCATGTTCCCCGCAAAAGTGAGTAGTTTGAGAGAAAACACTCAGAGAAGAGAGGTTGCAAAATAGGGGAGAAGGAACTTCTTAGTTTAGTTGTTTAAACAAATCTGTCACCAACCAATGGGATGACAGGGATTGCAGCCAACCATGTTCATCTAGTTGATTAATCTAGCTGATAAGTAAATTAGTCACAGGCATTGCTGCTAAACCAGTTCTGAGCTGGGACTTGTACATTTATAGTGTCTTCAAGTTTCTTCTCCTTTTCCTTTTCCTTTTTCTTTTTCTTTTCTTTTCTTTTCTTTTTTCTTTCTTTTCTTTTCTTTCTTCCCTTCCCTTCCCTTCCCTTCCATTTTCTTTCTTTCTTTCTTTCTTTCTTTCTTTCTTTCTTTCTTTCTTTCTTTCTTTCTTTCTTTCTTCCTTCCTTCCTTCCTTCCTTCCTTCCTTCCTTCCTTCCTTCCTTCCTTCCTTCCTTCCTTCCTTCCTTCCTTCCTTCCTTCCTTCCTTTCTTTCTTTCTTTCTTTCTTTCTTTCTTTCTTTCTTTCTTTCTTTCTTTCTTTCTTTTCCTTCCTTCCTTCCTTCCTTCCTTCCTTCCTTCCTTCCTTCTCTCTCTCTCTCTCTCTTTCTCTCTCTCTCTTTCTCTGGATTGCAATCTATTGAAATTCATGTATTGGAATTTTCAATGAAAAATTGTAACCACTGCATTTTTGGTTTTCCCCAGAGGCACTGGTTTTTGAAGATAAGATTAAATATTATGTGGACATCTTAGCCCCTGGATGTATAATTTACTTGATGCCCATTTGAGAGTACATGTGATGGCATTGTAGGTATCAGTTTAAAATCTGAAGAAGTTGTGACATCTTCTTAGCTGCTCAGAATAGATCAATATATGTAATGTATTAAAATGAATATAGATTCAAGATCAGACACATTACATCATATTTGGAAGACTTTTTGGAAGAGTTTCAGGTCACTAGATTGAGATGGATCTATGAATTCTGGCCCTAAAAAAGAATGAATTTGTTTCAGGGATACCCCAGAAGATCTGGTATATTCAGGTCCTCAAAGCAGAGCTCTTTAAAACTTTCACTGGAATGCTCCCAAATTTCAGTATTCACCAACAGTTAACAAGTGTGTGTTATATTTTTTCATAGTCTCTAAAGGACTTGAGAAACTGATCAAAGCTTTGTGTGTTGTTTGTAGTTGATGCTCATACATACATTTACATGAATTCCAGATGGCTCATAAACTCGCTGAAGCCCTTCTAGTGACCATAGACTCTGCAACTCTTTCCCACAAATGTCCTCTGAAATAGGTCCCTTGTGAATTAAAATTGTGAGTTGATAAAGCCTTAAACTATACTTAGCAGAGATGTATAAGTTGTGCTTAGAAATGTTCATTTGTAGGGGTCACAGAGTTTACCATAGAATTTTATATGTCTTAAATGGGCTCTTCTGCTTGTAAGTCCTTAGGTCATACTATTAATTGAACAAAGTGATGTATGCCTCATATGTTTGCATTTTGAGGACCATAAATAGTGGGGCCAATTGTTCTGGTTCGCCTTGGAAAGAAGGGTTTCCCAATTTGGGGGAATTTGTGTTAAAATTAGAAAGTTCCAGTACTGGGAGAAGTTGAGAATTATGCATCATGTACTTACTGGCAGGACTGGCTACATAATCTATGGGACCCAGCATAAAATGAAAATATGGAGCACCTTCTTCCAATTTATTAAGAATTTCAAGATGAGGGCATTAGAGCATTAAACCAAGTGTGGGGCTATTTTGAATTGGGGAGGGGGGGACAGTGTGACTACATGAGAAACATGTCCATGAAACCATCCTGAAAATCAAAGGGTTTTATGTGCTGATGTACCCCTTTGTTAGAACAAGAAAGAAGAGGCTGACATAATAAGCTTCATAGAAAAAATAATAATTACAAGAATTAAGCCAAGAAATTATTAGCATTTTCTCCTAAAATGTTTCCCACCAAATATTCCAGGTAGCAGATTGTATTTTCAGGAATAGAAGAGAGTTTGGTGCACATGAGGACTTTGACCCTAAGCCAGCTTTGGTTTTCCCTGAGGATACCAAAGAATGTAAGACTCTTAGGATCTTCCTTGATAACTCCCAACATTCTCAGGGTCACTAATACCAAAAACGATTCATTCATTCATTTATTTATTCATCCATCCATCATTCTGTATTTGCTAAGCCCCTGCCATGTTGAAAGCACTAAATGCGCTTTGGAAATACAAAGATGAAGAAAACTCAATCCTTTTTGAGCTTACTGTTTAATCAGGACCATGTATTATGGGACAAAGAGTAATGGTAAAGAGGAATTTTTCACTCAAATAGCTAACCTTATCATCAGCTCTTTGTTCTGCTTCTGTAGACATGCTTGCCGCATAGGCTGAAGGGCAAGGTGACCTTGAAATTAACTAAAGACTCATCCTCTTTTTTGCTTGTTCTGTCTAGATAGATAACATATATATTGCTTGAGTTCTTGTCTGAAAATCTCCTGCTTTCTTACTCTTTGTAACTGCCTGAGAAAAAATTAATCGATCAACCCATGCCAACTGGCCAAATGTAACTATGGATAAGCCTTATAAAAGCAAAATTGCATCTGAGCTCAGGGCCCAGATCTTCAAAGCACTACCTTTTCTGGGACACTGGCATAATAAAGGTGAGTTCTCCAACTCTCTGAATAGTGCTTGGTTCCTTGTAGGTCTGATTTTGCAACAACCCTGCAATAATGCAAGCTCAGGATAAGGAAGGATGAAGAAAACTAAACAACTTCAAGTAGGTCATGGTGTCTGAGCTCTAGCTTCAAGGAGTTTCCAGGCATTTCAGGTAAAGGAAATGGCATATATGAAGTGTGAGATTTTGTAAGAGGAGTGATGAGAAGATCTATGGCACCCTCAGGAGAGTGTGTATGTGTGTGTGTCCAGAGTTGGAGTTTAACCTAACAGAAGCCATGAGAAGATTTCCAATAGTAGAGTGTCTTAAGGAAAACAAGCAGAGAAGTGAAGAGGCACCAAATTGGAGAGAAGTTGGTGGCCTTCCCTGAGTACAAGGCCTATTTGGTGCTATGACAGCAGAAAGAAGTTGAAATCATGGCCTCTGCACCTAAAAAGATAATGTAGCATTACGTACTGAGCACCAAGTGGATGCTAGTATAATTCTGGAGAGAGGGTGGGTCATTTGGGGCTTGGTGATGAGGTAGGACCAGGGGAACAGGAAGAGCATTCTGGGAACTGGGAACTGTTAAACAAAGACATAGAAGTGAAAATGGAAGGCAAACAATATGTAATGACAATCTACTGTGTTCCAGGAACTAGTCATTGCGTAGTACGTGCACTAGTGTGTGCGCACGTGCGTTTATTGGAATAACATTACTCTTTTGGAGTCATTTAGACAGAATTGACATCTTTGTAATATTGAGTCTTTTTATTCAGTTCAATCTGTTTTCTCAGCATACTTTCTTCAAAGTATGAGAGTTGAAGATGGTTAGACAACATGGAAACAAAGGAATAATTACCCCTTCCCCTAAACCTCAGTGTTGTAATTTAGGCACTAAATTCTATCAGAAATGGCAGATATAATCATCATCTATGAAATTCACTTAATCTTTCTTGGTCTCATTTCCTATTCTTCTTATCTATAAAACACTCATTTTTTCATGGTACTAAAATTCTCCTATTTTATAATTTTTCTCAGTGTCTGGACAAATCTACATTTAGGGATAGATGAATTTGTGTCTTGTACACAAACACTCTTTTTCTTATAACATTTTTGAGAGTACAATCGTTATGAGACTGGAAGATGAAAAACTGATATTTTAACTATGACTCTAATCTCAGTAAATGAGATAATTTCAGCAAGCATATTCTTTGAAAGGGACTTAGTTTTTTCTTCAGGATTTAGCTTTCCTCCAAACCCTCCATTAGTATAAGTGCTGCCATTTTTAAAATAATGCCTTTAGCCCTCTTAAGCTGCTGTGACTGCTTGCTGACCGTTAGTTGGAAAAAACAAAAAAGGACCCAAGGACATATGTCCAGCCCCTACCCAGCCTCATACCACCCTAGATGCAGCCAGTCAACCCTTACCCAGCCTTGCACCACCCTAGATACAACCAATCAGGTAGGGACAGGTCTAGAATTTCTCCTTTTCCCACGCTTACTCTATATAACTATGCACTCCCCCAGAGTTCGGGGCTCTCGCTCCAACACTGCAGCATCAGTGACGGTCAAGAGTCCGGACTCGAGTCTGAATAAAGACCCTCATGTGATTGCATCGGTGTTGGCTCCTTAGTGGTCTTCTGGGATTCGCAACTCTGGGCACAACATTCTTCACTGCCCAACTAGAAGGCCTGACATTTCCACAGCTAGGATTAGGGACTGTTTCTAAAAAAAAATTGCCACTCAAAGATGTTATCTGGATAAAATTATTAGGCTATAAATGCAATAAATTAATTTGTAAGATTAGCAGAGATTAACAGCCACTAGTTCCTTGCATTCTAGAAAGAGAATCCATTATGGAATTAGTGTGGGGTAACAGAATTTTCAGAGAATGACAGCAAGGTAAAACATTAATGGGGAAAGGTGAGGTCTGGCATATTCCGCAAAACTTTGCAAGTCTTGGTGAAGGTGGATGTGTGAACATTAAGAAAGGGCAGGAATGGGCCTTCTCCTTCACAAATTTGTTCCAGGATTTGTTCCTACAACCACCTAAGAAGTTCTGTGCAGTGCAGCTACTAGTTAGCACCTTGGCCAAGTTAATTAAAGTTTTGGAACTTCAGTTTCTTTACATGTAAAACTGGCAATAATGGTGATGATGATGATGATGATGATGATGATGATGATGATAAATATAATGAAAAAGAAGTGACTTTTGCAGAGCACCAGCAACTCATAGGTGGTCAATAAATGTTAATGTTCTGCCTTTTTGTGAGCTTTTCCTTCTCTTCTTCCCAGGCTACATTTTTTATTTTTCTCCCGCAGCACTTGACACCATCTGCAAATAAGATATAATTCTTCATTGTCTCCTCCCATTAGTCTGTGAGTATTGTGAGAGCAGGAATTTTTGTTTGTTTTGTATTAGCACCTTAGATGATGCCTACTACACTGTTCCAAAAGTTTTCAAAATATTTATTGAATGAATGAATGAATGAATGTGTTTGTGGGAATATCAGCTTTTGAAATGTTGCAGAAAAGATCTAAATCAGACCAGCGAGAAACTGTAAGGTAAACGCGTGACTCGCCAAGAGAAGTTTTAGAAGCAAGCGTTCATTGGGAGAGCGCTCCTGGGCGGCGAGGCTCTCTGGACCAGAGAGGAGAGGGGCCAGAGAAGTCACGCCCTGGAGTGGGAGGGCGTGGATTTTATGGGTTACCTAGGGGTAGAGGTGTAGGGTGGGGAACGTGAATCGTTAATCGAATGCTAATTGAGCCTCGGGATGAGCGTGGTGACAGGGCGTTAGGGTAGGCCCTATTCAGGTCTGGATTCCCGGTATCAAGCTGGGGAGTCTCCAGGCGGGCACCTGGCTGGCCCTTCCCCCGCGGACCTGACAGAAACCAAGCAGCATTCAGAGAGCTGGAGAACTCAGGTTTAATACATCGGAGGAACCAGGGGAGCTAGTGCTCTGAGGATCTGAGCCTAGAGTGCGGTTGTAGCATCCCTCATATAAACCTGTTTTGGCCCAGGATGATTGGTTGATTTGTCTTCAGACCATTACAATGCGGTGGGAGTTGCTATGGTTGCAGGCAGTTACATCTGTTACATAGGGCGGGAGTTGCTATTGGTTACCAGCAGTTATAAAGTGTTACAAAAGCGCAGGGGGTACAAACAGTTATATTTGTTGCTCTAACAAAAGGGAAGGTAAGTCTTTAGTCAATTTTGAGTACAGTCCCATGCAGCAAGCATATTTACACAATGGAACAGAGAACTGATTAGCCTTTAGAATGAAAATTCCTCTTCAATACTTAAACCATCCTTTGGATGGCACCATCTTGCATCTACTTGTTTGCTTGCACGTCCATGTCCTGAATGAATGAATGAGGCTTTGGGGAAAAGTGCCTTGATAGGGAGGCATTAGAGAAAATTTGGATTCTTTAGAAAGATAGGCAAACCTGCCCTTGAGAAATGATGTGCTGAGTGACCTGCTGGGCCGAGTGGCCATTAGAGGGCAGCAGATGGCTTTGCCATGCTGTGGTGACCAGGGCTCCACTTAGGGGAGCAACAGGATAGGGTAGGGGTGAGTGGTGGGGGTTAGGGAACAGGTGGGAAAGGGAAATAGAAAGCTTTGCAGAGAACTGATATTTCGTCTTCTTCTTTGCACTCACCTATGTATCCTTTGCCAGGGAGATCTGTGACTTTTGAGTGAAAAGTTATTTTTGACTACAGAGAAAAAAAATAAGACATTTTCTGAGCAAATTTCAGAACATTCTAAGATGTTACTAGTGTAAAATGTGAATTTCTCTGACTCCTGAATCTGAATGAGGCTGAGGACTGGGAATCCGCATTTATTTAGCAAGCTTCCAGGTGGTTCTGGTCACTCTCAAGTTTGAGGCCCACCACAACTAATGACTAGGCTCCAAACTGTTTATCACGAAACCTCAATGTATATGTTTTTTAATTTCTTTATTCATAAATTATATACATAGATGACTGTTCTAAAGTATTGTATACTTTTTAAAACATTCACAAAAATAAAAATTTTCTTAAAAAGATGAAAAAACATATGAAGTTTATATATGAACTTCTCACACCACGTTTTAGGTGAGAGGCTGAGGGTAATTCATGCTGATAAAATGTTATTTAAATGATCCCCAGGGTGATTGTGAGGCAGAACATTCATCTCCTCAAGTTTATGGCTCCAATATCAGTGGGAATGAAGCAGCATGATTATCTGTAGAGATTTTATTTTTGCTTCAATAGTGTCATTGAGAATTCTCTCTCCCCTTCTCTCCCTCTTTCCTTCCCCGCAACCCCTCACTTCTTTGTACATCTACCTCTGCCTCCCCGCAAAATTCATATTTGGAGCTTGGGCGAGGTGTCATTTTTACTACCTTCTTCCTCAATGTCATGCTCTAAGAGTACTGGTCAGTGTGTTTGTAACATGGAGCCCAAAAATGCCCAGGTACTTACACACACGCGTGCACACACACACACTACTAACTATATCAACAGGGAAATCAATTGATAGTTTATGCAATAATTCTAACCTTTGTAGAATGAATTAGTGTACTGACTTTCATAACATTAAATAAAATAACCTTTCAGAATTGTATTTCATTCTTCATTATTTACTTCTGACCATGTATTTCGTTTCGAGGGTGTGAAACTTCTGGAGTTCTCAAAGTGTGGACTCTGAGCTAGCAACATCAGCATTTCCTGGGAACTTACTGGAAATACCTCACGCTCAAGACTCCTGAGTCAGAAAATTTGAGCATGGAAATAGCCCTCTGGGTATTTTTGATGTGCACTCAAGTGAGAACACTCCAGACATTGGTTCTCAAACCTGCCTCCTCATTCCCTGTTAGAATCACATAGTGAGTAACAAGAGAAAAAACAACACTGATGCCTGGGCTTAATGAAATCACTCTCTGGAGGTGGGGCCTGGAAATCAGGAATTTTAAAAGCTCTCCAAAGGAGTTAAGCTCTGTGAACCCAGATTTTAATAGCTTAGGCTACTTCTGATAATCCTTAAACCAGGAGCATGTTAGCAATAAAGAGGAACTTGGCAACAGCCTGATTGAGCATGTTCACTTACAGGGAGGAAAGTGAGGCCATGAGAATCCCAAGCTTTTCCAATGCTTCTCAGCTACTGATTATGTAAGCCAGCACAAAGTTCTCCTTTTATCCTTGGTCTAACAGTGCCACACACTGAAACAGTGAACCCAAAGCTTTCCTGAGAAGCTAGGAAGGTCAAGACATATGTATAAAAGTAGCTTACATCATGGCATTTTCAGTTGCAGACATCAGTCTCCAGTGATTTTTCCTCTTCAGCACAATGTCTGCAATACCTACTGTTATTTAGTTGAACTCAATTACTGAGCTTTCTTGCGAAGGGGCTTAACATTTGCTGGCCAGTGAAAAGCAGCCGAGCTGTAGTGCAGCTAGCTGTGGGACAGTCTTCGGGGAACAATGCAGGAAAGCCTGGTGGAGTTTGGGGAAGCTCAGACTCCGGAGCAAGTGTGGTGTGTTTAATGCCAGCTCTGTCACCAACTTGCTCTGCGACTTTGGGCTTCTTGCTCAAACTCTTCATGACTCAGTCTCCTGTCTTCTCATGTAAGATAATAATAACAGCACAACTACCCATAATGATTGTGGTGTTGAATGGGTTGACACACGTGAAGAAAGATGTCCACATCAGAGTACATGCTCTGCAAGTGTCAGCCCTCAGTGGGGTGCTGGGCACAATGGACAGGGTAAGCCTCCTTGCTGCTGCTTGGGATGCAGAGAGTGTAGGAACCCACCTTTTCTTTTTTTTTTTTTTTCTTCTGTTGTAACCCTGAGGATTCTAGAAATCTGTCTCTGCATTCTGACTTCTTCCACACAGGAGAATAAAATTATTAAATAGAAATAATTGGGAAATAAAAAGCATAAGAGTGAGCACCAGGGGCACTATCTGTGGTTGTATTTATATAGATGTTTTGTAAGATTATATAAAAATACTAAATCCAATAATGATATTTTAATTAATAGTTTTCATAAATGTTGGCTAACATGAATTAATAAGCAATAAACATTATAACATTTTAAAAAACCAAAATTTTAGTATTTTCTGCTCTGTGTTGGAACTTTAAATGAACATAATGCTTTTATAAAACTCAGTGAGCCTCCTTAGCATAGTGGCTGAGTCTGTGGACTCTCACCCACAGAAAGTCTGACTACCTGGCTTTGGTTCCTGGATTTCTCATTTGTTGTTTATGGGTCCCTGGGAAAGTTATCTATTTATCTAAGTCTCACTTTACTCTTATACAAAATAGGCTAATCGTAGTTTCTATATCACAAGGTTGTGTCAAATGAAAAGTCAAGACTTAGATAAGGAGACACTTTATTCAAAAGGACAAATGCAACAGGAAAGTCTCCAATCTCAGGAATATTCAGGTGTCTCAAAAGCAAACAGAAAAGACTTTCCTTTTACAGGGAGGAGTAGCAGACCTTAGCAGCAATAGGAAAGTGGGCAAGCGAGGAGACATCATGGCTGGGATCTGATGGGAAATATCTTTCACTGTGTTCAGCAGATCCTAGGGAGAAGTTGACAAAGGGACACTTTAGGGCTGTCTCAGCTGGGGGCAAGCAGAGGGGCCTGTGGTGAGGGCAGAGGCCTCACAAAAGTCAAGACAAGGCAGAAGGTGAGAAATGGGCAATTGTGAACACTCGATAAGTTCTGGGAATTAAGTGAAATTATCTGTGTCATAACTTGCCAAAGTTTCTGGGTATTAACAATAAATGTTTTTTTAAAAATATTGCTATTAAAATGCTTGATTGTAGAGTGCTTGAGATTAGCTTTTTCTTTCTCTGGAGCAGAGTAATTCGGTCACAATGCGAGAATGATAACATCCCACTCAGTGAACTTCTACTACGTCCAGACCCAGGACAGAGGCCAGTAGGGCTCGGGTGCTAGAAGCCACAGGAAGGCAGGGGCATGGTAAGTTTTTGTATTTAGGTCTGTCATCTAAGATCATTCCTGCCGTTCTGGGTCTACTTAATGCAGGGGATGCCATTCCCTGATGCAAGGATTTCAGGAGAACCAAGTGTGGAGGGACTGGAAGAGTTTAGCTTAGAAATGCTGCGTTGCGGGGCCAAGGAGACATTTAAAAACAAACACTTAACAGGCATGGCTGTTAAACCTGGGCTGGGGACAAAGATAGGGGAGTCAGGAACATAGTCATGAAAACCACAGCAGTGAAGATCATCTGGAAGAGCAGTTGGACCAAAAAGCAGTGCTCTGATCAGAACACCAACAAACACTTTAGCAGCAGAGTATTTTCTTTAAAATGTGTATCTGTCATTTTGGTGAAAGGCAAATATTTGTTTATGCACATGTGTGTGCATTCCACCACTTATCACTGAGCACTTATTACATGCGAAACACTGTTGGTTTCAAGGAGAAAGAACTAATGGCTCTTCTCCTCAAGCAGCACGCTGCTCTAGACCAGTGATTCTCAGCCATGGAAGAGTTGGCCCCCTGGAGACATTCGGCAACATCTGGAGATATTTTTGTTGTCACGTTGAGGAGCATCTAGTCGGTAGAGGCCAAGATGCTGCTAAACATCCTACAGTGCACAGGACAGCCCTCCCCACCCTTGACAAGGAATGACTTGGTCTCAACTGTCAGTGTGTGGAGGTGGAGAAACCCTACCTACACTAAGAAACAGTACGTGTACACACACAAGAAAACTGAAAAACCATTCCCTTCTCCAAACTGAGAGTGGTGGCTTGTAATTGTCAAGTTGGCTAAGCCAAACTGTATTTCCCAAACTCCCCTTTCCTATGTTTTCTGTCACGGTGCAGCATGAAAGCGATTTGGGGGGCAGAGGGGAAGCAGCAGCACGTTGCAGCTCATGCACACTGTTGCCTGTCTGCTGCCTCCCCTCACTGACACCAGGCAGCAGCTGGGCTTAGTGACAGACTTACTTGTTCTTAGCTACAGCTCTGGGGCAGCAGCATGAAAGGTGCCAATGACACGTGGGGAGGAACTGAATTGTCTGGCTTCAGGGAGAGGGTCAAGGGGCAGCTTTCTCTCACATGAAGGTGCTGGCAGAAGCCATTGTATTTTTTGTTGAGCCCTCCCCTCTCCCAGGGTGCTGATGCAGGTGGCCACCACATCTGAGTCTCCATCAACCTTGCTAAACTCATCACCCTGCCCTGGTGATCCCCTCAGACCCTATAAGTTGTTCCACCCAACTTATAGGCCCACCCAAGCTGATTCCAGTGACTTTTCCATACAAGTGGCCTGCCTTTGTTCATGCTGTGGACTTTTCTAAAATTTTGCAAAGGTTCACGAATTCTAAACAAGCAGCATCTGGCCTCAGTATGCCCCATACCTCCTGCTAAGCAGCCTCAAGCCTGGCAGTAGCAGCGACTGGACTCAGTTCACATCTTAGCCTCTCCCAGGCACCTCTGAGCCCAGCACAAGTGGCAACCAACCCACTTACAGATAATTGTGTAGCTCATATCAGGTGACCCCAAGCAGGGCATAGGCAGCAGCTGAACTTGACCTTCAATATAACCCCTCCCCAAAGGACTCAGATTCAAACTCCTGAGGCCATCTTCAGATCACATCAGATCACCACCCAACCATATCTATAAACACACACCCAAAGAACAGACTTAGCAGGCACCAGAGCCCTGCTAAAGTGAATTCTGCTTTATAGGGTCAGCCCCTGCACAGCAGCTTTTCTACTATAGTCGTGAACAGTCCTTACAACCAACCATCCCGAGATCCAATCCCTCCCACTGACATGCAAACAGCAATTAAGGCTCAATTAGAAAAAGAGGGTACATACAACCCACATGAGGGACAATCTTGGAATACTGGCTCAGGTGACCAGGCAGAGTGCTACTGGGCCTCACCAGATACCTATGACATAAAGCCAGTCTACTAAGACCAGGAGACACAGCAGCTCTATCAGATAAACAAACACAGAGGAGCAGCAAAAATAGGGAGACAAAGAAACATGTCTCAAATGAAAGAAGAGAACAAAGCTCTAGGAAAAGAACTAAACAAAATATAGACAAGTGATACAGAGCTCAAAACACTGGTTATTTAGATGCTCCCTGACCTCAGTGAGAATTTCAATAAAGAGATGGGAAACATAAAAATACAGATAGAAAACATAAAAAAAAAAAGAACGAGACAGAAATGAAGAACACAATAACTGAAATAATACATGAGAGGGACCCCGCAATAGATTAGATGAAGCAGAGGATAGAATACATGATTTGGAAGATAAGATACCAGAAAATACTCAATCAAAATAGCAAAAGAGAAACAACAACAACAACAACAACAAAAGCAAGGATAGTTTAAGAGGCTTCTGGGACAACATCTAACATACCAACATTCTCATCACAGGGGTAATAGAAGAAGAAAGACAGCAAGGGGTGGAAAACCTAGTTGAAGAAATAATGGCTGACTACTTCACTAGCCCGGTGAAGAAAATAGACATTCAAGCCTAGGAAGTGCAGAGAGTCCCAAACGAGATGAGCCCAAAGAGGCCTACACCAAGACACATCTTAATTAAAATGCCAAAGTTAAAAACAAGGATTGAATCTCAAATGCAGCAAGAGAAAAGCATTTAGTTACCCTCCAAAGGAGCTCCCATAAGACTGTCAGATGATTTCTCAACAGAAACTTACAGGCATAAGGGAGTTTTGCAAAATATTCAAAGTGAAGAAAACCAAGAACTTACAACCAAGGTTACTCTACCCAGCAAAGCTATCATTTAGAATTGAGGGACAAATAAAGAGATTCCTAGACAAGAAAAAGCTGAAAGTTCATCCCCACCAAACCAGTATTACATGAAATGTTAGAGGGATTTCTTTAAGAAGAAAAAAGATTAAAAATAACGAATAGTAAATGGCAATAACTTCATATCTATAAACAATTACTTTAAAATGTAAATGGATTAAATGCTCTCAGCAAATGACATAAAGTGTTCAAATGGATAAGAAAACAAGACCCTTACATATGCTGCCCACAAGGGACAGATGAAAAGATACACACAGATTAAAAGTAGAAGGATGGAAAAGATCTTTTATAAAAGTGGAAACAAACAGACAAAAAACTTATAACAGACAAAATAGACTTTAAAACAAAGGCTACTACAAGAGACAGAAAGGAACCAGTAATGCCACTTCTGGGTATTTACCCAAAGAAACTCAAAACAGTACTTCAAAGACATGCGCATCCATAGTTTCATTGCAGCATTATTTATAGTAGCCAACCTGGGTGTCTATCAATGGATGAATGGATAAAGAAGAGGTGATACATATATACAATGGGATATAATTCAGCCATCAAAACAATATCTTGCCACTTGCAGCAACGTGGATGGACCGAAAGGGTATTGCATTGAGTGGGGTAAGTCAGACAGAGAAAAGCAAATGGCATGATTTCACTTATATGTGGAATCTAAAGAGCAATACTTTTCAGATTAAAAGTTCCAAATATGTGGAAAGTATTTACATTTTTACAGTTCTTTTTGGGCAATGTGCAGTGTAGCACCAAAATTCAATTCAATTCAAAATTTAGCCAAGTATTTCATTGAATTTTCAGGATTGTTTCTGTCAGCTTGTATAAACTCTTTTGTGGAATATGATAAAATCAATTTCAAATAATTTATAAAATGTTATAAAATATTGATACATCTTATTTTTTAATTCATATAAATAAATAATTTGTTTCATAATATGCTTCTTAAGAATATATTGAAACTGCATAAGTAACCCATCAGTTCAACATTGGTTTTAACGTAAGTATTAATTTGGTTGAATAACTGGTCATGTAAAGAACACCTGGTTTTACTGAATGACTAAAATGAGGCCACACTAACAGAATTTCTCAAAGTGATAAAATTAATTGAGAGTTATAGGACAAGCTCTAAAGTCATAGATAACTTGTAGGAACATCGTGTAACAATTTGGTCACATTTTAAGAATCATTCATTCATTCATATAACATGATAGTATTTTTTATTGCTATTGTAATATGGTCATTTCTTAATTTTCTATAACACTATAATTTTTAAATTCTTCAGCCTAGTGTATCATATTAGTTAACTGGCTGCATCATTTTTCATCAGTCATTCATATCTCATTGTGCTAAAGTTTTCTCATTTACTACTTGGAAGTGAAGAAGGTTGAGCTTAATTTTCTCTAAAGTGGCTTTTAGCTCTAAAATTGTGGTGTATTCTCCTTTTTAAAAAATCTATGCGAAAACTTCGGTCTATGATCTCTATTTATAAAAAAATGTGGTTTTCTTTTCTATTTTACATTGTGTTTGGTTTTTAAGATTATGCAGGTTTTATAAAGCAAATTGAGAAAAAATATTTTTTCTATGATGTGTAACAATTTAAAATTCTTTTTTATGTTTCTAACAGTATAGAACTGTACTACAAAAAAGCAAAATAAATAAACAAACAAAACAGAAACAAACTCATAAATAGAAAGAATGTTTTGATGTTCGTCAGATGGGAGGGTGTTTATCGAAACGGGTGAAGGAGAAAGGGACTAAGAGGTAAAAATTACTAGTTACAAAATAGTCACGGAGGTGTAAAGTATAGCTTAGGGAATATAGTCAATACTATTGTAATAACTATGTATGGTGTCAGATGGGTACTAGATTTAACTTTGTAAGTTATTAGAAATGTTTAATCGCTATGTTGTACACCTGATTAATATAATATTGCATGTCAATTGCAATTGAAAATAAAAAAATATTTTAAAAAGACATAAAATATAAGTTATTTTTGATCAATAAGTCATTTTTTCCCCCATAAATCTAGGAAACAAAAATTTCTCTTAGATTCTCATTTAATGTGCTTTCTTCCTCTTGGTTGCACAAAACTTCCAAAGATATGAACTTCTCTATATACAAAGAAGCAGGGTGGCAGTACATGTGATGTCATACATCTTTCAGTTCTAAAGAAAAAATTTTGCAAATTTATTTTGAATCTGCTCAACTCTAAAAGGAAGCCAATTTGAAAGATTAAAAAATAGAACTTAAGTGATCACGCTATCTTATTTGAAAGTAACATAAAATTCTAAGTGGAACTAAGATGATTGGAAAAGAGAAGGAATAACTCTGCCTTTGCTAAGTTTTGACTATTTGGGAGTAGATAAAATCTGACAACCCCAAAGAGAGAAGAAGTTTAATGTGTCTTCCCACATGTCCTCAAGTTAGAGAAGATCATCATAGAGATTTAAACTCGTCCATATCCCTAGAAGGTAAAAAAAATTAATTATAATATCATTCTTTTTATTCTCGCTTACTTCCCCTTTCTCTCCTCACCCCCGTCCCCACATCATCCCAATTCTACCAATTACTCGGCCCCTTATTGGTTACTTATACTAAATCCTCAGTGATTTCCTCCCCACAACCGTATATCTGTTTCTCTCTTCTATATTAGAAATCTTATAAAATTTAGTTTTTGTATTGATATGTTGCTCTTCCCACCCCAGGGTGAAGAAAATACCCAGAAGTGTGTTCCTGATATTCCTTGCCAACTTTAACCCACTGTGTAGATCAAGTTAGGAAATGGTGAGAACATTTTTGGCCAGACCATGATGTGCTAATGCTTACAAAATGCCCACTTCCTGAGGATTTTAACATAACATTATTGCAAATTTCTATATATCTACAGAGTCCTTTTTTTCTAGGACTATGGCCAAGTAGATGCGAGACTGGAAATTTTGGTCACCTTCAGCCTCGGTAAATTGACATGCACAGAAAGCAAGTTTCTGGATTCTATCAACACAATGTCACTGTTTCCCTGAATTGATAGATGGGGCTGCCTGGACTTTGCCACCTGGCTCTGGTTTTCTGTAGCTGCCACCCTCTCCACCCTTCCATTCCATTAGTGCTGGAGGCCAGCTTTGGCCTCCTGCACTCTGAGAAGAAAGAGTAAAGAACTTAACTTACCCAACAGCAGCCACAACACCGACAGTCTACACACATCGTCCCCAGGAGGCCATTAACCACCTGGATGGTGCAGAGAAGCATCTGTATCACTGCTACAATGAGCAAGATGGAGAAAAGTGTCAAATTCCAGGAAATCACATTTTCAGGCTCTCGGCACTTGCTCCATAAGTCTTTGTCACTGAGATAATCCCTGCAGGAACATGAGAAGGGAAAGGACGCATCTATAAAAAGACGGTAATACACTCGAATTGGAAGACATCATCATAATTTTTCTTTTGCAATAATTTATATCCAAAATATAAGCTCAGTAATAAAAATTATCATAATCTCAACACTTTCAAACACAATATGTAAAATTTTTATTAATTATATGCTATGTATTAGACTCTGTTCTACATACTTTACACGAATTCATTCATTTACTTCTCAAAGAAAACTGATGGTTCCTTTTTTCCATTTCGCAAATAGACATTGAAGCACAGAGAGGTTAAGTGACTTGCCCCTAGGTCACACAGCTACTAAGGGACAGAGTGATTTTTGTGAGCTGACCAAGAGAATGGGTAAATTCAATCAATATCTATCTATTATAAGGCTAGGAAAATGAAGACATTTCAGGAGCAGAATCTCACAAATGTTCATGACTTTCATCCCGCCTACCATCATTAGAGGTCATTTGAACTTTTGACAAATTATCTATCAAGTCTACTGGCCATCTAAGACATGTAAAGTACAGCGGTGTCATATAGTTATAAGGAATAGCTCGATTTTTTTTAAAGGCCTAATTCTAGTCTTAAAATTGTGAACTAAGAAAAATCTGTGAAGTTAACAATATTTTTGTTAACATATTCCACATGCAAAAAGACTTAATTAAAAGCAATAAATAACCTGTTGCCTTCATATATGCATTTTACAAAGACTTTAAAATGAAGAAATTGCTTAATATGTTTATAAAATAAGTGTATTAGGAGTCCACTGCAATATAAAGGGCATTGTGCTGTGATGGAGAAATGTGAAGTATGCTATCTTTAGGACAAAAACAGTAGTAAAAATGGGTCAATCTATAGATTATTATCATTCCTTCTCACATTTTAGAGTTATAAATTGGAATTCCCCTCTTTCTTTATAAACCCTCTATACTCTTCAGGCCTCAGTGGGAAATTCTTCATCTGCTATTAAATTAAGTTTCCTTATGGTTTTTAGATCTTTTTGATAACTCTTGATTCTGATCAATTCTCCAGTGGATCAGTACACACTTACATAAGAACATCCTGTTAAAATCTAAAAAATCTTTGCAATGATGGTAGATGCCTTGGCATTTAATAAAGCAGAAGGGATGAAGGTACAAGTATTTCGTTCTCGATTGAAATATAAAACGTTTATAGCATCGATCCACCTTTCCATAAGGGACAGGTTCTACCTGCTCACTAGCTGTGTGATGTATCCATAAAATGGGACTAACATTATCTGTCAGATCACAGTTACTGTGAAGATTAAATGAGTTAATATTAGGATATTGCTTAGGACAGTGCCTAATGCGTAGTGAGTGCTCAATAAACACTAGTATTGTTATTGTTACTTTACTTAATCTGAACTGTCTGACTAAAGGAAAGGGCCTGGTATTTTGGATTCCAATGAACTTGGGTTTGAACGCAGGCATTTCTCTTTCTAGCTGTGTATTCCTCACACAAGTGAGTTATCCTCACCCCACATCTCCACCAGGCAGCCTCAGTTTCTTCATCTATTAAACAGGCCGAGAGCAACCTCATGACTGTGACAATTCACTGAGATAATATACCTTTTGTATTGTTCTATAAGAGTTCTTTTCGGTATTTATTTTTTCTTCAAGTCTCGTTCTGTTTTATCTATGTATCTGTAGTTTTATCTATGTTCACAATTTTTAAACGTGATGATGACAAGCGGTTATGGGGCGACAGTAGTTTTCAGTCACCTTTTGTAAAGAAAAGACCCCAAGATGAAGTGACTGGCAATCCTAAGTTCTTTCCCTCTCCTAAAGAGTTTGTACAGTGGCAAGATGACAGCCCCTCCTGCTGGTGCGATTAGTAAAATGCTCATGGGGGAACTTGGAAGCAAGGATTGAATTTGGGTGCCGAGAGCAATCCTCTCAAGGCCCCACTCCTGCTGCTGCCTCACCCCTCACAAACCACCAGGATATCCCATTCTCGGCCCTTCTTCTCTCCCCGCAAACTCTCAGGTTCTGACCCTCAGAGATTGCGGCATTGATCCAACTCCCGGTGAGAGGGGGCCCTGAGTTTTCATGGGGTGGTAGCTAATCATGTTTCCACATTCTGTGAAGCAAGGGGAGCTGAGGCAGTTTCCATAACCGCAGCTTACTCAGCCGCAGTTTTAAAGCATGCCATTCTCCCGAAGGACACTTCCATGTGAGCTGCAGTAATCCCAGCATCATCTGAACAGAAGGCCATGGAGTCCATGTGACTCACCTCTTGCCAGCAGCCAAGGCAGCTTGAAGGAAGGAATAGGGGAGCCCGAATGCTTGCTTGGACCACTCTGCCTGGTAATTCAGGTGCCACCTCTTCCTCCGCGACCGAGTCCTGATGCTGCTCCTGCCCCCCGCTGGCTTGAGTACCCCTTTGGTACTTCTCAGCATTCTGTGTCATTCATTGATTGTCCATTTGTCTTCAAGTGTGGGACTGCACACCCACCAGGACCGAGACCATGTCCCCTACCTCTGCCCCCATTTCCAGAACAGGGAGTGTGTCAGTAAATAACAGCAGCTTTCGTGTATTGTGACCTGCCCACTTGCCGGGCACTGGGCCAGTTGCTTTCTACCACGGTCCCCAGTCCTCCCAGGAGGTGGTGCTTTTCTTGGCCAATGCCTGGCATAGAGTAGCCTTCAGGAACCCATCATTGAATGAATGAACATATATATGCCCATATGCAGATTAGAAATTGAGTCTAGAATGGAAGTGCCTGGATATGATCCTAGGTCTGTCTGACTCCAAAGCCATGCTCTTAACAATTACACAAGTCCCTCTATAATGTATTTGAAATACGATTTATTGATGAAATATATAAATGCCTCTATAATAGTGTGTCAATCAAGGTTTACCTATAAATATGATAAAAAGATTATTCTCTGAATCTTCATGTGACTGCTTGAAGAGATTGAATTAAATTACAAAATCATTATAAAAGCATAAGTTAAACATAAAAAAAGGAGTCTCCTATTCCCTAAAGTGAGATAATGAGAGCTGGGCAGCATCCATCTCATAGCATCACAAGCAGGGTGTGAGGGTTCCAGGGAAATGTTAGGCCCTTAATGTCAGACATATACAACCATTGTATTGCCTTGAAATGTTACTTGACATTTGTTGTGTCTACTTTCTCCTTTTTTTGTTTGGCAATAGATTTACTGTAATTGATTCTAAGTTCATCGAGGATAGTATATCATTCGTGTAACAGAATAAATAGAAAAACATATTTAGTACTGCACTGATGGTGTTAGAAACAATAGAAGCATGGTCCTTGAAAGAAGATGTAAACTGTAGCTTCACAGCCACGGAGAACAAACCGAGACCTCAGATCATAACAGAACTAGTACTATCACCTCTCCCATCTGAAGTCCACCCTGATGTTCTTCAGACTCTCACTGTAAACTAGTAATAGGAATTTGAGTTCATAAATTGGTGTCTTCAGTGTGAAACTGCACACTCACAGGTTTTCTAGGCATGGACCCATAATTCAAGTGCAGCAGGACCCAAAAACCATACACGCAGATCCTCCAGTTGTCAGTCACTGTGCTCGGTGGACGGGCTACAATGGTGAACAAAACGAAACAGTCCCAGCCCTTGTCGAGGTCAGAGTCTACACAGCACTATCTAATAGACTGTCTGTGATGAGGGGAGTGTCTTAAGTCTGTGACATTCAATACAGTCACTGACTAGCCATCATGGCCATTGAGTGCTTGAAATAAGGCTAATGTGATTGAGGAATTTTAACTTTATTTCATTTAAATAAATTTAAATTTAAGTACCTGCGTAAAGCTACTGGCCACTGTATTGGACAGTGCAGTCTAGAGGGAGAGGATGTGTAATGCAAAAAGGCTGCGATTGGAAGTCAGGATGGATGATTTTGAGACCTGACTCTGCCCTCAACCAGCTGTGTGACTTTGAGCAAGTCCAACTGGATAAGCCTGCCTTGGCAGGGAGCAGCTTCCTCTTGAGGTTGCTATGGAGATTAAATGATAAATTTGTGAAAAAAGAGTCTTTGTAAACTGCAAAATATCATGAAAATGTGAAGTGTTATTTTAATGAGATCTGTTAACATTACCTCTCATAAAGAACCTAATGTTTCCAATGTCATTTGCTGTCATTTGCTCCTTAAATAAAATCCTTTAGTTATGGACCATTCAGGGTATTAGTGAGAGCCTTTAAGCCTTGTTAGTGAGTAATTATTCTCGTTTTCTGTTATAAGATTTGCAATGGAAGCCACTACTCTCTGTTCATTAATATTATTAATTGCCTCCTGTTGCAGTTGAAATTTTGGATGCAAATGGTAATACCACATATCACCACAAATCTCCTATGCTCAGGCTAGTTGAAAAATGTTCTTTCATTATTTCTCCTGATCTCTGTCAAAATAGCAGTTAAAGGCGAGGTCTTGTGTAACTTCACTCCACTCAACAACTCTAACTCTGCCTTAAAGGAGTAACATGCCCGAAACTTGTAGAATCAGATGGCCGTGTTTTACAGTACCTCCCCTTTGGGCCATTTACCTGCCTGTGCCCCTTGTGGTAACAAATGGGCATTGTAGGGAGTATCTTACCCATTGTGGAAGGGATAGCCCCATTCATTATTATCCATGAGACATTTAGGACCCTTCTTGATTGAGACAGCAGAGATGATAAATGAATATACAGCACCCAAGAATCCAATCACAGCAAATAGTATGGAGGCGAACATCTGAAAAAGGAGAAAGACAGCCAGGTTCTTGAGGTGGTCCACAGGTTGTACTCAGCACACCTACCCAACTCGTTGCTGAGCGTGGTCACTACAGGAACATTATGAGGTAGGAAGCAGTTTTACAGGAGACAGGGCCTGTGGGGTCTCCTAGAATGATTTTAGGGTCACATGGCAGGCAGGTTCTGCTTATGAAAAAGAGTAGATGTCTAGAAATTCTCCTCATTGGTCATAGTTACAATTCTTTGAGGTCAAGATGGTTGAGTCCAACCTCTCTTTCCTGTGGTGGTGGACTTTAAAATATCCGAAGACATTTTATATCTTAAATAAGACTATTTTATATTTAACATCTCTTCACCCTTTCTACCCTCTAAAAGTTTTCTCTTCTCTGGATTAAGTAAGCCCAACAATTCCAGTTCTTTTAAATGTTTTTATATGACAGAGATTACTTAGTGAAAAATAGGTTGTACTAGTATCTTTCTCTTTTAATTTATAAAATAAAAATAAATTAGGCAGTGCGAAAGGCTGACATAACCCTGGGGCCCATCCAGGCGAACTCTCTCTTACAGATGAAATTTAGTCCTAGATGCAATGTCCATTCTAAATGTTAACAAGAGAAGAGTGTGAAATCATTAATATTTTGGAAATAGAAGTGGAAAATTATCATCTCTATTACTTTGGGGACACAAAGGTGTAGTGCAAAGCAGACCCAGGCTCAAATCTCAGCTTTGCCACTTTTCTCTGTGCGATGACTCTAAATAATGGATGCTTCCTCAGAATCTTAGTTGTCTTGTCTATAAAATGGGCATGAGGAAGCCTACCTAAAGCTCTCCTGTGAAAATTAGATGCACTAACCTAAGTTTAATGTCAGGTACATCCCTTCTCTCTTTGTGTAGTACTAACAATCTTATCACAGTATACATTTGGGGGGTGAGGTTTGGGGGTGGAGAGGACTTGATTGTGTCCGGGCAATCAAAACCTATGTAATCCTGGAGTTCCACTTTCAGTCATATTTGTTTTCTTATCACATATAAAGGTATCTTTGGAGCAACTTTCCAGACTGAGCTTGGGCCCTATGTGCTTTATGAAGCCTTGTCCGACTTTCCATGTAGAACCTCCCATTCCCTCCTTCATATCTCCCACCTCAGGTACTCTGACTGTGTATAATTCTTTCACAGCACAGTGCCTACAACACATTAATATGTAGCTTTTTAAGTCTGTCATCCCCAACCAGAACATAAACTCCTTGAAGCCATGGACACAGTGAATTATGTGAAGCTAGTTAGGACATTGTTCTATTTTTCTTCTTCCTGACTTATCAAAGGCACTGGGTAACTAACTACCTTTTGGACATTTTTAATGACTAACGCATTTTATGATTTATTATTTAGATTTTTTTTCTTTCATGTTTATGTTTAAGGTATCCTAAATTCACTCTCAGCATCAAGAACATTTGTGAATAGGCCTAACAAATACTACAAACTTTTTTCAGAAGAATGAAGTTTAATATTCATTTATATAAAAGGTTTGTGACAGTGTCACAGATATAGTTTATAAAATTGTGCTTTGGGGGAGAAAAATTAAGAACATTTGTGGGTATAATTTAGATCAGAAGTAAATGAAAAATTTTGGTCAATTTATCATGTTAGAGCAGGCCGTCTTTTTCCAAAGGATGTCTTGTCGAATAATTTTGGAAACCGATGATATAAGGTTAAATAGGTTTCATTCCTGTTGTACTTCTTCTTGATGTGCTAATGTAGGTGAACTTTCAAGAAGGGGGCATACTATGTAAGCAGGAATGTAAGAACATTATTAGTTCTCAAATGATCCCTCAGTAGTAAGGGAACTACCTTAGAATTGATTCTTTATTTTACGTCAGGCAATAGGGCATTTCCCCAAATATTTTATTTGAACAACCAAGTACTGTGTAGGGAAGACATTTGTCAGACACAACCCAATTAATTTAGATGACAGAATTGAATACGAATTTTTAGACAGATTTCTTAATTATTCTAGGAAAGAGGACCTCACAATTTCTAGTCTTGGCTATAATGGCTAACAAGCCTTTTAAAGGACATCTTGGATGAGCACACTTAGTGTTTACAGTGCGGCAGATCACTAATATATACCTGTGAGAGGAATGTCTGAATATGGCCTTTTCTCATGTAAATCGATAGTTGTGACAAAAAGTGAAATTTCCATTGACAGCACCATACATGGGTACAAAAGTGTTGTGTCCCAACTGATAGGGAAGAGAAGAGATGTGCTGTGGGAAACTTTTGATGGCTTGACAGGTGTCTTTAGTCGTAGCAAAGACATTGATGTCAAAGAAGCACAAATGTATTAAAAATATTAAGCGGGGGAGTCACATTTCGAAGTCAACATATGAAAATTATTTTATATTTTAGACAACATGTGATTTAAATATGGACATATTGTTGAAAGTTTACATATTAATGTTAGGAGCTTTTTTGAAACTTTATGGGAAACCAAGAGTTGGTTTTATATTAATTATTGCCTTGTATTTGGGTCGCTGTGGTAATTTGCAGAGTTTTCAATCTCATCAGGGCCTACAACTTTTTTTCAGCAAGTTCATGTAACAGCACACTTTGAGAAATGCCATCCAACTCTGTGAGAGCTCACCTAGCCAGCTCTCTGTCTCTGAGCCACCTCCACGCTCCAATCAAATTGCTGTTCAGTTAGTCATATCTGGTATAGCTCTAGGAATGGCCAGATTGTTCCAGCATAGCGATTGAGAACTTACACTCAGGTCAGTTTCTTCTAATGTTGCCTCTTACCCTTTCAGAGCAAGGCTGAGTGGTCTGGAAACATTTGTTAGCACATGGCCCTTCCTGGTGGAACTGGTTGTCTCAGTGAAAAACGAAGTCTAGAAGGAAGAATCTCTCACATCTTAAAAAGAGTTAAAAGTCTTCAAAAGTCAGAATTTTCGCTTAATAAGTGGTTAAATATTTTTACAATTATATTTTTACAAAAAAGAACATCTCAAAAACCACCTAGTACAATCTTCACTTTCTAACTAAAACAACAACAACAACAACAACAACAACAACAACAACAATAAAAAACCTCTACTCCTTGAGAGCCTTAGATGTGTTAGCTCACTTAATCCTCTCAGCAAATCTCTGAGGTGGCTATTATAATCTTCATTTTCTGGACAGGAGACTGAGCCTAGTAGACATTAAGGTAATTGCTCTAGGAAAGTGGTAGGATGGGCCACCTGTTTCCAAAGACCATGCTTGGAAACTTTCTCGGATCATATACTTAAAAGGTGGCTGCACCAGAGCAATAAGCAGGGTCTCTTCCTTTCAGCCCAGTGTCCTGGACCTCCACCCCTTCAAATACACACATCCAACCATGCCGTACTGCCACTGACACCAGATACTCTGTCATTGGCAAGTATCACTGTGAAACACATTGATTCTCTCACAGAAATAAAAAGAGCATATAAGAAAAAACATCTTTTTGCTTACTTGACTCGAGTTCTGATTATTAGTCAGAAATCATAAATAACAGTATATACAATTGGGGTTATGAAAAAGAAAGATCATTTACAGAAAGGCAATTTGAAAGCGTGAGACCTGGGTTCCAGCCCTCTCAGCATCACCCAGGTTCCTACCTTTTTGGACTCAGCTTCCTACAGTAAACAGAAAAAAAAAGGTTGGAGGGAAAAGGTTGGAGGGTTCTAGAAGGTCCCTCCAGCCAAACTAACGCAGGGTTTCAACATCTGCTGGTTAGTAGTGAGAGAACCTACTGTGTGAGGTGAATGAAGACTTTGGATATCACTCCTGGGGCATTTTAGCAGGCAAATGTTTAAAGATACAGAAAATGAGTATAAATGCAAAACATTCCTTATTCTAGGCAAGTCTGAGTAAATGAAAAACTAAGTGTCAAATACTAATGAGATGATATTTCCCTTTACCAGAATGACCCCACTGTAAACCCTGTCCAATGAAATTATGTTAGTCATATATATATTTTTTCTAGTAACTACCATTAAAAAGTAAAAAAAAATTATATATAGATATAATTTCTTTAACTCAACATATCTAAACTATTATCATTTCAACACGTGACCAGTACAAACATTAACAGTGAGATATTTTATATTCTTTTTGAACTAATTGCTTAAAATCTAGTGTGTATTTTATACTTATGGTGTATCTCTTTTAGATTAGCGACATTCTACATGTTCACTAGCTACATGTAGATTGTGGCTACTGTATTAGATGGTATAGTCTAGAACATCTGAAAATGAATATTTGGTAGTAAAAGTTTTAAAATGGTATGGATGTGGTCTGCTCTAAATTTATGATTATGATTACTCTCAGTAGGGAGGGCAATATGATGGAAGAGAGAAACATGGTGATTCTCAATTGAATCAATAATGTGTTGTTTCTTTATAAAATGATCTGAAGAAAATATTGCATCGGGTTATAACTTCATAAAGCTATACTTGGTACATTCTGTTTTAATATTCAAATTTGAAATAGTTCACCTTAAGATGATTTAAAAAAAAACACCCCAAGCTGATTTTTTTGTACCTTTTCCAGATAAACCACATGAAGGAAGGTACCTTTATGTCACTTCACCGTTGAGTGTTTAAGGTTCAGAAACCTTAAAAAATTGCCAATTTGCTACTCAGAAATATCATCGGTCTTAAAACCAGTATTGAATAACTTAATTTATCATAGGTTTCAATACAAATTTTTTCGTGTAAAAGGAAAATTATTGAGATCAAGTTGAATATATTGGAGAGTAGACGCTCTACACTGGTGATTTCTGAAAGTAAACAGGCAAGAGGCTTGGAATATTTTTGGGAGGAATTACTGGGAAGAGCAGTAACCTCTGAAGTTGGGTGTGGGGGTGTGGCGAGAAGGGGACCAGAGTTTGAGTCGAGAATAGGAGACTTCCTGTTGTCTTTGTACTATGGGAAAGCCTTTTCTCATTTACATGAATAAACAGTAAAGAGGGGCGCTGCAGTGTAGTGGTCAAGGGCATGGGTTACAGGCAGTCCAATCTGGCTCTGAGTCCTGGTTCCTTCCTTATGGCGTTGGGAGGTCAATCTCCCCGAGACCTCCATTTCCTTTCTGTAAAATAAGGCTCAATAATAAGTACCTGCCCGAGGAAGATCATAATACGTAAGATAGCCTCACCAACAGTAAACAGGGCATCGAAGGTACACTGGAAAGCCAGATAACCCCAGGTGGGTGGGCTACTAGATAATGCCCAGTACTTCACTGAGAGGATACCCAGAACTCTCTTTTGCCTGTTTCCAAGTTTTTGGTAATTTCCTGTGTCATTAGCAAGTACTTGATAAATGTCATCATTATATTATAATGTTTCTACTATCATATCCTTGCACATTCTTATTTTCCGAAAATACAGAGAGTGTAACTCTGGGCAGGAAAATAAATTAAACAGGCTACTCTTTTATGGTTTCTTCTGCATACCTACCTGTTCTGTTCACATCACTGAAGAAACGTGTTCATGGATATGCTATACACGCGTCCCTTGACATGGAAGATAAAAACGCGCTCTAATCAGATGCCCTCTAATCTACCACTTGTCAGCTACAAGACCTCCCTCTCTGTCGGGCTCTGGAGGCGGATGACTCGGGAATCGGACCCTAGCTCTGCCACTGTCCATGGTGGGGCCTTGGCCAGGTGTGTACTATGTCTGCTGGACCAGCAGGAGGCCACACTGGGGGCTGGGAAGGCAGGAAATGGAGTGGTTTAAGGACATAACATGGTTTTCAGACTTGGATAGTGGCAACATGTTGAAGAAGCATCTCTGTTGAGTGTAGAGGTTCTTCATTAGCCATAATTGGAAGAGATATATAGAGATTCCTTGAAGTGTTTTTTCCCTTAAATCATTAAAGTCTTGTATTTTCTGTCTCAGCCAGGCTTGGGAAGTGGATAAGATGTTAGGCTGGGAAATTGTGGTCAGAAAGTTAATGTTCATGTGCCTCAGTTTTCTTGTTTTAAAAATGGGATATTTAATGCCTAGCTCAAAGGGTTATGGTGGGAATTGAGCCTGATTAAATAAGGAAATCACCTGAAATCCCTACTCAGTGTTCATTTACTTCACTCACCCAACAAGCATTTATTGAGGATGCGTCTGCAATACTGCAGGCACATGGTACAACTCTCTCCTTTCCTGAACACCGTGGACAAAAATAAGGGGGGCGGTCTATGGAAAGTAACCTCACATACTGATCTGATTGTCGGTTTCTAACTCAGCATGGTGAATAGTGATGCCCCAAGTCAATGATGTCTTTAGTGAAAGGTTTTAAGCCAGCCCTGTCTATTGTACTTGTGCATATAAGTCAACGCACCTTCAAAATACCAGAAATAATACTCCTGGAAGGGGGTATTAACTCTCGAGACAGCACAGATCTTGTTACCTCTCCTGTGATTCAATGCCGCCTTGGTTTCTCCAATCTTCTTTACGTCCCTTTCTTAATTTCAAGTGCGTAAAAGAAGCTTTTGAGAACTTGCTCTCCAGCATATGTCATCAGTTTGGCTCAAATAAACTTTTATGAAAATTCTCTGTAAGTTAGGATATTTCTGGTATTGACAACATTAATGTCTGCAAGATCTTGCCCCAAACTTTGCAACGTCCTTATGAAAGATAGCAAGTGACATGATTCATTTTAAAGCAGAGGATTTTGAAGCATAAAGAACTTTTAGTAAAGAAACAGTGTTACATATGTTATTTCTTCTTTCAAGATTATCTGTTATTTCAAAAGAACTGTCTTCTTAAACCCCCTTACAACTGGCTGAGATGCTCACTCTAGAAGTGCTCACACAGGAGGCATCCCTAGGGGGCACTGGTGAGCCAGGCAAAGGAAGAAGTGCCAACTTTATGATGAAAACACTCCTTTATGATCTGTCCAGAATCTTTCTTCCCAGCAGGTCTGTCAACCATCTGGTCCTGTCTATGGGTAGGGTGGTCCTTTAACAACTGAAAATTATTTAAGAATGCCCGCATCTCCTTTACCACAACCTTTATCAATCTACCTTCAGTCCCGTTATTAAAGATATTCTTCAAGTCAAAGCCAAGGTCCTCAAAAGTGTCTTATTAAAGCACATACTTTACATGAATGAGTTGATGAAAATCATTAGCTGTCCCATCGGACCCTGAGGGATCCATTTTTTTAAATGATTAGTGGGCAGGAGACCCTGACCAGCCTCATATAAGCTGCCAGGAGGCTGCTGAAAACCTCCAACATGGGAGGAAGAGGTTGAGACCTACAAACAAGCCCAGTGAAGGTTTTCAAAGCCCGCCATGGAAGCCACCCTCCCCTCACAGTTTTTTTTTTCCCCCTGGGCACACTCTTCTTGGCTTTCATTAGGCTAGTTTTTCAAAGAGAGCAGCCCCCTGGGGCTGGGCTTCTGTCTTGCTCTGCCTCAGAGGAGAGCTTACCTCCATTTTCCAGTTTCACAATGAAACAATCACTTAGGTGATCTAAAGATTTTTTCCAGCTCTACAGCAACCACACACTGTTTCTGCTATTGATTTCCATAGCCTGGTTTTACTACCCAAGGAAAGGGAAGAGAATGATGCAGCTGACTTCTGAGAACTACTCCTGAAAGACAGCCAAGAAGAGAGGAGAGAGAGAGGGGGGCCAGGAAAGGAGAGAGAGCAGGGCTATGGAGACAGCAGCAGGATTTAGCCCTTCAGCCCAGAGGCCTTTCTACCCAGCAGAAATTTTTACACAATGTTTCACAGAAGCCCAGTGTTCCTCAAATGCCTGGAAGGAAATGCTGTGAATCTTTGGAAAAAATTTAAGTCTTGCAGCATTACAGCACTGATCAAATTATGCCGCAGCTTTTTTCCTATTGTCTGACAAATGTGTGTAAATACATTTCTTATATAAAATGGTTGTCTTTGTTCCAGAGCCTCAGAACAATAAGGAAACAGTCCTCTAAAACAGGGGCATGGACATAAGAAGAGATGAAATACTGCCATTTGCAACTACATGGATGGACCTCGACATAATCATGCTAAGCAAAATAAGCCAGACAGAAGAAGTTGAAAATCACATGCTAACACTTATATGTGGGATATAAACCTAAAAGCAACAAATGAACAGAACAAGCAAACAGAGACTCATGGACATGGACAATAGACTAGTAGGTCCTACAGGGTAGGAGGGAGGGAGGAGGTAGATTAGGGGGGAGAATTTAAATAATTTCTTCAATTAAAAATAATACCTAAATTAATTAATTTTTTTAAAAGAGAAACTATAGAAAAATCTCTTTAAAATGCCTCAAAAATAAAAAAAATAAAAGTTTCAAAAAAAAAAAATACAGCAGGGACATGGACTCAATGGCCGTTAGAGGTGGTAGGAGCCCTAAACAAAGGGCTTAGCCTGGCCCAGTATAGGCCTTTGCTTTGCTTACACACAGACCCAGGAGTTCCTGGTTAGTTTTTAATTTTTTAAAAAGATGTAAGGTTCTAAGATACTTTTAGTGAATTCTATTTTTAAAAGTTGGCAGCCGATTAACAGACAAACCAAAAACAAGAAATATTTCTACTGGCCATCTAGAGCATGGTCATTGCTGGTCCGGGACTCACCGCCCTGCAGGTATTTCCCGTTTTACCTTCATGTTTGCCGTATCAATGTACTTTAACTCTTAATGTTTTTCTTTAAGTCAACTCTCTACTTCATTCATTTATCATCGTGAATGAAAACCTAGAATTTTTAGCAAACATCAACCCAACATTATTGAATTCTTAGTTAAAGTTGCTTGCATCCCTGGAGTTGGAGACTTGTTCCCTTTCTTTGAAAGAAAGATTTGTGAGGGGTTGGAAATAGGAAAGGTGTCTTTCCATCAAAATAAGATGGTTTTCGTGATAGAATCAAAGTGTTGATTTGGAAATTGAATTGAGAATGGAAAAGGGAATAACTTTCTATGTTATTGAAAAATATAGCCCATCTGTGTACCTGAGAACATGTCCAAAAGTTGGAAAATTCTGGTGTGTAGTTTTCCAGCTCTGATACCCTTGCTTGTTTGTAAAATCTAGAATGGTACTCATATCCTGCAAGTATGAGGGTGCTGCTATTTTGAAATGTACTACTATTGTTACTTTTCTCCCACAGGAAGATTTCCATTTTCATCCCTGCACCAGTTGTCTGCAGAGTCTTGCTTGGGGCTGGTTACTGGTCTCCACTCCCAAGATGCCCAGTACAAGGAGACAATGTACCCTATAATAATTCTGGTATCTGCCCTCTGGTAACTCACCGCATATCGGTTTCCACATCTCTTGGTGCCACAGCATCCGCAGCAGTCACTTTCCTTCAGGCCCAAGAACAGGTTGGCAGGGAGAAGTATCTACCAGCAAGAGAAGCACTTCAGAGTGGACCTGAGATGTGAAGCGAAGGCCTGTGCCTGCCTCCCTCCTTGTTACTGTGTATTTAGATGCCATTTTTCTTAACTGCAGTTTCAAGAGAGCACAATTTCAAGATTTGACCCCCTGAGTTTCTACTTAGATGTTAGGTTAAGAAAAGAACAAACACATGTCCTTAATTGTCACAAAAAGTAAGTCTCTCTCTAAAGCAGAGGTTCCTAACATCCACTAGAAATAAAGGGTAAAAAATTATTAGTGAATGAATAGAAGGAGAATTTCTTGATTCTCTTGGTTTTCAGTTAATTGGGTTGTTAGAAAATGTATTTGCTCCCATACCCCACATCCTAACCCCATGCCCTAGTACTCTTTTGGTAAAATAAAGAAATTTGTGGCCTTCATTTTGGCTCATGCAACTTAATTGAATCATGAGAAATGCCAACCCAAGTTTAAATTATTTGGTAAATTTAGTGGACATGTCTTTGTCAGGTCCTAATAGAGAAAAACTAAGGCAGTGACTCTTTTCATCATGCAAAACTTAGGCTTTTGTTCATAACTAAATATCTTTCTAGTCAATAAGTACCCAATTTTAGAAGGTCAGGGTCAAAATTTTCGATAGGGTAATTTTAAGGCTTTCCTACTCACCAAGAACCCGCTTCCTAATATTCCTCCAAAAAACCAGACCTCTTCCGAAAGGTGGTAGATGTCTACTTCTTTTCCTCCAGGAAAAAATAACAGAATGTTAGCTGTAAAGGCAATCACAGAAAGCAGAACGAGAGTGCCCCCCAGGCACCTGGCAACATTTCCAGCACACATGCTAGATCACAGTAAAGGTCTGTGATTAAAGCTCCTCACTGTCTCCTTCTCCAGGTCTCTTCAAAGTTATCAGCCAGAGTCCTAGTAAATGGCCCCAATTCAATCTGTATTTTGGAGCTAAGAAACAAATCAGCTGGTAGACTGTGTCTGTGGAGCTGCTTCAGCTTCTTAGATACAGCAAAATCTCAATGGCAATGACATTTTACATTCTCGTAGACTTGAAGTCTTGTTTGTTTGTTTTTGTTGTTGTTTTTGTATCTCCATAAATGAGTTCATGTTCAGAGCAATCATTTTGCCATGAAGACCAAGTATGCTCCGTGGACTCTGGTTCTATTAGGATAAAAGTTCTGCCAAAGTTGGATTAAGTGATTAAATGGGCTTAGGTAAGTGGCTCAGACAAAATAAAACAGATTTCTTTACTGTGAGACTTCTCAGAATCTTCATGTGCTCACATGCATTGTGACTCATGTGCATTGTGAGAAAGGTAGATAGCTGTGGGGTGTATGTGTGTGTGCAGGGAGGGGGATGATCTGCACAACCCACTTTATAAAATGCTTTGAAATTGATCCCTAGAGCCTCAGTGAAGACAGGCTTTTAATAATATGGTTAAAAGAAACTCCTCACTACTACCTTTGAACATGAAGAGAGAGGACATGGGTAAATATAAGCTCACAATAAATCCCAAGATGATAGCCCCATGATAAGGTATTTATTACAGGCAGGACCTCCCTACTCTTTTGCAAAAACAGCTCCTTATGCCTTCACAAGAAGGCACAGATCATGGGCCAGATCTATAGTGCCTTCACACGCTCCTTTCCTATGTCTCTGGACTTACTGTTCTGGACCATGTCTACTTAGAACAGTTAAAGATTCACCTGGCATTTCTGCCTCTCTTATGAGCGAGCATCACCAACTCAGTGTCAGTTGTGGAAGCTGAAATTTTGTTGAGATAAAATATTTTAGACCAGCAGCAATAGAATCTTTTGTAGGCACAGTGCGAGAGAAGATGAGGGTTATATTAACACTTGAACTATTCTTCTTTCAAGAGCTTAATCAAAGTAGTTAAAATGATTTCCTTTCATTGTGTTATAGGAGAAAACACAGGACAGACACCCATGAACATCAATCCTCAGCAGATCCATTTTCCTGATTTTCTTGACTGTCTCCCCAAAAGAAATGTTGATGTAGGAACTTTGGAATCTGAAGATCTGATCCTCCACTTCAATGATGTAGAGTCTGCTCTGAACAAAAGCGAGCCCTTTCTATCCTGGCTGTAATCAGTACCATTGTAACTTGGGTGCAGGTGTTACTGGTTCTGGGGTGTCCTGGAACTCCTCGCCCTCGGTACTTGGTGTCTGGTGGACAATGAATCGAAAGCAGATGCCCAGCAGTGTGTAGGCCAGCTGGTTTTATTGAAAGCGATAGTACTCTCTTCTCAGGTCTGAAAGTAAGCTGCCTGGGGTGGTCAACCCTGTATATAAAGTACACTCTCAGAAGGGAGAGCAAGCTGCCAGGAGAGGTTAGCCTCAAAGCCTCCTGCTTCAGTCTCTTTTATTCTGCTTGCAAGGCTCCAGTCCTCCCCTTTTCACAATAGCCCTTCCTCTACAAACCTTGATTGACAGATGTCTCTTATGTAAGCTTCTTCTCTCTTAGCATGTGTGTACTCATAATGCACTCGGTTTGCCCATCAGAGGGGTCAAAACTGCAATGTAAATTTATTATAATGATCATATAATGAAGCAGAGGTGAATTCTAGGTCACACCAACTGTCCTTCCGTGCATGCTTACGTTGGGGAATTTCCTTGTCATTGCCTCACTATTGTGTCAGGTCTGACAGTTAAATCAAGGCTATTGTTTTAAAGCTATTTTTCATTTTGGCTGCTGGTATAACTCTATCTCACAGTCATGACCTGACCTTTCCTGGGCCTCTTGGAAAAGGCTGCAGGAGTACCACCTCTGCCTTTATGATTCATCATTGCATCCCCTGTCAGAGGGAAAGTGCACAGAGTGGAAATTTACTGTGGTCAGATTTAAGTGCCGAGGAGGAGTAGGAGGGAGCTTTCTCAGGCATTTCTCATCTAAAGTCTACATCTTAGAATGATGAGTAAGCAAAGATACACTCAGAAACAAAAGATTTAAAGAAATACTTTGGGAAGACACAATGGAGGAATAAAACATGAAACAAACTAAACAGTATTATCTCAAAAGAAACTAGAACAAATTGGTTTATCAATAATACAACCTGCAGATTGTGAATTCAGAAACTCATAAGTTTGATAAGAATCCAGAGTCAGTTAATAATTTAGATGAAAGAGAGGCTTCTATGAATTTTAAACCTTCTAACTGGCCTGGTTTGAATATCTTGGGGAAGCAGTCTCATCAGGTGTCATCTACTTCAATCTTGGGAAATCTTCACCTTTGGGTCACTAAATTTGCAGGTTTACTTAGATGTATCACGTTAACCCAGGAGTCTATTTTCTGGAATTTGTTTGCAAAAGAGTTGGTTAGCAATACCCGATAGGGGTCTTTTCAGTGAAGTTGAGGAGAGTCTTTTTGGAGATATCTTTTCCAATAGATGAAATCTCCAGGTGCAGAGTGTGTTGGTTAAGGTGTTTGTGGCTCTGGAGCTCACTATGAAGAGATCAGTCTACTAGAACATTGTTAATTTTGATAGAAGCAATTAGGTTTTCAGAGTATTGAAGTATCTCTCCTTTTATCAGCTGTAGATTGAAAGAGGCAAGGGCTAGGTGCACTAGATGCCCTGTGACTATCTCAAACGGTGAGATTTTATGAGTTCCAAAGGGGGTGGATCTGAGATTTAGAAGGAACAATGGCAATGCTTTTGACCAGGTATTTGAAGGATCTCTATAAATGTTGCCAATCGAGTTTCAATAATGCTGTTAGTGCACTCAAATAACCTGAGGATTGAGGGTCGAAAGTGTTATAAGGCTGGCCAAACAGCACAGACTTGTCAAAGTATCTGACACATAAAATGGAGTTTCAGAGGGATTCCTCAGAAAGAAATCATCTTTTCCAGAGAAGTGGCAGTAGCCTGTTTACAAGGGAATGCTTCAGTTCAGTGAGAAAATATACAGACCATGACTAAAACATATTTGTATCCATGGGGGAGCTGCATGAAATACATTTACCAAAATTTGTAGAGTCCATTGCATGATTTAAAATGCCTTGGAACAGTGCAAACAGGCTTCCTGGGTTGTACTTCAAAAAGGTGGGACAAGTGAGATAGGTGCTCTTTGTGGCCTTACTAATATTCCCATACCAGTACTGATTCATGAATGTTATCACTTTTCAGTAAACCAATGGTTTAATGCATGTACAGTAGTCAGGAGTGAGTATTTTGTAGAACTGAATTGTTATTTGGCCTGAACCAGAACTTTCCTTTTTATCAAGCCGACAATTGTTGGATTGTCAGCCTTGTTTTTATCCTTTTCTGAGGCCAATTGTTGGGCTTCTCTAACCTGTTTTTCTAAGTTGTCATTTGGGGAAATATCATTTTGGACCAGGATGGAGGCGTGACTGCTGTTGGATTCTTGAAGGATGGCATTCCTTGCATTAGTGTCAGCAAGGTGATTTTCCTTAGTTTCCGGAGAGTCGAGTTTAGAATGCCCTGGGATCTTAATGATAGCTAAAGCAGCAGGTAAAATTATAATATACAATAATTCCCGAACACACTGGCCAATCTGAATTTTATTTCCCCTGGAAGTAAGGAAGCCACGTTGCTTCCCCAGTATTCCCAAATCATAAGCTTCTCTGAGAGCATATGTACTATCAATAAAAGTGTTGTCAGTTTTGACCTTGCATAGGGTGCAGGCCAGTGTGAAGGAGAATGAGCCCATAAAATTCGACTTCTCTAGCTGCAGTAGGCAAAGGCAAAGGTGCCATTTCAGTTATATCAAAATGTGTTGATATTGCATGACTTGTATAATATTCGCATTGTCATTTAAAATAAAAACCACCAGCAAACCATGAGAAGCTGACGTTACTCAAGGAGTTTCCTACTGATCATCACAAAGGCTTAAGAGGTGATCCATCAGTGTTTAGCAGTTGTGAGGAGCTTTGTGGGTAACAGAGGGGAGAAGAGAAGCAGGGTTAAGGTTATTACAATGTGAAAGAGTTCTGTGAGGACCAGTTAACAGAAGGGTTTTATAGGAGAAGAGGTGGCTAACTAAAAAATGAATTTGATGAGAATTCAAGAGGGCTTCTGTTGCAAGGGGTAAAAAGATGGTTAAAGGGGATATCACAATGGCTTCCTCAGTGGCCTTCACCAAAGGACAGTAGCTGTAATGGCTCCAAAGCAAGAAATATCCCCATGCCACAGGGCCCAGTTGGTACTGTAATACCTTATGGATCGATGGTGGTCTGTATGTTTTGGGTGAGTACCCTAAGGGCATTCCCTTCCTTTTCATATACATTAAGGAAAAAGAGTATCTGATAATTGGGATGCCCAAAGGCAGGTGGGTTCATTAACTTCTCCTTTAAGATTTTACAGGCTGTGTCGTCCTGGTCTTCCCATAAAATTGGGTCGGAGTTGTTCTGTAGTAAAACATATTGGTTCAGCCATAAGGGAAAGATCTGGAATCTAATTTCAGCTATACTCCAAAAGCTTGAGCAAACCTTGCAGTTGGTGCTTAGTTTTCGGTTTGGGAAAACTTAGGACACTGCAAAGCCTATCTGGATCTACGTGCAGCTCTTGTTCTGCTATCATATGTGCTAAATACTGGACTCAGGTTTGGGCAAACTGCAGTTTTTTCTTGGTGACCTTATGTCTCCCAATGGTTAAAAGCTTTAGCAAGCTGTCTTCCTGTGAGGAGATTTGGAAGGAAACCCTTAGGGATATTTGTATCATTTCAGCCTTCAAGATTTGTGAGAAATAAGACAGGTTCTCAATAAATCCCCGAGATATTACTGTCCGGGTTAATTATTTTTCCTCCCAAGGGAAAGCAAAAAGGTATTAACTAGGTTCTTCAACTGTAGTGGTAAAGAATGCACTGTATGAATCAGTTACAGTAAATAATTTACTTTCAGTTGGGATGAACGTATTACTGGCAATCAATTGTCTGCCTTGTGTAAGAGTCTGGGGCTCAGGCCTTGGGTGCCCCATAAAAGATTTGCGTCGCGTTCTGACACTCAGAGAAGACAGAGTGGATGAAAAGTAGCCAACAGAAGCGATTTTATTAAGAAAAATAGGCAGAGTGAAGTACTCTTGGAAGAAGTCCAAGCAAGCACCTCAGTAAAGGACCAAAGGCCTGAGAAGTCAAGGGCTGGGGTTTATATGGACCTTAGGACTTCTTTGTTCTCCTGTCCTTCCCATTTCCAACGGCACAAATTCCTGACGCCTCTCTCATACGCTCCTACTCCAAGCTGGGACACGCACAGTGTGTGCCCATAGATAGGATGTCACACGCTTGCGCCCTGAAGATTTTAAGGGTAGGCGCATGCTCAGTTGACTAATTTCGCATCTACCAGTCCAGAGCTCCCAGAGTAAGGCCATATAATAGTCACCTGCAGTTAACTGACGGTGGAGTGGGGGGAGGGAGGAAAGGCGGGGAGGAGGTGTTAGGCACTATGAAGCCTCATGCTTGCCTGTCTGGCTTCTGATCTTGGGAGTAGGAGGGAGGCTGTAGGAGCCTGGCAGACAGCTGGTTGTACATATTTGGGTGAGCTGTTCTTGGGGCTGGGGCCTCGTTAACCTTCCATTGCCCCTCTCCTACTGGCTCATATCTACTTACCTTGTCAGATATTAGCAGCACATGAGGGCTAGGAATAACAGTATCTAGGGATAACTATGTTGTTTATTGCTCAGATGTCCTGGACAAACCTCCACCCTTAACCCTGGAGATTGTAACAGAGACTAGGATAAGAAAAATGAGGCTCTGAATCTTGTCATTTCTGTTATGGGTTTTATACCTCGAAGGGCTTCTTTAATTATGGTGTAGTGATTGATTCTGTGAAGGCATTTTGAGAAATATATTTGAATCTTGATAAGAAGTGCAGTGTGGATTTTGCCAATATTAAAGATTTTGCCCCAAAAGGGTGATAGCTGATTTAATAGGGACAAGTGATCAGTGCTCCCAGATTAGATATAGATGCCATAGAAAATAGAGGAAATAAAAGACTTTGAAGGGTCATATAATTTGTTTGATTGGCTATTTTGATGGCTACTGTCAAATTCTAGAATCATTTCCCACTTTTGGGAGAAATGCTGGCATGATATTTTTCTAAGAAGTCTCAATCTAATAAGTAAATAGGGGCAAATCCAGTGCAAAATGAAAATATGGGCCCCTTCCTCACAATAAGAGTTTCAAGATGATGGCATAAGTGTTAAACAAGTGTGGAGCTTTTCTGGGGTGGGGCAGAGGAGTGTGCTGTGTGACTGCATAGAAAGCATGTCTGTGAAGCCAGCTCTGCCCATTGTAGCTCTGCAAATCAAAGGATTTTAAGTACTAGTGTATCTCTTTGCAAAATTAAGAGAGAGGACAATAATAATATAAAGAACTTCATAGAAAAAATATTACAAGAATTAAGCCAAAAAAATTTTAATATATTTTTCTGAAATAGCCTCTCACTAAATTCTCCAGGTAGCCAGCTTTTTTTCCCAACAGTAGGAAGGAGTTTGGTGCATCTGAGGCCTTTGACCTTGAGCCAGATTTGGTATTCCCCAAGGACACCAAAGAATGTAAGACTCTTAGGACCATCTTTGATAACTCCCAACATTCTCAGGGTCATTAATATCAACAATCAGCAAATGTATGTTAAACCTGTTCGTTCATTCATTCATTCATTCATTCACTCATTCCTTTGTACTTGCTGAGCCCCTGCCATTCTGAAGGCACTAAATAGGCTTTGGAAATACAAAGATGAAGAAAACTCAGTCCTTTTTGAGCTTACTGTTTAATCAGGGCTGTGTATTATGGGACAGAGAGTAATGGGAGCTCAAGATGGGGAAGGATGAAGAGATGTGAATAACTTCAAGTAGGCCATGGTGTCTGAGCTCTAGCTTCAAGGAGTTTCCTAGGCATTTCAGGTAAAGAAAACAGCATATATGCAAGCACGAGATTTTGTAAGAGGAGTGATGAGAAGATCCACGGCCCCCTCAGGACAGTGTGTATGTGTGTGTCGGGGGAGGGGACAATGAGGCAGGAGGTGAAGCCCCATAAAATAGAGAATACTTTATTGAGAATAATCTTTGAAGGAGCTCATGTCCTTTGTTCCAGAATTGGAGTTTATCCTACATAATGGAAGCCATGAGAAGATTTCCAATAGTAGAATGTCTTAAGGAAAACAAGCAGAGAAGTGAAGAGGCACCAAATTGGAGAGAAGTTGGTGGCCTTCCCTGAGTACAAGGCCTATTTGGTGCTATGACAGCAGAAAGAAGTTGAAATCATGGCCTCTGCACCTAAAAAGATAATGTAGCATTACGTACTGAGCACCAAGTGGATGCTAGTATAATTCTGGAGAGAGGGTGGGTCATTTGGGGCTTGGTGATGAGGTAGGACCAGGGGAACAGGAAGAGCATTCTGGGAACTGGGAACTGTTAAACAAAGACATAGAAGTGAAAATGGAAGGCAAACAATATGTAATGACAATCTACTGTGTTCCAGGAACTAGTCATTGCGTAGTATGTGCACTAGTGTGTGCGCACGTGTGTTTATTGGAATAACATTACTCTTTTGGAGTCATTTAGACAGAATTGACATCTTTGTAATATTGAGTCTTTTTATTCAGTTCAATCTGTTTTCTCAGCATACTTTCTTCAAAGTATGAGAGTTGAAGATGGTTAGACAACAAGAAAATGAAGGAATAATTAACCCGCCCCCCCTACCCCCAAACCTCAGTATTGTAATTTAGGCACTAACTTCAGCTCTATCAGAAATGACAGATATAATTGTCATCTTTGAAATTCACTTAATCCTTCTGGGTCTCATTTCCTTTTTCTTTATCTGTAAAATGCTCACTCCCATTTTATATTTTTCCCAAGTTTACAGATTTTCTACAATTAGGGATAAGTGGATTTTTGTCATACACTCAAACACACACTCTTTTGCTTTTAAGAGTATTTCTTATTTTTGAGAGTTCAATAGTATAATAGACTGAAGGATGAAAAATTCATATATCAACTGTGACTTTAATCCCTGTAAACGACATAATTTCAGCAAGCATATGAATCACTACCCAACTAAAGGGCCAGACAATTCTACTATTAAGAGTAGAGACTGTTTCCAGAAAAAGGCCTTCCTCACAAATGTTACTTGAGTAATAATTGTGTGACTAATGGGTTATAAATGGAGTTAAATAATTTGTGGGATTAGCAGAGATTAACAGTCACTAGCCCCTTACATTTTTAGAAAGAAAACCCATTTATGAAATTAGCGTGGGGTAGCATAGGAATTTCAGAGAATTGAGAACAAGGTGAAACATTAATGGGGAAAGGTGAAGTCTGGAATATTCCACAAAGCTTTGCAAGTCCTGGTGAAGGTGGGTGTGTGAACATTAAGAAAGGGCAGGCATAGGCCTTCTCCTTTACAAATTTGCCCCGGGCTTTGTTCCTACAACCACCTAAAAATTTCTGTGCAGTCCACTATTAATTAACACCTTGGCCCAGTTACTTAAAGTTTTGGAATTTCAGTTTTTTACATGTAAAACTAGCAATAATAATAAAATAATAATATAATAATAATAATAATAATAATAATAATAATAATAATAATACAATGAGAGAATGGTGAAGATTAAGAGAAGTAACTTATGCAGGATACCAGTAATTCGTAGATGGTCAATAAATGTTTGTATTCTTCTTTTTTGTGAGTTTTTCCCTCTCTTCTTCCCAAGCTACATTTTTTCCCCACAGCACTTAACACCATCTGCAAGTAAAATATAATTCTTCATTGTCTCCTCCCAGTAGCCTGTGAGTATTGTGAGAGCAGGAACTTTTGTTTGTTTTGTATTAGCACCTTGAATGATGCCCACTACACTGTTCCGAAAATTATCAAAGTATTTATTGAATGCGTTTGAGGGAATATCATCTTTCATACTTCAACCCTTCCTTTGGATGGCACCATCTTGCATCTACTTGTTTGCTTGTACGTCCATGTCCTGAATGAATGAGGCTTTGGGGAAAAGTGCCTTGATGGGGAGGCATTAGAGAAAATTTGGATTCTTTAGAAAGATAGGCAAACCTGCCCTTGAGAAATGATGTGCTGAGTGACCTGCTGGGCCGAGTGGCCATTAGAGGGCAGCAGATGGCTTTGCCATGCTGTGGTGACCAGGGCTCCACTTAGGGGAGCAACAGGATAGGGTAGGGGTGAGTGGTGGGGGTTAGGGAACAGGTGGGAAAGGGAAATAGAAAGCTTTGCAGAGAACTGATATTTCGTCTTCTTCTTTGCACTCACCTATGTATCCTTTGCCAGGGAGATCTGTGACTTTTGAGTGAAAAGTTATTTTTGACTACAGAGAAAAAAAATAAGACATTTTCTGAGCAAATTTCAGAACATTCTAAGATGTTACTAGTGTAAAATGTGAATTTCTCTGACTCCTGAATCTGAATGAGGCTGAGGACTGGGAATCCGCATTTATTTAGCAAGCTTCCAGGTGGTTCTGGTCACTCTCAAGTTTGAGGCCCACCACAACTAATGACTAGGCTCCAAACTGTTTATCACGAAACCTCAATGTATATGTTTTTTAATTTCTTTATTCATAAATTATATACATAGATGACTGTTCTAAAGTATTGTATACTTTTTAAAACATTCACAAAAATAAAAATTTTCTTAAAAAGATGAAAAAACATATGAAGTTTATATATGAACTTCTCACACCACGTTTTAGGTGAGAGGCTGAGGGTAATTCATGCTGATAAAATGTTATTTAAATGATCCCCAGGGTGATTGTGAGGCAGAACATTCATCTCCTCAAGTTTATGGCTCCAATATCAGTGGGAATGAAGCAGCATGATTATCTGTAGAGATTTTATTTTTGCTTCAATAGTGTCATTGAGAATTCTCTCTCCCCTTCTCTCCCTCTTTCCTTCCCCGCAACCCCTCACTTCTTTGTACATCTACCTCTGCCTCCCCGCAAAATTCATATTTGGAGCTTGGGCGAGGTGTCATTTTTACTACCTTCTTCCTCAATGTCATGCTCTAAGAGTACTGGTCAGTGTGTTTGTAACATGGAGCCCAAAAATGCCCAGGTACTTACACACACGCGTGCACACACACACACTACTAACTATATCAACAGGGAAATCAATTGATAGTTTATGCAATAATTCTAACCTTTGTAGAATGAATTAGTGTACTGACTTTCATAACATTAAATAAAATAACCTTTCAGAATTGTATTTCATTCTTCATTATTTACTTCTGACCATGTATTTCGTTTCGGAGGGTGTGAAACTTCTGGAGTTCTCAAAGTGTGGACTCTGAGCTAGCAACATCAGCATTTCCTGGGAACTTACTGGAAATACCTCACGCTCAAGACTCCTGAGTCAGAAAATTTGAGCATGGAAATAGCCCTCTGGGTATTTTTGATGTGCACTCAAGTGAGAACACTCCAGACATTGGTTCTCAAACCTGCCTCCTCATTCCCTGTTAGAATCACATAGTGAGTAACAAGAGAAAAAACAACACTGATGCCTGGGCTTAATGAAATCACTCTCTGGAGGTGGGGCCTGGAAATCAGGAATTTTAAAAGCTCTCCAAAGGAGTTAAGCTCTGTGAACCCAGATTTTAATAGCTTAGGCTACTTCTGATAATCCTTAAACCAGGAGCATGTTAGCAATAAAGAGGAACTTGGCAACAGCCTGATTGAGCATGTTCACTTACAGGGAGGGAAAGTGAGGCCATGAGAATCCCAAGCTTTTCCAATGCTTCTCAGCTACTGATTATGTAAGCCAGCACAAAGTTCTCCTTTTATCCTTGGTCTAACAGTGCCACACACTGAAACAGTGAACCCAAAGCTTTCCTGAGAAGCTAGGAAGGTCAAGACATATGTATAAAAGTAGCTTACATCATGGCATTTTCAGTTGCAGACATCAGTCTCCAGTGATTTTTCCTCTTCAGCACAATGTCTGCAATACCTACTGTTATTTAGTTGAACTCAATTACTGAGCTTTCTTGCGAAGGGGCTTAACATTTGCTGGCCAGTGAAAAGCAGCCGAGCTGTAGTGCAGCTAGCTGTGGGACAGTCTTCGGGGAACAATGCAGGAAAGCCTGGTGGAGTTTGGGGAAGCTCAGACTCCGGAGCAAGTGTGGTGTGTTTAATGCCAGCTCTGTCACCAACTTGCTCTGCGACTTTGGGCTTCTTGCTCAAACTCTTCATGACTCAGTCTCCTGTCTTCTCATGTAAGATAATAATAACAGCACAACTACCCATAATGATTGTGGTGTTGAATGGGTTGACACACGTGAAGAAAGATGTCCACATCAGAGTACATGCTCTGCAAGTGTCAGCCCTCAGTGGGGTGCTGGGCACAATGGACAGGGTAAGCCTCCTTGCTGCTGCTTGGGATGCAGAGAGTGTAGGAACCCACCTTTTCTTTTTTTTTTTTCTTCTGTTGTAACCCTGAGGATTCTAGAAATCTGTCTCTGCATTCTGACTTCTTCCACACAGGAGAATAAAATTATTAAATAGAAATAATTGGGAAATAAAAAGCATAAGAGTGAGCACCAGGGGCACTATCTGTGGTTGTATTTATATAGATGTTTTGTAAGATTATATAAAAATACTAAATCCAATAATGATATTTTAATTAATAGTTTTCATAAATGTTGGCTAACATGAATTAATAAGCAATAAACATTATAACATTTTAAAAAACCAAAATTTTAGTATTTTCTGCTCTGTGTTGGAACTTTAAATGAACATAATGCTTTTATAAAACTCAGTGAGCCTCCTTAGCATAGTGGCTGAGTCTGTGGACTCTCACCCACAGAAAGTCTGACTACCTGGCTTTGGTTCCTGGATTTCTCATTTGTTGTTTATGGGGCCCTGGGAAAGTTATCTATTTATCTAAGTCTCACTTTACTCTTATACAAAATAGGCTAATCGTAGTTTCTATATCACAAGGTTGTGTCAAATGAAAAGTCAAGACTTAGATAAGGAGACACTTTATTCAAAAGGACAAATGCAACAGGAAAGTCTCCAATCTCAGGAATATTCAGGTGTCTCAAAAGCAAACAGAAAAGACTTTCCTTTTACAGGGAGGAGTAGCAGACCTTAGCAGCAATAGGAAAGTGGGCAAGCGAGGAGACATCATGGCTGGGATCTGATGGGAAATATCTTTCACTGTGTTCAGCAGATCCTAGGGAGAAGTTGACAAAGGGACACTTTAGGGCTGTCTCAGCTGGGGGCAAGCAGAGGGGCCTGTGGTGAGGGCAGAGGCCTCACAAAAGTCAAGACAAGGCAGAAGGTGAGAAATGGGCAATTGTGAACACTCGATAAGTTCTGGGAATTAAGTGAAATTATCTGTGTCATAACTTGCCAAAGTTTCTGGGTATTAACAATAAATGTTTTTTTAAAAATATTGCTATTAAAATGCTTGATTGTAGAGTGCTTGAGATTAGCTTTTTCTTTCTCTGGAGCAGAGTAATTCGGTCACAATGCGAGAATGATAACATCCCACTCAGTGAACTTCTACTACGTCCAGACCCAGGACAGAGGCCAGTAGGGCTCGGGTGCTAGAAGCCACAGGAAGGCAGGGGCATGGTAAGTTTTTGTATTTAGGTCTGTCATCTAAGATCATTCCTGCCGTTCTGGGTCTACTTAATGCAGGGGATGCCATTCCCTGATGCAAGGATTTCAGGAGAACCAAGTGTGGAGGGACTGGAAGAGTTTAGCTTAGAAATGCTGCGTTCTTGGGGCCAAGGAGACATTTAAAAACAAACACTTAACAGGCATGGCTGTTAAACCTGGGCTGGGGACAAAGATAGGGGAGTCAGGAACATAGTCATGAAAACCACAGCAGTGAAGATCATCTGGAAGAGCAGTTGGACCAAAAAGCAGTGCTCTGATCAGAACACCAACAAACACTTTAGCAGCAGAGTATTTTCTTTAAAATGTGTATCTGTCATTTTGGTGAAAGGCAAATATTTGTTTATGCACATGTGTGTGCATTCCACCACTCATCACTGAGCACTTATTACATGTGAAACACTGTTGGTTTCAAGGAGAAAGAACTAATGGCTCTTCTCCTCAAGCAGCACGCTGCTCTAGACCAGTGATTCTCAGCCATGGAAGAGTTGGCCCCCTGGAGACATTCGGCAACATCTGGAGATATTTTTGTTGTCACGTTGAGGAGCATCTAGTCGGTAGAGGCCAAGATGCTGCTAAACATCCTACAGTGCACAGGACAGCCCTCCCCACCCTTGACAAGGAATGACTTGGTCTCAACTGTCAGTGTGTGGAGGTGGAGAAACCCTACCTACACTAAGAAACAGTACGTGTACACACACAAGAAAACTGAAAAACCATTCCCTTCTCCAAACTGAGAGTGGTGGCTTGTAATTGTCAAGTTGGCTAAGCCAAACTGTATTTCCCAAACTCCCCTTTCCTATGTTTTCTGTCACGGTGCAGCATGAAAGCGATTTGGGGGGCAGAGGGGAAGCAGCAGCACGTTGCAGCTCATGCACACTGTTGCCTGTCTGCTGCCTCCCCTCACTGACACCAGGCAGCAGCTGGGCTTAGTGACAGACTTACTTGTTCTTAGCTACAGCTCTGGGGCAGCAGCATGAAAGGTGCCAATGACACGTGGGGAGGAACTGAATTGTCTGGCTTCAGGGAGAGGGTCAAGGGGCAGCTTTCTCTCACATGAAGGTGCTGGCAGAAGCCATTGTATTTTTTGTTGAGCCCTCCCCTCTCCCAGGGTGCTGATGCAGGTGGCCACCACATCTGAGTCTCCATCAACCTTGCTAAACTCATCACCCTGCCCTGGTGATCCCCTCAGACCCTATAAGTTGTTCCACCCAACTTATAGGCCCACCCAAGCTGATTCCAGTGACTTTTCCATACAAGTGGCCTGCCTTTGTTCATGCTGTGGACTTTTCTAAAATTTTGCAAAGGTTCACGAATTCTAAACAAGCAGCATCTGGCCTCAGTATGCCCCATACCTCCTGCTAAGCAGCCTCAAGCCTGGCAGTAGCAGCGACTGGACTCAGTTCACATCTTAGCCTCTCCCAGGCACCTCTGAGCCCAGCACAAGTGGCAACCAACCCACTTACAGATAATTGTGTAGCTCATATCAGGTGACCCCAAGCAGGGCATAGGCAGCAGCTGAACTTGACCTTCAATATAACCCCTCCCCAAAGGACTCAGATTCAAACTCCTGAGGCCATCTTCAGATCACATCAGATCACCACCCAACCATATCTATAAACACACACCCAAAGAACAGACTTAGCAGGCACCAGAGCCCTGCTAAAGTGAATTCTGCTTTATAGGGTCAGCCCCTGCACAGCAGCTTTTCTACTATAGTCGTGAACAGTCCTTACAACCAACCATCCCGAGATCCAATCCCTCCCACTGACATGCAAACAGCAATTAAGGCTCAATTAGAAAAAGAGGGTACATACAACCCACATGAGGGACAATCTTGGAATACTGGCTCAGGTGACCAGGCAGAGTGCTACTGGGCCTCACCAGATACCTATGACATAAAGCCAGTCTACTAAGACCAGGAGACACAGCAGCTCTATCAGATAAACAAACACAGAGGAGCAGCAAAAATAGGGAGACAAAGAAACATGTCTCAAATGAAAGAAGAGAACAAAGCTCTAGGAAAAGAACTAAACAAAATATAGACAAGTGATACAGAGCTCAAAACACTGGTTATTTAGATGCTCCCTGACCTCAGTGAGAATTTCAATAAAGAGATGGGAAACATAAAAATACAGATAGAAAACATAAAAAAAAAAAAAAGAACGAGACAGAAATGAAGAACACAATAACTGAAATAATACATGAGAGGGACCCCATAATAGATTAGATGAAGCAGAGGATAGAATACATGATTTGGAAGATAAGATACCAGAAAATACTCAATCAAAATAGCAAAAGAGAAACAACAACAACAACAACAACAAAAGCAAGGATAGTTTAAGAGGCTTCTGGGACAACATCTAACATACCAACATTCTCATCACAGGGGTAATAGAAGAAGAAAGACAGCAAGGGGTGGAAAACCTAGTTGAAGAAATAATGGCTGACTACTTCACTAGCCCGGTGAAGAAAATAGACATTCAAGCCTAGGAAGTGCAGAGAGTCCCAAACGAGATGAGCCCAAAGAGGCCTACACCAAGACACATCTTAATTAAAATGCCAAAGTTAAAAACAAGGATTGAATCTCAAATGCAGCAAGAGAAAAGCATTTAGTTACCCTCCAAAGGAGCTCCCATAAGACTGTCAGATGATTTCTCAACAGAAACTTACAGGCATAAGGGAGTTTTGCAAAATATTCAAAGTGAAGAAAACCAAGAACTTACAACCAAGGTTACTCTACCCAGCAAAGCTATCATTTAGAATTGAGGGACAAATAAAGAGATTCCTAGACAAGAAAAAGCTGAAAGTTCATCCCCACCAAACCAGTATTACATGAAATGTTAGAGGGATTTCTTTAAGAAGAAAAAAAAAGATTAAAAATAACGAATAGTAAATGGCAATAACTTCATATCTATAAACAATTACTTTAAAATGTAAATGGATTAAATGCTCTCAGCAAATGACATAAAGTGTTCAAATGGATAAGAAAACAAGACCCTTACATATGCTGCCCACAAGGGACAGATGAAAAGATACACACAGATTAAAAGTAGAAGGATGGAAAAGATCTTTTATAAAAGTGGAAACAAACAGACAAAAAACTTATAACAGACAAAATAGACTTTAAAACAAAGGCTACTACAAGAGACAGAAAGGAACCAGTAATGCCACTTCTGGGTATTTACCCAAAGAAACTCAAAACAGTACTTCAAAGACATGCGCATCCATAGTTTCATTGCAGCATTATTTATAGTAGCCAACCTGGGTGTCTATCAATGGATGAATGGATAAAGAAGAGGTGATACATATATACAATGGGATATAATTCAGCCATCAAAACAATATCTTGCCACTTGCAGCAACGTGGATGGACCGAAAGGGTATTGCATTGAGTGGGGTAAGTCAGACAGAGAAAAGCAAATGGCATGATTTCACTTATATGTGGAATCTAAAGAGCAATACTTTTCAGATTAAAAGTTCCAAATATGTGGAAAGTATTTACATTTTTACAGTTCTTTTTGGGCAATGTGCAGTGTAGCACCAAAATTCAATTCAATTCAAAATTTAGCCAAGTATTTCATTGAATTTTCAGGATTGTTTCTGTCAGCTTGTATAAACTCTTTTGTGGAATATGATAAAATCAATTTCAAATAATTTATAAAATGTTATAAAATATTGATACATCTTATTTTTTAATTCATATAAATAAATAATTTGTTTCATAATATGCTTCTTAAGAATATATTGAAACTGCATAAGTAACCCATCAGTTCAACATTGGTTTACGACGTAAGTATTAATTTGGTTGAATAACTGGTCATGTAAAGAACACCTGGTTTTACTGAATGACTAAAATGAGGCCACACTAACAGAATTTCTCAAAGTGATAAAATTAATTGAGAGTTATAGGACAAGCTCTAAAGTCATAGATAACTTGTAGGAACATCGTGTAACAATTTGGTCACATTTTAAGAATCATTCATTCATTCATATAACATGATAGTATTTTTTATTGCTATTGTAATATGGTCATTTCTTAATTTTCTATAACACTATAATTTTTAAATTCTTCAGCCTAGTGTATCATATTAGTTAACTGGCTGCATCATTTTTCATCAGTCATTCATATCTCATTGTGCTAAAGTTTTCTCATTTACTACTTGGAAGTGAAGAAGGTTGAGCTTAATTTTCTCTAAAGTGGCTTTTAGCTCTAAAATTGTGGTGTATTCTCCTTTTTAAAAAATCTATGCGAAAACTTCGGTCTATGATCTCTATTTATAAAAAAATGTGGTTTTCTTTTCTATTTTACATTGTGTTTGGTTTTTAAGATTATGCAGGTTTTATAAAGCAAATTGAGAAAAAATATTTTTTCTATGATGTGTAACAATTTAAAATTCTTTTTTATGTTTCTAACAGTATAGAACTGTACTACAAAAAAGCAAAATAAATAAACAAACAAAACAGAAACAAACTCATAAATAGAAAGAATGTTTTGATGTTCGTCAGATGGGAGGGTGTTTATCGAAACGGGTGAAGGAGAAAGGGACTAAGAGGTAAAAATTACTAGTTACAAAATAGTCACGGAGGTGTAAAGTATAGCTTAGGGAATATAGTCAATACTATTGTAATAACTATGTATGGTGTCAGATGGGTACTAGATTTAACTTTGTAAGTTATTAGAAATGTTTAATCGCTATGTTGTACACCTGATTAATATAATATTGCATGTCAATTGCAATTGAAAATAAAAAAATATTTTAAAAAGACATAAAATATAAGTTATTTTTGATCAATAAGTCATTTTTTCCCCCATAAATCTAGGAAACAAAAATTTCTCTTAGATTCTCATTTAATGTGCTTTCTTCCTCTTGGTTGCACAAAACTTCCAAAGATATGAACTTCTCTATATACAAAGAAGCAGGGTGGCAGTACATGTGATGTCATACATCTTTCAGTTCTGAAGAAAAAATTTTGCATATCGGTTTCTACATCTCTTGGTGCCACAGCATCTGTAGCAGTCATTTTCCTTCAGGCCGTGGAACAACAGCACAGGACAATCATCTATCAGCAAGAGAAACACCTCAGAGTGAGTCTGACATATGAAACAAGGCTGACATGTGCATGCCTCACTGTGTGAGAAGCCATGACTGTGATGTGGGACCTGGTGACTAAAGAGCTGGCAAGCACTAATAGAGCATGGCTGGTGCATGGATGAGTATTACTGAGTATTTAGATGCAATTTGTCTTAAATGCAGTTTCAGTGGAGCATGATTTCAAGATTTGACTTCCTGATTTTCCACTTAGATGTTGGGGAAAAAAGTGAAAAAACACCTGTCATTAATCGTCACAAAAGTCAGTCTATTGAAATCAAGGTAAGAAATTATTAGTGCAAAAATGGAAGAAGAATCCACTAACAACTGCTTCTGTTGATTGTTTTCAATTAATCATATTGCTAGAAAGTGTATCAGTCCCACACCCTAATCTCATGCCCCAGCACTTTCTTGTTAAAATACAAAAATTTGTGGTCTTCATTTTGGGTCATGGAACTTAAATGACCAATGAGAACTACCAGCCCAAATTTAAATTACTCAGTAAATTAGTGGACATGTCTTTGTCAGGTCCTCATAGAGAGAATTATTTAAGGCACTGATTTTTTATTATACAAGACCTAAGCATTTGTTGGCAACTAAAATCTGCCTTGTCAATAAGTACCCAATTTTTGAAGGATTGGGTCAAAATCTCTTTTAGAGGGATTTAAAGGCTTTCCTACTCACCAAGACCCCGCTTCCTAATATTCCTTCAAAAAACCAGACCTCTTCTGAAAGGTGTTCATTGTTGTCTATCACTTTTCCTCCAGGGAAAAATAAGAGGATGTTAGTTAGCCAGGAAGCCAAACACTGTGAGGGGAATGAGGGCACCCCCCAGGCACTTGGCACAGCCTCCAGTGCATATGCTGGGGCAGTACAGGACATGTCTGTGACAAAAAAACCCTTCACTGCCTCCTTCATGGGGTATCATCAAAGTTATCAACCAGAGGGTCCTAGTAGATGTTCCCAATTCATCTGTATTATGGAGCTGAGAAGCAAATCAGCCTGCGAACTGTGTTCGTGGAGCTGCTACAGCTTCTCAGATATAGCAAAACCTGAATTGTGATGGACATTTATACATTCTCCCTGATCTGAAGCCCTTTTAATTTTTTATGATATTACATTCAGTGCAATCATTTTGCTATGGAGACCAATAACCTCTATTAATAATCCACCAGTGCAGACAAGACACTTACATTGTTGCAATTGTACATAGGGCTAGAACAAACAGCATTTAGAACTATTGCACCTTTAACACGGCAGTGTTCCTGCCCAAATAAATATTTCCCCTGGGCTCTTTATAAATCACTGTATAATTGAGTTACATCCTAGCTAAAATTATGTCTCTGAGGTACTTAGCGGTCTACAGTGCATCTTTGTCTTTTTTTGCTCAAAACCTGGATGCAAGGGTTTTCCAAAATAGCTTCTGTTAATAAGAATTAATGGTCTAGTTGGGTATTGCTAAGCTCAGATCTATAGAAATTCTTTAAATGATAAAATCAGAATAACTAATTTAGTGCCTGACTGCTATTTTTCTATACTTGTTTCTCCATTAAGTTCTATCTCCTTCCCTACCTGGTGTGGTAGAATTAGCAAAAACAGTTTTCCCAGTCATCTTGTTCAGCTACATCTTCCATGTAGAACTAAAAACCTCTACCTTCTAAGGGTAAAGTAGGGTTAGTGTTGGGTAAAGGAGAGCAGAGATACTGATGAATAGACTGAAGGCACTGCAAACAAAGCTGCAAGATCAGCTAGAGGGTGTAGGAGGCAGTAAGATGGATGATTACTGGAAATTTTGCCAACTGCCAGGGTCATGACTCAGTTACTAATCTTTAATAACTGGTATCACTGAAGAACGTCTCCGTCAGGCCTAGACCAAATCCCACATTATGCTTTATGCTCACCTTACCAAGGACTATGGGTGGAACAGGAATCTTGCTGGTTCATTGCTGAGAGCCTAGAGGTTAGAATTAAGAACAACAGGATTTTACAGGCAGTACGGTTTTAGCTAAATGAAAAGCAAAAAACACCATTACTTGCGGTGAGTCCCGTCCTACAATTTGTTGGCTAACCCTCCCAAAGAAGTAGTGGACAGGATTCCAGAGAAGTCAGATTGCATGGATGCTGAAGTTCTTTCTAAAGACTCTGTGAAATGTGCACTGGTTGCTCTATAGAGATACACTTTTGGAGATCTCAGGGTTGGGGTGTGAAGAAAAACAGCACATGTTTTTGAACGTGCATAATACATTGCACACAAAGCTCCACACCCTCCTGTGAAGAAGAAATCATGTTCCCTCTACAGCTCAGAGAAGTATATCATGCAAGGTCATTCCAGCATAATAAGGGGAAGCTCAGATTTAAATCAAGATTGTGTCATAAAAACCCATCCTATGGTCTCCCTAGCAGATTTTCCCTTTTGGAAATTAAAAACATCATTTCCCTCCCCACTCCCGATATAAACAATAGAATACACTATGTATGCAATATTTGGATACAGTGAAACATACTTCTGAACAACAACAAACAATTGTATTTTTTTCTCATTACAAAGCAATGCAGGCTTTTTTTTTTTTTTGTAGAAAAGTTAGCTCCACACCCAAGTAGAAGGAAGAAAAGAAAACCCAGCTGTGTTCTCACTCCCAGCAGATAAGGACTGTTATCACTTTACTGGCAATTGTTTCCCAACACCCCAAGCAGATGCTAATGAGCTGTATTTATAACCCACCAGTTTTGCTGGGGTGTTTGGGGAGTAATCCCTTGCAGGAAGACAAAGGTTCTACATGTAAGGGCTGAGTTAACCACAGGAGATGCCACCATGGAGGTAGGCAGCTCCCTGCTTTTATTCCTGTTTCCAGGTCCTTTTACCTCTAGAAGTTAACACATGACATTTGAATAACACTGAGCAACACAGTTGTGATATTCTAGACTTTTCAGACTATCAACTAGAGTTGACAGTCTATATTATCTGAGTAAATGGATGAACATAAAGAATCAATGGAGGACAATTTAGTTCTCTCCAAGGATTTTTAAGAAGATGTGGGACATGAATAGTGATGAGGGAGAAGTCTGAGGCCATTTATTTCCTGTGCGAAGAAGGAGAAACAATGAAAGACAGTGAACCTTTTGGAATGCCCTAACCCCCTGAGACTTCAAACACTTGGAGGGTGACTAATTCATTTATTGTTCAACTATTAATTGTGCCTTCAGACTTTCAAGAAGGAAATGAAACATCTAATCTGGAGAAAGGGGATGGTGGAGGAAGGGAAGCTTGGTGACATTCATCCTTAGGAAAGGATGGGAGTAATGGACAGACTAGACAGTAGAGAACATTTTGTGAGATTCTGGGACTCTTCTTTTTCTTTTTTTAAAAAAGAGATTTATTAAAGCATCTGATTACAAAGATGGAAAACCATACAAAATAGAAACATATAACTGTTATCTTCCACAGTCAAGTTAAAGTGTTATATATTTTTCTATTCTCCTAGCTGAAAACTTTAGATAGTATACCCAACTCACTCACCCTGAATATTCAATTCATTTTTACTGAAAGTATCCAGGACAGCAGATAATCAAAATACAAACTATTGTATAACAGGCAAACAATAGTACCTTGCTCTTGCTTAATCTAGATTGTCTTCAAAAACTACTAAAATACAATAGACTTAAAAATTTCCTGACTTGTAATAGATGTCCATAAAGCTTGTCAGTGTTTGAAAATAAATGCTTAACCAAAGGAGAATATAGTCTATTTCAGACAAATTCGAAGAGCCCTAGAATGCAGCATTCTGTAAAGTAACAAAATAAAAAGTTGATATAGGATTTTTGACAAAGGAAAAATTTCTTCAGGCAGGTATGTAGGGAGGCAGTGGTCTTTTTCAGACACCTTCACTGCTATTTCATGAATTGGCAAAAACATACTGTGGAGGTGCTTCAAAGGCAGGGTATAGAGCAATCTCTGCTGTGTTTCTGTTGTTGATGGATTTATTACAGTTCCAAACAAAGTTGATTAAGTAAGCCTGAAAAAAATGATAAATAAGGCAAAGAACAAGGAACAGGAGGTTCAGGACAAATGTCAAGAGGTCATGATTACAGGAAAAATCAAATAATTAATCTAGATATTCTTTGATTCTTGGCAAATTAGCGAGAGAACTTATAACTACCAGGCAACTGAGAACTAAGTTAAAAAGCTCTTAACAGGAAAATGTAATAAGCCAACCCACTTGATAAAAATTGCTCCGTATGCCAGTATTGAACTGATTATAAATATAAGAAAAGAGAATTCAAAAAGAATACAGATATTATCAGCCATTCTCTCAGATGAACAGTAATGGCCAATGACCATACTGAATGCTGACAGTTGGCATTAAGTTTGAATGAGTTACCGCCACAGTCAGAAAAATTGCCATTAATAGGTTTATCACCATGTTTCAGGTTCCCAGGATGATCATCCCAGTGCAGACATGGCAACAGCTGCAGCCCTGGGAGCTGTAGAACCAGTCACTGTGGCTCCTCTTGAAAGTCAGGGGCACTATTGGGAACCTCATGGGCCTTGTTCTTGGCTGGGCCCCCAGCAAAGACTTTCTGCCCAGAGGTTGAACCCAGACAACCCTGTCACTGTATCCAAAACCAAACCATGTGTATTTAAGCCAACTCCCGGGGCCCCAGCTGGCTCCTTTGTACCTGCGTACTGAGTGCCACTGGGACTTTTGATGCCTATACTTGAAGGTTTGTTTTTTGCATTCTGTTTAGCAGTAAAGCCCTTCAATCAAAAAGGCTAGAACCCTCCTTTTCAGAGACAGCAATGAAGAGGTGATGTGACTGAGCCCCACTATGGGTCCAGTCCTGTAAGAAGATGATCTCAGAAGTGAGAGCTGAGGGAGCTCAGGAAGGGACAGAAAGACACTTGGGAAGAAGGAAAGAAGAATTCAAACATGGTGGCTGACCTTCTGGACTTTACCTTCCGGGAAGTTTTACCACAGGAAATTAAACAGCAGGAAGTCCAGAGGTTCCTCCCTGTGGTGCAGGTACTTTATTCTTAAGCCAACAGAACATGGGGAGTAGATGTTTTCTGAGTAACTCTGATCATCTGCAGGAGGCGTGCCCAGTGCTTAGGTGAAGCTTACTCTTATTTGTCAGTCTACTAGACTTTTTCACCCTGCAATTGATGAAGAATCATCAATTGAGACTAATGCAATGCACTCAATGAATGTATTCAAAACATCCACGATGTGTTCACCAACGTGTCAAGTGCTATCCTAATGAACAAAATATATCTGAGTGACTGTGCCCTCTACAGTGTTATAATCTCCTACTTGTGACAAGAGACAAGGGAAATCATGACAGAGGTTAAATGAGTTCAATGTTCCTTGGCAAAAGCTTTAGGAATAGGTTCTTCTGCTTGTCTTAGATTAAATCACTGTCATGTATTCAGTCAGCACCAGGTGTTACAAAGTTCAGGTATCTATCTTTGCTTGCCTAGATTATGGAACAGTTTCTTACAAATGATTTCCAGAAGGAGGAAAAAATAATAGAAAACATCAAAGGACTTTGCATATAACATAAAAAAGAGCCATTTTATAAAACTTTTATAATATGTATATAAATATTGCATAATAATGCAACATATTTTGTTTACTACAGATCTCTAATCAAAACATAAAAATCAAAAGCATTTAATGAAAGTTGATAATTTATTAAATGAAAGTTATTGATCTTTATAAAATGCAAATTTGATCTTATATACTCTTGCTTAGAGCCCTCAGGAGGCTCCATGGCCATCATTTTAATATGAGTCTTCCATAAGGGGCAGAGTCCTGGCAGAGGCTGGATGACAACAAGATCAAATGGCCTATAGAATTAGAGGACATGAAGCCTACTCTTAGACTTTTCTATCTCAGAATCCCACCAGAGTTGTCATCCATGCCTAATAAGAGCAAACATTTATAGAGCACTTGTTATATGCGAGGTACCAGTCTAGGGGCTGTGTATTACTAACTCATTTAATCCTCAGAGCTCTCTAGCAGGCAGCAATCCAACAAGTATTGCCCCTATTTTACAAATGAAGAAACCAAAATGACTAGCAAATGTTCTGGTTGTCTATCAATGTGTCATAAAACACCTTACAACTTTGTATTTAATCTAGCAACCACTTGATTATAAAGTATGGCTTTGTGAGTCAAGACTTTGGGTGGATATACCCTGGGAGACTCTTTGGGCCCAGGTAAATCAGGATGATTTGCTTTTGTTCAGCTAGTGGTCATATTGGGCTGGTTTGTAGAGTCCAAGATGGCTTTACTCACATGCCTTGGTGGGAATGGCTGTAAGTATGGGCTCATCTACACTCCTCTCTCCCCTCTGTAGTCTTAGGGCTCTCCATGCATTCTCTACACCAATATAGTTGATTCAAGGCTCCAAGCAATGAGAAGTGGAAGCCACCAGTTTATTAAAGGCTTGGGCTAGAAACTGGGTCAGAGCTACTTTTATCATATTCCTTGGGTCACAGTTGTCATAGAGTCATCTCAGAGTCAAAGGGAGGGACATAGACCTTATCTCTTGATGAGAAGACTGTCAAAACTTTGTGGTCATCTTTAACCTGCTACAGTGATAAAGGTAGAATTTGAATCCAGAAATCTGACTCCAGCAACTGTATCCATAAATACCACAGTGCACTGCCTCGATAGCCTGAACCTGATATTTACTCTTCGATCAACACAGAGTGGGCTGCCTGCATGCAGTTAGCTTCAAATCAAGGGCCTTTCCCTGGCACAAGTTGAATAATCGGGATAATTCTCTCTATTTTATATAGGTGGACACAGCTTAATGAGATTTGGACCTGGGAATCTTGCATCATCAACACCTAAAAGTTAGTATCTCTGATTGTTTTAAAAATCAGAATGAGCAAATTCAAGCATGCCCTGCCTCATGACTTAGGTGCTGTGTGGCTTTCTCTAATACAGGTATCAGTACAAAAGGACACGACTTGACCTCTCAGAGAGGCATGAACCCTGGTTGATGAATCTGTTCCACGAAATCTGCCCAAATATTGATTAGTTTTAGCATTCTTTCATGTTGCTGTGCTTATAGGTGAAAAATTAACTTTTGATGGGAACTCTGTCCCCACCCACACCCACTCTCCACAGAGTAGAACATCACTGAGGTTACTCATCCACTTTTTAAAATTATATACACTTAAGGATTCTAAAGTAAACAAGTTTAGAAATTCATGTCTTGGTTTTAAAAGGTAACACAATTTAACACCACATTTTCATATTTATAAATCTGACTATCAAATTATATTTTTTTGTTCTATGACTTTACACAGCTCCTTTCCCAATTATTTTCCTGATATTTTTGTTTTAAAAATTTTGTAAACACGTTAGAAAATAAGAAAAACAAAAAGAAAACAAGCAAAATTTGTAAAATAACATCAAAAGTAACTGGCTTAATACATTTATCATGTCAATTAACCTTTGTGGGAGTCAATTTTCGCTTTCATACATTTATTCTTTTAGCATATTTATTGAACTTTTATGTATCAGGCACTGGGCTAGGCAATGGAGACATCTTAAATGGACAGAGATAAGGAAAATAGATATTAGTAATACTAATAATAGGAAATACATTTAGTATTTGTTAAATGCCACACTATATACTTTAATTCTCATAGCAACTATATCAAGTATGTTCTATTCTTAATATACATTTTACTGATGAGGAAACTGAGGCACAGAGAGGTTAAGTAACTTGCCTGAGATCTCACAATTAGTAGCAAGAGCTGGGATTTGATCTCATGCAGCCCATTTCTAAGGAAAGAAAAAGGCCTATGCTCTTAACCCCTATGCTCTTAACCCCTATTAGTCAAAAGGTCTAAAAAATACATAATAACAAACTATAATCTATACCATGAATAATATATGGGTAACGAAGAATTAAAGTGGGGACAGAGATCACTCTCTGAGAAGGTCATGCTCCTTTGAAATTTTGTTTATTGTCAGGAATAGCATTTTAATAAAATTATTTAGTTAATTATTTACTGTAAGCTTATTACATGATAGATATGGCTTTAAGCCTTTTTATTATTAACTCATTTTATCTTGGGTATAGTAACTCATTTTTTCCTATGTGGGAGGAGGCTAAGGCTCAGTAGAATAAGGAGCTTGCTCAAGATGATTTGACACCTTTCTCAAGTGTCAAATCATCATTTGAATGTAATCCCACACATTGCTTATCTTAATAAAAAGAAAAGGCAAGGTGGTGGTGGGGGGTGTGTGTGGCAGAGGTAGAGATAGGAGGGCTCATGTCTTCCCACTGCCAAAAGACACTCATGTTGACTTTAAGGACTGATTTCAAGTTTCAAAAGGTTGGAGCACAGAGAGCAAACATTATGGGTGGGACTTAATTCACAGGCCATAGAAACATTAAATGTTAAAAGGCAGAACTTGGGATAGGCCACTGGTGTGTTATGTGCTTACTCTGCATCTGACTTCCACTGTCAGGGGTGGAGAGTCCAGAAACCCAAGTTGAATGATGACTATCACTAGCTTAAAATTAAATGACCAGCTCCAAATTACAGAAAGTTAAATTTAAAATAAACAATTCTGCTTTTATAGACTTTGGGACTGAATTACAATTGGAAAAACAATCTTCTCAACAGTTGCTACATAATTCACCTAGGGGGCAGACAATGCATCTTGAAGGTCTTCAGTGGTCCTTATGGAACACAAGACAGCATGAGGCACATTGGAGAGGACAAATAGCTTTTGATTGAGATTAGCATTATTGTGATTACCCATTTGTGTATCAAAGCTTCTGGCAAAGTTATAGACCAGAGCTTCTCAAACTTTAAAGTGCATGTAAATCACCTGCAATCTTATTAAAATGAAGATTCTGATTTGAAGTTCTGGGCTGGAGCTTGAGGTTTTGCATTTCAAACAAGTTTCCAGGTGATGATGGTAGTCATGTCATAGGATATACATACACTCCTAGAATTACAGGGAGGTGGTACACACTTATTAGTATATTTATTTGGGGCCAAATAGATGCCCTCCCTTTGACTTCCCACTGAATCTTCCTTTTGTGGAGTGTTCAGACAGTTGCAGTTTGTTCTAGCAAGCTTCTGTTCTTGAGACAGTCGTAGACAGCTTGGGGATTTCAAAAAGTTCTGAGACTGGAAGAGAACTCTCATCACTCTGGCTTGCTTTCTGCATGTTTTAAGGCAGTAGTTCTGAAAATGTGAGCTCATTAAAAATTTATGCTGACGTTCACCAGAAGAGCTCTACTACTCAGCAGTCTGTCTTCCATCTCTTACTCGCTCATTCCCTACTATATTCCATGACAGTTATTTCAACCCTTTTCCACATTTCTCAAGCCCTTCCTCCTTTTACCCCACTCCTTTGCATCTTATAATCTTTCCTCCTACCTTCCAGATGTGGAGGCCCAAGTTCTTCCATCCATCTTTCTTTCCTTTTAGCTTTTTAAGATTTTTATACCAAGTCAACCCAAAATTTATTTTTATTTTCACCAATTTTTATCATCTTTCTCTTCAGAAGATTAATTTCCTCACCTGTTCTCTTGTTTCTATTTTGACACACCTCTGAAACTGTACCACCAATTATTGTTATTCTCTTATACATATAGTATGCTCACTTTACCCATTCCTTTGCCTTCTTCTCAGATGCTCAGATCTCATCTTTCTTTTTCTAAATATTTATTAAGGAAGTTAAAAAATATCTGTCAAGTGAAAAGAATTATATAAGGAATTTTCATTCACCCATCCACTAACCTCAATAATCATTAAAATTTGCTATTTGGGAACATCTTCTTTCAGCCGCTCGCCTTCCATCATTACAACCCTACTTCTTGGTTTACCAATTCTTGTCCCGGTCTTGCTACAGAAAGTTCATCAGCAACATTTTCATGACTGAATCCAGGGGCTATTTCTCAAGCTTCATTCTTCTTTGACTCTTCTTAGCATTTCACTTCTTCCTGAGGCTCTTCCCAGTAAGCAGTTGGAGTCACATTGTCATCTGTGGGAGGACTTTGGGAGTCAATACTGTGCATCTTACTCCCTCCCTGGATCTTTCAGGGCTACATTTATTTTCTAAACTTATCACCATGTCGAAACCTTTTATCTTACCTCTGCCCCAGAAATAAAGATGGGACAGTCCTTAAAGACAGTGTCTATATCTTCTAGAAAGTTCAAATCCTTTACTGTACCTAGTACGGTGCCTTCACTTAATTGAGATGCCATAACATTTTAACTGATAATGGTTGCTACCACCCCACAACTATAAAACACAAGATAGGATTGTTTATCTACTTCTTGAACCTATAGTTTTGATCTCTTTTTGGATTAACTATACAGCTAGTTAGCTAAGCTTCTAAGTCCAGAATTAACATGCTCTTGTGCTTCCAATGTAATTTTAAATGTGTTTTAAAATTCAGGTTAACACTTAAGAACATTCATTCACCACTTGTTTACAATTAAATTGAGAGCTACTCAAGTGTACGAATGTACTTAGCAAGATGGTATTAGTGATGTGGCTAAAGGGGAGTTCAGAGAGGGACAGGAGAGATTAATCTACCTGATTTAAGTATGATACTTTCTCTCCTCAAAAACAAAATAAACACCTGAAAATTGACATCACATTGAACATTTTACAGCAAATGGCTTAGGCAATTATTTTTAGAGAGAGGTATGAGACACAAGAAACATCAGCTGCTTTCCTTCTCCCACATGCACACACTGGCTAAGAGTCTTTATGTGGGCCACAGTCTCATAGCCTCCGTGACCTTCTTCTGCCTAAACTCAGGATACCTCTACTATTTTCATTCCTGTGAGTTCTGCTCTTGGTGCTTTCAAAAGCCGCCTATAAGCCTCTTGGTTCATGTATCACCTGCATAACAAGTAAACAAAACAAAACAAAACAAAATGAAACAAAACACCCCAAAAGATCCCCCAAGGCTCTCTGAATTTTATGTTTTGTTCTCGTGAAGATGCCTGGACATCATCCCAAATGGAGCTGTCTTCTCAGACTGAGGTGTGTGAGACTTTTGAGGCCTGAATTCTTTTGAGAAATCTGGCAGGGAAGAGTTCCCAAGTATAAGTTCTGACTCTACCACTTAATAACTGTGGCCCTTGTGAAATTACTTAACTTCACAGAGTCTCAGTCACTTCGTCTATGATGTGAGATAATTGGCTATTGGGGCTTAAAGGAGATGATATAGGCAAAGACATGCGACAGAGTAGCTGCTGATTCACTCATCAGTGTGTTGCATAGATATTGTGGTCAGGCACTATTTTAGGTGCTAGAGATTCGATGGTAAACAACCTCATTTTTAGGAAGATCACTTTCTAGTGGATGTTAATTAGTTTTCTTTCTTGCTTTTTCTCTTTCCTTTTTTTTTTTAATTCAAAATAATAACATCTACAGTTATGTTAGGTATACAACATTGTAGAGAAACTAATGCTTATGATGTTCTAGCCAAACCTAGATCTGCCTCTGTTTGACAGAGTCAATTTAAATAATGATTGTTATACAGGTAAGTAGAAAATAATTCTGTTCATTGACTTACTACTCTAACTCATCTGGCAAAAAGAGGAGACTAGAAAACCTATGCCAGAGGGTAAATCATATTACTTGTACTCAACCTCCAGACCTTGGATCTCTGCCCTGAGTTAGGTGTCAGCCCTTGATAGTCTATCAGAGGGTAGGTCCAAAGCCATTTGAATACTAGCTTCTCAGTGGGCAACAGGACTAACAGGGATGATGAACATGGGCAGGTAAGATGGTCATGGCTGTGTCTACAGAATGCCTAATGTCTGTAATTGGTAATGGGGTAAGTGGGTGGGGTGGGGGAGACAGGGGTAGGGAATAAAGCATGCATTGCTTTTTAAAGAACAGAACTTTTATTTGTTTATTTATTTTATGAAATAGAATTCTGGCATTTGACATTATACAGACCAAACACTGACCTTTAAAAAATTAACTGAATTTAATAAGTTGTATAACACATTTTGAGTAGCTCAGACAAAACCAGGGTGTGATCAGTTGAGGATATCCTCACATCATATCATGCACCGGTATGCTTATGCCTACCTTTCATTTTTAATGTGTGTTTATATCATCTCACTCAATTCTGCTAGTGAGGTGACCAGACAGGTTTTACTATAGCTATTTTTCAAAATGGAAAAGGTACTGAGACAAGAGAGATCAAGAGAGTTGCTGAAGTTCACACAGCCAGCAAGAGGCAGAACTAGAATTAGAGTAAATATTCTCAGAATACCTAGGTGAGGGCAAGTGCTGCCATGCAGGAAGAAACAGAAAGGCCATGCCAGAAAGTCTACCCACACATAACCTCACTTATTGCAGACATATAGGGCTGAGCTTCCTGCTCACTCAGCCTCCTCCTCCTCCTTCCTATACCTCCTCAGCCTTTGGTGAAAGTAAACTGAAGAAATACGTAAAAGGGACTTCATTATTATATGTGCTGAATGTTGGTTTTGTTGGGAAAATATAATCTAGTTTCTAATATCCATTTTCTTTGAATCAGTTGGCAATTGCTATGTAACAAATCACCCCAAAACTCAATGGTTTAAAGTAATAGTACTTTTAATTGTTTATAAATCTACAGTTCTTCTGCTCTTAGTTGGGCTTTCTCATGTGTCTGAGGTCAGTTTGGCAGGTAGACTAGGAGCTGACTGGTTTCGGGTGGGCTAGGCTTGGACAACCAGACTTTTTTTCAGTTGGTCTCTCATCCTCCTGCAGGTACTGAGGCTTGTTAAACTGACAATGGCAGAGTTTCAAGAGAGAGACTGAATGCGTGCAAGGTCTCATTTTGCTGTATTATATCAATCGAAGCAAGTCATAAGACCTGCCCAAATTCAATGGGTAGCTAAATAAACTTTCCTAAATGAGAGTGTCCGCAAAGTCAAATTACAAAGGAAGGCCATTAATTAGATTTGTCATTTCAATCAATCTGAGGATTCCTACCATGACTACCACGAGGACATGTGGGACTGAAGCTGTTATACTACCAGATTTCTCAAAAGAATTTGAAAATCATATAAAATATTCCAACATGAGAGCAACTGAAAACAGTTAAACATTTAAAAAACACTATGTATAAACCTTGGAATTAGAACTTTCTATTGATTACATATGCTACATTGCCCCTGGTAGTTCCACCTACTATACTTGTTTTGACCAAATGTGGAAGGACCAAATGTTAAATTAATGTTTATCCAAAATTGAGGCCAAAACCAAATATCAGCTTCGTGAAGTAAACATGAGGAATAAACATAAGAATGAACCTGAAACTTACCAACAAACTTAATTTTCATTGCAACTTTATTATTTGAATTTTAAATTAACTGAATTTAGATGTCTGGCCAGTATCAGATCAGTAATTACTCAGCCCTGGCTACTGCTAGATTGCTGCTGCTGTAGACAGTATTCTGCATGTACATGACACTAAATAGATGCTCATTTTAACTGAAGCTGGTAGAGAAACAAGATATTTGGGGATACCTCACTATTATACATTTTTATTTCATAGCATTTAAAAGTATTTATTTAAGGTATACAACATGATGATTTGATATATATGTATACATATATGTATATATATGTAGTGAAACAATTAGTACAATCAAGCTAATTAACATATTATCTCTTCAGATAGTCATCATTTTTTTTGTCATGAGAACACCTAAAATCTACTCTAGTAACAAATTCTAGTATTCAATACAGTATTATTAATTATTATTAACCATGTTGTACATTAGATCTCTACTAACACTATGTAACTGTAACTTTGTACCCTTTGACCAGCATCTCTCCATACCCTGCACCCCACCCTAGCCCCTGTAACCACCATTCTACTCTCTACTTCTATGTATTTGACTTTTTTTAGATTCCACATATTAGTTAGATCATGCATTTTTTTCTTTCTGGCTTACTTTGCTTAATATAATGTTCTTCGGTTTCATCCATGTTGTTGTGAGTGACAGAATATCTTTCTTTTTTAAGGCTGAATAATATTTGATTAAAGATGATTTATCATAGGTGTCATAGTGTGATTTTGGAGTTTCACTCACCTATAACATTTTAAAGCTGTTAAAGTTATCTTTATAATTTTAATTCATCCTCCCAATATGTAAAGAACTTCAAAATAGGACTTTTCTTTGAAAGATGCATGGCTTAAGGACAATTTAAATAATGAAGAATGAAATACAATTCTGAAAGGTTATTTTATTTAATGTTATGAAAGTCAGTACACTAATTCATTCTACAAAGGTTAGTTTTATTACATAAACTATCAATTGATTTCCCTGTTGATATAGTTAGTAGTTCTTAATAATTGTTTTGTATATAAAATAAACAGCTTTCATAATCATAATGAATTATTTTTACATTTTATTCTTGCAGTTGTAAATGTATACATTTGTATTCTAGCTCTCCAGTAGAATGTTAATGAAACAAACACATCCATTGAGTCTTCATTCTAAGTTATACCCAAAATGTTTGTCTGCATTTCAAAGTGAATATAAGATATTTGGATGACATGATATGTTGTGGCAGATTGTATTTTCTAGTGATGACCATACCAGTATATCCCATCCCACATGCTCTTCCCACAGTGTGCAAAAGATAGGTCAGGTCTATACTCCTTCCCTCGAAATTGCTGTAATACTGAGGCTAGGTCATAAAAAGGCAATACAACTTCTGCCGGTTCTCTCTCTAGGGACTCTTGTCCTTGGAAGCCAGCTACTATGTTGTAAGGAAGCACCCAAGTGAACATTCCAGCCAACAGCTATCTGCAGTGCTGACAACCACATTGACTACCGGACACATGCATAAACAAGCATTTGCATGATCTTAGGCCTCAGTCTTCTGGTTTTCCAGCTGAGGCCACAGACATGGTGAAGCAGCAACAACAGAAACTGTCCTCCTATATATGTTCTGTCTGAATTCCTAACCCACAGAAAATATGAGATATAATAAATGATTATTGTGGCTTTACACCACTAAGTTTTATTATGCAGTTAAAGTAACACATGTTTTATAATTAAGGTTGCCAGAAAAAATATAGGGTGACCAATTACATTAGAATTTCAGATAAACAATGAATATTTTTTTCAAGTATGTCTCATGCAATATCTGACCCAGGCACTTAGCCTTCCTAAAACTGAGACCCAAGCAGAAAAGCAGATTGTGGCTAACTGCGGCTGGAACTGAATATCTCTTCATTCTGTGGATCAGTCTTTCTGAATTATGAATTATTTCAATTAGAGTTGATCAACTCTAGAAAATTAGTTCTATTTTTTATTTTTGACATTATTTATTTTACTTTTTAAAATATTTTTAAAAATTTGTTTTTAATTTTTCAATTTCAGCTGGTATATAATATATTAGTTTCAGGTGTGCTTATACATTTATATAACCCCTGTAAGTCAAGTAACCATCTGACATCATACATAGTTATTACAGTATTATACTATATTCCCTATGCTGTACTTTACATAAAAATATATATGTGTATGTGTATACATACACACAAACATTTTTTTTTCATTATGCAACTGAGCATCATGCCTCTTAAAACATTGGCCTTTTCTTTCTTTCTTTCTTTTTTAAAAATTTTTTTCTAATAAGGAAAAGCAGATGAAATGAGATTATGTCTAGGCGTTTGTTTCAAATTAGCCACTGGTTTGTGGGTGAGTATAGAGACATAGCAACACTAACTAGGGCTAGGAATTTGGGGGTTGGGAAGCTGGTGATGGCTACATTGTTTGACTATTCTCTCTCTCACACATACATACACACACACACACACACACACACACACATATATATGTATAGACCTATACATATATATATATATACACATATACATACATATATGAATATATATGTCTATACATTCTCTCTATATATGTGTAAATCTCTCTCTATATATAAATATATATATGTACACATATATATGTACATATTTGAAGTTTCTATATTAAAAAGTTAGAAGAAAGAAAGGAAGGAGCTGTATATATATACACATATACATACAGCTAATATAGCTAAGACTATTCTACACTCTAGAGCTAGAAAGAGCTTTCTAGAGCTAGAAAGTCATCTACCCTGGACCAATATATCATATATTAGATAATGGAACTTAGTGTAGCAGCGACCAAATGAAGACCATGTAAACACAGCATTTGAACTCAAGCCTTCTGAATTCTACACTAGTATTTCACATGGGTCACATTACACTATATTATTTAATTATCCTGTTCCATATATCATAATTTTACAATTATTAAAAGTTTGGAATCTACTTTTAAAAAACTATGTTCTTTTGGAGGTAGATACTGAAATCCATGCAGAAGAGAGGGGAAGTGGGTGGGGTTGTGAATAGAAAAAGGCTGGTCATGAGTTGATAATAAAGCTGGATAATATGTACTTTTATTATAGTATTTTATTTATCTTTAAATTTTTTCATAACAAAAAGAAAGAATAAAAAGATTCCTGGAATTTTTCTTTTCTTTTTTCTTTTTTTTTTCTTTTCTTTTCCTTTTTTTTCTTTTTTCTTCTCTTTTCTTTTTTAATTTTTTTCTTTTCTTTTCTCTTTTCTTTCTTTTCTTTTTTATTGTCTTTCTTTCCTTTATTTTTCCTTTTTGCTTATTTGTTTCCAGTTTTAGGAGTCCCAAAGCTGAAGAGGCTGTGTCTGACTATGTTGAGAATCAGGGTATTGAGATTCAGTAGAGGATTCTAGAGCTGTGTGGGTATAGAGGTAAGGAAGGACAGACCTTTGAAAGATGTTGTCCAAGGGAGTCAGAGAGTTCAAAGAGATTTGAAACCAAATAAATACTGTAACTGTAACAACCATCAGATAGAGTCAGGTAATCAGGTTATGTGTCAACTGGGAATGAATTTGAGATTCTAGAACATAGCAAGAAGGTCTGGAATGTCAAGTAGGGGTTGAAACTTACAAATATATATATATACATATATATATATATACACATATACATATATACACATACATACATACATACACACATACACACATACACACACACACACACACACACACACACACACACACACACACACACACACATATATATATTTAGGAGAGCCCTGGATGCCTGAGTTCATATCTGTTGCTGTGGAGAGGTTCTTAAAGATTATTTCGTTTATACTGCTTGAGTCACAGAATCCAATAATTTCACTTAAGTTGGATGTTGAGATTTCTCAGGTCTGAAACTTAAAAAATCAAACACTATGTTTTTGAAAATAAATCTAAAAAATTTCTTCCCATTTTAACTGGGTTTACCTTCTTTCAGCCTTAAATATTCTGGAAAGAAGAAACTGTTAATTCATTCAAAGAATACTATTGAGTACCCAGTATATACTAGACACAAACCTATTCTCTGGATAATTGGTGCTTGACTATATAGAGCTTAGGGTCTAGTAAGAAAGATAAAAATTAATTCTCATAAAATCTCATAAAGTTACAAACTAAGGTAAATGCTTTGAAGTATAAGGCAATATTAAAGCATGCAACTTATTCTAGTTGGAAGAATCATGAGTAACTAGAACTCATGATTATTAGAAAAATAGAAGGATATAAGGCAGCATCAGGAGATGGAAGTAATAACAAGCTGTTATGACTGATCAGAAGCCTTGGCTTTTATTTGAGGACAGAACAATGAGTCTGCAAAGTGGGTAAAAAGTGTCCCAAGGAGATGAAGCCATATTAGCCAACAGGAAAATATTATGATATAATACATTCACTGAATTTGCCCTTTACTGTAGAATATGTTCAGTCGTAGGAACTCAGAAGCTTGAGGCAGTTTTTCATCTTATATACTTAGATGAAAAACTGTTAGCTCAAAAACAATTATATAAGTATCTTGTGTTTATATCTACAAGGAACTCATATATTGTATCCATTAGTAGTATCTTGTCTTCAAAGACATCCACTAACAATCAGGTCCTTCCCTTTGTGTATATATGTGCTGCTCCCCCATTGTGAAGTGTAGTCTATCTTTTTTCTTCCTTGAATCTGAGCTGGTCTGTAGTTGTTTGGTCATTAGAACATGGCAGACCATTCTAAGCTCTGGGCCATTCTAGGCTCAGGCTTTGAAATCATTGGCAATTTCTGCTTCCTTTCTCTTGAAGCCTTAAGTCACCGTATAAAAAGCCTAGACTGTTCTACTGGAGACAAGTGCTGTGTGGAGGAGGACCGAGGCATCAGATAAATCAGTGAAGAAGCCATCATAGATTCCCAGCTCAGACAAGCCTTCAGATGACTCAGCTGCTAACTTACTGTCATTGCATAAGAACAAGCCAGCTAGGACAAGTCAACCCACAGAAACACGAAAGTTAATAATATATTATTTTAAGTCACTACGTTTTGGGGTGATTTTGTCAGTAGGTAACCGGAAGTCATCTTTACTCCCAGTACCTACGAGAAGCATAACTTATGCTCCACAAATTATTCTTGAGCCAAATTTGAGTTGAACTGTCCTTTGCAGAATATATTAGATTACTCCCAAATTCACTGTAATTTTAGTAAGGGACAGTGAGAAAAATGAGCAGAATGAGATGAATTGTCTTGCTTGCTCCTATAAAATAACAGTGATCAGTGGAAGACTAATATTTATTGATTCTCTATTATGAGCCAAGGACAGTAAGATCTACTTGACATATGCTATCTCACTTCATTCTAAAAATAGCCATAGGAAGGAGGTGATAAAATCATTCCCATTTTAGAGATGAGAAAATGGAAGCCACAAAGTTGCTGAATTGCAGAGCCCAGTTGATGGATCTGTTTAATTTAAGTATCAGGTACCTTAACTGAAATGTGTACCTCTGTGAGGAAGCAATTCCACAGAGGTCACCTACGGGAGTTACTAAATGTTCCTACAATGCAGTAACAGATTCTTAGGAATTGTCTCTCTGAGCTTGACTCTCTGGATTTTTCTTTGTGTGAGTGTGGGGAAAGAGATATTTAGGGTGGAGGAAATGTGATGATGGCTATATTGGAATTCACCCATGTTTTCTGGACTAACAGCCAGGTACTGGCTCTTCCCTGCTGTTCAGATATACTCCCTGACATTCTGTATCACCAAGTTAGAGTTGCAGGAGGCTCCAGCCAATTCAGAAAGCTAGAAGATTCCCAGATCTTGGAAGAGGCCAAGAGAAACAGTCTTATGTTATTGAGAGGAGAGGAAGCCGGCAGAGAAGTGACCTGTCACATTTCTTTAGATCTCCAACCTAGCAGGAGGCTGCATCCCCTGAATACCATTCCCAAATCTCCTTGTAGAGTGGTCTCCACCCTCCACCCAAAGCTTCCCTTCAGGGTTAGGGTAAGGCAAAGTCACCCCAGGGGAAAAGTTCTTGCTTAATCAATTAGCCCTTAGTTTTAGATACTAAGAGCTTAGCTTTGCAACATCTTGGCTTCAACTTATGAAACCTTGGCATTCTTTAATACAGAATTAGCCTTATCATCCTTCTCTAGGGAGTACAGAGGGGATGTGTGTTGAATATGCCTAAGACATTCTTCAGACATCTCCCTTTTCCATGGGCAATGTTTTCCTTTCTGAGAATTTATCTGCCTGCATCCTGCTTTTAGCTGTCTTTCCTTCTTTGTCTCAACAATTAGGTTCAGGAAAGAAAAATGTAGAAAGACTCTGTCCTACCCTGTAAAATTGGGAATATCCTTGCGAAAGATGTTGATAAAAGAAAATCAATGTTGTTGACTGAATTAAAGTAATGTTATGTTGTCCATTATGAAAGAGAAGTAAAATTATCATCAGAGGGCTTAAGACACTACTGAAGACCAGGAAAACTAGTACAAAGCATCTACTGCATCCCAAATGTTACATTAAGCACAGTTATTTCTCACAAAAATTTTGTGAGGTGTTATCTAATTTCTATTTGTAAATTAAGAAACTGAGGTTCAAGATATTAAATAATTTCTAAGTAGTCTTCTGTAGTTCTTTAATAATTATTCTCAATCTATTGTATGATTGCTGTATATTTTGATTTCTATTTCTTCTTGTGACAATTTTGGTTGCTTATATGTGCTAAGAACCTATTTATTTCTTACAGATTTAAAATATTTGCTGCTGTAGACTTATGCCTTGTACTTACTTTGGGATTTATTTTATTTTTCAAATCAATTTAATTGAGGTATAATTTGTATATGTTAAAATATGCCTATATATCTATTTTAAATACATTGTTCAGTGAGTTATGACAAAAGTATATAGCATGTGTCTATATTGCCACAATCATCACCTTTCCATCACCCTAGAATTTTCCTTTGTTCCTTTGCTGTCAACCCCCACCTCTTGGACCTGGGCAACCACTGTCTGCTTTCTGTCACTGTAAATATGTTTTGTCTTTTCTAGACGCATAAAATGGAAACATGCTGTCTGTTCTCTTTTGCTTGCAGTTTGCTTTTAGATTCACTCATGTTGTTGCATGTATCAGGAGTTTGTTTCTTTTTATTGCCAAGTAATGTTCCATTGCATAAATATACTATAATGTTTATTGTTCTCCTGCTGTTTTCAGTGTTTGGCTACTATCAATGTGTCTTAGTGTTGCATTAAAAATTAGCAAAAAAAACCTAGTCATTTAAAAAGGAAACATTTATTATATCTCAGTTTCTGTGAGGCAGGAGTTTGTATTTAGCTTAGTTGGTGCTTCTGCTTCAAGGTCTCTCACAAAGATGTAGTCTAGGTGTTGGCCAGGCTACTTGTTCCCAGGATTGAACAGGACTCAGTTTCTTGTAGCCTATTAGATTGAGAGCCTCAGTTCTTTCTTGGCTATTGGCCAAAGGCCTCCCTCAATTCCTTGTCATGTGGGTTTCTTCTAGGGAGGTTAATATCATACTCACAACTTCATCAGAATAAGCAAGGAAGAGAGCAAGAGAGAGAAAACAATACAAAAACCAGATTTTTGTAGCCCAATCTCAAAAGTGACATCTCATCACTTTTGCCATATTTTCTTTGTTAGAGGTAAGTCACTAGGTTCAGCCCATACTCCAAGACAGGGCATTACACACAAACAGGAATTTTGGAAGATGGGGTCATTTGGATCCATGTTGTCTCCCACAGAATATGACTGCTATGAAAATTTGTGCACAAGTTTTGGGATGGACATGTTTTCATTTTCCTTGAGTAAATACCTATGAATGAAATTGCTAGGTCATATGGACAATTTGTAAGAAATTATCAAATTATTTTCTCTACTGGATGTATCATATTACACTCCCACCAACAATGTATGAGAGTCCCAGTTGCTCTACAAGCTAGACAACACCTTATATTATGAGCCTTTTAAATTTCAGCTACTCTAGTGGATATGAAGTGCTATATTCTTGTGGTTTTAATTTGCATTTCTCTGATGATTAATGATGTCAAGCATCATTTTATGTGTTTATTGGCTATTTGTCTATGTCTTCTTTTTGAAGTATATATTCAAGTATTTTACCCATTTATTATGTAATTATCTTCTTATTGCCAAGTTGCAAGAATTCTTTACATAGTCAAGGTCCAAGTCTCACACACACACATATGCGCACACACATTGTGTGTATACATATAAATATATACATATACATATACACATATATACATAAATTTACATATGAATTCATCTCTCTATATATCCCCTCTCTATATATACATGTGTTTGTGTATGTACTTGTTTTGAAAAATTTTAAAGGACAAATTCACTACATTCAAGACTGGAGGACTTCTCCAAGCTATTAACATGTGGTTACAAGGCTTTTTCTATGGCTTAGCTGTACAGACTTGAGGGCAGCCCTCTGAGCCACTAGAGCTGTAGCAGAAGGTCTCAGTTTAAAACAAGTTGGAGGTTAACTTTAGCCTGCAAAGCAAGTCTTGGAGGCCTTTCACTAACTCATGGGCTGACTCATGGACTTTTATCAAGCAAATTGCTTCTGTGTACAGTTTACTCCTCTATAATATAATATCAAGCCTGAGGGTCTGAGGCATGATTAAATTAATGAGTCTGAAATCATTAATTTTGAGATTGAGTAAGCTAGTTCATGTGAAGATTAAAAAAATAGTTATGCTTTGTTGGTTTGATTTTTATTTTTTTTTAGGCATCATTAAACCACAGGGAATTTTGTACTTTTACAAAATGAAGAAGGGAAGAAGAAGGAGAAAGAGGGAAGGAATTGGGGAGCAGTGATCCCTAAGGAGCTATGTGACTTAGATATGACAGAATAATTCAAAAAGGAAGGGGAGGGCAGACTGTGATCTAGAAGTTTTAGTCTCCTTGACAGGAATGCTACACTTGTCTTTCTGAAGCTTGGTAGCATCATCACCAAGCTTCAGAAAGCTTGTAGATGACTGAGAAATCCAGCTATTCAAGTCAGGTGCTTTTATGGACTATGGAGGTGGAAGCCCTTCCATTTCCTATGTCCTACTCCTTAAGCTTGGCATCAGTGGTTATATTGCTTTAAACAACTATTAAACCAAATACTAATTTTGGTCTCCATATTTTTGGAAACCTAAGTGTCTATGCCTGTTCTACCTTTTTGAATCCACCCCCTACCCACAGGCTTCTTCAAACACCTTCCTGCTGTGGCTCCTGCCCCAATTAATAATACCTGCCTAATCACTATTTTATGGTACTTATCTGCCTCTTTCATGTTATTGATACATTTCAAATATCTATGTAGTTACAGTTGCCACAGATCTCTCTCCATCTAAATAATATTAACAGGATTTACTTGTGTCTTAGTCTCAATCATTGTTCTAAGTGCTTAATATAAATCATATCATTCAGTTACCACAATAACACTATGAGGTAGATAATGCTATTATACTCTTCACAGAAGTGGGGAAACTCAGGCACAGAAACTTGCCCAAGGTTACACTTTTAGGAGGCAATAGGCTGGAATTCCAGCCCAAGCATTTTGATTTCAGGGTCTTTAGTCTACTGTAATATTCAGTCTTCCCAACGCAGAGTGAATTAAATAAATATTTATGCAATTGAATTAAATAAAGATTTGTGAAAAAGAATGCAAGCCATGGACAACCATGGTATATTTTCATCCTATAGTGACTGGGCTATGATATCAGGAAACTATGTGCAAATTAGAAGAGCCAAGTATAGGGGAAGAACTTTAATTTTAGAGCCTGAAATTGGCTTAAAGTCCCACTTATAACAGTTAGCAGTTTAGAGTCCTCAGATGAGGAATTTAGGTTGGTTGAGCCTCAATTTTCTCATCAGTCAAAGAGGACTAATATTTATATCCACTTCAAAAGGTGGTTGTAAAGATTAAATGAGGTGATATATGAATTTGTGTTTTATAGACTATAAAGCATTACACATATTGGCTTTAGTTTAATATAAAATTATAAGAGCTATACATACACATATTTTAAGAATTTACTAGAAAAAACACAATAGAAAAAATATTGTCCTTCTGTTTGAAAATATAATCTCAGTTTCAAGGATAGTGACTTTGCATGTCTTCAGCAGGTTTTACATCTTATATGTAAGCTCTCTGGCACAGTTTTCAACTTGGCAATTAGACTCAGAGTTCAGATTTCAACAGCAGTTTTATTTCTGTGGGGCCATCTGAAGAGGATGAGGTAAAACTAACTCTTTTATGAGCCTCAATATTTTAGTTTTGATTTATTTAATCATGGTTATGTTTAAACAAAACTATGCTTGTATAGAAAAGACCTACTGTCTATTTTCCCCATATCTATGAAAGTCACCTTCTTTTGGCCAGTGGTTGTTTTCTTTGCCACCTTTTCTGATCGATGTGTCTGATTGATGGGTGTGAAGTAGGAAATTTTCCCTTCTTAGAGAGGGAATAAAAAATAGAAAAGCCATAACTTTTAAACAGTGACCTCATTTCCATTCAAAGAATCTTTACAATAGACAAAATGTTTTCTTATTTAATTTTTTTTCTCCCCACAAGGAAAGTGATCATTTCAGAAACAGCAAAATGTTAACAGAAAAGTATATTAGAATTAACATGAAATAGAGATATTTATTCATGTTCTGGGATGGGCAATAAATATATGCCTGATGAAGTTAAGAACATATATAGTCCCACAAACAGTAGGAAGAACAGATAGTAATAGATTCTTAAGAAATGTTTTGAGATTAACAAAATGTAAGCTGTGTATGTCAGAATGACTCTATTTTCTAGCCTCGAGTGATCTTCCCCAATCTGTCAAGGTGGGAAGCAATCTCCAGTTTTATTTTTATAATTTCTCATGTCTGAAGGTCTTTACTTGCCAATTCCAGGATTGTCCTTCTCTGTCACTCTCCTCTTGCCAAGGTTTCTTCCTCAAGCCCACATACAACTCTTCTTTTAAGCCTCTTATTCTAATAATGCCACTTTGTTCTTTAAAAATATTTATTATACTCCACCTGTCCATCCCCCACTCCCACCCCCCAACATCTCTCTGAATGCCTTTTGCTCATCTCCAAAGGATAGGGCCTCAGGATCATGAATGAGGATGAATGCTTGTCCTCACAGTCCGCTTCAGACTCCTTTCCAGGCAGAATGTGTCCCCATTGTGCAAAGCACTACCTTTTTGTAAAGTGTTTACTTGTCTTCATGGCATAAGTTTAACTTGGCCCTTCAAGACTTATAGGCACCCCTTTTCTCATCAGTGGACTGAGAGGCATGGCCTTGCCTGGACATGTCACAGGAGAAGCCACATGAACTGTCAGTGATTGTTTTCTTTGCCACCCTTTCTGATTGATGTGATCTCCCTTGTGCCAACTTCAATTATATGGTTTGGATTCTGAATCCCTTAATAGGACTAGTGTGTGTGTGTGTGTGTGTGTGTGTGTGTGTGTGTGTGTGTGTGTGTGTGTGTGTGTTCTCAAAGTGGGGATATTTACCTTACTCCACATAGTTCATTGAAAAACTCGGGTCCAATATAGTAGCTCTGAGACCAGCATCTAGGAGTGTCTAACCAAGTCCCCACCTGGCCCCTACAGAGTCCACTGGGATTCTGGGTGATTCTTTTGACCATTTAATAGATAATTTCTGCTGTCTCTCTCATTGCTGATGTGGGACTTTCTCTTTCTATCCCCTGAGCTGTCTTACTCATCTGCTACATAAACTCCAACTTTCCTGAGCCTTCCTGGAACGAAAACCCTGATTGAATATTATCTTTTTGAGATAATGATCTGAATGATCTCCAGAGCACCAGCCATCCCATTGTCCTTCTCTTCCTTAGTAACTGGGTCCTATTAGTCCTACCCTCCTTGAACCTACAGGCGAGTGTCTCTCCTCAGGATCCAATGAGCAAAAAAGGGAGGCCCCTGACACACCAAGGTTAAACAGGAGGGCTGCTCATGCCTAAGAGTCTCTCCCAATAATGACAGGGAGGTCTCCAATGCCTGGAGGAGACACGTTCTACCACCTGTTAGTCACTGCCACTCAATTTTGCTTTGAAGTCTGGCATGATAATTCAGGGCTCCATATCATACTGTTTCTTATAACCTTTGTTCTAGTCTTGACATTTATAACAGGCTTTCTTTCTTTCGATTCAGATAAGAACTTATAATGCACATTTGTAAGCAAAATTCTTTTTGAAAAAGAGCTTGTGATGCCATCAAATAACTCAATCCATGGGAAACTAATTTGAAAAGAGAGAGTTAAAATGTAGCAATGTTTGTTACCTGTGTTTACAATTTGAACTAGACATAGCTCCCAGTCAGGCATGCAATCACGCAATCACGAGGGTAAACAATTGATAGTCTACAGTGTACAGTACTACCAACATTTTTTGGATATTGTGTTTGGAGCATGTTAGGGAGTCTAGGCTAAGCTATGGTGTTTGTAGGGTAGGTGTATTAAATGAATGTAACTTTTTCAAAAAATCAAGGAGTATCTGAATTGTGATCACACAGCTTTTTGGAAGGAAAAACAAACAAACAAATGAATAAATTGCATTTTCCCTTATGTGACCTGAAAACCTTAGACTGCATTGTTGTTCTCCAGTGTGGAAAATACTTTAGATACAAGTTAGGCCTTTGAATACATAGACAATCTCAATGTATGTTTCATCACAGATAAAAAATGTAGACCAAGCCTCACCTCCAGATGACTAGGAACCATAGAGAACATCGCAATGTTCTCTAATAAAAGCTAATTATTTCCTTCTTTTTAAATGCTTATTTATTATGTAGCCTTTACTTATTAATGAAGATTGGATGTGGAAATGCTATAGGGCTTGACTGGCAGAATATGTCACATGAAATAAGATGATTTGAATAGAAAAACTTTCTAGTTGAGACCTGAGAGAAAAGCATGTCTAAAATATAGGGAGACACAATTTACAGATTCCAAAAGCTGTATAAGCTAAGACTTTACCTTATTATTGAGTGATTTGATATGTAGTTATAAAAGCTAAAATAGTCATTTTTTTTTTTTGAGAGGAGGTGGTACTGCTAAAATTTTAAATTATCTTTGATCCTCTTCTTCTGGTTAACAAGTTTGGATGTGCTGTTCAACAGAATTAAAATAGACATTAAAATGTTAAGATACAAGGTTTTTTGGTTTTTTGTTTTGTTTTGTTTTTTTAGTTTTTGTTTTTTTACTTTATGTTTTTCAGGGGTGGGGTCTTCTTGTCACATTTATTCTCTGTTGCTTCCAAAGAAACATTTAAAAGAAGTTAAAAATTTGGGAAACCATGGTTACAGTTATTGAAATAGAATTACTACTATATATTTTCAGTACCTTCAGAAAATTTATTGTGCATCGCAGACTTCAATTATATGTGACATAAGGCTACTTACTGTGAGCTAATCACATTCCTCACACCAATTAATATTAAACCATAATTTCTAGAGCTGAAAATCTGATGCACCAGAGCCAGAACTTCTGTGACTACAACAGCTTCTTATTTTTAAAATGTCTGCAATGATGTGACTATGTATGACTAATGCACTGGAAAGTAGCTTATCTTTTTATCTAGTGTGGAAGTCCATTACATTTTAAAGCACATATGAGGGACTAGGGAAAATAAGAGAAAATTAAATAAGTCAACAATGTCTTCAAGACAGAATTTGATCAAAAGTAAATGTACTATAGACAACTGTTCTGAAAGCTGATATTAACTAATAGTGGTTATGAGGGTAGAATCTGGGAATTAGCTCCTTAATAATAAACAATCACATATTTCTTATTTTTTTTTTCCTGAACCTTTATGATTCTTGTTTTACTTGTGAGTCAGACTCTTCATGTTTTGAAATGAAACATCCTACCCTCTTCTCTAGTTATTTTCAAGGGTGGTAATGACTATGACTATGAATATCACTGAACTTTGAAGTGTTAATGACTTTGTGGAGAAGGCTCTGTTGCTAATGATGCACATGCCTTCTAGCAATAAGGTCTCAGAAGAATAGCCTTATAAAAAGGAATGTAAAATAGTTATAATAAATTGTGTGAGTACTCAGTACCATCTGCTTTTAGTGATCCTTTCACTTTCCTGCTATCATATCTGTGAACTTCCCTAGTCTTGATTTCCTTGGTTTCCTGTTAAAGCAGTACTAAGGAGGGAAAAAAATTGAACCATATAAAGTATAAGCAGATATCCAACAACAAAAAAAAGTTCACATTGTGTCATACATGTTTGTCTCTGTTTTGTGAATGAAATAAAACTTTATGAATGAAATTGCAATCTTTTTTTTTACCTTTCCACAGTTCTAATTCTCTTCTTCCCTCTCCAGAATAAATGCTATCACAAATATAGTGTGTGTAACTTTTAAGTCTATGCTTTTACATATTTTTATGTTTTTATATGTTGTAATAAACTATATGTAATATTCTTTTTGTGATTTTTAAAACTTTTACATAAATATTATACATACCTGTTTTCACCTCACTTTTTAAATTCAGTATGACTTTTTCAGATCTAATCATGATGGTATAGATACTGTTTATCCTTTTAATTGTTGTATAAAATTATCACATCAAACACATTTTATTAACTCATTTTATGAAGCCAACATTACCCTAATATCAAAACCTGGTAAAGATAATACAAAACAAAAGAAGAAAGCTATAGACCAATATCTCTGACAAACTCAGAAGCAGAAGTCTTAAAAAAAATACTAGCAAATCCAATACAATACCACATTAAAGAGATTTTCTAACCATAAAAATATCGACTGTTTCTAATCTTTCTCTCTCTTTTTAAAAATTATGTTTATAAACATCTTTGCCTTGATTTTTTATCCTTATGTACACTTGAGAATTTTTTTTCTAGAGTACATACCTAAAAATAGCTATGTTAAAGAATAAGATGTGTGCATTTTAATCTTAATAAAAATTGGTAAATTGCTTTTCAAGTTGGTTGATCTCATATAAATGTGCATCGTATGTATCCAAACATCCTTGTTTTCCACCAATACTCAGATTTTTAGGATTTTTGTCAATTTGATGGATGGAAAATAGACCTCAGAACCTAACTTTATTTTAAAGTGAACAAAAAACCATTATATCATTAGCAATATTTCAAAGTATTATTAAGAGATATTAGAATTTCAATTTCCTCTTGCTTAGATTTTCCCATGGTTTACATTCTGCTGATTTGGGGTGAATTACAAGGAAAGATATTAATATTCTGCTGAGAACATCCTTAAGTGACTATTCATCTAGAAGTAGTAGCAGGTAAACAATCTAGCATAAAGCTTTAGTTTTTTTTTCAGATGAAATAAAATATGTTCATTGCAGAAATGTTAGAAAATGCAAAAAATCAAGAGAAAAGTGGAAGTCACTTACAATCCCTCATCCAAAATAAGCACTGAGAGCATTGTCTGGTATTTTTTTTTCTATGCATATAAATAAATGGAGGGTTCCTCCCTGCTTCACAAAATTAGTGTCATGAGCATGTAGTTTTTAAATTTATATTTTCAATTGAACAATGTATTGTGAGCATTTCTTATGTCATTAAATACTCTTATAAAACATCATCTTTAGTGACTGTGTACTTCTCCATCAGATGAAGGTAACATTTTATGTAATGAATCCGCTAGTGTTGGACAAGATTCAAGGGCATGAATGGTTTAAAGGAGGAGTCAGTGAACTTTTTCTGTAAAGGATCAATAAATATTTTAGGCTTTGTGGAAGATATGTTCTAGTGTAACATGAAAGCAGCCATAGGTAATATGTATGCAAATGAGCATGACAGTGTTTCAGTAAAACTTTATTTTAAACACTGAAATTTGATGGGGAATTTTCACATGTCATAAAAAGTTATATTCTTTTGATTTTCCCCCAACCATTTAAAAATGTAGAAACAATTCTTAGCTCATGGGCTGTACAGAAATAGGTGGTGTCTATGCTTTGCCAGAGATCTTAATCTCAGATTCTAAAAGAGTATCAGAACTGGATGAATCTCTACAAATGAGTTAGTACAATATTTTCCTTTTCAGTACGAAAAAATGAGGACTAGAGAGTGTAAGTAAATGATTAAATTGTCTGCACTATTTATGAACCCTTCAATAGTGCCATGTAAGAGAAAATAATTTCATCATACAATTGAAAAGAACAGTTCTAAAACACAAAAAGATATATTTAAACTGGATAAAAATATCAAGATTTCTCTGTTATTTCTTATAACTGCATATGAATCTACAACTATTTCAATAAAAAAGATATGTTTAAGGTAAAGAAAATAAAATTTCCTGGAATCTACATCCTACTTTAAGAGGAGATCAAGGAACAATATTTGATTCTAAATAATATTTAAAAACGTTTCATTAACAATTGTTTAATTTCCTGATTTAGAAACCACATAGATGCTGCAATATATTCACCAAATTCACATCCACTTAGAAATAAGTGTGCCATAGAACTTGCAACAACTCAAGTTATCACCCTTAATAAAGTCTGTTTTATAGCCACCTCTTGTCATTAAATGTACATCTGGTCAATAAGGCCACTCCCAGGATTCTTGGGTTCAACAAGGAAATTTCTCTGCTGTTTTTACTGTTAGCAGTTTTGATAGTATTTTGCACTGCCAATACCCTGTGACCAACTTCATTTTATGTGGCTAAAACAAAGATTCCTCAGAGAAACGATTCCTCAGTCCCTGTAGAAATGCAGTCATGTCTACAGTGACAATGGGGCCTACTGTAGTTTCAAACCATCTGTAATGAAAATGAAGTGCCGGATGCCTCATGGCTAACAGTGAGGCTCTTGTAGAACATATAGGCCTGTATTGAAGTTTCTGATGGTCCTATAGAGATTGGAATTTTAAAATAATACTTCAAGGTAATGTGGACAAAAGGAGGACTTCATACATTGAGTAGAGAGTTTCACACTTTCCTGGAGTCTAAAATTGATTTAAGAATGGATTGATTGATTGATGTATTGTCTATTGAATGATGGTTCATTTTTCAACATTCAGTGAACACCATCCATGAAACTTAACTTGTCTTGGGCTAAGTACTAGAAAACCTCATATTAAGAAGACATGGAAGTATTTGAAGCCCTGGCTCTAAAGGTGGCTTGGGCGTATCCACTAGCAACAACCAAATTTCATTTATTAGTTCAACAGTAATTAAACGGTATAAAGTAACCCAAATATGTCTTTAATTTCTCTAAAGTCTTCTAAAACTATATGCATTGTCTTTTCTGTTAGGATTTCATATATGGATAAAAGAATATTGTGTGTCTGGACAGAGTGCAGACTTTTTAATAAACTTTTACAAATTACCTCATTTAAATCTCTTAACTCTCTCTTCAGTAGTCCTATAAAATGGATATTATTTAACATATTTGACACTAAAGGCAAATTGGATCTACCTAAATAAAGGGGCTTGAAGATGTTTTCCAAGTCAGTGAGGCAACCAACTGTTTAGGTGAGCAGTACAACAAAGTAGAAGCAATATGTGGGCTTTGGGTTCAAACTGCCCAGAGCATGAATTCTGTGCTTGCATTTATAACCAAGTGCAAGAAATGGTGGTGTTTACTGAAGACTACAGATAGATCTTCGACAGGTTCTTAAATTTTAACTTTTATGGACTTCTTGAGTTTAAGTTTTATTATCCTTAAATAAGAATTAATACCTGTCATGCTGAGTTATTATGAGAATTAAAAGAGACAATATATGTCAAATGCTTAATACACAGTGGTGAATCAAGAAAAAACTAATGTATGTGCTCTCATTTTTCTTCTGTCTCCTGCAAAGAAAACACTGAAGTTATAGTCTCTACGTTTTCAGCCAGATGGATAATTATGCTTAGCATTCTGCCTGGGACAGATTTGGTGGGCCAAGTGGAGGAAGAGGACTATGTGGTTGGGGGTTTCTTAGTATACAGTAGCACAAGTTTCATTCTGTACCCTTCTTTTTAGTGTGCACCTCTATCTTGAACTGTACCTGCCATGTCCTCAGTACAAACACCTTCTGTTTTATTTTCCCTAAAACATTGCTGTTCAATAGAACTTTCTACAATGATGGAAAGTTCTACATCTGTACTGTCAAATAAGATAGTCACTAGCCACATGAGACTTTTGAGCACCTACATTGTATCTCGTTGTATAACCAAGGATGTTTAATTTTATTTAATTTTAATTAGTTAAAATTTATATTTAATTGTTCATATTTAGTAATAGCTACTCGAAATTGGACAGCTGAGCTTCCGAAAATTGACCTCCAGTTGGGGTGTGGGTAAATTCAGTTTCCTAGAATCTTACCCAGCCTTGATTCTGTCCTGTTTATTTCAGTGTGGACCCTTCACTCTTACCTCCAGAGAGAGCAAGTGACACATGTTTGTGGGAATTTGGGTGGTTCTGTGGCATATTTTGCTTTAGTTCTCAGTTTTCACACTTTAGGCTCAGAAATGGATTGAATTGTAACCTTGCTCCCCCCCCCCAATTCATATATTGAAGTCTTACCTCCAGTATCTCAGAATGTGACCTAATTTGAAAATAAGGTCTTTGTAGATGTAATTAAAGATGCAGTCATTAGGGTGGGCCCTAACTCAAAATGACTGATATCCTTATAAAAAGGAGGTATTGGTACACAGAGACATGTGCATGGGGAGAACGTCATGTAAACATGAGAGAACAGATCAGGTGATGCACCTACCTACAAACCAAAGAGCCACACAGATCGACAGCACCCCCCAGAAGCTAGGTGAGAAGTTCGGAGCAGGCTGTCTCTCACAGCCTCAGAGGGAACCAACCCTGACCATATCCTGATCTTGGACTTCTGGCCTCCAGAATTGTGTGCAGGTACACTTCTGTTATTTAAGCCACCCCGTTTTAGGGTACTTTGTTATTTTACCTGAGGAAGTTAATACAATCAGGATTCAGTTTTTCCTCTCTGCATTCTCAGTTGCTGCTTGTCCTGCTTTAGAGTTTTATTTTTATTGCTGTTGTCTCCTCTCTATTCTCCATATCTTTATGAGTTTATGCCTTAAAAAGTATACAAAAAGACAAACAAACAAATAAACAAATAGAAAACTCCTTTACTGTCATGTGAGTGATGTTTGGGAGGGGCAACTCTAACTGTGTTCCATTTGCCATCTTTCTTGGAAGTTTTTCTTCCAGTACTAGATTTAAAATTTTTTATTTGTAAACATGAATCCTTTCTTTTCACTTCAGTATTTCCTTACAAAATCAAGCTGCCCTTGTCTAAATAACAAAAAAAAATTTCTCCCAAGGGGCTAAATGCTGCTTGGAGAAAGAAAAGCACATCATATTTTTTAGGGAAGAGTTGTCTCTACTCATATCTTTCTTCTGTTCAAAATAGATGAAGAAAGTTAAAACTCCAGATGTGTGGGGGCGCAAATAAGTGAGAATTGGAATATTCATAATTTTGCCTAGAAAAGATGCTCATATCACACAGGAAGGAGATTTGGATCTATAAATCTGATAAATGATTGCTGCAATGTCTATTTATTTTATTTAATTGAAAAGTTTATTTCAATCATAGTTGATATTTAATATTATGTTAGTTTAATGTGTACAGCATTGTGGTTAGACATTTATATAATTTATAGAGTGTTTCCCCAATAAGTCTAGCACCACCATGACACCATACATTGCAATATTGCTACAATATTATTGACTATATTTCCTATGCTGTACTTTACATTTCCAGGACTGTTTTGTAACTACCAATTTGTACTTCTCAATCTCTTCACTTTTTTAACCTAGTCCCCAACCCCCTTTCCGTCTGGCAACCATCAGTTTGTTCTATGTATCTATAAATCTGTTTCTGTTTTATTTGTTTATTTTGCCTTTTAGGTTCCACATGTAAGTGAAATCATATGGTCTTTCTCTGTTTGACTTATTTCACTTAGATACCCTCTAGGTTCATTTATGTTGACACAAATGCTAAGTTTTTATTTTTCTAGTGGTGAAGTAGTATTTTACTATATCACCTCTTCTTTATTCAATCTTCTATTGATGGACACAGGTTGCTTTCATACCTTGGCTATTATAAACAATGCCGCAATCAGCATAGGGATGAATATATTTTTTAGATTTCTTCAGATAACTATACACAAGTACAATTACTAGGTCACATGGTAGTTCTATTTTTAATTTTTCGAGGAATCTCTCTATTGTATTCCATAGCAGCTACACCAATATGCAGTCTAATCAACAGTACATGAGTGTTCCCTTTTCTCACATCCTCACCAACACTTGTTGTTTGTTGACTTTTTTTTGATGATAGCCATTCTGACAATATCTCATTGTGGTTTTAATTTGCATTTCTCTGATAATTAGTGACGTTGAGCATTTTTTCATATGTCTATTGGCCATCTCTATGTCATCTTTGGAGAAATGTCTATTCAGGTCCTCTGCCCATTTTTTAATTGGCTTTTTTTTTTGGTGTTGAGTTGTATAAGTTATATGTATATATATATATATATATATATATATATATATATATATACACACACATACATATATATATGTATATGTATATATATATACATATATATACATACATATATATATATATTTATATCAAACCCTTATCAAATGTATCATTGATGAATATCTTCTCCCATTCAGTAGGTTGTCTTTTCATTTTGTTGATAGTTTCCTTTATTGTGCAAAACTTTTTATTTTGATGTAGTTTCATTGTTTATTTTTTCTTTTGTTTCTCTTGCCCAAGAATATATATCCAAAAAGTGTTACTAAGAACAATGCCAGAGAATTTACTGCTTATGTTTTCTTCTAGGAGTCTTGTGGTTTGGGGTCTTACATTTAAGTCTTTAATCCATTTTGAGTTTACTTTTGTATATAGTGTAAAAAAATGGTCTAGTTTTATTTTTTTTGCATGTATCTGTCCAGTTTTCCCAACATTTATTGAAGAGACTATCTTTATCACATTATATAGTCTTACCCCCTTTGTCATAGATTAATTGACCATATAGACGTGGGTTTATTTATGAGTTCTCTATTTTGTTCCATTGATCAATGTGTCTGTTTTTATGCCAGTATCATGCTGTTTTGATAATTATAGTGTTGTAGTGTAGTTTGCTATCAGTATAGTTTGCTAGCGTGATTCCTCCATCTTCGTTCTTCTCTCTTGTGATTACTTTCACTATTTGGGGTCTTTTGTGATTTCATATATATTTTAGGATTTTTTTGTTCCAGTTCTGTGAAAAATGTCATTGGCATTTTGATAGGAATTGAATTGAATCTATAAATTGCTTTGAGTAGTATGGACATTTTAATAATGTTAATTCTTCCTATTCATGAGCATGATATAGCTTTCTATTTATTTGTATCTTCATTAATTCTTTCTTCAGTGTCTTATAATTTTCTGAGTACAATTTTTTACCTCCTTGGTTAAATTTATTCCTGAGTTATTTCATTTATTTTTTTGATGCAGTTTTAAATGAAATACTTTCCTAAATTTATCAGTTCTAATAGTTCTTTTTTGTGGACTCTTTAGGGTTCTCTCTATGTAGTACCGTCTATGTCATCTGCAAATAATGACAGTTTTACTTCTTCCTTTCCAATTTGGATGTCTTTTATTTCTCCTTCTTGTCTGATTGCTGTGGATAGGACTTCCTGCTTGTTTATGTAGGCAGCAATTATGCAAAGTTACAAGTCAAGAAGAAAAGCAAGAATATGTTTGATGGAAGCAAGATTCCAAGTTGAATAAGAAATAAATGATTGAGTGGCTCACCTTTTATCTTGGGGATTTCAATAATCATAGCAGATTGGAATTTTCCAGATTGGAATTAATTGAAATTCTTATTCTGCATCTTAAAAATAGAAATTTATGAAGGATTAAAGAGAATTTTCTTTAACATCCCATCTTTTTTCTCATTTTCCATGCAGCAAACGTCTTTCTTTTTGGTAATTTGGTCTAAATAAATACCTTATCATTTATACAGTATTCTGAATAATAGTAATAGTAAAAGATTGTATTTATTGAGCATTAATATGTGACAACATTTTAGTTACCTACTGCTGAGTAACAACCACCCTAAAATGTAGTGACCTAGAACAACATAAATTATTAATTCTCAAAATTCTGCATATTACATGGGAAATCATTCTACTGGACTTGTCCAGAATTTCCCATTAAGCAGGTAGATTGGCAGGGGTCTAGGCTCAGTTGAAGCCATTGGACAGGGCATCTCAGTTCTCCATGTGGTTAACTTGGGCTTCCATATAGCATGGAAGTCTCAAACATTCTAGGAGTGATCACTTTAACAGCAAAGAAATCAAAACTGCCAGCCCTTTTAAGACCTGGGCTTACAAATCACAGAATGTAATTTTCAGTGTATTCTCTCTATTATAAGTAAGACACAATTAAAATTTCCTTAGTTGATTTCAATACTTGCTGGGAGTCTCATCTTTAATTAGATTTTAGTAGATTCATCAATATAAATTCGTATGTCAATACAATGTATTTGTCTTGTTATTTTTAACAAGACAAGAAAACATTCTGAGTTCAGTAACTATGAAGATTAATTATAAGTATACTTAATAAGTGTGTTAGCCAGATAAATAACATCCACAGCAATAGCCAAACATACCACTTGCATCCCACCAGAATTTAAAAAATGCCTTCATCAATTGAAGTTTCCTGCAATAGACGATTGGATAAAGAAACTGTGGTACATATATACAGTAGAATATTACTCAGCATAAGAAGAGATGCAAATATTGCCATTTGCAACCACATGGATGAACCTGAAGATAACCATGCAAAATAACCCAGATAGAAAAAGTTGAAAATCACATGATATCACTTATATGTGGGATATAAACCTTAAAGCAACAAATAAACAGGACAAACAGAGACTCATGGACATGGACTATAGACTAGCGGTTACCAGTGAGTAGAAATGTGGGAGGAGGGGAGAAGTAGATGGGGTAAAGAGGGTCAAATATGTGGTGACAGAAAGAAATCTAACTATGGGAGGTGAACACAGTGTAAATATATATATGCCTTACTGTTAAAGTGTACAGATGAAACTTATTGAATTTTGTTAATCAATGTCACCATATAAAAAATTAATTAATTTAAAAATTGCCTTCATGAAAATTTTAGAAACTGGAAAAAAAAAAGTCACCAAGACTAGCCCAGATTCAAGGGAAGAGAAAAGAGACTGCACTTTTTGAGTGAGGAACAGCTGATGTATACAGGGATGGGAGGAATTGTTGAGAGGCCGTAGTTGGAAACTATCTACCAAAGACAAGCACTGTCCATATTGCTTTAAATGTATTATCTTATGCAATTTTTCACAATAACTCTATCAGGTAATTCTTCTATTTGCCACTCAGTAGTGACAGAATGAAACAACTTACCTCTAATTTTAAAGTTCAACAAAAGCCAAGGCTTTTCTCATACCAAATAATATCTTGCTCTTTCACTAAATTTCAAAATAGGAAGAATTCCAGGTTTAGTTGGAGAGTTGTAGGTCTGCATTTGGATCTATTGCTTGCTCTAAGTATTTTTTATCTTTCAGTCTAGAGTACTTTATATGTGAAGTAAGAGTTATAATATCCTATTTAAAGGGTTCTGGCAAAGATTAAAATATAACACATAAACTAAATATGTGAGCTCGGAAAGAGGGCTAGTAGTTTTATAAATTGGTATTAAGTAATCAAGAATATTTTTATATGCCTTCCACTAACATTTCTGTTAATGAATCGTATTCATTGGAAAACAGTTTATAAAGAAGACAAAAATTGAGAGCAATTTAGAGAGCCTGTTTCAGTTATCTGTTTCTGAATAGCAAACCACTTCTAATTTTTATAATTTAAAACAATAATTTATTATTCCTCACAGATCTGTGGATTTACTGGTGGCAAAAACTCCTTAAGGATTTATTATTGTGGCTATCTTTGAAAAATACAATCTGCCACAAAGTCCTGCCTAAGTTTCTCATAATTAATATTCCAAAGTGGCATTTCCCCCCATGTTGTCTTACCTTAGTTATGTTGGCAGATTCTGTCACCTGTTATGTCTTTGACTAGGAAAACCTTAGTCTCAAAAGGCTCTGTGTCCTGTCTCTTTCAGATACCTACAAAACATTGGTAGAGAAGATTGGCTGACTGACTGACTTCTACTTCAGAAATCTCCCTCTAACTCCCTAAATGTCTTTGTGAAAATCTCTTAGCTTCTCTGAACTTTAGCTTGTTCTGAAAAACTGGGGAGGAAGTGTTGGAGTAGATGGTCTCAAAAGTGTTTTTCAATAGCTGACATTCTATGATTTTAAAAAAGTAATTAGACACTCTACAAAAGGAAAACACTTTATAATCAAATTTTTGCAAAATCCTCAAAGGTTAGAAAAATATGTATTGACAATCATACTCTAATACAAGCATGCACATAGTGTAAATTGATGACACGGGTTTGTATAACACCTGAACAATTTCATAATTTGTGCTATCTTAATTTGATAGAAAATATTAGACTAATATATAGTAGGACATAAGATGATTTATAATGGTCTTTCTAATTCTAAAAGCTTGATTTCATGTTAAAGTTTGACTTACATATAAAGATTATTTTTAAAAATTTTCAAAAATATCTATAATTGATTTTACAGAGCAGAAGGGCAAGACTTACAGTTATTGTCCCCTTTGTACTACAAGCCATTTTGTAGATGGAGAAATAAGGAGCCAGAGAGGACTTTTATTAGGAAATTTAGGTTTGGGTGTGTCTAGGAGAAAATGGTCAAAATAATTAGGAGCTTAGAAATTACAGAAAATGAGTGGTTGAGGGAACTAGAATGTTGTCTTGGAGAATTTAGGGGACTATATTGTAATCTAAGATTTAAAGGGACGTTATTTGCTGAGAAAGATATTTTGGGCAGCTCTATCTGATAGAACTGGTAAGTCATGAAGTTCAATGTAAAGTCTCAGGTCAAAGTAAGGCATTTTTTAAATATATAATTACAGCCCATATTCATGGCTGATGCCCCTGAAATTGTAAAGTTTCTACTAGAAATGTTTAAACAGAAGCCAGATAGTGCCATGGTAGAGATGTTGCTGGTACAATTCATGCAAAATACTGAAGTTCAGGGTAGACATAGGATTGCATGGCTCTAGTTTAGGGAATGGTTAAACTTAAGATTCCTTTCTTTTTTTCTTTGGATAATATTCTAAGATTCCTGCCAGCACTATGATTCTAGCAAGCAACAAATGGAGGGACATATTTGCCATATTTTTAACAAATTTCATGCAAATCTCCCAGAAAAACATGAAAACTTCAGATGGTGAATATTCAAAGTCCAAGAACAGACAATGCACAAAAGAGGAAATATAAATAGTTCATAAGCTTGCAAAAAAATATCCACCTACACAGGTAATTATAAAAATGTAAATTTTAATATCAATAAAATACCATGTTTCATTTATTAAATTGGTGAAAATAAGAAAATTACTACACAATTTTGATTAAGGTGCAGTGAGTAGTCAATTTCAAAAAATGGTTGATGAAAATATAAATTTGTTTAGACTCTCTAAAAAGCAGTTTAACAAATATGTAGCCAAAGCTGTAAATAGATTTTTGAACCATCCTATATGAATATTTAGCCATATTAAACAATTATTTCTATTATTAGATATAATTACGGTATTGTAATTAAGGTAGAAAATAAAAAGCTTTTTTTTATGTGTTAGAATATATATTTACAGATAAAGATGCCTAAAATTTGCTTCAAAATTATCCATTGGAAATTGAATGTGCCTGCATGGGAATATGAATGAAAAGTGATTGGTTACATATTGATTATTGCTGAAGCTGGGAAATGGTTACATGGGGACTCATTTTGCCATTCTCTCCATGTTCTATGTGTGTAAAATTTCCATAGTAAAAAGTAAAAACAGCCACAGCAACAAAAATCTCATCCTTTCACCTAAACAATTTTTCATTTAGAAATATATCCTGATGAAGTGAGTGGCATACAAAGGTTTATGCACAAAACTAATTTCTGAATGTCCAGAAGCTCACTATTCCGCAGCATCACTCAGCTGTGTAAACCAGTCAGGTGCAGCCTATTGCTGTGAGAACTAAAATCAAAACCTTGAACTCATCTGCAAGGCCTTGTATCATCTGATCTCTGTTTGTCTTGACTTTCCAGATATGTCAGAACCCTCTGTGACCCATCACTTGGACCTTCTCTCAGGAAATACCCTCCCTTGCGCACTCTCCTTCAGATCAACTCCCACTCCTACTCCAAGACCAGAGTCAGGAGTACTCCTGCGAGGAGGCATTTCTGCATTTGCCATGTAGAATTAGGCTCTCAGTCCTGTGTTCTCAGAAAACTGCATGCTTCTCTCTTTTAGTCCTTTTCTCAATTCTAATTAAGTAGCTAATTATATAATTATATCCTAGTTGTGTAATGACTGCCCACCCCATCGATAACCTTCACTCTCCTACTTATAGCTGTATCTTCTAGAATTCCAAAATATAGCAGAAATTCAATAACAATGGGTTGAATTAATTAACTAATAAAATAATCTAAACCCACTTCAGCCAACAAAACTCTGATTAACTCTATTGTTTTTCTTGGTAATATTTCTGAGTGTTAAAAATGGAATGGCAGATTTTCCATGGCAATGATATAATGAGAGGCTTAAAAGAAAGGGTGCTTTCTACTCTTTTCTCCAACTTAGACTTCTGATATTAAATGTATTTTAGAACTAGTGGGAGCCTCCTTTGCCTTATGAGAAAAACGCATCTCAAACCTCTACTAAATGAAAATCACCTTCCTTCTATAGCCAGGACCACTTTGCACAGTGGCACTGACAAAGGGAGTTTAGAAAAACTCCAAAATGCCAGTATCTTGTCAGGTAATGAGTGCCTGAGAGAGACAAAGTGATTAAGAGTGAAAAAAGAGAGAAGTTGAAGTTGTACAATGTGACTCTGGTTTTTATTTCATTTTTATTACATATTCTGGGGACAGCTGCATTCTCTTGGCTTCTGGTCTAAGATAATGAGGTTGATAAAGTTTAATCAAGGAGAGATGTTCCTGGTAATTAGATAATGAATGGGACTTTGCCATAATCTATATTAAATTAGTTTAATTTCCAGAGCAAAAGAGTCTACTTCCTGGCTAGTTCATTTTCATAATCTAGACAATGGAAATAGGAAGCAATAGAAAAAAATGTCGTCTCTAAATGCTACTGTAATTCCTGGTGATTCACATGTGCATGGTTCATTTTTTAAGTGTCCAGGCCAGAATGCTGTCAGCATGAGTTTGTCTGATTATTTCCCATTCACAGATGAAATATTTTTGGGTGGAAATTCTGTATTGATGGTGGCAGGAGACATGTGATGTCATTTTGTTCTCCACCCCAACCCCCACCCTACTACACACTCACTTTAAAAATAAACAAGATTCAAGCATCTCAATAAGGCTAAGCCTTTAGGAATTCGAATAGATAGCTTCTTATTCTTTTTTGTCTATTTCTGAATAAACAAAGATCTGGACTCACTATTGAGTTAGCTTTTCCAGTTAACCTCTATAAACTTAGGCTAATGACTATGAACATGCTTTCCACAAAGACTCCAAGGCACTTTTAAAGACACCCCTGTACAGGGAGTTGGCTATTTGTTTGGAAAAATTGCCTAAGGGTTGCACCTTGGGAAATGTTAGACAAGGAAAGAAAGATATAAGGACAAATGGACATTCCCAATGAAGGGAAGCTTTCTTGTTTAGCAGAGCCATTGTCATTTGCTTTCATTCATTCAAACAAATAATTATTGAGCCAAGTGCTGTTTTAAGTTCTGGGTTATGGCCGTGAACTAAATCAACAAACCATCCTCCTACTCAAACAAAAATTTTTTCTCTTTTGTAAAAAAGTAAATGTTTGTGGAAGATTAAAAGATGTTTCTTTTTGAAAATGCATCATTACTATTTCTGTAGAGATAAATAAGTACTTAAAAAAAAAAATCCAAACAAACCCTAAGAAGATATGCCAGAATGTTGATGCTCATATCTTTTCCTGTGGGAATCTAGTATTTTCAGTGTTAATATTTGCCTGATTGGCATTTTTCCATGTTTCCCATGCACTACCATGTTTCTGTGTAACCGTGAATTTGTGTTAGTTTCATTACCAGGAAAACAAAAATCCCTACTCTCAAGAGCTCTGCCCTAGGTAAGGTCTCCAAAGTCAAGGAACACTGGCCTGAGCCTGAATAGTATGGACAAAAGGAACCCCCAGTTTCACAGGGGGCATACCGGGACTGGTTTTAAAGCTAAAAGTTTTCTCTGGAGGTCCTGAGAGGAAGGGTGCAGAGAGGGACAGATATCCTCAGGCTTTAGTCTAGGTAAATATCACAAAGATGCCACCTAATTGTTTATTTCAATTTGGCACTGAGATACTATCTTTAGCTTTATCTTTCTTGAACAACTAAAGGCCTGAAGGTACCCTAGGTTAGCTATGTATTTAGCTATTTTCTGAGCAAATTCTAGTATGGAGTAATCACATCATTCCATAGGGTTTCATTTATTCTCCTCAGGACAGAAACAGAACTGATAGGGACCTAAGCTGAGCATGTCTGGAGAAATTTTAAGTATATGTCTTCATTAAATATAAAGAGGAGTGAGCATGAAAAGAGGAGAGTCTGTATGGAGATGATTGATTTGAATTGCTAGCTTATCACTGAAGGTGTCTCAGCTAACAGGTGTGCCTGGAGGAGATACACTGAGTGCCTGGCCCCCAGGTGGATGCTGGGGTTTATGGTGCAGAGGCATGTGCCCTGTCCTCATGGAATACCCATTTCAGTAAAGGGAACAGACTGTGGATGGGTACAACACAAACGAACAATTAAGAATGTGTTAAATATTGGAACCAAGCAGAATGTGACAGAAAGTAATGGGAAGGATCTACTTAGAATAGTGAGTAAGGCTCTTGAGATGAAACATTTAAGATGAGACGATAGTTAAAGTATGAGAAAGAGCCAACATTCATAAGTGAACCACCAGCAACTACAGTACAGTTTAGAGATGATCTTTGTTTCTTCAGAAAGATCCAGATTTTGCCTCCTATTTCCATTTTCTAGCTTCTGAAAATGAGCTTGCCAGAAAGTTGAGAAAGGAAAGGCTAAATATTGTTTTAAACTCAAGTTGGTACCATTATAACTAATTGAAAAAATTCAAATCAAGCTATTAATCAAAATCTGGTTACTATGTTCTATATTTTAAGCAACTGCAATGTGCCATGTGATAACAATTTTTTTTTTTACATAGAAACACATGCTTCTCCATTTATCAGCAATTGCTATGAGAATCCCAGACTTATTCTTCACATCATGAACAGGCAAAAGCAACTGTCCTGTTTTCTTTTTACTTTCCCATAGCCATTGACACTTCAGTATCTTTGAATATTTGAAAGGTAATTATGCAAACACTAATTTATTTAATCACAGTAGTACCTTTTTTTTTTTGATGTTGTTAAATGGGTTGTTAATTACTTTATCTAGGTCTCTTCTCATAAAAACTGTCACTAGGCTGGTGACCAGAACACAATTGCCTTTTGTTTCTCTTTGTAATCTTTTACCACAGTTTCACAATTGGATTCTTGTAAAGCAGAATTGCATTAAAACAACAATTTTAGCATGAGGAGATACTCTCTGCAATGACACCCCACCCTCTGTTCCAGCTCAGAACCAGGCCTCAGGAATTTTGGACAAAGATATACCCCTTTTATAACTGAAAAACCCAAGGGGATAGATTACATAAGGTCAGTGGTTCTCAAACTTCAATGTGTACTAGGATCAGCTGGAGGGCTTGTTAAAACACAGATTGCTGGATTTTAAAAGTGGGGGAGTGAAGAAGATTCATATATGTAGTTCTGTTTATGTCTGCAAAATCTGTTAACAGTAGTTACCACCAGGAAATGGCCAGAAAAGGCAGAATCAGGACTCAGGCTTTTTACTATGTGGGGAGCAGTTCGTAAGAAAAAGCTTACGGACAGAAGAACAACAAATGGCATGAAAGCAAAGATGCGAGTTGTTTCCCAGAGCTCAGTTCAGGCCCTGCTTCTAACCTTTGCACCTCTAACCTTTGAAGTTGCTCTCCGGCAAGAATCTTTATAGCTGCTGTCCGGAAAGTATAGATAAGGACAAGAATCTTTATAGCTGCTGTCAGGAAAGTATAGCTAAGGAGAAGAGCCTTTGCAGCTGCTTTTAGGAAAGTATAGATGAGAAGAAGAGTCAACTTACAGCTAGGTCACCATAGCAACCCTGCATTCGCAGAAAAAAACCCCTTCCCCCACGTCCGATCCTATATAAGTAACTGCTTGAGCCCCCAATAAACGAGACTTGATCAGAAAGCCTGTCTTGTCTCCATTCTTTGCGTCTCTTGTCCCCCTTCTTTTCTTGGTTTCTAGGGCCTCGGTTGATCGTCCGGGACAACTGGCGCCCAATGTGGGGCCCGAAGATCCGAGAAAGGGAGATGATAAGTCGTCCGCCCCAAAGTGGCTGCGCAGCCCAGATTCAGTCGGTCGCCACAAGAGGACCCGGTTTGTGGAAAGCACCTAGGAGGTACGCGGACGTCCCCCTTGGATTAGGGATGTGTAAGGGACAAGACAATTGAGTAGGTTTTAGTGTCTCTAGCACGCAGAGGCGATTGCTAGGACTCCCTTCGGGCGCAAAGAGTAAGGGTTGTATTCCCTGATTCCCCTTTACATAATGGGACAAGAAATCAGTGTCCAAGAAAGATTTATTGAGGGTCTTAAAGACTCGCTCCAGACTCGAAGAGTCAAAGTTAAAAAAAAAAAAAAAAAAGATCTGGTCAAGTTTTTTAATTTTCTAAAGGATGTTTGCCCTTGGCTACCCCAAGAGGGGACAATTGATGAAAAACAATGGGGGCGTGTTGGTGACGCGCTTAATGTTTACTATAAAACATTTGGCCCTGAGAGGGTCCCGGTGACTGCCTTTGCTTATTGGAATTGTATTAATGACCTTTTATGTGTACACCGTCATACTGAAGATATTGATGAGGTCCTTAGGGAGGAAGCTTCTTATTTAGAAAGAGAATTCAAGCATAGTTTAGCCTCTTTAGACACTGGTTCAAAAAAAGATGTAGGTGAAGGGCCTTGTTGCCCCAAGGATAAAGATTCTGTTTCTATTCCCATGCAGACCCTATATCCTAGAAGGACAATAGACCTGTTTGGGTGGATCAGTGGCCATTAACTTCAGAAAAAACTAACAGCTGCAAATCAGTTAGTGCAGGAACAACTCGCGGCTGGAAACATTGAACCCGCATCTTCCTCGTGGGAGGCGAGAATTCTACAGCTAGAGGAGGAGGCTGCCAGGTACTGAGAGGAGAACGACCCCCCCTCCTCCCTTTGTGGCCTTGGCGGAAACTGAAGCCCCCCTGGGGCGCGATCTGCTTGTGGGCAGAGCTACAGCTCTTGCAAAACTCTTTCACTTCATTAGCTGCCCAGATGCAAAAGCTACAGCTGCAGCAAGCTCAGGAAAAGCTTCAGAGCCTATCAGAATAGGTGCCGAGATTAGGTTTTCATAAAACGCCAAGTATTATAGCAAAATTCCCAGGAATAGAGTAGAAATTGCATTGTGCTTATAGACCACAGAATTCAGGTCAGGAAAAGAGGATAAATAGGACTTTAAAGGAAACGTTGACTAAATTCGAATTAGAAATTAGTGAAAACTAGGTAAGCCTCCTTCCCTTAGCTCTTTTAAGAGTACAATGCACCCGCCTACTATCAAAGAAATCAGGTTTGTGTGTTTAGGCTTTTTAAAAATTTTATAACAACTATTGGATAAAGAAATTTAGTAACTGTTATTGAGAAATTTGTTTTTTACTTGTGATATCACATAAGATAATTGCTATAAAATGTTGTTTACTAGTGTACCATATTGTTAAAAGCCAATTATAAACCCTTTAAACAGCTTAGTTTCAAAATCTGTAAAATGAACTAAGAATCTTGAGTATTAATTCATGCATATAAGACTAATGTGTCCATAAAGCATAGATCTTACTTTGATTGTATAACTTTAAGTAAAGACTACTGTTTTTATATCAACTACTCTGGCATAATTCGAGATAGTCTAGCCTTAGTAAAACAAAGACCTTTAATATGGGCTTTTCTAGGACTGCTATTTAGGCCATGTATAGTAAATTGCCTTATAAAGTATATTAAACAGAGAGTCCAGGCTGTTAAATAGTATTATCTACTCAAGTAACAGGAGTACCTCAGTTGCCCCAATTTATAGGACATCCAAGATTTGATATGTGCCTAAAAACCAGTGGGGAATGTGACAGCCTACTAAAATGTGGAAAGGGTGAAAGTTAATTAAAAGTCCCAAAACTAGACAAAAGAAGTCTTTACCTTAGCAATTTTTAATTGGGACAAGAATGCCTAATTCCTAGAACTTTTAACTGCTTAGTGTCTGCTGTGAAACTTGTGACAATGAGCTCTCTCATATGCTAAGAGCACAACATTCCAGGGTACAGATAAGGAGAACATCTACAAAGCCATGTTTAAAACTAGCAAATTCCCTGGCTACATTTATCGTTGTAATGACCAGTTTCTGCTAGCTTTGTAAAAGATTAACTTCTGTTCTCTTTTTAACTTCTGTTCCGGATCTCCTAAAACCTGAAACCCCCAGCCACCTTGAGTAAGGACTTGCTTTGTCCAGGGGGTGGCCGCTGAGAGATGTTTCTCAGCCCCGGACGCCAAGCAGCCTTTCTCAGGAGGGCAGGAGGAAAAGAAGTTTCACTTTAACTGTAATTGGGCTCAAGCCACTTAGAGCAGCTTCACCGGTGATTAATACCGCAGTAGCATCTACCTAGATGCATCAGTTCTGTTCCTGTCTGGTTGGGCCCTTGGATAACTAGTGGAAGGCTGGACGCAGCAATACTTCCCTAGTTCGGTCGGTCTGAGATGTCAGACTCTGACCCTGTACCTATTCTGGTTCCGGTTTCTGGTGCGCTAGCATTTTGTGTTATCTGTAGTTTGTCTTGTCTGTCTTCTGTCTGTCTGGGCTAGCCAAATGTACTGCTACTACTCCTATACTTATTTTGATTCTTTCCTTAGGTCTGGCCTCCGTGGCCCCGCCCGACTGGATGCTAGGTGAAAGGCTGATCCTAGCCCTGGCTTAGTTGGCTCTTATGGGGATTTTCTCTTTTCTTACCTGTTTTCACTAACATGGGTCAGGCTTCCTTCTCAAATCGTCCTATGTCCTCTCCCCTTTCAATACTTCTTTAACCATTTTAAGGATTTCAGGAAACAAGGCCAAGCCTATGGAGCTAGAGCATCAATCCTTTCGAACTTCAAAGGTTCTGCCAGCTAAATTAGCCCACGTTTGGAACAGTGACCATCAGAGGGGCCACTCGACCTGCAAACAGCCTTCCAGCTGCAAGATAGGTCTGAAGAATGACTAAACATAAAATTGATTAAGTGTTTACGGAGTGTCTGTAGGGCGGAGTCCTGAATAGTGAAGTCTCCCTTCTGGCTGGTTCTTCAGTTTAGGTTGAAATTTATTTTTATTGGAAAATAAATTAAGAAAAGAGCTTCTGCTTTAATTGGTTTAGAAAAAAATAAGAACCTTATAGATAAATTACGTCTTCCTAAAATTGTCAGAAAAATAGAAAGAAACTAATACAAATGTTCTGTTTTGTTTTATCAAATCTACATGATCTGAGATAATCTTTGGTAATAAGAATAGTTTAATATTATAAGTTAAGTAAAAGTAGTTGTGTCTTCAAGTTATCAGAAACACAATTATATTCTACCTGTGTTTATTCTTCAGGTCGTGTGTATGCTAATTCTACTAGTTGTTCAAGATTACAAAATTATAAAATTGGTATATTCATAAATTTGCTAATCTATTAAATGCTAATACTTAAAAACAGTCTTCTTAACATTAAGAATACTAAGGTTTTTTATAGTCATATTTACCTTTGAAATCTTTTATTATTGCATTGGTTAAATAGATAACTAAGTATTGTTTCATAACGACCTGTAATCCTATTTAACTGGGTGATCAAACCTTATAACATTGTGACAAATTTTCCAACAAAATCTAACTAGGATTTTTGTTTTATCTCAAAATAACTTTGGGACTTCCAAGAGGGCCCCTGGAAAATCTCAAAGGTTTAGTTTTGTCACTTCGTAAAAAATAAATATTAAGTTAATTCAGTCTATTTGATATATTAAATTACATAAAAAACATTATCAAGTAATAAATAACTTAACCTTTTTTAGGCTATATTTTATAAATATATATTATTAATACAAGTGTTTCAGATCTTGTATCAAGTTCTTAGAAATTTGTCAGTATCTTTGCTATTCATATGCTCTTATATAATAATATCAGTTATAATTTCAGTTATTATAAAATATTATATATCATGAATATCAGGAATAGACCTGACTATTCAGAAACAAGAGGCTTATATAAAAGCAAAGGGCATGGCTCTAATTTAGGCCATGACAGTAAAACTATTATAATAATTAGATAGCTATATTTTAGGTAAATACATAGTCTTGATATTAAATCTTAGTATTTACTATAATCACATTTTTATAGCTATTAAAAATGTTGAGATAGTAAATTAAGATTTTAGATAACAGGAAAAATCTGTGTAACTAGAAACATCAAAACTCTTCTTTCCCAGAGATTAATCCTGGGACACTCAGGGTTAAATGGGAACCTGTAACTGCTATTACACTAGCAGTACTGCTGGGCCTAGGCGCACGGGTACGGGGGTGGGAGTAACCTCTCTCATTCTCTCTAACAGATACTATTCAGATCTTCGACTGTCCATTGATGAAGACCTAGAGCGCCTAGAAACTGCCATCTCCCACTTAGAAAAATCCCTTTCCTCACTTGCTGAGGTAGTCCTTCAAAATAGGAGAGGCCTAGATTTGTTGTTGTTAAAACAGGGGGGCCTTTGTGCAGCCCTAAAGGAAGAATGCTGTTTTTATATGGATCATTCAGGAGTTGTCAGGGATACTATGGCAAAGGTCAGAGAAGGTTTAGAGCACAGACGCAAATTAAGAGAACAAGAACAAAATTGGTTTCATAACTGGTTTTCTGCTTCTCCTTGGCTAACTACTCTCTTGCCCTCGTTACTTGGTCCACTTATTGGACTACTTCTCCTCCTATCTTTTGGGCCTTGGGCATTTCGGAAGCTCACTAATTTTGTGAAACAACAAATTGATGCCATACTGTCAAAGCCCATACAGGTGCACTATCACTGACTAGAGTTAGCCGAGCAGGGCTACTCTGATGAATAAAGGGCTTTTGCTCCCTCCCCCGGCAGAGGCTGGTAGTCAGTGACTGGCAAGAGCCCCCAGGCCTAGTACCAACCTAAGCCAGGGCATGATTGCAAGACTTTCATGTACCAATGACGGGTAAGGACTATGGCGGTGGGGATTTCTCCTAAGACAGGCACAGTCATCTGCACCAGAACGGAGATTTCTGGTTTTATTAAAGAAAAAAGGGGGACCTGTGGGGAGCAGTTCGTAAGAAAAAGCTTACGGACAGAAGAACAACAAATGGCATGAGAGCAAAGATGCGAGTTGTTTCCCAGAGCTCAGCTCAGGCCCTGCTTCTAACCTTTGCACCTCTAACCTTTGAAGTTGCTCTCCGGCAAGAATCTTTATAGCTGCTGTCCGGAAAGTATAGATAAGGACAAGAATCTTTATAGCTGCTGTCAGGAAAGTATAGCTAAGGAGAAGAGCCTTTGCAGCTGCTTTTAGGAAAGTATAGATGAGAAGAAGAGTCAACTTACAGCTAGGTCACCATAGCAACCCTGCATTCGCAGAAAAAAACCCCTTCCCCCACGTCCGATCCTATATAAGTAACTGCTTGAGCCCCCAATAAACGAGACTTGATCAGAAAGCCTGTCTTGTCTCCATTCTTTGCGTCTCTTGTTTCCCTTCTTTTCTTGGTTTCTAGGGCCTCGGTTGATCGTCCCGTGGGCCGGGACATTACTACATAAACTTTTTGTATTTTAAATATGTACCATGTGAACATATTACTTCAGAAATATAAAATTTTATATTTATGTAAAATTTAGTAGTCTGAATCTTTAGAAACATAGACTCCAGTAATTTCATCATTTAACATAGTTATATGCAGTTTTTTGTTTTCTATTTCCCAGAAACTGTTTTTGGCAAACAGCAGATTGCACAGATAACTGCAGAACTTAAGTAAAAGATGGGTGGAGACACTAAAAAGGAATTGTTCACAATTTGTAGCTATAAAAATTAAAAAAATGAACACACTACAAGCTTCTTGTAAGTAGCTGAGTATTTGAAACATGATAGCTTAGGATTTTCTGTCATGAGAAGAGCACAAACTGTTTGAAAATTGCATTTTCTTCATAGTGGGAAAACTTTGCTAAAGAAAACTGATTCAGAATTGTTAGCATCATTTTGAATGATCAGATTCACCGAGGATTCAGAATCATGGAGCTTCTCCTATTATTTAGTAGCTTATTGTGATATAATTGACATACAATAAACTGCATATATTTAAAGTGTCTTGATGTACATATTCACCCATGGAACCACTACCACAATCAAGGTAACACACATTTCCATTGTCCCCTAAAGTCTCCTTGTGTTCCTCTGTAATTCCTTCTTCTCGTCCTTCCCCTAGATCTTCTACCAGGCAACCACTCATCTGCTCTCTGTTACCATACACTACACTAGTTTGCATTTTCTAAAATTTTATAAAAATGATTCATACAATATATACTCTTTTTTATCTGGCTTCTTTAACTCAGCAATATTATTTTAAGATTTACCCATGTTGTATATATTGAGTTTATTTTTTTCTTGTTGCTGAATAGTATTCCATCATACGGTAAACCACAATTTGTTTATCCATTCATCTGCCGATAGACATGGCTTGTTTCTGATAAACCACTGATTGTTTTTATTTTTTCACAACCATCTCACAAATCATTCTTTCCCTGCATTTACAGATGAGGAAATGGAGACTTAGAGAGTCCAAGTACCTTGTTGAAGGGTCACAGGGAGTAGTTGGACCATCGAATCTTAAATTGTTAGAATGTTAGAGTTAAGAGGGACATCAGGGCACCTCTCTTGCTCTGTTTTTAAACTGCTTGGTGTTGAGATTTGAATTGTGAGTAACAAGAATTAGGCATTTCTCTTTATTCAGGGTAAAGTCAGCAGGCCCTTCTTTGCCCGCTAAATGCTGATACGCTTTTATCACAATTTATTCTTAACATCTTCTATCGTAGGGAAATATTCTGAGATGTTCTATTAACCTAAGGAGACCTCTCTTTCCATGGCAGCAGCACTATGCTGGAGCTGGCTTTTATAGGCTCATAAGAACTGATTGTTAAAGTTTTAGAAGTTAAGCAGAGTTATTTTAAAAATTAAATAATGTAAACTTTCAATAAATATATATTAAAAACAAAATAAATAAATACTGAAAACATTGCTTCCTAATAATTTTACTACTTTATACTATTATCTAGGCTCTCAAGGTTATTTACATCTAATATATATCTGCATGGTGAAATACTACATCACACAGTGATGTGTTGCCACATGTTTCTTCCCAATTCTGTATTTAGTGATGTAATGTTGGTAGCTTGAAGTCAGCCTTAGTGGGAAAATTATATCATGAAAATTGACAAAAGCTATAAATCGGGGTTTGACTTATTATTTTATTGATTGCTAGACTTAATGTGATGGAGAAAAAAAGTGATAATTATGCAGATGAACTTTTAAAATACATCATATCTATAGCCATTACATTGTGACTAGCATAAAAAATGAGAAATTATTCTTCTAGTATTTGAAAACTGTTATATAATTTAGAAAATAAGTTGCTCACATCATTGATGAACAAGTCAAATTCTGATATATATATTTATTGTTGTACTTCTATTACTTGTTAAAGTAAAGAAAAATATTAACTGATATTAATGATGAAACTATACTTAGCCAGCACACTTCTGCATGAAAGGATCTGGGGTCTTCGAAAACCTTAGGGAATGTTATGTCTATAAGACTAGTTAGTTTTTGTCTAGACTACATAGAGGGCCAAAGAAATGCAGAGAAAAAAAAAAGAAGAAGATAATTAAATTAGAACTTCTGATGAAATATATGGCATTTTAAACCTAATGTTAATTTTTAAAAATAAATAAAATAAGATGGTTCAGAAAGGTATACAATAAAAATCTCCCTCCCATCTGTATCCCCCAAACCATGCAGTTCTCCTCCCCTGAGGCAACCTCTGTTATCAGTTCTTAATTTCCTTGAGAAGATGGTCTACAAATAAACAAGTAATATCATATATTTTCCCTCATCATTTTTATACAAATGATACTATAAAATGCATGCTATTTTGCACTTTGTTTCCCCCCACTATATCATAAAACTCTATTCATATCAGTGCTATGGCTTCATAAGTATTATAGAGTATGAATGTAGCATTATTTATTTACCTATTATTTAATTACAATGCAGAAGAAGTATTGTAATGATTGAGTAGGACTTAATTTTACTGCATGTATTTTAATTATCTACATATCTACTCTTATACTGTGGCTTTTGTCTCTTTCCTCACAAAGTTATAGAAGTGAACCCACTCATGTAAATATAGCATACATTTATTTACTGAACATCTGCTAGGTTGCTTGCACCAGAAGGGATACAAAAATAAAATTTTAAGATGTAAATTGGTCTTAACATTCTTATCATCTAGCTTGGAAATAAGGAAATAAGAGTTTAATAATGATCCAGGTAGCAGACTAGAAGCTGTCACAAGTCCTCACCATTTAGTAAGATTTGACCTTGGATTAGTTATTTAACCCAGGGGTCTCCAACACCTGAACTGTAGACCAGTACCAGTCTGTGGCCTGTTAGGAGCCAGTTGCATGGCAGAAAGTGAACGGCAGGTGAGCAAACGGACCTTCATCTGCATTTGCAGCCACTCTCCAGCTCCATCTCAGATCATCAGGCATTAGATTCTCATAAGAGCACCAGTTCCAGGTCCCAAAAGGGTGGAGACTACTGAATTCCAGTGATTATTTATCCTCCTGCATGTAAGTGTTTTGTCTTTAAGGTGAGGATGACTATATTTGCCTTGATTATCTCTTTGAGTTGTTTTGAGGCTCTGAGAAGATTGTGTTTGTGAACACTTTTGGGCCACATATGTCTACATAGGCCCATCACCTATCCAGCCTTCTCTTGTCCACATTGTGCCCAGACATACTGAACTTATTCTGGGACAGGTCCTTCACATCTAAGCCTCCTCATGTGCTGTGTACCTCTACCTGGGACACATGCTCACCATAGCCCTTCTTACTCTCCCTCAGCTCCCTGCTTTCCTGACCTCCCAAGTTTGGATCAGGTTTCCTTCCTACTGGCACCCTGAATGTCTTCATCATAGTATTGCCATTGCCAGATCATGAGGGAGGAGTCTTGCTCATAATTGTATCCCAAGCCTTGATTTATGTTTTGGAAATGAGTAAATTAAAGAATTACCTCCAAGACAATAAGGAGGAGAAAAAACAAGCCGAGTGTACTAAGACCAGTAGGAACTTTACTGACATTCTTTTAATTGGTCTTCATCAGACTCTATGAGAGAGGAATTATTATTTTCATTTTACAAGTTCAGGGAATTAAATAATGTTGGAACTCAGTGCTGGCAGACCCAAATGGCTCTCTCCATAATATTATTCTGTCTCTTCATTATCACTCTTTCTCCCAATGCAGTGGCAAACACTGATTGATAATTAGCCACAAGTATGTGTATCATCTTACTCAGTCCTCACAAACTACAAAGAAGTAGATGATATGTGTCATCACTTGCAGATAAAAAAATGAGAATGGCCAGAGGTAAAGTGATTCATTAAAAAGTGATATAAATTTCCAAAAAAAAAAAAAAAAAAGAAAGAAAGAAAATTCACTGTGAGCTAGAATAAGTTGAGAAAACTTTGCGGTGGAAGAGAGATTGGAGTTGATACTCAAAGAATGAGTAGAATTAGATAGAATTAAAATTTTCAGGAGTAGGGATTCCAGTTGAGGAAAGGAAGATAGTGCACGAGTATTTGAGAAACAGTATTTGAGAGGAGGCCAGAGGATAAGAGTGAAAGTTCATGATTATGAGTTAAAAGAACATAAAGATGGCAAAGTTAGTTGAGCTATATTATGAAGAGTCTAGAAAAAAAATGTCACAGAAGTCATATCCTAAAGGAAATAATGTGACATGATGAAGGAACATTTGTTATTTCCTTTCCTTTTAAAATGGGATTTGCATATGATTTATCTAACCTCCTTGAGTATTTAGCTAGCTTTAGCTAATTTTTGTTTTCCTTGACAAAAATCATAACTTGTATATCCTAGAGTTTCCTTTTCTGAGAGAAAAAAAACCCTGAAAAATAAAAATTGCTAAGAACTTTTAAATTCTGCTATTTCAGGTTGGAGCAGGACATACCATTCTACTTTGTGAAAGTAGACTTTTGTAGTTGAGAAAACATTGGAGTTAAATGTAATTTGTGGAGCAAGACCTTGGAGTAAATCAAATGGCTTATAAGGTAAATTGTGTTTTCCTTACTCTCCTTAATTGATTTCAAACTCAGTTTAAAACCCCTCAGCACAGATTGGCAATCGACTCCCATGATTAATATTTTTCTTATATTTGGCCCTCAAGCTCTTTACTTCAAAACACTCGCTAATGTTTTCAAAGCAGGGTTTTCATGGGATTCTTTCCCACTTTTCTTTGACATGCTTTCTCCTATTCTCCTTACCTTCCATGGGAGACCCAACACAGGAAGGGCACAACTGACCAGCACTTGTCCTTTAATTAATGAGGGACACAGGGGTGTTTGACTTAGACCTACTATAGATCAAAAATCCTGCCTTGAAGAGATAAAGGCTGATCAGTATTTTTCGAGCTCCCATGTACCATGGGAAGCTTTAGTTGGGAACTATTCTAAATGCAGAAGAACTCAGGGCAGCAAAGAGCTGAGCATTTGCACTCCTGAGGCCTGACTTCCATGGACAAGTTTCCAGTTGGCTTGGGTAAGCAGGGATTTCAGTCCCTGTGCCTTACACTTATTCCTGCAAGGAAACACTGTCTTATCTTGAGTGATCATATAGTTTATTTATCATTAGTACCAGGACATTTTTAACATTAAAAAAAAGTTTAAAATAATTAAAACCATACAGTTTTAAAGGAATACAACTTCTATGGCATTCCTGGAAAAGGAATGTCTCAGAAGTTGTATCCTAAAGGAAATTGGAATAATTTTGTAGAAGCAACATGATGAAAGGTATATTTGTTGAATGACAAATTATTTTTATTATGTTATTGAACTTATAAGGTAGTTCTATTTAAAAACTATTTCCAAAAATAAAATTGATTCCCAAAATAAAAGTAGCATGTTCATATACATTAAAGTAAAATTAAAAAAAAAAAAACTTTTTTATAGTAATTATTTGAATGAAAAAAAATAGCAAAAGAAGAATAATTCTTCTTGATATATAGTAATATACTTTAGTAAGTTTCTTAGGTATAATCTGTCTCTAATACCACATGACAGAAATTTTTTTCCTGAAGAACTATATATTTTTTAATAGGGACTTTTTATTTTGAATATTTCATAAAATTACCTGAAACTACCTTTTAATTGGCATTTTATAATTAACTTAAAATTGTTAGCACCTATTTTTTTTGCCTTAGTTATATTCTAAACTTAAAAATTAAAAATGTTAAGGTCTACATATTACCTGGTAAGCTCAGAGTAAAGAAGAAGAAAGTTTCAATTACAGTTTTCTTTTTATATATCAAAATGTATAAATATTTAAATATATTTTTATAAGTACTGTTTTTTTCCTGTTTTGAGCATTAATTTTAAACCTCTGACAAATATTTGTTAAAAGGCAAAAGTCAAAGAATTCTCTCTACATTATGATTCTTTTGAGAGTTTCAATAAATATGAATGCTGAAAAAATATAAACTTTATAAATTTTATTCAAATTTATGAAATTAAAATTAAGAGGTCCATCAAACATTTTTCTGTAAGTCAAAATAGTCCAAAGTGCACTTTTAGGATTTTAAAATTAAATTTGTAAACCATTTAAACTCACATAGATTATTTTGTTCATTTCTCACCTTGCTTTTATATGGCTTAATTTCACTATCTTCCTGTTTGCAAGCTTTATTTTTAATAATTACAATTTGCTAAAATGTAAAAGCTGGTTTTGAGGTGCTCCATTCATTGTCAATTAATTCTTCAATTAAAGATTTCAAACTGATTTTGAACAAAATGCAACCAAAATTTATATGACACATTTACAAAATATTTTTAGTGCCATTATAGTACACTTATGTTGAATTAGAAACATAATCTTGAAAGACTCTACTGTTTATAAAATCTAATTAATGTTGACTAGTAAAGAGGAAATTCACATACTACCATAATGAGTATTGTCTTGCTTCAACATCAATGTTACCATGAAAATATTTGTAAGTTTTGACCAAATGGCTTCTATTTCAGTTGGTAGACTAGCATACCTTGTTTCACATAATTATGAATCATGTAAATAGCAAGCAATGCCAGTACATTATGTTTCATACCTTTAATTTAATAATTACATTGTTTCTTCTACAATCTGTACACCACCAGAATTTGTAAACATATTATGGCTATAAAAACAAATAATTTAACCTTAGTGTTGAACCCTCTAACCGAATTTATAATACTATTTGGAATAATTTCAGATGCTTCATTTTCAACAAAACAAAATTCTAAAACTGTTACTTTGATTCCATAAAAAATTGGATGAAAACCTTCAACTACTTTTAGAGTATGATGATTTATATCTCAATTATGTGATGACATTGATATGAAATTGGTATCATTTAATTGTTGGGCAAGTTCTTATGCTAAAGGAGTTAAAACATTATCAGCTATCACTTTACAGGTGGATATACCTAAAGAAACTTGAAATTAATAAAAAGCAAAATTAGAACAGAAAAAGGACCACTTACTCTAAATAAAAAGTCTTGTACCTTCTGAAGCTGCACTTGCTGTATTGAATTCCAATCTTCTTAAATTAACTTTTAACCTTTGAAATAGACTCTGATGATTTTTTTCTGCAGATTTGTATCTCCTCATTTTCAAGTGGTCAGTGATATTGCTATGGGTCCCATTGTGGATACTTAGTGTATACATTCTGTGCAAGTTTCACTTTCATGATTAACTCTTAAGAAATGAAAATTCTGTACTTGTTTTCAATAATACTCATACTTCTTTTTCTTTGAGTTTATTGTTATTGAAAGGGTTTATTGTAAAAGAAAATAATTGTAAAACAATAAAAGTCATGGATTTACATCATTCAATATCTAAAAGCATTCATAATGAGTTCTATGGCAGGACTGTTCATGTTTGATTTTATGTACATATTTTATATATATCATTTTCCACTAACCTGATGACTATGCATCTCCAGAGAATGTCACCAGCTGATAGTCCCAGTGGTTGGCAATGTGAGTAACATGGAATATTTCTCCAACCACCACCTGAGACCAGGAGTTATTTGTCCCTAGCAGCTTATGACTGAGTATATATTATTTTTATTGGTGAAGATGCTGAAAGGGAAGTACTAGCTACGTTGCTTCTGGAAAGAGTTGAGAAAAAAAGTGGTTTACTGTTATTGCAGATTTCTTTTAGATTTTACAATGTGTTTAAGTGAAAACTCAACATTGCACAAGCATTTCATATACTATTCAATGAGACCATGGCAGAAAGTATAAAGTGGCTATCTGACCAACCAATCTGGCTCATTTTAATTCAACTGATAATAAAAACACTTCATTAAAACATGAACTATCTGGAATGAGTGCTATGCCAAAGGGATGCTGAGAATATAGGTGTAAATTGGTATTCTTCTGAGTAAACTGGGGTAGAAAATCAGCCTGGCCCTGATCCAATTTTTCTGGTTGGATTTGGCTCCATGACTGTCAGCTTCCTGAGTTGTCATTAAATAAACCCTCTCATGTCTTTATTATTAAAATAAAACAATTCACTGACTTTGAGTTGTCATTAAACAAACCCTCGCGGGTCTTTATTTTTTAAATAAAAAATTTCACTGACTTTTGAGTTCACTTAAATTCTGGAACAGGACATTTAGTAAAGCATTATTACAAATGTTATGCTTAGCCTCACAATCCAGAAAAAAAAAAATCTAGATTCCTGCCTAAGCCACAAGGCCTGCGTAAGGCCCCTTCCTCTCCCATATCTCCTGAGCCTCACCTTATTCCACTCCTCTTACATCAGCACTCTCTGCCATGCCTGCCTTCAGCTCTTCTCATAAGCCAAGTGTTATGTATCTTCAGAGCCCTTGGAGGCTGCTCCTTGCTTGGAATATTCCTTTCGCTCTCCCAAACTTGGCTCCAGTGCTTCCTGGGATGATCTCAACTTAGTCCTCACTTCATCAGAGAGTTTCTCCCTGGCTGCCTACCGATAGGAGGTTTCTCTTGTTTTTATTTTTCAATTTCAGCCCATATTTGTTTCTTTCACAGAGCTTATTGCTTTTTGTTGCACTTAATTTATTTGTTGACTTATTTTATTGACAGTCTTTACTGTGAGAATCTAAGACCCATGACCTTTCATCTTTAGATTCCCTAGACCTGAAAAGGGTGTCTGGCACCAAGCACTGAATAAATATTTGTTAAATAAATGTAAAAATACATTAATATTGTGTTTAAGGTGTAAATACATAACAAAAGATTTAGATCAAATTTAATATATTTGAAAATGTTGATTATAATATCTAATTCCTAAAAATTAGTTTTATTTTCAAAATGATTTTTATTATATTCACTTAGCAAGTTAGCCCCAAAGGCACCACTCTGCTCACTCTGCACTTTCCAAACCCTCCAAGTCTTCAAGCAAAAGGGCGTGGTCAGAGCTACTCAAGCCTCACCTGCTGAGATGGCCACAGAGACCTGACGTCGGTATCTCTCAAGCACTTTGGCTTAGATACAGAGGGAAACTGGGAATTAAAGCCTATGAACTTCCTTTTAGCTTTGTACCTATATAAACGTGGCCTTGTGTGGAGCTGTGGTTTTTGAACAGAGAGTTGAAACAGCTTTGTTAATATAGGAGAGTTTATTATGTTGTCTTCATAAGTTACAAATCATCTACAACTTTGCATTATTTAATAAACACATTTCATTTCTCTCTGCATATCTGTTCTGTAAATGTTCTGATTTCTGGACAAGTTTACTTTGTCCTATACTTTCTGTAAAATAAAATAAATATCTCATATTTTCACACTTAAGAGGATAATCTCTTCAATTTTGTTTTAAAACAGGCTAAATTTTTATTTTATTTGTTAGTATTATAGAGGAATAATAACATGAAAATATTCATGATAATATATATTGCTAAATGAAGAAAGCAAAAGCATGCTAAATCTTTTAGTTCCAATTAATGTCACAACTGTGCGGAAATAATATGCAAAATATTTTTAATGCATTGAAATTTTGTCAGTTACTCTTTTGTAACAAAATCTTCTTTATATATAAAATACTCCATGTATGATCTGGATAAGGGAGGTGTCTTAGTTGTGAGAAAGTAGAGAATATTGTGTTAACTGTTTATGAATAAGATGTGACTACTGGGGAAAGAAATGAGTACCTCAAGTCACACACAAAAAACAGTTTCATTATTAAGGTCCTTATCTTTTCAACTCTCAACAGTAACTCTATATGCCTAAACATCCAACATTAAGGGGTTAATTGGACAAATTATAGTATATCCATGCTCTGGTGTATAATACAGCATTAAACAACATGTTGTGAAAAATATTTCGTGACATGAACAATTGTGCTATATTAAGTGACAAAATCAGAAGATTCTAGCATATGTGACACATGACACCATATCTTTAACTTACAAAAGCAGAGAAATATTAATGCAGAGCAAAAGACTAGATGATAATACCAATATACCAAAATATTAATGATGATTTTCTCTGGGTGGTAAGAATAAGAGGGATTCTTTCTTTCTTCTTTTCACATTAATATTAATGAAGAAAAGGACATAATATAGGAAACAATTATATTTTCTTTTTTTTATTATTATTAAGTATTATTGGGGTGACATTGATCAACAAAGTGCAATAAGTTTCAAATGTACAATTCAACAATATGCATTCATATATTGCATATATATTGCATTATGTGTTCACCACCCATAGTTAGGTTTCTTTCTGTCACTACATGTTTGACCCATTTTAGCCCATCTACCTCCCCCGTCTCTCCCCACCCCACCACCTTCTGGTAACCACTAGTCTATTGTCCATGTCCACAAGCCTCTCTGTTTGTCCTCTTTGTTTCTTTTAGGTTTATATCACACATATAAGTGATATAATGTGGTTTTCAACTTTTTCTGCCTGGCTTATTTCATTTAGCATGATTATCTCAAGGTCCTTCCACGTCTCAAATGGCAGTATTTCATTTCATCTCTTCTTATAGCTGAGTAATATTCCATTGTATATATGTACCATGTTTTCTTTATCCCATCTTCTATCATAGGACACTTCAGTTGCTTCTGTGTCCTGGCCTCCATGAATAATGCTGCTATGAACATCCAGGTGCATGTATCTTTTCAAATAAATGTTTTTAGGTTTTTTTGGGTAAATATCCAGAAGACGATTCCTGGATCATATGGTAGTTCAATTCTTTGTTTTTTGAAAAACCTCCATACTGTTTTCCATAGTGATAATTTTCTTCATTTAAAAATATACATTCAAAATTGAAAAGTTATAGAGGAGGTGTGAGTGAGAGAGCGTAAATATCCCTTCCACTCAGATCTCCCTCACCTCCAATTTTCTTCCTCAGAGCCAACCTGTTAACACTTTTTTGTATTTAAAAATAATTTGTATGAACAAATATACATGTGTATTTGTATATATATATGTATTTTCCTTTTTTACACAAATGTTAGCATAATAAATAATTTTTCACCTTTATCAACAATTTATCATGAAGATTTTTTCATATGTATAACTACATAGACAATCTTCATAATTATTTTGTTTTTAAAATAAATTTTTATTTTTCATTTACAGTTGGCATTTAATGTTATACTAATTTCAGTTGTACAACATTGTGATTAGATATTTACACAGCTTACAAATGATCACACCAATAAATCTAGTACCCATCTGAAACCATACATAGTCATTACAATACTATATTCCCTGTGCTATACTTTACATCCCCATGACTGTTTTGTAACTACCAGTTTGTACTTCTTAATCCCTTCCCCTTTATTACCCATGCCCCCAAACTTCCTCTCTTTTGGCAACCTTTAAAATGTTCCTTGTATTTATGAGACTTTTTCTGTTTTGTTTGTACATTTATTTTGTTTTTTAGATTTCACATATAAGTGAAATCATATGGTCTTTGTCTTTGTCTGACATTTCACTTAGCATAATACCCTCTAGATTCATCCATGTTTTTGCAGATGGCAAAATTTTATTTTTTATTATGGCTAAGTAATACTCTACTGTATCTTCATTATTCTTTATAGTTGCTTGGTATTCCATTGTCTGGAATGTGCTATAATTTATATAATCTTTCTTCTAGTGGTGGGTACTTAAATTGCTTCTAATTTTTTCTATCACAAACATTTTTTTCAGTGAGTGCACGTCAACTTATCTTTATGTGCACCTGTGATTATATTTGTGAGTTCATTTCCTAGAATGCTATTGCTGAGTCTAAAGGCGTGGCACTTAAACTCCGGTGTTTTTTATCTTTTGGGTTGCACCAGTTTGTATATTCACCTAAACTATGCAAAGGCCTCTTTTCCTGCAAAATTGCCATACTTTTTAAACATTTGTTAATCCATAGATAAAAAAGGACTCCTGTCGTATTAATTAGTTTAATTGCTGTTATTATGAACTAATCATATTGTTCTAGCTGTAATATTTTAAAGGTATCTAGATCATTGTTTTCAAGTTCTCGCAATAAGGAAAGGTATTACAAGAAAAAGGTTCTGTTGAGCCCAGATGAATGAATAACCAGGGTATATATGACAGCTAGGTTAGAGATGGCAGACCCAAAGCATGAGTACTGCTCTTCCACCTTCATGTCAATAATTCATTATGTTTTGTTTTATTTCTAAGCATGGAAAATCCTCAGAATGTTTTCCAACACAGCTCTAGGGTGTGCCATCACTCAATTAGAATTAACATCTTTGCTTATACTATTTGTCATACATGTTTCAAATAGCTTATAACTAAGCAAAATAAAGGGACAAAAACCTGAGCTATGGCATCTCACATGACAACAAATTTAAAAGAAAGAATTTCTCTTTCATGAATCTCTATATAAGACCTAGCCTGTGTTAATGGCTAGTTTGATGGACTTTTTTTTCCCCAGAGAATTATTAGAAATATATTAAGCTCTAGTAATGCACAACAGCAACTGATTTGTTAATACGCCTTCAGGAGCTGCTTTCTTTTCTGGCTTTGCACTCCTCCTCTCTGAGTATTCCCTTCCCCCTCCAAATTAACTACTTGCATCCAAATTCTTGTTTCACATCTCTTCTGAGAACCCAAACTCAGATATAAACTTTATCTTGTTTAACGTAAGAAATGCAAAGCTGGGGGCAGGGCCCTGCTGAAAAGCAAGGCCTGATACTGGTAGTTGGGGGAGCAAACACATACAGCACATAAAATGGTCACCCTTCTCCATGGTCTCAAGCTCCTGCTTTTACACTCCTTCATGTGTTATCTTTTCATCATTACCTTTGCAAATGTAACATCAAAGTAATTCCTTGAGGACATTAAAACTTTTAAGATGTGCAGCTTTCGTTTAAAATTTTTTTTTTTTTACAATGTGTGACTTTTGAAAACTCTATTCAAAGGCAGGTACTGGATTCCTTCCTCCTTGCACATACTTAATCCCCCTCCAAATAAAACAGCCACAACTCTCCCTACCTTAAGTGAGTGGCTTTTCAGTTCCTCTGAGTGGTCTGCCATTTACCTTCTTTCAGTTCTCATGACTGAGGTACTGATGACTGGGGAAAGGCAGGTATCTGCTGACTGATAGGGATCCAACAACAAAGCATGGAAAAGAAAATTTGGCTCCAATAGAGTTTTTCTTCCTTCCTCCTTACACATCCAAAGAACTTTTGCTCTGAAAATCTTCTTATGGTCGATCATAAGAGTTTGTTGGGTAGATTTTCATGGAGATGTCTCACCAGGGCCTCTCATACCTTCCCTACTGAATCCCACATTTTTACCTGCATTACACATACAAGAGTAACTCCTTCAGATACAGTCAGTAGATATTATAGTGTTTTATCACTTTTTTTTACAGTGATTAAATTTTATGACTTTTAGAATCCCCTATTCCAAAGAGCCTCAGAAGATTAGATATGTTTAAATATGGAAATAAAATTCCCTCACAACCCTTTACCCACAAAGTACAATGGAGGCAATATTTTAGAAAAAGTGCCTGAGACACTGAGAAATTAAATAATTTTCTACAATTTCTTCAATGTAAAGTGATTCAAATATTTTTGAATGATAAACTAATTGGAGGATAATTATACCACTATAATTTAGTGAATTTAAATTTAAATACATTGTGTTTCTACGCATTTAGGCCTCTGTTATCCAATGTTATTCCATGAAGTCTCAGAAATATTACACACAAACACACACACACACACACACACACACACACACGCAATCTTAGTGGAAACAGAATCAAAAAATAACAAACATGACTATATACTAAATGGTTTGGAAATTGTCATTGTTATCAGTAGCCCAGGAAAATAATATTAGCTAATAGCTATTATTCAAGTGCAGGAAATGGTGGTGTGTACTGAAAACTATAGATAGATCTTCAACAGAGTTTTAAATTTTAACTTTTATGGAAAAGCCAAAGGAAAAAGACAGAATCACTTTTACATTGAAAAGACGTCAAAGGGGAAAAAGCCAGTTGGTTAATCATTCAGAGTCTTCCAGAATAGATACTCATCAGTAGAGTCCCAGGGTAAGCACTTTGATGATCATAAGTATTTCTTGATGGTGTGTTAGCATTTTCAAAAACTCCCTTAGTTATTTTCACATTACTCAGGGGAAATCAGACACTGATGGAACTGACTTGTACCAACTAAATTCACAAGAGCCTGATTGATATATCTAATTACCAATTGACTGATTTGAAGTGGAAAAAATAGAGCTATTAAGAGATTTGAAATATTCATGTTCTCAGGTCAGAATTTTCTCTCACTTGTTGGAAAGTATGCCTGGGAAGTCAAATTATTTTTGAAAAGTTGCTTGGTAAAAATAGTCAGACTAAAAAGGTTTGGATCATTTTAATAAAAAATGTCATAAAGAATCAGCTGAAGATTAAATGATTTGGATAAAATGACTGTTTTTTTCAGAGGCTTAGACTGTATATTCTCAGCTCAAAAGAAAAGTCTGTTGAATGAAATAGTTTTTAAAATGTTTAAAGAGGTTATTATTCTTCTGACTAATCAACAGTTACCCAGAGAAAAAGCCCAAAAACTTCTCTTGGCTAGGAGATATTTCACAATATATTTTTTATTGAAGTACCAGTATGTGTTAGTCAGCATGTGTTTATTTTAGATACCAATGTTGACTTTAAAATGTTGGCAGCAGTGTGTTTGGACTTGGTTAAACATTGAGTTACATAAGAGGAATCAGTTATATATTTAAGCATTACCTAGTCCTATAGGAACTACAGACTTTGTAGTATAGGTTCTACTTGCTTCTGCAACAATGTCCCTAGTGGATGAGACCATAGTTTGGTACACAGCTAAAATTTTATTCTCTCTTTCTAAATATAACAACTAATTATTTTGAATTTCATTTGGAACACAAAATACTGACTTTGGTATTTATTTTTCCATTTACTGCAGAGGTGAATTTGTTTTTCTCTTGGTTTTAGAATGTCTGGCAAATCTGAGCCTGAAAATCCTTTACCAGGAATCTTAGTCTTTATGCATGGCAGATGGCCAAGCTGCTACCTCTTTCCCTGTTATTAATGATGACTCTGAGAGTCTGGAGAGAGGGCTGGTGCCAGGCAGCTGGGGATCCGGAAAGAAAAAGGTTTTCCAAAGATAAACAAGTAATTTAAGGTCAATCATCATTCTTAACTATTTTAGAAGGTATTTGGCATGTCAGGAGGGAAAACTTGCTAGGATCTAGGAGACAGACATAGGTTTATTTCTAGACTTGCCTCTTTTTCTATGGTTCTGAGAGAGTCATTTGGCTTCTCTGAGTTTTAGTTTTCTCACTTGTAAAATAGTAACAATAATGCCTTCTCTGCCTATATCTTAATGTTGTTTTGAGCAGCTCAATTCCAGTCAGTAATGTAACAATCATTTGGCCCTTTTATCAACATTTTTGGCATAAATTTAGGAGGGCTTTGAAGACCATACAGATTAACATAAATGGAGGTTATTATTAGTAAGCAGTATACTCACCACTTTCATTTTGAATGTTTACTTCTTTTTTAGCACTGAAGAAAATGTCGCTCTAAAAATCAAGGAAATACAGCCTTGAATACTATACATACATGATTAAAATATTTAGATGATGGCAATACTGACTTGTTTTTTGGACACTTTCATGTGATAAGCTGGAACACAGCAATCAAAACCAAATCAAATCAGCATTTGATAAAAACATAAAAGTTGTAATTTCTTTCAGACTCAGATTTTCTTAAAGGAGTTAAAGCTTGGGCAACTATGCTTGACCCAATTTGCCTCAATAAGATCCTAAATAGGATATAAATGGCTGTCTAACAGTTTGTCAATTCTGTCATGAATCAGCAATCTGGGTGGTACAAAAAGACTTCTCCCAATTCTGAAAGAAGGAATGATTACACAGGTCGCTAGTCTTTGTAAGTCACTGTTGCTATGATTAAAAGTCATGTGTTTTGACACAGAACGGTAAAAGACAACACAATATTCACTTTTTAGTTTTTATCGTATGATGTAAAAATCAATATTAAGACTAGTTTTATGAAAAGATGCAATAAAATTCATAAATATGTGTTCATAGAGATATTAATAAAAGAGACAGAAGGAATAAATATTCCTTTTTATAACTTAAACAATATACAAAAACTAATTTATTTCCTTTTGATTTTAGTAGCCACTCCCAAACATGATATATTTGTCCTAACATCAATATTAATGATACTGAGGAAAAGAGAAATAGAACAACCTCTAGAGGAATATTTTTTAAACTTCTTAAAATTTTACCTTTAGGGTTACTGCCCTAAAATGGGTTACTGCCATTTTACAGTGTTGCCTTGATAAACTGTAATCACCAGTTTCATGTTCTTATGAGATAATCCTTTTTTATAATGGTTCCATGGCTTGGTTATAAGGCAAAGTAATGAATTAATTTGATTCAGTTGTAACTTGTTTTTAAAATATATCTTTATAGTACTAAGGCTGCTGTATGTGCTTAATGTGTTGAAAACATAATGACTCCCTAAAACACTCAGTAAATAATAGTGTTCCATTATAAATTTTAATTCTGTTTTAAATATATACTACATATTTTGACACAAGATGTTTACATTGATCATCTTCTTGATCACCCATACGTTCTTTCAATATAAACAGTTATTCTAGTCTTCTACAATAAAGACCAAAAATATTTGAACAGATAGAAACTGGAGGAGCTCCTCATTGGCAGTCAGATCAATCGAGCTGAAAAAGATGCAGATAGAGAAAAAAAATCATGGCTTTTTGTGCTATCTCTAGACTAAAACTTTTTTTAAAAATTCTGAAATTGTAAAGAATAAAGGAAGGTGTGTGGAATGAGTTTACAGTGAAGCATCTTAAAGGGATAAGGCAATAGTAGACCACCTCTTCTTTCTCATAGCTTCTAAATGGGAATGAAGATGGCCCTTGCCTTCTTCTCATGGAGAAATGGGTCTCGTTACAGTGATCTCCACATTAACAGTAGAAATGCAGTCAATGTGTTGATTTCAGACCCTGTAAAACAAGGTTCTTTGCCCGGGTTCAGGGATAGAATTCAGCAGCCCCTGGGCTTGATGGATAAAAAATTTCTTTAATTTTTTTTCTGAAACTCTAAAATTTCTCTCAATTATGAATGTAGATTTTAAACTGTAATAATTATTAACTGTTTCTGTGAGTCTGACACCAAGAGAAATAAAAGATATTTTCTTATCACATTATAATTGTTGTAGATATCTTGAAAACATCATTTATGCTCATCACTACTTCAAAATATAGCTCTTAGACTTGCAGCTGGATCTTATTATTAATGTGTTAGTAAAGACATATATATTATGTTATCATGAGTTTTTAAAGCCATCTGCTATTTGTATCTATATATAATTGTCAATTTAATTGTAATCTTATGTATTTTATTTTATGCATTTAAAAACATTACTCTGAGGAGGAGTATAGATATCACCAGGCTGTCACAGAGGTCCATGATACAAATAATAGTTGTAAAAACTTTTTCTAAAGGAACATTTACTGAAAATCTTAAATTATTCTCCCCAAAAACAGAATTTCAAAACCTTTTTTTTAGAAAGGAATTAATTTGAGACAACAATTTCTTAATTTCATTTTATCTTCCATCCTTTACTTAGTCCATTGAATTCCTGACAAACAGCATATACACAATAAACATTCATAGGAAATGATGCTTCTTTTTATTTTTGAAAAATGAGTAAGCTGCTAAAAACATGCTGAGTTTGGTTCATGGGACACTTCTCAAAGGAGAGATGGCTTAAGATCGAGAATTAAGTGGAAAGGAATATCTGCATAGAGGAATTAGCCAAGGGCAAGATCTTACCTTGAAGAAGACATTCTGCATTAAGTCTGAAAACACTTGTCTTATGTGGGAAACATGCCCATGCTAACCTTTCTGTGTCCTCTCAACCACAGGTAATCACATTATGCATGAAATAACTTATTAATTATATTTTCAGTTGACAAGCATTAAATTACATGCTAAATCTGTTCACATCAGGGAAGATATTTGCTGTAGTAACATTTGCTAATATGTGCTAGTCTCAGAAAAGCATTATATCACAATTCTTAATCTAGGTATGGAAATGAAAAGGTCTAAGCATGTGACTAATATTTTGATTCTTATACATATCTCTAGGAATTCAGAACCTCTACTTTATTGTCTGATAAAACTGTCTAGTAGTCTAGTTTTTCAGTTTGCTGCTAGAAATTGTTTTGTTTAGTTTGCTATTTCTTTTTATATATATCCACACTGGTCAGAATCTTTGAGAAATTAGATGATTGTCAAGGCCATTATGTAGAGCATGATATTTAGAAACAGCAACAGGCAGAAAGAATGTGTGGTTGTTCCCCTTAGATCTGATATTCTTACAATGCCAAACTCTGTAGTTCATCCAGCAGACCATAGTTTTCATGTCCTGGGTGATCCATGTCTCTGGAATGTCTTTCCTATCCTCATTGATTCTATGCAGTCTCAAGATCTGATGTCACCAAATCTTGCAAAAACTTAGGCTGATTCTTCCTCTCATTCCAGATTGTACTGATAAAGCTTCTGTTCTTCTAGGGTCATAAACTGCTCTCAGTTCTCCACACTCAAAACCTCTAATCAATTCTTCAAAATTATGCTCTGAACTGTGAACATCTTGGAACTGGAATTATGTCTTTGAGTTACAGACAAATATTAGGCCCTCAAGATTTTCTGTACAAATAATTAGATGAATAAATAAATGAAGCCAGCAAATAAAGCTAATTGACAGGGTCACATGAAAGCTGAAGAGTGTGTAAGGAAGGATGGGGAGGCAAGTTGGTCCTGGTCAGTCTCGATTCCAAGACATTAATAGCAATGTGTGTGTGTGTGTGTGTGTGTGTGTGTGTGTGTGTGTGTGTGTGTGTGTTTCATGGGAGTAGTGGAGAAGTAAACATAATGCCTGACTGTGTATAAATAATTTCATTGTATCCGGGAGGAATGTCACTGCTACTATTTGATATATAAATGCTACATTTCTTTAAATCAGAGAAATTCCTTCTGTACTCTCAACCACAACACTGGAAGAAAATTCAAACTCAGTCATGATTGGCAGGGAGACGTCTCTCTTATCTTCCTATGAGTTTGGAGGTAAGTTTGGAACCTCTGGTGGGTATCCTACAATCATTCTTGTTAGAAACTTCCATGAGAGGAAGCCCAAGCCCCAGACCCTTCCAGAAACCTGCCTGGTTCCTGTGCATATGTTCCACTCCCAGCCTGAGGAAAACTAATCTTCCTCAATTAGGTAGCTCGTATAGTGTCTACTCCAAAGCCCTAACCTCTATTCTTTCCTCTGGGGAACATAATCCATGGAAATTTTTGTATTAAGGGGTGATGGGTAGGAAAAGAATCTGGAAACGCCAGTTTTTCCTTTCTTTACCACTTACTTGTTACACAGATCTTCAAAAGTAACAGGAAGTTTTATCTGCCTCTTCTCAAACTCCCCACCTCCTCCAATCCACTGACAGCCTTGAATCTCCTCACAGTTCCAGCCTCTATTTCGCTTTGCAGCATGGAAAAGCTTAAAGCACAGAGTCTTGGCAATTGTCCCGGTTTTCTTCATCCTGTTTATGACTCTAAAGAAAACATTTTTGACTCAAAACAAGCTGAATGTTTCCTTTGAGATCTCAAATATTTTCCCAGAGTCCACCATAAAAATAATAAGGTCATGTTGTAATTTTAAATGTTCTGTTCAAGTTCTTGTGGCAAGAGCCTGTTATAGTTTAGTTTATCAAGCAAATAACCTCAAGTCTGCTTCTAAACAAAATGTTCTCCAAAAAATAAAGCAGTCTTCCCTCTGATGATCCACATCTCAAGTAGAATCAGTATTTATTATCATAAAACTCCAAACAAATATTTATGTACACTTACCATTGTTTTGCAACTTGCATAATTTAGGCAGTCATTGCTTATGCTAGCATTGCCATTCAGAACTCAGTATTGATACTTCAAAATATTTTACTTTGGTAGTATAAATGTATGCTATATTGCCAAAGACATATTAGACAAGAATCATCAACAATATATTGTGCTGAAATGGATTCATTTTGAAACAGTAGGGAATTCATGAGAAGAGTTTTGGGAAGAAAAAATATTTTACTAATCAATCCTATAATATTTGTGATCTCTTAGATATTATAGTAAACTAGGCCTCATTTGTAAATAACAAAACTAAAAATCTACACCATCATATGAGTAAGACTTCATTTTAAAATAAACATATTATAAAAACATGAACAAATAATATTAGAGACCAAAAATACTAACTTGTGAATATTCATATTTTCTACTTCACTGCCTATTAAGAATTATTCCACCAGAGCCAACTTGGTTTGTGAACATTTATGAGGACAAGAAAAGTAGAGATAGGACTGGAGTGTGTTTGCTTGGTATTGGAATAGGCGAAATGTTGCTCCTGGAAGATAAAAGCTGAAGGTGTATTCTTTATATATTGGCAAGAGCCAAGAAAGTGTTAGAAATCTTTTATTGGGGATTTGGACTGAGTGATTGAAATGATAACAAGCCTTTCTCTGTAGGGCAGGCTGTGATCCCAAAACAGGATAGAGACTGAACTTGAAGTGCTGCCATGAGCTGTGTACTAATCCCTTTGACAGAGTCTAGTAAGGAGTTTTTAAACATTAGATTTTAATTTTTGAATAGATTATATGTTTGATGCAGGACAGGACAACTCCTCCCCACTACCCCATCCCCACCCACCCCAGTGGAGATTCAAATCCTTCACCAATAGAGAAAGGGTTTTTGATGGAGTGCAGGAAAGAATTAAAGTGTACATCAGAGTTAGAATCGAAAAGAAAGTTTATTAGAGAAGGTGTAATGCCTCCATAGACTGAGTGTTGTCTCCTCTCAGAGGCAATGAGTGAGAGAGACAAGAGGGACAGAGAGAAAAGACATTGAGAAGGACAAAGATAAACACAATAAGAGAGACTGAAAAAAGACCATGAGAGGGACAGAGACAAGACCAAGATAAAAAAAAGCAAGGACAAAAAGCCTTGGGTGTTTAGGAAATTCAGTTTATATATCATTCTTAGTTTCTATGAATTACAGTTTAAAGATTTTGTTTCCCTATTTTTCTTGGATGGTATACTGGGTATATATTGTGAAAGTAAAGGTATGTAGCATGAAAGGCATGGATAGTAGCAAGAAAGCCTACTGGCAATCTCCAGCCTTTGTTCCATAGGTTCCCCATGGTTTTAGCCAGAGGGAATGGTTTATTGTGTTTATTTTTTGTAGGGTGTGACTTAATAAAGACTCTGTTTTCCTATTTTTCATTCCAGTGTGGATAAATGGTTTCTTAGCAATCCCAGCAGGAATCTTCCTCTGTTCTACAGTTTTTCTGTGGTTTGGCCATAGTGCAGTCTTTGAATATAGCTTGATGTAACATTTAGTTCTTTTTGCCTCCTCCCTACATTACATTAACAAGGTTCAAAATTGTAAACGTATCATGAGGTTTATTAAAAAAATACTCCCTAACAGTCTAGGCCCCAATCCCCCAGTTATCGTCCCTGGAGGCCACCAATATTTCTAATTGCTTGTCTTTCCTTCTGAGTTATTTTATGCACATTCAAGTGGACAGACATTTGTATTATATATTCTACCCCCTCATTTTTTAAAAATAAATTGTATCATAACATAAATTTTTCTGTAGGCTTTTTACTATCTTTACATTATTTGGGTTATGACTTCATTTTATTAAGATGAAGAGATTCCTCATTCTATTTTTTTTTTTTTGCAGATGCATAGTATTCTACTGTAGCAGTATACAAATATTTTATAGCTAATTCACCCTTTTGACTGCCTACAATCATTTACTGTTACATACACATGCTATGAATAACTCTAGTCTTAATTTATTTTGTGCCATGCACCCCTTTGGAGGCCTGGTAAAGCTTATGAATTTCTTCTCAAGATAATGTTTTCAGATATATAAAATAAAATCCTCAGGATTAAAAAAGAAACCAATTATACTAAAATGTAGTTATTAAAATATTTTCATTTAGAAATATATGTGCTTTATTAATAGATTAAATGAAAAGATCTAGCAGTGGGTGAAATAACTTTTATAATTTCAAAGTACAAATGAACATAAAATGATATTTTAAAGTATCTGAAACAACTGTAATATGACATAAAATATCTAATTTGTATTGATAACAAAGGCATAGACTGACACTACTGTGGTTTCCTTCCTACTTTCATAATTCCAGGTCTAGAGGACAGGAAATGTGTGAGATAAGTCTGGCATGTCTTATTATACTAGATAGCAAGGAAGTTACCAAAGACAACTAGGGCCATGACAAAAGGACTCAGGATCTAACTTGAAGAGGTTCTCACTGACCAGAGAGAGAGCATCTTGAGCATCAGTAAGGATAGTAACTTCAATGGCCTAAAGTACATTATGAACTACAGGGGTTCATAATGATATTAACTAAAATAAAAATTCATTGGTCACACTGGTAGCCCTCTGTAAATTGCTTGCTGATTTTTACCAGGTGGCTTTTGAGGTGTACAGGCCAGGGCTAAACTTGGTCTGTAGCTGGACCCCTGTTAGGAAAGTGCCAAGGGACCCCACAGGACACCTATTAGTAGCTATGCTACTAATACCAGAAGACTTAGGAGCTTTACTTGGTACATAGAAATAGACACAGAAAGGCAGCCAAAATGGGGAGACAAAAAAGCATGTCTCACATGAAAGAACAGAACAGAGTTCCAGAAAAAGATCTAAACTAAGTCAAGCAATCTTACAGATTCTGAGTTCAAAATACTGGTTATAAAGATGCTCAATGAACTTAGGGGAAGAGTAGAGAAACTCAGTGAGAATTTTAACAAAGTGATAGAGAACATAAAAATGGAAATGGAAAACATAAAAGGGAACCAGTCAGAAATGAAGAAGACGGGATCTGAGATGAAGAATATGCAAGAGGGAATCAACAGAATAGATAATGGGAAGAATCAAAATGCCAATATAGAAGATGGGGTAGTGGAAGACAATCAGAATGGCAATAAGAAAAAAGAATCCAAAAAATGAAAATTATTTAAGGAGCCTATGAGACAACATCAAGTATGACAACATTTGAATCATAGTGGCACTGGAAGAAGAGCGAGGACAAGGAGTTGAAAACCTATTTGAAGAAATAATGATGGAAAACTTCCCCAACCTAGTGAAGAAAATTGATGTACAACCCCAGGAAGCACATAGTCCCCCGAAAAGATGAACCCAAAGAGGTCCACACCAAGACACATCATAATTCAAATGCCAAAGGTTAAAGACAAAGAGGGAATTTTACAAGCAGCAAAAGCAGCTAGTTACTTACAAGGGAGCTTCCATAAGACTGGCCTGTGATTTCTCAAAAGAAATTTTGTAGGACAGACAGGCTTGGCACATAATATTCAAAGTGACAAAAACCCAAGATCTACAACCAAGACTGCTTTATCTAGAGAAGCGATCATTCAGAGAAGAAGAATAAAGAGCATCCCAGACAAGAAAAAGCTAAAGGAGTTCATCACCATCAAGCCAATATTATAGGAAATGTTGGTGGGACTTCTTTAAAAAGAAGAAAAAATGTATATCAAAAAATATGAATGAAAAATGGCAATAACTACATATCTATCAACAAGTACTTCAAATGAAAAAGAATTAAGTGCTCCAATCAAAAGATAGGGTTGCTGAATGGTTAAGAAAACAAAATTCTGACATATGCTGCCTATAGGAGACGCACTTCAGATTACAAGATACACATAGACTAAAAGTAAAGGAATGGAAAAAGATATTACATGATGGAACTATAAGGTATTGTGCTAAATTAAGTAAGTCAGATAGAGAAAGACAAATGCCATATGATTTCACATAAATGAGGAATCTAAAGAACAAAATAAACAACAATAATAACAACAATGACAATGAAATGGAAACAGAATATTTTGAGGGTCACCAGATGGGAGGGGGGTTAGGAAAGTTGGTGAAAAATGGCAAAGGGATTAAGAAGTAACAAATGTATAGTTACAAAATAGTCATGGAGATATAAAGTATAGCATAAGAAAGACAATCAATAATATTGTAATGAATATGTATGGGGCAGAAGGGTACTAGATTTACTGAAGAGATCACTCTGAGAGTTATATAGATCTCTAATCATTTTGCTGTACACCTGAAACTAATATAATATTGTATGCCAACTATAATTGAAAAATAAAAAATATTATATAAAATGTTGCCCAGTTACTAAGTAAAGATGTAATGATGGAATATACTATTTTGTAACTCCTAATAAATTATTTATCTAGGCATTGATCATTAACAGCTGTGAGCATCAACAGAAGCGAAACAACCAGACCACAGCCCCCAAATGAAAGAACACTATCCCATGTAAAAAAAATTCTTTCTCTAAAAAACCTTAATTTGATATAAAAGACCTGAATCTCATAAAGTCCCCAGGTCTAATTATGGAAATGTAAATGAGCATGTTAAACAGTATGGGAAAACTTCCTTCAACAAAAGAAAACAGAAAAGGAGGAAATAAAAATGGGGGAGGGGAACCTTCTGAAACATATTAACCAATAACATGCAGACCTTATTTGGATCTAGATTCAAATATACAAACCATATAAACAAAACAAAACAACTTTTATGACATTCATAAGATAGTTGGAAATCTGAACATTGGAAACATGTAATGCTATTAAGAAATAATTGTTACTAATTTATAATATTTTATATAATGTTATGATGCTTATGTTTTTAGAAGAAGCATTGTCTTTGAAAGATACTGAAAACTTACAGATAAAATAATATAACATTTGGAATATTCTTCAAATATATGGAAGAGGGAGAGTAGTTAAGATTTCCATGCAGCAAGATTGGCCACTGATAATAGATGGAGCTGGGTAAGGGGATCTGTGGGAGACTAATATTATACCATTCCGTCTAATTTTGTATATGTTTAAAAATTTAAATTAAGCAAAATTACTAAAGATTTTTTTTCCCAAATGAAGGCAATGTAGCATGAAAGGGACTGAGAAATATCTCATTTCTGTTAGGTTCTACATTATTTTTTAAAAAATCAGAATTGTAATATTTACATTCTTTATGGATCAGAAATTCTTCTGTCTGTATTCTATAGAAAGAAACAGATATGTAATCAGACAGGCTGGAGTTCAGGAGATAGGCTGATGGGTTTGGAGAAAATATATGCTGAAGATCCACTTACCAAGGAAACAGATTCAGGGTAGGGATTAGCTTGTGTAACGTTTCTTAGGGAGCGCTCTTAAGATTATCACCTATGAGGTGAGGGGAGTGAGAAAAATAGGACTGGGCAAGAGAAGTTGGCCTATGATGCAGTTATAGTAGGCACTTCAGCCAACCCCACAAGGTGCTCTGGAGCTAGGATAGCCCTTTTGTATTGTCCCAGTTGAAGCAAGGCAGCTTATTTCTCCTCATCAGTCATTAGACATGGGCTGTCTTCAGGAAGGGCCATTCCTGGTGTAAGGCAGCTTCCAAAAGCTGAGAGTGATTCCCAGAGTGAACCTCAGCTGTGAATGGCTAAAGTGCCCAGCACACTGTCAGCAAATGAGAGACTGAGGGCCTCAAACCTGAAGGGGATCAGGGCAGTGCCCCACAGAGTCCACCATATGTCACTGCACCAATGTTATGGCACATCAATCCAGAGATTTTCCCTCCTAGATGAATAATGTGTAAAAATTAGTCCCAAAGGGCAAGTCTTTACAACAGAATTCCTGACAACACACTAAACTCACATAACGTGATAAAAGATTTTGTATATTTCACACTCTTTATACCTATGTGACAGCTATACCTACTGTCAGTATCTTATATAACAGTGGTCCCCAAGTCCCTCGGGGTTTCCAGAAAGGCAACAGCGCTCTTTGAATTATTTTTAGTACAATTTTAAGGTGAACTCTAACATTAAAATTTTTATTTTTATTTTGAAATAATTCCAAATTTGTCAAAAATTTGCAAAAATAGTGCCAAATACTCCTATATAATATTCATCTAGATACACCAATTGTTAACATTTTGACATAGACACTTTATTATTTTCTTGTATGACCACCACAAAATGATTAAGATCAAGAAATTCAATATTTCTATAATGTTATGATCTAATCCATAGTTCATATTCAAATTTCACCAACTGTTCCTACACTGTCTTTAATAGAAGTCCAGGCTCCAATCCAATATCATACCTTACATTTAGTTAAGATGAGTCCTTAGTCACCTTCAGTCAAGACTATTACCACAGTCTTTCCTTACTTTCATCACCTCATCACATTTGAAAATTTCAGGCATCTTTGGCCGAAATATTGTAGAAATGACAATATTCATTTTCTATACTGCACAATAAATTACCACAAATTTAGTAGCTTAAAACAACATACATTCATTATCTTATAGTTTCTATGGTTCAGGACTTTGGGCACCGTTTAGCTGAGTGCTTTATGAGGCTGCAATCAAGGTACAAACAAGGGCTGAGATCTCATTTCATAGCTTTACTGAGGAAAGAACTGCTTCCGAACTCAGTTATTGGCAAGATTTATTTCCTTGTGGTTATAGAACTCATGCTTCTTCAAGTCATCAAAGAGAGCAAGACTCTAGAGTGAATCTGCTTGCAAGATAGAGCCTTATATAATGTAAGATAATCATAGAATGACATCCCAGCACATTTGCCATATTATATTGCTTAGAAGAAAGTCACAGATCCTGCTCACACTCATGATGAGGAGGTTATTCAAGGACATGAAGAGCAGGAACCAAGACTATGGAGGAGGGGCATATTAAAAACAGTGATTCTATGTCCTTCTTGCATCCTGTCAGGTAGTTCACAATATCCATCAGTCGCACTACTGGTGATATTAGGTTGGATCACTTGATTAAATTGGTCTTCTCCAGTTACTCTTCCCTCCTTTGTAAATAGTAAGAATATGTAGGAGATATGTACTTTCAGCAGTCATATTCAATTTTCATCAACCTTTTAATTAATAGCTCTATGAACTTGTGAATTCCTATTTATTCAACAAGTTGTAATCCATTGCTAATGCTCAAATTATTCCAAATTTGGACCGTTAAAAGCCCTTTAAAGCTGGCCCCTGTGTCCTTTCAATAGGGGTCAATCATTCCATTTCTGGATATACTTTCTGGATATATTGCATGTGTGTGTGTGTGTGTGTGTGCATGCGTGTGTGTGTGTGTATTTCTGTAATTATGATGTTTTAATATTTTAAAAACTTTTCTGGCTGAAGAGAGACTACTTACTTACTCATCCTAGGTTGGCTAGCCAGTTCTTTGAGATAGCAAAGCCCCAGCCAGGAGCATGACTTTGATATGCAGACTAACCAATCCAAATTATGATCTCCTCTCTATTTGGTTCATGACCCCAGGAGGCAATATTCCTGTTTTAATCATCCCAGGGCCAGGTGACTAGGGATCATCCCTATAATTTAGAGTTCTCTAAAATTATCTGAACTAGCCAACCCTAAATTATTTACTTGCCTTGTCTTGCCTTGCCTGTCCCTTAAAACTCCTGTAAACATGGTCTAGGCTCTCCCCTCACTCTTGCCCCTTCTGCCTCCTGACCACTCTGGTGTATCTTTTCTATGGCCCTGCATGGCATGCCGTGTCTCTGTTTCTAGGGACTATGAGTATAATACATTTTGTTTTATATTCAGGCTTCTCCTGTGTTACCTTTTGTGGCCACACTTGATTGACCATCACCTAAAAGAACACAAAATGTTGGCACAAAATATTCCCGAACTATGTTGTATTTTTCTAGCTTCAGCCCTAGAGAATCAGCCATTTCTCGTGAGAGTTTTGGTTACTTTTGTTGGAGGATAATATTTAGAAACCAGTATTTGTATATTTTACTTATAACGGTATTAACACTTATGGCAATACCTGTTCTTATCTGATCAAGCCCCCTGGGTTGGAAGCAATATGACTGTAGTGATTGAGAAGGTGGGCTCTGGATCTAGACTGCCTGAATTCAAATCCTGGCCACTGTGAACCAGCTGTAAGGCCTTGGGAGAGTCACTTATAACTTAATCAGCTGTGTGATGCTATTTAGTAGTAATGCCTACCTTAAAAAGTGGTTGTGAGAATTTAGTAGGATTTACATGTGAAGTTCTTAGACTAATACCTCGCACACAGTGATTGCTCAGTAAATATTTTAATGAATAAATCTCATATTGATCAGAAGCTCTACCAGAAGAATGAAAATGAGAGGAAAACCCTGACCCACATTCTTTTCAGAAAATAAATAAAAAGTGAATTTTCAAGAGATCTTCATCCTCTTGTGAGAATATTTTTCTTTCAGAATTTCCTATAATAATTTAAAAATTATCTTTAACATACTGTAACAAGCTTGAAGACATTTCTGTAAAATGTCATTTATGTGATTCCAGGAAAAACAAATATTTCCTACTCATTTATAGTCATGTTCTTCCTTCATCATCATCAAAAAAGAAAGAAAGAAAGAAAGAAAGAAAGAAAGAAAGAAAGAAAGAAAGAAAGAAAGAAAGAATGAAAGAAAGAAAGAAAGAAGGAAAGAAAGAAGGAAAGAAAGAAAGGAGCCCATGTAAGCCTGGTACCAAATCAGAGTCACAGATTTGACTCTGTGTCTGGGACTCTGATTCCTAAAAACATCAAGTAATCCATCACAGAATACACCAAGACCATTGAGAAAACAGTCAGAAAATCAAAAGAAGAAGTCAAGAAGAACAAGGCCCTGTGATCATTTTCCTCAGTGATCTCATTTGGGGCGTGAGAACTTCCAGATACTGCATCTGCAGCAGAAGATGCAGCAAAGCAGTGAGTCCAATCCTAAACATGTTTCTAATAATATCTTCTCAGCAACTGATATCTCTATCTTAATCCTGATTTAATTACTTGCAAGAACAGCCATCCTGAACAGTCTCACTGGAAAAGCTAATTTGGCTCCTATGGGGCAAGGAATAAGTGCATCAGAAATATTCTTAATAATTTTTATATTTCAAGTTGGTATTTCAGTCCCTTTGTAATTCCTGCTCAAGTTTTTCTTACTTTCTAGGTCTGAAAAAGTAATTTCCAAATCACTGTGAAGGCATTGTTGTAAAATCATGTTTCTGTAGAATCTTTTAGTCATTTGAAATAGGGCAGGCTAATGTTTCAACTTGAAAATAAAATGGATTTCCCATCAAGGTTCCCATTGTACGTGACTATGTTTTTGTTACCTAACACAATAAAGGGAGTTGTCACTAAATGATTCAGTAAGTTAAAATATCAACTCCCTCTCTGGAGAGGAAATCTGGAGAGGCATGGTGTTTATATTAGATGCTAGGATAACGCTTACTTGTAGATTTACAGTTTTCTGGAATCAATGTCAGATAGAAACTATGAACAGGAAGGTAAGAAGTAGGGTCAATTGTCCACCTTGGCCAGAACCAAGCCTGTAGCAACCCAAATTTGTCATATTTCCTTGTGTGCGCTCTCTCTCTCTCTCTCTCTCTCTCACACACACACATACACACACGTCTCAACTGCTCCACTGTTATAATGCTGTTCTTGGTAAATTCCCTAGGGCAAAATCAACGGCAACCCGTTTTCAGCTGTTTCAGTATCTATGGGAAATTTGCCATGTTGGGATTTGACTGATAGCCACAAAAACCCGTTTGACTGAGTGGTGAGACCATGAGGTCTAGGTGGAATATTAACTCGCCAACTTGGAATGATTACTTGGAGAATGCTCACATTGCCTCTTATTTATGATTAAATCTAAGTCTCTGAGAGTGCTGAAGTCATAGAAACGACTAGACAAATGTACAGAAATTTTTTTTTATTCAAAACTCAACTACCAATGAAAACCTTCTCTGCCACCAGGGATTCCCCGGAAAGTGGTTCCTAAAAATCAGCTGTGAGCTAACTGCACTCATTTTTCATCCTTGTGTTATCTTCAATTCTCAGCTAATAGAAGCCCCACTGGGCTGAATTTTAAATGGCATGAAAGTAGGAGAGAAAGAGTTTCACCTCAACCTTCCTGGAAAAAAGGCAAGCATATTTTTTATTATCAAAGGCCAAGTGGGGAATCCTTTTACACAATAAACTGGGTAAAGTAAATGAAATAGGCTTTATGATTTCTTTTCTACACTGAATCTAGGAAAGAATAAATTATGTTTTAAAAAAAACTTTTAATAGTGCACATATCTTCACTGCTGTCAGTTCTATTTTGTTGCAACAAACCAAGTTTATTGACTATCAGTTATAACCTTAGTCTGTGCTGTCCACCAGAGTTCTGACCATTTAACCTATCATATTGGTGGAATGTCTTCTCATTTGAAAATGCCAAGTTAACTTTAAAATCATTTATCTAATTAAAGTAGGACTCAAATGAATTATGTTATTCAGAAACACCAAATAAAAAGTCCTTAAATCTGTTCAATGTTTTCCACTGGAGAGGGTGTTAAGAAATGTTACAGACAAACCAGCATGTGAAGTAAAGAGTGTGAGCATCTGAGTTAGCAAGAGACCTGAGTAGGAGGAATCCACAGTATGTCATTCACCAGCTTTGTGACTTTAGCCTGCATGCTTAACCCATAAAAGCCTGTTTCCTCATGGGAAACAGCTCCATACAGGAGAGTTGTAAATTTCAATTGCAACATAGGAGAGACTGGCATGTGTCTATTGTGCACACTACTTCATTGACCTTCCATTTCCCCCCTAAATGTACAGAAACTAGGTAACAACTTTTATTATCCTTTGCAAAGGCAGCTGGTATCTGGGGAAGTGAAAGAGATCACAAAAAAAAATCACGTGGTTGACGAGGTTCAAAATACACAAACAATAAATTCATCACTTTTAATTGTTTAGGGTCTGTTTTTGTTTTAAATTAATTTGCGGTTTTTCTTCTGAACTGAAATTAACTTCTCCAGACTTTGGTGGCCTCAAATACAAAACTAGAGTGTTGGACCACATCTATCAGATTTCAGCTCTGACTGTGGAGAGCTTAAAATGCAGATTCCTGGCCCCAACTGTCTTTCTTGGGCAGAATCAGTGTGTGTGGCTTTAGAAACCCATAGTCCATTCTCCGTTGAAATTCAGATGGCATTTGGAGCCCTCCACATCACATGCCAGGGTCTATCACAAAACCAAAGGAAATGATACTTAGACAAAGAATAAGAGTCCTTCTCCCTAAATTATTTGTACATTGGTTGTCATAGGTATGTTCTGGAAGCCCTCAGCTCATTCATTCCACAAAAGGGCAGGTCAGAACTTCCAAGTAAGTAGCCAGCCTCCAGGATAGGACAGCCAGTCAGCCACCGTGAGTTTCAAACCATGGAGCAGGAGTCCCAGGAGCTGCCTTCTCTGACAATGTCAGTAAGGTCTGCCAGATACCCTGGCTGCAGGTAAGATGGCTTACTACTTCTCCCTCTGCCTCCCTTTTACTGTGTTTGTATACTATGATTATAGTTTCAAATGAAGGACAGCTCCTGGCTTCTTTGCCTGATCCTACACTCACCTTTTTTTGAAAATGACTACTCCTCCATCTACATGGTTGCAGAGATGGCTCCCGGAATCCAGGTTTATTTAGGCCTTACAGGAATGAGTACATGTCTCTCTTGTTCAATGCAACTCTTTTCCCTTAGAATCTGGGTTCAGGGTGAGTCTCTTGAACAGATAAAATGTAAACTTGGGAAGTGTCAGTAGCAATATTTTTTTGTGTACTCTGCATTAAGAAAAATAAAGTTATAGATAAAAGAGTCAAGGAGCAAGATGGAGAGTGTGGAGGACATTCTGGTTCCCCTCCTCCATGAGTCCCATTATCCCATCTGCATCCCTACATTTGGTGTTCATTATTAATGCTACTTTGGTTAAAGGGCAACTGGCTTCTGTTACTTATAATCAAAGAAGCTCTAATAAGAATGGTTGCTATGTATGAATCATTATAGTTTCAATGTTCAAATGAATGAGAAACCAGTACTTTCCCAAGAAAGAAGGCAAAATAGATGTGGAAGAAAGCAACCAGGAGGCAGAATATCTGAATTCAAAGCCTTCTGTTGGAACACCACAACCACATACAGAGACTGTTGACATTAGTTCTTAAAGGTAACTAAATTCTGCTGCTCACGAGCTAGACGATATTGGGAAGAGTTTTTAACCATATGGGTTTAATTATAAAAGGACCATAAAAATTCTGAGAGCCAAATAAATACCTGGCACCATGCTAGCTATTGTGTTCTCACAGATAACCTACTCTGTGGGACCTCAGTGGTCTGGTTGGTGCTTGATGGGGGTGTGTTCAAGGAAAAGTGGGGGTGATAGGTAGGCTTGGGAGGCAGGCAAGGGTGTAATGGAAGATGTGATAGAAAAAGTGATGAGTTTAGCCAAGGAAACAAAAGCTGAATGGGGTGGACCAAGGTAGGAAGGAAGAACAGGGCCTTCTAGCTGTAGGATGGCATGCCCAAAACATAAGGTTGAGACTTACCATTCTATAAAGTAAAAACCATTTTTTCCAAAGATATTCATGGATGAAGGCTGATTCAGAAGGAATAAGAGAAATAAAATTGAACTCTTACTACAACTGTGGGAACTCCAGTATTTAAAAATTCATTACAAAAGATAATAAAGGGATCCAATGTATATTGGAGCAATGGAATCCCAGAGGAGTAGATATAATGAATCATAAATGGAAAAGAGACAACTTACCTATGAGAATGGGTTGATAAAAATAGTAATATAAGTAACATTTATCAACTGATTGTTAAATGCCAGGCACTTCATGCTTTATGCACATTGTCTCATTTCATCCATTACAACTCTGTGTAGTTTCTATTATTAACCAGTCACAGGAGATCTTTTTCCTCACTTGCTTATTCCCTTTTCCTGTACTTATCGCCATCTAAAACACAATGAATTTTTTTTTGTTTAGTATTATTTTTTTCTTGTCTTTCTGCTTCTGATAGAATGGACTATCTTTAAGGACAGGGATTTTTGTTTGTTTTGTTTGTATCCCTAGCACTTAGAAAATACAGTAGGAGCTCAATAAATATTGGTGAACAAATGAAAAATGAAAACTGAGGTATAGAATTGTTTATACTTTGCCACAACCAAATATCCAGGCAGTGTCAGGACCTGGGAGCAATCATGTGAACAGCTAAGAGGGCTTTTAGTGAGATGGTGGTCTCACAGAGAGCCATAATAAAACCAAGGGTAGAGGGGATAGAGCATCAGCCTCGTAAGAATAGGCTTAAAAATTAATTGAGTCATTTACTTACTCATTAAAATAGTCAGCATATATTTACTTAGCACCTACTATGTGTCAAACATTGTTCTAGGCACTGGAGAAACAATGGTGGAAAAGGCACAAAGGGTCCCACATGCAGAGGGGAGACAGATACTAGAAAAGGAAACAAATCAATACGCAGAATCATTCCAGGGAGATAAATTCTGGGATGATAATAGAACAGGGTGATGTGATGAAGAGTAACTGCAGGGGAGGGTGCGTAGCATAGTTTAATGTGGCCCTTAGAGAGGGCTTCTTTGAGGAGATGGATGAGCAGATTCCTGAAGCATGAAGCAAAAGAAGAATATAAGGCTCAGAACAAAGAAGATGGGAAGGCCAAAGCAGGGGGAAGGCCAGGGGTGGGTACTGGATTGTGGAATGAAACTTGGAAAGTATCAATGGAGATGGCAGCTCTATACAGGAACCTGAAAGTTCACAGCCAAGGCCACCTGTTGGACACAGTATGGCCAGGACCAGAGTCAATTGACTAAAGAAATTGTTCAGTAAATCATAACTGGTCCGAAACCAGGATCCCTAACCAAAAAAGATGCTGTTTCAGGTGACCAGCTAAGGGGTAGAAGCAGAGGGTGCCATATAGAATAAAAGGAGGGCGGGCCAAGTCATACTACAAGTGAATTTGGGCTCCAGCCAGAAAGTGCTTTACACTGAATTGCAATGTGTCCCCCACAATTTGTGCACACAAATTATATGTCTGGCTAGAGCTGAGGAGATGTTGGAGATGAGAGTGGCCTCATTAGAACATCTAATACAGAGAATAATTACCTGGGCTGTGAACCAGGCTAGTGATCCCCAATCCTGAACTATCATAAGACTCATAGAAGTGTTTGTGAAAAATGTAGATGACTGGGCCTCACTCCCCCAAGTTCCCATTTATAATGTTGAAAATGGGACCGGGAATCTACATCTGTGATGCAAGTGGTCTCCAGCAGGCCACATCTTGAGAAATGTGGAAAAGGATCCACCAGTGGGCTATAGGAAGTGCATGAACTCCTGGGAGTGGAATAAAAAAAGTATGAGTGTTTGCATATGTGTACTTTTTTTTTCCTAGAAAGAGGGTCCATATCATTACAAGACTCTCAACAACTGGAGAACCACTGATATAGGCCTGCCTCTTGTCTTACGGAGAAGGAAACAGAGTCCCAGGAATGTAGTTGACTTGACAGATCCACACAATAGAAGACAGCAGAATTGGGCTGTCTCTCCAGGCTTTTCTCTTGTCAAGCCCCTCACTCTATTCTCCCACTGTACTGACTACAGGGGTGGAGGAGAGAAAGAGGATGGAGATTGAGCACTTTGGGGAAAAGTCATCAAAGGCTCACTCTCCCCATTTTGGCCCTAGGTGGGATAGATCAGCAGAATGGAGGATTAGAATGAGGACCCAGTCATTCACCTGTACTGTCACCCCAAGCCCTGACACCTGTGGAATAATGCCTCCAGTAGGACATATAATCAGGACAGAAGGCACACATGTCCTTTTGTTGGATGTGGTGGTGATGGAGTGATAAACTTGTGAAGATCTGCCTCCTTATGCAAGGTGGGCAGTTCCAGGCTTTCCTGCTTACACTGTTTTCCATCTGTCTATCTCCTCAGGCCAGTCCAGATCATGGCCTCACTTCTGGTAGTATGCTCAGATCGTGCTTCCTTTTGGGTCTTCCTTTCAGTCTGGATTGTATGTCACTAACCCCAGAGGGCTCCTCAAAGTTAGTATGTGTCCTGCTCTTTAGTTTTGGCCCAAATTCTTCAGACTCTGGCCTCAGCCTGAACTTCTGAATTTACTAGCCTTGCTCCCCTTTCTCTTCTGAACTAACAACTCTTAGACTTGGCCTTTGGCCTCTTTTCTGTCTTTACTATTCTGTGCTGGTAACAAGGCCCATTCAGTCCTGGCCCCAACTGGCCATCTTGTCCTCTTACCACCTTCTATTCAAGTCTAAACTGATTCAGAATTTGACCTTTCCTTCTGTAAGATAACCACATAAAAAAGTTGGTCTCATATCCTTTCTCTGCCTTTACGTCCTTGTCCCTTGATCAATAACTTGTCACTCTCCCAAACATTTCGTGTTCTTTCAATCTTGTTTCCCGACTTTGCTTGCCAAGTCTCTTTCTTTCCTATTTCTTTTTCTTTTTCTTCCAGTTCTTTCAATCCTTCCTCCATACTTTAGACCTCCCTTGGTCCTCCCTCATACCACTTTGCTTGACAGCAGAACTCCCTTGGTCCTCCCTCGAACCACTTTGCTTGACAGCAGAACTCAGGAATAAAAAGGTGCCTGAGTCCTTTCTGTTGACTAATGCCACCTTTATTTTGGTGCCAGATTTGTTTTCGAGGCAGATGCCCAGGAAGGCTCAGTCCTGCAGAGCACACCATAGGCAGAGGAAAGAAATCTGTTTTGTAATTTTCCCAACAGCCTTCTCAAATCTGTGAGTGATGGCTCAGATACCTTGCTTTTAACAGACAAGGAAATGATCTCAGAGCTCAGGAGATTGGCCCCAGGTCCTGAATTAAGTCAGCGCAGAGTGGAAATAAACACAGAGCCCTCAGACTGAAAGCTGTCCAAACAGCCGCATGGAACAGGATCACAGCCCACCGTCCTTCAGAGTCTCAATAAGGGCTGTTGCTCTGGACACTTGATAGTTACTGGTAAGTTGTTTTAGACTTCCCTGATGACTCTTTATCCTGTAAAGGAGTTGCATAGTGAATTCCTTGTTGAAGACTAATCATTTTCTCTTTTGCCTGTGACTGAGAGTGTTTCTCATGTCCTGGTTTCTCTGGTCCCAAGGATTTCATTTGAAGGGCGGGACATTCTCCCTTACTTTCCCCCACCCCATCTGGAGCCTGCAATCAGGACCAATGAAAGCAAAGTACCTCATCCACCCAGTGACGAAGACCTCAGAGTATTTAAAAGGTTGCAGAAATGGGCTGAAATTTGCTTTTGCTTTTTTGCAGACAGGAATATTCTCATCTGATTTGGGCTGCAGATTGAAGGGGGGGAAATAAGTTCCCAGACTCCCTGCTACCATGTGCTACGACAAATGTGCACGATGCATTGGGCATTCCTTGGTGTGGCTCGCCATCCTCTGCATTGTAGCTAACATTTTGCTTTATTTTCCCAATGGAGAAACAAGGTATGCCTTTGAAGACCACCTCAGCCGGTTTGTGTGGTTCTTTTCTGGCATTGTAGGAGGGGGCTTGCTGGTAAGTTGTTCAAAATTATTACAGCCTTAAAATTTTTTCTCCTGGTAAACATGATGTTTTCACGGAAAGTTTTCTATAATGCTTATTTCCAGATCCAGTGATTTTTGTTCATTACTCTTTTGAAAGCAGATTATACAAAAGTTGAGATAGGTATAGTGTATTGGTTCTATTAAATAGCATTATACAAAATCCTCTTTCAGTTAAAAGTGAGCTACCTTTTTACTAACCTCTCTTACTTTACAACTTGAAACAAACACTAGTTTTTAAATCAGATTTTAGAGACCGTCATTTCTAGTCCTGGAGCCAGCAATCATTTAACGTTTGCTCTGGGGAACTGAGAAGAGTCTGCTGGGTCTCAGACTAGATTAACAGAGTTTTGGATTCAAAATTTCTGCTCTTTGTTTTCAGCCATCTGCAACAGAAAAAAAATAATAAATTATGAATGCATTGCTATTTAGAAAGAACTATAAATTTTCTCCTTTATGTAATCCTGGGGTGTGGTGTCTAGGAAGAATCCTACAGTTAGCAGCAGATCAGTGTATGAAGCTAGTAATGGAATGTGTTGTTTTTTCCAAGGTTTGTTTTTAATTGAAGTGAGAGAAATTTGCCTGCCAATTTTGGAGCTGAAAATACTAGCTTTAACCACAGCTTGGAAAGAATGTGGACAAACTTGAGTTTGCTACTTTAATGTGCTGGGATTGAGAATTTTAAAGAGAAGCTTTCTTGAATTGCTAATAATATACAAAATAGTATTTTTCATTCAAATAAAGGTTATTAAAACATCCAAACCTTGATACACTAATTGTGGTTCGTTAAATCTGCTTTGAATTTAAGCATTACTATCATGTTAAAATAATCATTTGTTCTTAATATAATATTGCACTATTTAAACTTCTTTTGATCTCATACTCAAAGTATTTCTTACTTATTTAAAGAGCTCTTTTATGAAGCTACTACCATACAATCCTATCTTCAAATAAGCAGTTCACATTTATTATACAGAGCTTTCATCTCTCCCACTTCCAGAAAAAGTTTCAGTTATTCTATTAAAGACTGTTGGTACCTTAGTTTTACAATGAAAAACAAATGAAATTTAAAGACAAGGTCTAACAGTTCCAAAACAGCATTTGTAGCTAAGACTATGTTAGAAATTCTGTGTATAACTGAGCACATTCCTAGGTTACTATTTTAGCCCTCCCATACTACAGCTTCGCCCTAAAAAACATTTGACACTTTACATGAAAGCACGTAGACATTACATTTAGATGTTTTTTTTTTCTCTTCATAGTTTTACACTATTTGAGATACTTAATTAACGTAATCCGAAACCAGTCAACACCGTCAGAAAGAAATATATTTTATCAAGGATGCTTCACCTGACCCTTCCGGGCCTGGGGAAAGACAACGACTCTAATTTGCTTGTTTTCTAACCAGATATTCCTGCCAGCATTCGTCTTTATCGGGCTGGAGGAGGGCGACTGCTGTGGCTGCTGCGGCCACGAAAACTGTGGCAAAAGATGTGCGGTGAGTCCTCCCGTCCGGGTGGCGAGCACGGTTCCTGCGACGTCAGCGCCGCACCCTGCAGCTCACTTCTGGTGTTTCTCCTTTTCCCAGACGCTTTCTTCTGTGCTGGCTGCTCTTGCTGGAATCGCAGGCTCTGGCTACTGCGTCATCGTGGCAGCCCTGGGCTTAGCGGAAGGACCAGTATGTCTGGATTCCAGCAACCGATGGAACTATACCTTCGCCAACACGGAGGGGCAGTGAGTAATTGTGCCTTAACAGACCACACGTTCTTATCCACCACCAATGTAGTGGCAAACCTATCAAACTGAAAAGGCATCAGTCATCTGTGCTTCCAGCCACTCTGCCAGGTTTATTGGTATGGACTCAGGTATTGCGCAGGCAATAAGTGTCAGGATACTGCCCAGTCCCTGACCTGGAGAAGCTCTAAGGACTACTTAATGAGGCCACTAGTTGCATCTTACAGTTCCACTATTGCTTCTATTTTAAAGATACGGAAAAAAGAAACAGAGAGATGAAGTAACTTATTCAAATTCACATTGCCAGGACATGCAGTCAGGATTTGTACTCACATATAATATGTACACTATTTCTGAACAATGTGCTGGTTTTGCTATTTTGAGACAATATTATGCAATCTTTATATGTGTGATAATTTAATGAATTTAATCAAAGTCTACCACTTCCACACACTTACATATAATAACTATGTACTATGCACCCTTTATATATAGCACCCAGTGCTACATAAGACAGTTTTATTCACGACTTTAATTGCAGGATAATTTAAAATGGTCTATTGTTTTATGTTGATAATTATTTCTTATCTGTATCTAGGAAAGAACTGAAGTAGATGATCGAAACTGATGAACATAATAACAAAATGACATCCTTCTTTCAATTTCAAAAGGTTTAGTTATGAGATTCATGAATATACCTAATATGAATAATTGCCATTATATTATGAGGAATTTTTGTCTCCCATGAATTTTTGTATAGCAATGAGGTCATAGGTTGAGTGTGGAATTAGATAACCTTGAGTTTGATCCTAGCCCACATGTAGTCTCTGAGAAACCAGGAAAATGTGAACTGAGTTTTCTGCAGTTTTTAGTTACTTCATTTGTAAAATAAAGCCGACGGCAGTTATCAGGAGAATTAATGAGATATCACAAGTAAAATATTTGTCACAGAGGCTGACACACTGTGAGCACTGCCGCTGTTAGCTGTTAATATGAGGTACTAGCTTACAATGAATTCAGCCCAATGGTAGCCTCCATGGTTGAAACTGGTTATTCATGTGTGTATAGACATACAAAGCTGCTGCACAAGACTATCTCTTAAAAAAAGTCATGACTAATGTATCTGGAATTCAAGGAGAGGTGATAGCATTACTAAATGTTTTTTTTATAGCTATTTGATTATACACCCCTTCCATGGTCCACCCCAGCTTCTACAAGAAACCTTTCTCTGTCATTCCTCATTTCAACCTGTCCAGGGATTACAATAAGATGACTAGCTAATGGTCACAAGCTAGTAATTAGTTGTTCAATAACCAAGTGAGCCAAAGAATTTTTCTACTTTGTGTTATGAAATTACAGAGTTTTATTTCAATGACATACAGAAAGACAGGGCCAGAAGGACAGAATTTTTGTGGTAGGAAGAAGTGATAAGGGAAGAATTACACCATACCTCTTTGTGGAATTAAGTTAGTCCTAGATTTTCCCACATGATTAAATACTATTTCATTAAGAATTCAAATACTTTATGATGTAGAAACTCTAGGAGAGGACTGAGAGAATTTTTCAGATTGTAAGAATATCCAAATATTTGGAAAAATCTCCTAAGTCATTTCACAAAGTGATTTTGGATTATATGTATCATTTAATTACTTTTAAGATGTGTTGATACCTACTATGTGCCAGATACTGGTCTAGGTGTTGGATATATAATGATGAAAGTTCTGGTAGTTATTTCATGGAGCTCGGACTTGTGGAAAAGATACAAAATTAGGTATTCCCCCTGGCCTATGTTAGATGGCCTTCTTCTGTGGTCCTTTCACACTTAGTCTACTTGATTAGTACACTTGTTACACTGAGATTGCCAATTGTCTGCCCTCTTCAGCTGTGCTTTCTAAGGCAGGGCCCCATTCCTGTGCTCATTATTGTAACCCTAGCCCTGGCTGGATTTCTAGCTCACACTGATTGCTCAACACTCTTTGATGAATTTTATGTTTATTATTGTAACAAGATCTGGGCTAAATTCCCGTTTTGTGGAGTGACTCGGATTGGAAGAATTAATATAGGTCACTGAATTGATTTATTCCTTTTTTTTTCTGAAAGACAAAAGCACCACACAAAGAGTAGCTTATGAGACATCCCATTAGATATGGTTTCTCTTTGTATCCACAGATACCTTCTGGATAGATCCACATGGTCCCAGTGCATTGAACCCAAGCATGTTGTGGAATGGAATGCCTCTCTGTTTTCTATCCTCTTGGCACTTGGTGGAATTGAATTCATCTTGTGTCTTATTCAAGTAATAAATGGAGTGCTTGGAGGCATATGTGGCTACTGCTGTACTCATCATCAGGTAAGAACCTCTCTGAAGATTTCTTAGCTTGACCCTCATGTATTCAATTACCATAATGTACCACTGTTTTCACCATAGAGAAAGAGGCAAAATCAAACATTTCTCAGTCTACCAAAATTTATTTCTACACGGTCTTTGTGGCAAAGCATTTAATACATTCAGCTTTGTTCTCAGTAATAAATTTCCTTGAATGTCACAGTTACTGAGTTATCTTGGTTCTTTGTAGTTGGCTCTGTGACTACAGGAAACTGCCATCCACAGAGTGCCCCATTCAGGAGCTAACCTACTACTCCTTTCATTACCCTTGCTCTGGCTGCAGACACAAAAGAAATGTCTTCTCTTTGCTTCTCTCGTGTTCCCAACTAGTATTCACAAATAATAGCCAACATTCATTGCACTAGGTATTGTGGTAAACCCATATTTCAGATGAGACTATGACTCAGGGGTTAAACAATATGTCTAAAATCACCTAGTCAGGAAATAACAGGCTTCAAATCCTGGGTCATTTTATGCCACAGCACTGCTCTTAACATGTATGCAACACTTGCTATTCTGTTGGGTTTTCTACAATTTCTTCCTAATAAGGAGTCAAAAATACCCAAATAGCTAAATGCAGAGAATCGCTCGTTGCCTTTCAATAGCAGCTTATGAAAAGCCTTTCACTGTGAAAGAAATCCAGGAAGCACTTGTTTCCTGAGGATATGATTTCAGAGAGAAATATGCATTTGTTAGTAGTGGGGAAAGTTTTTGTTTCTAAAACCTCCTAAAAAACATATATCATTGAATTGATGGAAGTCCAACTTTTGTCCAATTTTGGGGGGTTTGTTTTATGTCTAATTCTATAAAACAAGATTAGGAAACAGAAACTAAGTTAATTTATATTTTCCTAACTATTTAATTCTCTGATCCAAGGTTTCTTAACTTTCTTTTAAAATAAGACAAAACCTAATGAACACTAAAAGTCCATTGTTATCATAAAAAAATTTTCTAAATAAATAAAAAAACTTTATAATTTTTGAGGAGAAGTTAAATAAAAACTTTGTTGTTCTTATCAGGCAAGTACAACAAGATTAATAATTTTCTTGAGAGCTTGCCAAATTTCAAAAAAAAAAATAACAAAGGAGTGGGAAACCTTTAATATGAAGTTGTTTCCAGGCAGCATGAGTGGGAAGAGGCAGAGAAGAACCCTCTTGGGATTACTGTAATATATAACCTATCTTTAACCTTGAACTTCATACAAGGCAGAGTTTAAATTAGATGAGGCCTGACTGGACTTTAGCGTGAGTGTATTTTGGGGACAGGCAAAACATGTCAATGACCAAAGTTGTTGTAGTGGTTTAGCAGAGTGACACTCTCTTCTCAGAGAGTAAATAGTCTCACTGGATTTGCCATCTGAGTCACAGTAGGGATGGCTTCTTCTCAAACACTGCAGTACAGATCCATTAACTTTGTTTATAAGACAAAAGTGACTTTCAAAGGGCAAGGTTTTTAGTATAGATGAGTCAAGTGTGTAACTTGGTAGCATTTAATTGGAATGCCCTCTTCTGTGTGAAATTCCCACAGCATTATCACTTAAACCCCTAAGATTAAATACCTACCCCAAACATGCTCAAAGCCAACCCAGCATTGTTAAGCTACAGTTTCCATGGCTCCTTTTTGCAGCTTTTACTCAGAGGGGCAAAGGGTCTGTCTGGTTTGTTTAGGAAACATTTTGTGAGCATTGTCTAAGCTCTCAGTGTTATTGGCCAAAGCTCTGCTGAAGTTGAGATCAGTAATGTTTGCTTAAAATGGGAATTTAAAAAGACTGAAATGTGATCATTGTTTGTTGAGCCTGATTGTAACCTAATGCATATTTCATTTTCTTTACAGCAATATGACTGTTAAAATCAACCACCCCAAGACAGAACCACAACCTTACTTTATTTCATTGTAATTTATATATTTTACTTGTATTAATTCGTAAAACTTTGTACTAGTGTATTATACATCTTATATTCTACTTTTATAAATGTGCGTAAAGACTGGAATCTTCATATTATTTCAGGGTTTGAACTTAGCAAACATTTTTTAAGGAATGAGTAAATAAACTACACAGTGGAGATAATTTACAGATTAAGTGAAGTTCCTCAGAGTACCTGAGGTATACTCTAGCTTGAAGTGATGTTTTTGAGAAAGCATTACAGAGATATTACTTTTTGATTACTATTATATATACGTGTGCTTGCTTTTATTGAACGAAAGATTTCTAGTTGCCTTTTTTCTGACCACGAAGGAGAAAATCCTACAATTTGAAAAGATGCTCTTTTCCACTGTTTATATGGTGTTTCCCATTTATATGCTTGCAAAATCTCTAACATGCAGCCTCTTTGAACCATTTCACTTTCTGAGAAGCGACAGAGCCTTGCCTAGAGCAGGAGGACAGCTGAGAATGCTCCAAGCTAAAGGAGTGAGTCAAAAAATACAATGCTGCTCATTCTTAACATGTGGAAAGCTTTGTGTCCTTCAAAGAGAAGCTTTAAGGATCATGTATTTAAAAATAAAAACGCCTGCATAATTTGACAGGAAGAATGATGGGAAACGGAATAAAGCAGTTGATCAACATCATAAGAAAATGGGGGGTGGATTAGAAGGTGAGGCAGGAAAACCAAAAGGAAATCCCCCCAACACTTGCTTGTTTAAATACAACAAAATAAAGTATTCATTACTATTTTTTTTTATTGTTTAGTCTGATTATCTTTTGTTTAAAATACCTGCTTTTTCCTTCTTATTTTTCTTCCAGCCTACAAGTTGTGCAGCTCTTATCTTCTGGTTTCTTTATCCCACTTTTTCTTCCTTCTCTTCTACCTTCCTCTGCTATCCATGCATTGTCATTGCTATGCCATTCCTTGGGGTCATTATCCCAATTAGGTATCTTTTCTTTCTACTGGATTCACAGGCATCAGGCTTCTGGTGAGGGTAACAGACATTTTCTTTCTTGTTTTTTTATGTCTGTTGTACAGAGTTGGGCTCTTTCAGATGACCACATTCCCTGATCTATTGGAAATTGTCTTCGGAAATTTTCTGCTTTTAAAGTTGTCTGACGGTGGCCACCATAATGAGAAGGTATTTATTTCTAGGTGTCATGCCTTCATAACAAAAATATTTATGGCTGAATTTTAAGGAACACAGATGATCATTAACTAGATGTTTCGATATGCTTGCTAAGTACTATAAGTTTGGTCAAAAGTCACAACATGAAGCAAAAAAATGAAATGAAATCCAGGACACAGATCTACATCTGTACAGGTGTTTATTTGCCTGGCCAACAGACAAGTTAATAAAGAAGCTTCCTGGCTGTTAGACAGCTAAACTCCTCCTTTCCTAAAGAAGCCTTGTAGTGGTTTCCTGACGGGAGGGTTCTAATCTTTTCTGTGTCTCTGTCCCTCTGGTGAAGCCTACAGATACCTTTTAAGAATACTGTTTAAAAGTGCATAAAAGAAAATACATAGGATTACAAAGTAAATTGACATATTAAAATATTTTATTAAAATATTATTGAAAATTATAAGATAGTTGTCTTGATAGCCAGCTCCATCACATCAACCTGTGTAGTTAAGAAAACAGAGATCACATATGATCTAGCAGTGATCTAATGAGTGGGTCTAAGAACTACTGTACTTCTTGAGTACTTGTAACAATATTAATGTGATATGAAAATAATATGTAATTTTGTATTGTTGATCAAAGAATGATAAGTATTACTGATACTACTATGATTTGTTGCATGCAATCACAATGAAGGAAATACTAAATTTTCATTAGAGGGTAATAAAAATAATGACATTTTTTTTCCATTCAAGTTTAACACCCAGTTCTCACACATTCCTGTCCGTGGGCCTCTTGGGAGTTCTTGGGCACCAGGTTTTTAACCTTTGCAATAGAAGATCCCAAAAAAGAGGCATAATGATCAGTAATAAACACCTTGTTTTCCTAAATGTATCCTCAAAGGAAATGGCAATAATAATTATTAAACATAATAGTAATAACAGCAACCATTTATTGAGTTCCTTCAATGTGTCAGTTACTGTACTTAGTTTCTACACATATTATTTCACTGAAACCTCTCAACAGTCCCAGATGAAGGTGTTTGTCTCCATTTTATAGTCAAAGCCAGGAGACATGAAGTAATCTGCTCAAGGCCACATCGTTAGCAAGTGAGATAACTGTGATTTAAATCCAGGTCAGTCTTCTCTGAAAACCCAGGCTTTTCCAGCTCCTCTCCTTGGTCCCTGCTACCTCCTCTGTCATCCTTCCAGGTGCTGAGATCTTATCTGTTCCAACACTGACTCAGCCTCTCCACTTAAGGGGCTTTGACAGGCCCCTGTGACCCTTGGTCATCCTCACCCCAGTTTCCCCTGGTTTGTAAATTCTTTAATAATAGACATTGCTGTTAATCAGAGGAAATAGCTTATACAATAAATGTTTATCTTAGTTTATTTATATTTATGGATCATACTCTGGGTCTGTAATATTCTAAACACATAAATTTGGCTGGAAATCCCCCTCAGGAATACTAAAACAGCTCACTATCGCTTGGCAACATAGAAACAAAATATTCTGTAGAATCTGAATTACACAAACATGGACTCAATATTAATAGTTCCCTCTGAGTGCCAATTTACCAGAGTGACCGAATTACAGATAACCAACCACATAAAGGAAATTGCATGAATTCAAATCTAAGAACATTGATGAAATGCTACTTTCACTACAATTTGTTTTTGATATGTGTGTGAGACTGCATTGATTACATTCCCTCTGATGCTTACCCACGATGGGAATAGGTATGGGATTTGGTGCAACTTTTCAGAAAAGCAACCATCTCTAGTCTGCACATCTTTTTAAGCCAATATTTTTACTTTTAGAAATTTATTTTAAGAGAATCATCAAGGATGTTCAGGTTCCAGGAATAATTTTGGGAGTTTTGTTTATACCAAGAAAAATTACAAGAGCCTAAATGACAAGAAATGAATATCTATCTATCTATCTATCTATCTATCATCAATCAATCAATCATCTATCTATCTATCATCTATCTATTATCTATTATCTATCTATCTGTGAACTAAAATGTAATTTTGATCAGATTCTGAGTGGTTTTTGTCTTGATTAATTTTGCTTATCTACTCTACTAAAGCTTTTATAATAAACATATATTTTTGGAAAGAAAAGAAAAATGATAAAAGATATAGTGCTAAAATCATTCAGAAAGTAGTCCATAGTCTTTAAGAGGAAACTCTTCAAATGTATGAGAAAACCATTGTTGTTGTGGGCAAACAGAAGAGTAATTCTATAGTCAACATGGAAGAATAAATGTGCCCGCAGTTAAGTGAAGGGATGGGCCAGGTGCTACAGGCAGTAACCACAGGCTAAAAAATATTATGAGGAATTGAAAATTCCCATTCTATTCAAGAAATATAAGTTCATAATATCTACTTAGTCTAGCTACTAAATAAGATTTTTATAAATATCAACTGCATATGTTTTTCTATTTTAAAAATAAAAGTAATGAAATTCCTTTACTTTGAGCATTGGCCTTTACCAGGTTTTTTTTTTTTGTAGCACAGCCTGAATTTTCCTCATTTTACTTTTCTGAGATGAGAGGAGCATCGACAATGGCAGGGTACTTGGCGCAGTTTGTGAAGATGATCCAACGCATCTTAACAAGTCCAGAAATTGAGTCGCCCATTCCTGGCTAGTACGAAGTGTTCTTTCATCCCTTTTAACATGAAATATTTATGTGTGTACACATCTTTATCAATATGTATACTTATTTTAATTAGTGCAGTTAAAAAACATTGTTAAGCCTTCTTGGAGGTAGATTTCATGTTAATTCCTGGAATTAATCGAGCAATCAATTAATTCTCTCTCAGGCCCACACACATACACATAGAATGGACACACACACATAAGCAACACATATACACATTTTCTCTACTGTACAGCAATTTAAAAGAACAAACTATTGCTGTATGAGGCAATTTGAGTGAATGTCACAAATAATAAGGATGGTAACCATCTATACACTGTCTCCTCCTCCAATTTTGACACAATTCTACATGTAATCTCAACTAATGTAGTTAAATCCTTAAAGCAGAGAAAGGGGTGGTGAGTCTCTTAATGGACATTTCACATACTAGGTTTTTATAGGAGTGACACTGTAATAGTTCCCCAAGAAAGACAGTTTCAAGGTGCCTGTATTCATAAGTTGCATCCTGCAAGAAGACTGTGTCAAGCATTCTACTTGCTAATTCTCATCACACCCCTCTCTGTCATATTTGTACAAATATCACTGATTCATGTGTAAGACTCAGGGCCAATTGCAATGGCTCAAGTCTCAGATACAGATGATGCCTACAGGGTCTGAAAGCAAAACCAAGGTAGCTAGATGGTCTCCAAATACTTAACTCCATATTGTTTGAGACAACCCCTTGACTAGAGCAGTGGTTAAAAATTACAGTCAGCTCTCCAGATAATATGACACCTATTAAATTTTTAACCTTTAAAAAAATACACCTTTTATTTAAATCACTTTTTTTTACATTTGTAAAATGTGCACAAAAATGTACAGCTCAGTGAATTTTTGCATACGTTTATACTCATGTAACCACCATCTAAATCAAAATATAAGCTCTTTCCAGGACTCAGAAAACTCTCTCACGTCTGCTTCCAGGCAATACACACTGTATTACCACATTCATACATGCAATGTTTTTGAGATTCATTTGTGTAGAAATAGTTTGTTCTTTTCCTTTGTTGTACACTGTCTATTGTTTGATTATACTAGTTTATTTACCCATTATTCTATTAATGAATATTTTGGTTGTTTCTAGTTTTTGCATCATAGGAAATATGTTGCTGTGATCCCTCTTATACATTTTTTTTTTTTTTGGTGATTTAAGAACTCATTGGTGTTGATTTGTTTGTTTGTTGTTGTTGTTGTTGTTTGCTGTTAAGGTATCAAACTGCCATTGGGAAATTTTTTGTTGTACTTTAGTTAGCATCCCAGGGGTTCAGAGTTTTCTCCTGACCAAACACCTGAAAAGCTTGGCTCATCTCTTCCTGCCCCAGAGACTATCAATCACTCACTGGTTCAGTATTTCTAAATTGCCCATTGCATGCCCTGCATGGTAAAAGGTGCTTGAGGATACAGCTGTAAATAAGATTTTCCAAGCTCCACGAGGCAGAGTCCTTGAATATGTTGTACACTATGGTATTCCCAACTACCAGAACAGTGCTTGGCATGCAGTAGGTGTTCAACAAACTGTGGCCCATGAGCCAAATCTGGTCTGCTGCCTATTTTTGTAAATGAAGTTTTATTGGAATATAGCCCCACTCATTTGTCTACATATTATCTGTGGTTGCTTCCTTGTTACAATTGCAAAACTAAGTAGTCATAACAGTAAACATATGTCCCACAAGACCTAAAATATTTACTATCTGGACTTTTACAGAAAGAGTTTGCTGATCTCTAGTTGAACTAGTCACTTGCTTAGCTAAAAATTGATACTTTATTACAATGCAAGAGAAAAAGAATGCGTGTTTGTGTTATTTTTAAGACTATTATAGAAATGTTCAGATGTATTTTTGAGAAGTAGAGAGAGAAAAAATCAATCAATCAATCAATCAATCAATCAATAATGAACTGAATTTACCTACTACTAAACTAGAAAAATGAATATTGGGGGATGTATTAGTCTCAAAGTACCACAAACTGGGTAGATTAGAGCAACAGAAGTTTATTGTCCTACAGTTCTGGAGGCCAGAAGTTCAATATTAAGGGGTCTGCAGGGCCATGAAGATGCTAGGGAAGGATCTTTTCCAGGCTTCTATCTTTGTTTCTGGTAGTCTCAGGCATTCCTCGGCTTGAAGAAAGCCATCTTCTTCCTGTGTCTCTTCACATCATCTTCCTTCTCTGCATAACTGTCTAAATTTTCCTTTTTTAAAAAATGAGAACACCAGTAATACTGCATTAGGGCCCACCCTAATGACCTCATTTTAACTTGATTACCCCTATAAAGACCATATTTTCAAATAAGGTCACATTCTGAGGTACTGGAATTAGGATTTCAACATATCTTTTTAAGGGGACCCAATTTAACCTATAATAGTGAAAGAGATAGAAGTCTCTCTCTGAGACTTAATCAGCATCTTCTAAACTAAATGGATGTTCTATAAGGTCTGGAAAATAGTGCACATAATATGGTCTTCCTGAAGATTCACCACACACATTAACATTGCATAAACTCTGTAAAACCTTGTAACAACCTGTTTTATTCAAAACTTCCCAAATTATTTAACTATTAGACCCTAGTGCTGCATTTTTTGAAGAGAGTAAAAAACAAATGAGAAGAAAAGCATAGTGCTGTAGAAATATGGTAAACTCACTAAATGACAATAAAGGATAAATGTCAGAGGAGTTTTTCAATGACAAACAGGAGTTCAGGATAAAAGAAGAAAATTCTCAATATAATTAGTTGCTGCTTGTTTAGCAAGTGTGAAATCAGATGTGTCTTGTCCATATTTTCTGCTGTCCTGGTTTTTAATGGCAAAATTCTGAAGAAAAATAAATTCTATTGCAGCTCTTTTGTGGGGAGCTTCTTTGAATGGAAGAGATGACAGAATTTCAGAGATGTACTACCAAATTATAAGACATTTTATTACTCCACAGTTTAGTGTCAAGCCAGTTCTTCCACCAACTCTATTTCTGAGTCCCAACGTGTTTATCATGGAGTGTGCTTGTATATGAGTATGAGTAGTAGTATATGTAATTTAAAAACTCCTGCACAGGTTGAAAAGTAACTTCCATTTGCATTTGCCTATACGTCCTCTTGTGTATGGGTGTAGAGGTATGAGGGACAAGGGCATGACATAATTGTGGGGCAGACAAAGCTTGAGGTTGGAAAGAGACAGAAATGAAATGACATATTAGAAACCAGTTTTTGCAAAGGCAAGGTGGGTGATTCAGTCTTTAGCATCCTTGGCTAGAGAGTCAAGGTACCCTGTGAGTCAGGTAATCTGTTAGTGATTGGGTATTTCTTTGGCCCAGAGAAACTTCACACTAGAGGCCATCATGAGTCTCAACTTGTATAATGAGAGAAATATTCATGTCCATATCGTTAGGGCTCCATATGTAGATGAAAGCATCAGAGTTTGATGGTTTGTGGATTTGTGCCAGATGGGAAAATAAGGCTCAGATATAAAGACAAAGAATGAGATGGGCTGCAGAGGCTACCTTGACCCTTCCTGAGCATTACATTTCTTATGGCTCCATACCTTACACCCTTCCATTACTTCTACTTCTGAAGATAAAGCAAACTAAACATCTTCAATAGACTAGAGCTAGGTGATTCTCTCCATTTGCCTTTTTGAAGATTCTTTTTTTTTCCTATTTGGGAGTCATTCTCCTTTAATACCATAAGGAATTAAATAACTACTGGACTATTATTTGATAAGTAACTAAAGAATGATAGAAATTTGAGAAGCTAAAAAAAGTTCTGAGTTTCACTCAAGAATCCTGGATTTAGGTTTTGCATATTGATCTTGGACTGGTCAGTTTTTTATTCTGAGCCTCAATTTCTTAACTTGTAAAGTAAAAATAATAATATTATCTCTAATGGCCTATCATGATTAAAATAATTAAATTAAATCCCATATGAAAAATCACTGTAAGCATAAAGTTTTGTGTCAGATATATTATTTTGTCCATGAATAAAAATATTAGAACACTAATTCTATTATATTCTCACTTTTATTAATTTTTGCTCATCTTCCTTTCTTCATCCAAGTCGTGAAATCTGAGATTCAGTAGCCACCCAACATATAAGGATTTTATTTTTCCTTTTGACCTTTAGAATGGGGATTCTTAACCCTGTTGTCACATCCAAATCATCTGGTAACTATAAACTAATATCTCTCATGAACATAGATGCAAAAATTCTCAATAATATATTAGCAAATCAAAGCCAACAATGTATAAAAAATACTATATATCATAACAAAGTGGGATTTATACTATGTGTGCAAAGCTAGTTTAACATTTAAAAGTCAATTAATGTAATCCATAACATCAACAGACTAAAACAGAAAAAAGTCATATAATCATATCAACAGTTAGACAAAATCCAACACCCATTCATGAAATAAATAAAATAAAAATAAAATAAAACAAAAATCCAAACGTTTACAAAAAAAAAAAAATCTACAGCTAACAACATTCTTTATGATAAGTAAATAGAAGCTTTTCAGCTAAGATCAAGAAAAAGGCAAATATACCCCTTCTGGGATATTTTGTTGAAAAGGTTATACCACTCTTTTTCAATATAGTATTGGCAGTCCTAGCTAATGCAATAAGACAAGAAAAGATATAAAATGTATACAGATTGGAAAGGAATATAAAATGCCTTTGCTCATAGATGACATAGTTGTCTCTGTAAAAAATCCAAAAGATCAGCATAAAACTTTTAGAATTAATAATTGATTATAGTAAGTTTGCAGTATACAAAGTTAATACACAGAAGTCAATTGTTTTCTTATATACTAGAAATAAACAAGTGAAATTTGAAATTAAAGAACACTACCATTTACATTAGTATCTAAAAAATAAAATATTTAGGTGTAAATCCAACAAAATATGTATAAAATTTGTATGAGGAAAGCTATGTAATACTGATGAAAGAAATCAAAGAAAACTAAATAAATGGAGAGATAGTTCATGTTCATGTATAGAAAGACTCAGTAATATCAGGATGTTAATTTTTTCCAATTTGATCTATGGAGACATTCAATCCCAATCAAAATTATAGCAAGTTATTTTGTAAGTTACAACAGTTTCTATAGTTTATATGGAGATAAAAAGACCCAGAATAGTAATACAATATTGAAGAGAAAAAAACAAAATTGGAGCACTGGTGCTACCTGACTTTAAGACTCACTATAAAGCTACAGTAACCAAGACAGTGTGGTATTAGTAAAAGACTGGACCAATAGATCAATGGAACATAATAGAGATCCTCAAAATAAACCGTCATAAATATAGTCAACTGACCTCTGACAAAGGAGCAAAGGCAATACAATAGAGCAACAATAATCTTTTTAACAAATGGTGTTAGAACAATTGTACATCCACAAGCCCCGCCCCCCAAAAAAAGAATCTAGACATAGACTTTACATCCTTCACCAAAATTAACTCAAAATGATCACAGACCTAAATGTAAAATGCCAAACTATAAAAGTCCTAGATGATAACATAAGAGAAAACCTAAATGACCTTGGGTATAGCAATGACTTTTTAGATACAACACCAAATGCATAATTTATGAAAGAAATAAATGACAAGCTGGACTTCATTAAAACTTAAAACATCTGTCTTTGTGAAAGACTTTGTCAAAATACTGAGAAGACAAGTCACAAACCGGGGGCAAATATTTACAAAAGATACACCTAATAAAGGACTATTACTCCAAAAATATTTTTAAAACTGTTAAATTTTAATAATAAAAAAATAGTGTGATTTTAAAATGGGCAAAAAAGCTGAACAGACTCTTCACCAAAAAAGATATATAAGTAACAAATAAGCATATGAAAATATTCTCAACACCAGATGACATTAGGGAATTGCAAATTAAAAAGAGATATCACTACAAATTTATTAGAATGGCCAAAATCCAAAACACTTAAACACTAAATAATCGTGAGAATATAGAGCAATAGGAACTCTATTCATTATTGGTGAAAATGCAACTTTGGAAGACAGTTTAGCTGTTTCTTGGAAAACTATTACCATGTAATCCAACAATTGTGCTCCTTGATATTTACCCAAATAAACTGAAAACTTAAATTCTCACAAAAACTTACACATAACCTTTTATAATAACTTTATTCATAATTGACAAAACTTGGAAGCAATTAAGATGTCTTTCAGTGGCAGATGGATAAATAAACCTTGCTATATCCAGACAATGGAATATTATTCAGTGCTAAAAAGAAATGAGCTATCAAGCCATGAAAAGACACAGAAAAATCTTAAATGCATATTAATACATGAAAGAAGTCAGTTCGAAAAGACTATATATTGTATGAGTCCAACTATATGACATTCTGAAAAAGGTAGAACTATGGAGACAGTGGAAATATCAGTGGTTGTCAGAGTTGAGTGGGGTGAATAGGCAGAAAACAGAGGATGCTTAGGATGGTGAAACTACTCTGCATTATCCGATAATGGTGTATACATGTCATTATACAGTTATCTAAATCCATAGATTTTACAACACCGAGAGTGAACCCTAATGTAAACTATGGATTATGATGTGTCAATGTAGGTTCACTAATTATAACAAATGTTCTACTCTGAAGAGATGTTGATAATGGGGGAGGCTGTGCATGTGTGGGGCAAAGGGGGAACTGAACTCTCTCTACCTTCTGTTGAAGTATGCCATGAAACTAAAACTGCTCTAAAAAAGAAAGCCTGTAAAACATAAAATTATCTGATAGCTTTTGAAATTCCTAATGCCTAAGGCACAACCCAGATCAACTAATAAGGACATTGGAGGTGCAACCTAGACTTTAATAAAGTTTTAATATAACCCATATAATCCTAATGTATAGTTAAGTCTGAGAAACCACTGCCATATAAGGTGATAATCTTAGAGCAGTGGATTTTAGAACTGGATGCCAATTAGACTCACCTGGCATTTAAAATATATAGATGATCAGGCCCCACTTCCAATTCTGATTCAATTTGTTAGGGTGAGATCTGGGCACTAGAATTTTTTAAAAGCTCTTCAGATGGTTCTAATATGCAGCCAGGGTTGAGAATCACTGATTTGTAGCAAGAGGGGCAAACTCATGCGTTCCAAACTCTCCAGCTCTGCACCCACTGCGGACATCACTAACCATGCTTAGATCTCTTTCTCAATGGCTCAGACATGGCCTTAGGGTCCTTCTTCACTCAGTGTATCTGGCAAACATCAATAATTGATCAGAGTTGCCAATGAACTTCCCTCTGCTTTATAGGTTTACTCTATCTCCAAACCAGGATGGTTTTGTTGGACCTGCCTCCTCCAATTTCTGTTTCCACCTCCATGACTTGGAAAGTCTGACATTTTCATGGGAGAGCTCTCCAAGGCTGTGACTCTGTGACAGCTCTTCAGGCTTTTGGACAATGCTGTATCTTCATACTGTGCCTACAGTCTTTAAATCTCAAGGAATTTCTGCAGACAACAACTCATTTGTTTGAAAATGCCTGATACTATAAGAACTAATGAGATAATATTTTTGAAACACTGTTCTCAAGATGAAAGACAGCTAGCTACTCATGTAAAAGTCCTATTCAGAGGCCACTGAAAACTCTCATAGGAGTTGAGAGCTATTTATTTATTTATTTATTTATTTATTTTGCTTTACTGTGAATATATTTAAAGGCAGGAGACAGGTCTCA